>OY744516.1:181222713-181385213 GCA_963556195.1 Sepiola atlantica | reverse complement strand
CACTATCACAATCAAGCGCCTAGAACTTGTTAAATTTCAATGTAAAAAAATGCTGACTGATTTGCTATTCTCTTTTACTGGATAACATTAAAAGCAGTGTTTAATTATTGATAACATTAAAGGGAAAATGCCAATGTTACCTTACTGTAAAGAATTTACTATTTTATGTTAACCTTCCACTAACCTTGCTCAGCAACAAATGTCTTAGCTGGGGAAACATAGAAATATTAATTTTTTTTCATATGTTAGAACAATGATGACCGACGACACTCTTTCCCACACTTCTGATGGTCTTGTGTCTAATTTGTGTTATGAGTAAATGTGGTATTGTGGTGACTAACATTCTAGTTATAGTAGGATATACATTTTTATTACTTTAGAACACTTTTGAAAGCCTTGTTTTGAATGTAATTTTTTCATATTTTCTGCAAGTAAATAATTCAAAGTTTAGTATTTGTTCAGATGGATGCTACAACCCTTAATTGGTAACTGAAGTCGGTACCAGTCTAAGTGTTTGGTTAACGTCCGTAAAAACTAAAAAGAATGAAAGTTTACAACTTGTTCAATAAAGCAAAAAGCAAATATAAGGTTATGAGTAAATGTGGTATTGTGGTGACTGATCATTCTAGTCAAAAGTAGAATAGACCGAATTTACAGACAGCTGCTGTATTGAGGGTAAAGAACACCGACAGATTAAGCAGGTACACCTTACCAAGTGTTACACTGTTCTATCTAACATATTGAACAGTTACTGATTCACACTATATTATAACACATACTTGCTCTATCTAGAGTATTAAGTACATCCGAATGCAGCATTTACTATGTTTTGAGTGTCCTACTGCATTATTGCACACATCTGTTGCATCTAGGGAACTGATCAGTGTTTTCTACAAAATATAACATTTAGAAAGTGTCCTAGTGCAGTAATAATATATTGCTCCTGAGTTTGTTTCGGATTATAAACCTAGGCATGAACAACAAAACAATAGTCAAAAAATGTGCTTAACATATTTATGAAAAATGATTAGTTTATTGCTCAATATATTGAAACACATTTATTTTAAGTTTGTTCACCACTTTCAAGCAAGAATATAATGAAAAAAAAACAAAAACAATTTTATATTTAAATGGGTGATTTTTATTTTAATGTGTCTTTTGAGAATGTGTAATTGTGTCAAAAGATAAAAACACAAATTTAAAAAATGAACTGCAGCACTTAATGATATCAATCACAGAAACACATTGTTCAATCGTGATGTTTTAGTAATAAAACGTTTTTTTAACCGTCCTCATTTTGATTATTTGTAATAAGATTTTGCTATAGTCTTCATTTTATATAAAAGAATATAAAAATAAATTTCAAGCTACATTGTCATCATCGAAATCTCCAGGTTGATTGTGTGGTTAATGAAACTAAGTAGGCAAATTCACTTAAATGAAAGATGTAATTGAGAAAAACAATCAAATTGTCTGAAATGGAAGATGAAATTAGAAAATATATTATTCAATTGAATGAGTACAGTAATCAAAATGATGTGGCTAAAAATGTACATCATTAATAATCACTTTTTAAAACTCAAAATATGAAAGTACTGAAATGTTTGTGGTAAGTTCTTATTAGTGACTTGCTATCATCAAGAATTCACCCAAAAGAATGTTCTTTCTTTTATGATTTTGAGGAATAGATAATTATAAACATGAGAGCTATGACATAGTTATTATTGCAAGAACAGAGTCCTTCGTTTGTGATGATCAGTGATCTTCTTTTTTTTTTTTACTAATCATACATCAAACTAAAGTCATGTATTAAAAAGAAATTGTTCATAAAGATTACACACTCACAAAAAAAATAACTGAAGCAGTGAGTCCTGTGTTTATAAGAATAAATAGTGTCTATTAATCCATGCATAAAGTAATGGGTAGTCTGAATTTCTCTTAATTCAAATTGTGGTATAGCCGGACTCTGATAATCAAATCTGAAGGAAAGAAAGCATCAAATATATAGAACATAAAGGAATCTATTTCAAAGGTGTTCTGAATTGTGAATAGAAAAGGATAAAATGCAGTTTGTTTAAAAATAGATAGTTTTGTAGTAAAAGATATAAAATTACAAAGAACAAATGCTGTACTCTATTGAAAAAGGCTGCTTCAATTGAGATTTTCTGGTACTGGGGGGTCTCAGGCTGTTAAGCAATTCCAAACTGAAACAGAACTAAGATATTGTTTAGTAGTAAAATAGCTTGGCCTTTTGGCTAAGATCAAAGTGTGGTATCTTTCCGATGGGTGCTGCACTTCATGGATCGGTGTTGTCTTGGCCTTCGGGGCTTGGTTTCCGCCGGTCTGTGAGTCTGATCTGTCCTGTGCAGTTCTAAGAGGTCCACCCTCCCAGGCTTTACCTCCCCTCTTTGGGGAGGAGTAAGTTAATTGCTTACTGCCTGAGGCGCCCCTACCGGGGAATGCCGACGGGGCTGCCCAGGAAATTTGTAATGGCCAGAGTGCTCACCTTCTCGAGCGCTGGCTTTTCAAATCCCACTTTCAGACCTTGTGTCACATATTCCTATTGTGGGTGGGGATTAAATAACGCCTTTTGGCTAAGATCAAAGTGTAGTATCTGTTCCGATGGATACTGCACTTCATAGATCGGTATTATCTTGGCCTTCGGGGCTTGGTTTCCGCCGGTCTGTTGGTCTGATCTGTCCTGTGCAGTTCTAGGAGGTCCACCCTCTCAGGCTTTACCTCCCCTCTTTGGGGAGGAGTAAGTTAATTGCTTACTGCCTGAGGCGCCCCTACCGGGGAATGCCGACGGGGCTGCCCAGGCAATTTTTAATGGCCAGAGTGCTCACCTTCTCGAGCGCTGGCTTTTCAAATCCCACTTTCCTACCTTGTGTCACATATTCCTATTGTGGGTAGGGGTTAAATAACGCCTTTTGGCTAAGATCAAAGTGTAGCATCTGTTCCATGGATACTGCACCCCATAAACTGGTATCGTCTTGGCCTTTGGGGCTTGATTTACGCCGGTCTATGGGTCTGTCCTGTGCAGTTCTAGGAGGTCCACCTTCCCAGGCTTTGCCTCCCCTCTTTGGGGAGGAGTAAGTTTATTGCTTACTGCCTGAGGCGCCCCTACCGGGGAATGCCGACGGCGCTGCCCAGGCAATTTTTAAACCCCACTTTCCCAACCCGACTTGTGGGAGTAAGATAAAAACTGACCTTGTGCCTAACTCCTGGAGAGGAGTAAATCAATACTCTAGTGTAAATTTGTGTTGACGTTTTCCTTTGTGTAACTTTCTAATAGGAGATGTATTTACTATTGCCTGTTGGGTGAGGTGCCTTACTATATTCACGAGGGAGTCTCAATGGGACTATACAGTCATTTCACTTCTCACCAAAGTGCCATTGTTTTCACTAAGTTTCAGTGCTAATAGTTTTCAAACATTTACTTAGAAAGTGAAAATAATTATAAAAAAAAGAATGTGCACCAAAAAAGTAAACAAAAATATTTTCTCTGATAATGACTGTTTTCCCCTATCTGTCCGACTGTCTCCCTTGCTTCATTTGTGTGCATGGTTTGGTTTATATCATGTGGCAGTATTTATATGGTGTTGCATAGTTAATAGAATAATACACATGCTGTTTATTGAATGTAACATCGACAAACTAATAGAATAAATAGCAAGCAAATAAAAATACTTGTTTGAAACAAAATAGTTGAAGAATACATTACCAGAGCCTCGTTAGCCAGGGTTATACAGAGTGAAACGGGCTATAAGAACTGGTGTAAAGTTACATCCATAACCTCCTAAGCATTTACACTGTTTTACCCTGTTACCACCTTCCAGAACAGGGACCAGAGGTTGAATTTTGGGAGGCATGTTTGGATGTTAAGCAACCAAAACCATGTTCTTTTAGTCAATTCTCAACTGTCATTCATTTTTAAGTTATTCTCAACTCTGGAGAGGTGTCATTCATTTTTAAGTCATTCTCAACTCTGGTGGATGTGTCATTCATTTTCTAATTATTCTCAACTCAGGGGGGGGGGCATCATTCATTATTTAATTATTCTAAACTCTGGGAGAGTTGTCATTTTAGAATTGGTAATTTGTATAAAAAAATGTAGTTAAAATGAATTTAGAATTCTGAAAACTCTTGAGGAGTTTGAAAGTGGTGACTTACTTAAAAAGAACATGATGACAGGGCTACCCGGCGTTGCTCAGGTTATTGAATAGAAGAAAAATCACGTGTGTAACATCTTTATATTCAACATCTTTATATTCAAACTTCGATTTCTCTCCCTTTCTCTATAGCTGTCTCTTTATCTTTCTACTTTTCTCTTCTCTGGTCGCCCAATTTCACAGCTACTTTCTCATTTTGCCTTTTGCGAAAGCTGTTTCTTCTCCACCATTCCTCTTACGTTGGCCAGGGCAAAAGTATGACATATTTCTATAAAAAGTACCACCTCTGTCTGTGCCTTCTATATAGGTACATAATATATAAGTACCTATCGCCACTCTGGTGTGAATGCTAAATCCGTATCTATTGTCGCCCAGGTGCGCATGGTATGTACGTACTTATCGCCATCCCTGTTCACATGCTATATACGTACCTATTACAGCCCCGGTGCGCATACTATATACGTACCTATTGGCGTTGCACAGGGGATCACTTCTCCAGTCGCCCTCCTTCCACAGTTGCCAGGAGTAAAAGATGTCACGTACATGGTTGCCAATTCACCCTGGCTACACTATCACCGGCCTCCCCTAAACTCTGCACTACCTCTCCATTCCCTGGAGTAAAAATGTAACATTTCTATTAAAAGTACCATATTTGTCTTCATTATTAATGTTAATAAGGGTGTTTTTTTATTTACTTCTTCATGTCCGTGTATGTTAGATAAAATAACCTAGGTCGATCAGGCCCCTCTGACAGCAGTCTTTGTTTATGATAATAATGGTGTCTATTTACTTCTTTCATGTTTGTGTATGTTAGATTAAATAACCTAGGTTGATCACCGATTAAATATTTTATATGAATATAATAAATGGTATCAATGGAGAAGAATAATTTTTTCTTTTAAATTCACCGATCGAGACATTATTTTATATGAATATAAATAATAGTGCTAACAATGGGGACCCTTCCTATGCCATTCTACTCAGACTCCGTAATATACCATTCGGGTTGAACTCCAGGCCTTGACTCTTTCCTGAACATCAGGCTCTGACTCCTACCCGAACAATTAGGACCTGACTACTTCCTGAAGAGCTGGCTCCGACTCCTTAATCATCAGGGTGACTCTTTCATATACTGCAAGCTTAGAATCTTTTCCCGAACCTCCAGCTTTGACTGTTTCACTGTTTGACTGCTTCCCAAACATCATTTTTTTTTTTTAATCCTGTGCTATGGTGTATATAATAAACACACCTGCTCTATCTAGGATATTGAACTCTATTTAATTAAACACTCGTTCTATGTAGGATAATGAGCACTTTTAAAATAAGGAGGCCAAGAGAGCACTATCACAATCAAGCGCCTAGAACTTGTTAAATTTCAATGTAAAAAAATGCTGACTGATTTGCTATTCTCTTTTACTGGATAACATTAAAAGCAGTGTTTAATTATTGATAACATTAAAGGGAAAATGCCAATGTTACCTTACTGTAAAGAATTTACTATTTTATGTTAACCTTCCACTAACCTTGCTCAGCAACAAATGTCTTAGCTGGGGAAACATAGAAATATTAATTTTTTTTCATATGTTAGAACAATGATGACCGATGACACTCTTTCCCACACTTCTGATGGTCTTGTGTCTAATTTGTGTTATGAGTAAATGTGGTATTGTGGTGACTAACATTCTAGTTATAGTAGGATATACATTTTTATTACTTTAGAACACTTTTGAAAGCCTTGTTTTGAATGTAATTTTTTCATATTTTCTGCAAGTAAATAATTCAAAGTTTAGTATTTGTTCAGATGGATGCTACAACCCTTAATTGGTAACTGAAGTCGGTACCAGTCTAAGTGTTTGGTTAACGTCCGTAAAAACTAAAAAGAATGAAAGTTTACAACTTGTTCAATAAAGCAAAAAGCAAATATAAGGTTATGAGTAAATGTGGTATTGTGGTGACTGATCATTCTAGTCAAAAGTAGAATAGACCGAATTTACAGAAAGCTGCTGTATTTAGGGTAAAGAACACCGACAGATTAAGCAGGTACACCTTACCAAGTGTTACACTGTTCTATCTAACATATTGAACAGTTACTGATTTAGTATATATCCATTAGTAAATTACACACATGCTATCTCTATGATATTGTGCACTGTTAGATTCACCATAAGACATACTAAGAGTCACACTATATTATAACACATACTTGCTCTATCTAGAGTATTAAATACATCCGAATGCAGCATTTACTATGTTTTGAGTGTCCTACTGCATTATTGCACACATCTGTTGCATCTAGGGAACTGATCAGTGTTTTCTACAAAATACAACATTTAGAAAGTGTCCTAGTGCAGTAATAATGTATTGCTCCTGAGTTTGTTTCAGATTATAAACCTAGGCATGAACAACAAAACAATAGTCAAAAAATGTGCTTAACATATTTATGAAAAATGATTAGTTTATTGCTCAATATATTGAAACACATTTATTTTAAGTTTGTTCACCACTTTCAAGCAAGAATATAATGAAAAAAAAACAAAAACAATTTTATATTTAAATGGGTGTTTTTTTTTTAATGTGTCTTTTGAGAATGTGTAATTGTGTCAAAAGATAAAAACACAAATTTAAAAAAGGAACTGCAGCACTTAATGATATCAATCACAGAAACACATTGTTCAACCGTGATGTTTTAGTAATAAAACGTTTTTTTAACCGTCCTCATTTTGATTATTTGTAATAAGATTTTTGCTATAGTCTTCATTTTATATAAAAGAATATAAAAATAAATTTCAAGCTACATTCTCATCATCGAAATCTCCAGGTTGATTGTGTGGTTAATGAAACTAAGTAGGCAAATTCACTTAAATGAAAGATGTAATTGGGAAAAACAACCAAATTGTCTGAAATGGAAGATAAAATTAGAAAATATATTATTCAATTGAATTAGTACAGTAATCAAAATGATGTGGCTAAAAATGTACATCATTAATAATCACTTTTTAAAACTCAAAATATGAAAGTACTGAAATGTTTGTGTTAAGTTCTTATTAGTGACTTGCTATCATCAAGAATCCACCCCAAAGAATGTTCTTTCTTTTATGATTTTGAGGAATAGATAATTAAAAACATGAGAGCTATGACGTAGTTATTATTGCAAGAACAGAGTCCTTCGTTTGTGATGATCAGTGATCTTTGGGTCTGATCTGTCCTGTGCAGTTCTAAGAGGTCCACCCTCACAGGTTTTACCTCCCCTCTTTGGGGAGGAGTAAGTTAATTGCTTACTGCCTGAGGCGCCCCTACCGGGGAATGCCGACGGGGCTGCCCAGGCAATTTTTAATGGCCAGAGTGCTCACCTTCTCGAGCGCTGGCTTTTCAAATCCCACTTTCCGACCTTGTGTCACATATTCCTATTGTGGGTAGGGGTTAAATAACGCCTTTTGGCTAAGATCAAAGTGTAGTATCTGTTCCGATGGATACTGCACCCGATAAACTGGTATCGTCTTGGCCTTCGGGGCTTGATTTACGCCGGTCTATGGGTCTGTCCTGTGCAGTTCTAGGAGGTCCACCTTCCCAGGCTTTGCCTCCCCTCTTTGGGGAGGAGTAAGTTTATTGCTTACTGCCTGAGGCGCCCCTACCGGGGAATGCCGACAGGGCTGCCCAGGCAATTTTAAAACCCCACTTTCCCAACCCGACTTGTGGGAGTAAGATAAAAACTGGCCTTGTGCCTAACTCCTGGAGAGGAGTAAATCAATACTCTAGTGTAAATTTGTGTTGACGTTTTCCTTTGTGTAACTTTCTAATAGGAGATGTATTTACTATTGCCTGTTGGGTGAGGTGCTTTACTATATTCACGAGGGAGTCTCAATGGGACTATACAGTCATTTCACTTCTCACCAAAGTGCCATTGTTTTCACTAAGTTTCAGTGCTAATAGTTTTCAAACATTTAGTTAGAAAGTGAAAATAATTATAAAAAAAAGAATGTGCACCAAAAAAGTAAACAAAAATATTTTCTCTGATAATGACCGTTTTCCCCTATCTGTTTGACTGTCTCCCTTGCTTCATCTGTGTGCATGGTTTGGTTTATATCATGTAGCAGTATTTATATGGTGTTGCATAGTTAATAGAATAATACACATGCTGTTTATTGAATGTAACATCGACAGACTAATAGAATAAATAGCAAGCAAATAAAAATACTTGTTTGAAACAAAATAGTTGAAGAATACATTACCAGAGCCTTGTTAGTCAGGGTTATACAGAGTGAAACGGGCTATAATAACTGGTGTAAAGTTGCATCCATAACCTCCTAAGAATTTACACTGTTTTACCCTGTTACCACCTCCCAGAACGGGGACCAGAGGTTGGATTTTGGGAGGCATGTTTGGATGTTAAACAACCAAAACCATGTTCTTTTAGTCAATTCTCAACTGTCATTCATTTTTAAGTTATTCTCAACTCTGGAGAGGTGTCATTCATTTTTAAGTCATTCTCAACTCTGGTGGATGTGTCATTCATTTTCTAATTATTCTCAACTCAGGGGGGGGGGCATCATTCATTAATTAATTATTCTAAACTCTGGGAGAGTTGTCATTTTAGAATTGGTAATTTGTATAAACAAAATGTAGTTAAAATGAATTTAGAATTCTGAAAACTCTTGAGGAGTTTGAAATTGACGACTTACTGAAAAAGAACATGATGACAATGAATATTGGAATTTTTATTGTGTTTTACACATTTCAGTTGTCAATTTTGTTTTGTTTATTCGTTGATTTTAGATTCTTACTGATTAAGACTTTAGGTCATTTTGGGAGTTAAAATGAGTTTAGAATTCTGAAAACTCTTGAGGAGTTTGAAATTGGTGACTTACTGAAAAAGAACATGATGACAATGAATATTGGAATTTTTATTGTGTTCTACACATTTCAGTTGTCAATTTTGTTTTGTTTATCTGTTTGTTTTAGATTCTTACGTACCTATTACAGACTCGGTGCGCATACTATATACGTACCTATTGGCGTTGCACGGGGATCACTTCTCCAGTCGCCCTCCTTCCACAGTTGCCAGGAGTAAAAGATGTCACGTACATGGTTGCCAATTCACCCTGGCTACACTATTTCCGGCCTCCCCAAAACTCTGCACTACCTCTCCATTCCCTGGAGTAAAAATGTAACATTTCTATTAAAAGTACCATATTTGTCTTCATTAGTAATGTTAATAAGGGTGTTTGTTTATTTACTTCTTCATGTCCGTGTATGTTAGATAAAATAACCTAGGTTGATCAGGCCCCTCTGACAGCAGTCTTTGTTAATGATAATAATGGTGTCTATTTACTTCTTTCATGTTTGTGTATGTTAGATTAAATAACCTAGGTTGATCACCGATTAAATATTTTATATGAATATAATAAATGGTATCAATGGGGAAGAATAATTTTTTCTTTTAAATTCACCGATCGAGACATTATTTTATATGAATATAAATAATAGTGCTAACAATGGGGACCCTTCCTATGCCATTCTACTCAGACTCCGTAATATACCATTCGGGTTGAACTCCAGGCCTTGACTCTTTCCTGAACATCAGGCTCTGACTCCTACCCGAACAATTAGGACCTGACTACTTCCTGAAGAGCTGGCTCCGACTCCTTAAACATCAGGGTGACTCTTTCATATACTGCAAGCTCTGAATCTTTTCCCGAACCTCCAGCTTTGACTGTTTCACTGTTTCACTGCTCCCCGAACATCAGTTTTTTTTTTTTAATCCTGTGCTATGGTGTGTATAATAAACACATCTGCTCTATCTAGGATATTGAACTCTATTTAATTAAACACTCGTTCTATGTAGGATAATGAGCACTTTTAAAATAAGGAGGCCAAGAGAGCACTATCACAATCAAGCGCCTAGAACTTGTTAAATTTCAATGTAAAAAAATGCTGACTGATTTGCTATTCTCTTTTACTGGATAACATTAAAAGCAGTGTTTAATTATTGATAACATTAAAGGGAAAATGCCAATGTTACCTTACTGTAAAGAATTTACTATTTTATGTTAACCTTCCACTAACCTTGCTCAGCAACAAATGTCTTAGCTGGGGAAACATAGAAATATAAATTTTTTTTCATATGTTAGAACAATGATGACCGATGACACTCTTTCCCACACTTCTGATGGTCTTGTGTCTAATTTGTGTTATGAGTAAATGTGGTATTGTGGTGACTAACATTCTAGTTATAGTAGGATATACATTTTTATTACTTTAGAACACTTTTGAAAGCCTGTTTTGAATGTAATTTTTTCATATTTTCTGCAAGTAAATAATTCAAAGTTTAGTATTTGTTCAGACGGATGCTACAACCCTTAATTGGTAACTGAAGTCGGTACCAGTCTAAGTGTTTGGTTAACGTCCGTAAAAACTAAAAAGAATGAAAGTTTACAACTTGTTCAATAAAGCAAAAAGCAAATATAAGGTTATGAGTAAATGTGGTATTGTGGTGACTGATCATTCTAGTTAAAAGTAGAATAGACCGAATTTACAGAAAGCTGCTGTATTTAGGGTAAAGAACACCGACAGATTAAGCAGGTACACCTTACCAAGTGTTACACTGTTCTATCTAACATGTTAAACAGTTACTGATTTAGTATATATCCATTAGTAAATTACACACATGCTATCTCTATGATATTGTGCACTGTTAGATTCACCATAAGACATACTAAGAGTCACACTATATTATAACACATACTTGCTCTATCTAGAGTATTAAGTACATCCGAATGCAGCATTTACTATGTTTTGAGTGTCCTACTGCATTATTGCACACATCTGTTGCATCTAGGGAACTGATCAGTGTTTTCTACAAAATATAACATTTAGAAAGTGTCCTAGTGCAGTAATAATGTATTGCTCCTGAGTTTGTTTCAGATTATAAACAACAAAACAATAGTCAAAAAATGTGCTTAACATATTTATGAAAAATGATTAGTTTATTGCTCAATATATTGAAACACATTTATTTTAAGTTTGTTCACCACTTTCAAGCAAGAATATAATGAAAAAAAACAAAAACAATTTTATATTTAAATGGGTGATTTTTATTTTAATGTGTCTTTTGAGAATGTGTAATTGTGTGAAAAGATAAAAACACAAATTTAAAAAAGGAACTGCAGCACTTAATGATATCAATCACAGAAACACATTGTTCAACCGTGATGTTTTAGTAATAAAACGTTTTTTTAACCGTCCTCATTTTGATTATTTGTAATAAGATTTTTGCTATAGTCTTCATTTTATATAAAAGAATATAAAAATAAATTTCAAGCTACATTGTCATCATCGAAATCTCCAGGTTGATTGTGTGGTTAATGAAACTAAGTAGGCAAATTCACTTAAATGAAAGATGTAATTGGGAAAAACACCAAATTGTCTGAAATGGAAGATGAAATTAGAAAATATATTATTCAATTGAATGAGTACAGTAATCAAAATGATGTGGCTAAAAATGTACATCATTAATAATCACTTTTTAAAACTCAAAATATGAAAGTACTGAAATGTTTGTGTTAAGTTCTTATTAGTGACTTGCTATCATCAAGAATCCACCCCAAAGAATGTTCTTTCTTTTATGATTTTGAGGAATAGGTAATTAAAAACATGAGAGCTATGACGTAGTTATTATTGCAATAGAGTTATTATTATATGTGCATCAAAAATCTTACAAAGCAGTTTATTATGTGGTACAACCCATCGGTTGTCTACAGGAACCGTTATGTTGCCAGGTAGGGTAACTGTCGTCTCAAAACCTCCAGCTAAAGGAGATAGTCGATATTGTGGGTAGCCATTTGTATCCGATTGAGTTTCACTCAAGAAGTGTCTGGGATATCTCTTACTGTAGTGTCCATCTTTGAGACAGAGTGAACATCTGTTTATGTTTCCACATGGTCCATGAATCATATGGTGCCTAATGATATCATGTAAAACCGGATCTGCCACTGGATCCGGAATTTCCGCACTGATAACTGAATCTATGTCAGAGGATCTCAATTTTTGTTGAAGCCAAACCAGACAATGAGCATGTGGCAATCCTCTTTTCTGCCACTCAACAGTGTACATGTATGCTATGACCACTCCTAAAATGTTTCCTTTCATTAGGAGTTGGATACCTAGCTTTAGATGGAAAACTCTTGCTATGAAAATCTTGAAAATGTGGCAGGTTAGTCACGTCTGATTTGCAAGAAATTAAACCAATTTTGATCTGAACCATGTATTGTGTTAAAAGTCCAAAGGATATGTTATTGTATGTAATATGTTTCTGATGTGTATCAATTGGGCAAATAAAGGGGGGGCATTAATAACTATTTAAAGCATGTAAATTCTATTTCCGTATGGAGCTTGAAAGGCAAACAAATCTGATGTGTTGGTCAGTAAATACTACTGGAAGTTATTGTAGTAAGTGTGAAACAGAAATATTGTTGTAGTCGAGTGGTGAACACTATCGACAATATGTCGCTTGCCACCGCCTCACGGGTAAATCTAAGTCTAAATTAATGTCAATTAGTGTATGTTGAAAAAAGAAGAAAATGTATTTAATATAAGGGCAGCAGTTTTGGGAGGGGGGGGGTGATTGTAATGTGGCTCTGTAGGCCTCTTTAATTTTCAAAGGCCCCCTTATCACAGACAGAGTAAGTGTTTATTAAAAAATTTCAGCAATTGTTTTTTTATTTTTTTTGTGAGTTTAATGGGTTTTTTAAAAAAATTTATTATAATGGAAAATATCCGAATTTGTTAATTGTTTTTTTATCGTGTAAAGTTCTAATGCCTTAAAAAGAAGTGTATCATATTTTATTATCGACGTTTACGAATTCATATTTGATTATGTCGGATGAGTTTTTATACTTAAAAATATTGTAATATTATTTATAAAAATATTGTAATATTATTTATAATGGGTGGCACGTTATTATGTAGTCGCTGTCTTATATATTTAGGTGGGGGTGGGTGGGGGAATATTTTTTATTGTAATAAGTAAGGGTAGTTCTGCATTTCAAACGTCACTTGGACTTAATAATTGAAGAGTTCCATTCATTCCACCGAGTCAACCGGAAGTGCCAAACTGAATGTAAAGTCATTGATTTATCTTATTGTATGAATGAAAAGTTTCTGAAAGTAGGCAACAGTAATTTCTGAAGTGAAAATTTATCAATGAAATGAGTAGTTAGTGATTAGTCAATAGTGATCGTTTAAAACGATTCTAAGAAAGTTCAAATTCTGTATAAGTAACAGTTGTTTTAACTTCATGTAAATAAGTAAAATGTAAATCTTTATATTAATTGTTAGGTGTTTTTTTTTTTTTTAATTATTATAATATGAAATATCGGAATTATTCATTTTGTTTTTTGTAGAAGTATATCATATTTAATTAGCGACGTTTACAAATTCGTATTTGATTACGTCGGCTTAGTTATAGGTAGTCGATGTCCGTTACGTGTAATGATGACGAAAATAGAAAATCCGTGTAAATTGAATACATGTCCACGCGTATTTATTACAATAAAATTCAAGGATGTCGTTTTTTGAATATTTTTTTCTCATAGTCGTTAATGGAAATCCCATTTGTAAAAAGTATTTGCTTAGTTTACGAACGAATTCTACCAAACAGGTCGGTCCAAATAGTATAGAAGTCACAGATTTGTTTTAAAAAAAAAAATGAAAGGATAATTGAAATCCCATTTGTAAAAAGTATTTGCTTAGTATAAACTAATCAGTCCGGTCCAAATAGTGTAGAAGTCACATATTTGTTTGTTTATAAAAGAAGTGAAAGGTATAATTATTGGTATATATTGATTCTTGAGGTGTATATTTCTTAACAGAAGGAAAACGTTAAAAAAATTGTATCTTATATGTTAGAGTATAATTTTTTTGGTAAATTTATAGAAGTGCACCTTTCGTATTTCGACCCCTAAAAAAAAAAGTTTCTACTTTTTTTGGCAAATTACATGTAAACAGCCTCAAAAAATATCTGCTAAGAAAAAAATGTATGAAAATTGTTATTATTTTAGAATTTAGGAGGGGGGGGTATTTTATTATATAAGTTATACGTAAAGTGAGCACGCCTTTCTGGTCCACCGAATCTCAACTCTCGTATTTCGACCCCTAAAAAAAAAAAAAAAAGTTTCTACTTTTTTGGCAAAATTACATGTAAACAGCCTCAACAAATATCCGCTATGAAAAAAAAAAATGAAATTTGTTATTTTAGATGTTAGGTGGGGGGGGGGCACTTTCCTATATAAGTTATACGTAAAGTGAGCACGCATTTCTTGACCACTTAGAATCGCACCCTAGCGAACACGTGTTGAAAGAAATATTCAACAAACGTTATTTTAGATTTTATTTGGGGCGAAGGGGGGGGGGCAGGTACACATTTGGGCATTTTGGTACTGATATAGCTTTTGAAACGGACAAAAACAGACTTATTCTTTTTAAATGCTTACATTTTTGGGGGTTAGGGTTAGTGTTTGGTTGGATATTCCGAAAAAAGAAACTTTTTAAAATTTTGAGACTTTTCACAAATACAATTTTTTTTGTAAGGGTTAGGGTTAGTGTTGCTTTGTTCGGAATATCCAACTAAGCAAAAAAAATAAGCATTTAAAAGAATAAAACTGTATAATAAATAACACATTCTTATTTTTTCTGCGACATTCATTTTGCAAAACGTGACCATAAGCGCCCAAAATGCATAGAATAAAAAAAAACATTTAAAACATTAAAAACATTCAAAAACATACAAATGCATAGATTAAAAACTCTTAAAACAGTGACCCCCCCCTCTTAACATCTAAAATAATAATTTTAATAATTTTTTTTTCATAGCGGATATTTGTTGAGGTAGTTTACATGTAATATTGCCAAAAAAGTAGAAACTTTTTTTTTTTTTAGGGGTCGAAATACGAGAGGTGCGATTCTAAGTGGTCAAGAAATGCGTGCTCACTTTACGTATAACTTATATAGGAAAGTGACCCCCCCTCCAAACATCTAAAATAACAAATTTCATAAATTTTTTTTCATAACGGATATTTGTTGAGGCTGTTTACATGTAATTTTGCCAAAAAAGTAGAAACTTTTTTTTTCTTTTAGAGGTCGAAATACGAGAGTTGAGATTCTGTGGACCAGAAATGCGTGCTCACTTTACGTATAACTTATATAGGAAAGTGCCCCCCTCCTAAAATCTAAAATAATAACAATTTTCATAAATTTTTTTCATAGCGGATATTTGTTGAGGCTGTTTACATGTAATTTTGCCAAAAAAGTTGATACTTTTTTTTTTAGGGGTCGAAATACGAAAGGTGCACTTCTATAAATTTACCAACTGAATTCCCCCCCTACGAAATATAAAAGTTATTTGGAATATTGTTTAGTATGTATTATAATATCATATGTTTGATGTGTATTCTTTGTGCAAAATAAATTAAACTGTTTGCTAACGTGAAAATGCTACGAAGAAAGAATAAATAATAGAATAACAATCGCTAAATCTGTAAGTGTTTTTTTGTTTCTGAACTTATTACGTTAGTATTGTAGCAACAATGATAAGAGCTGAATTAGATGAATAAAATAAATATATTTTAATTTGTTGTGTTTTTTTTTGGGGGGGGGGAATGAACAATTGTCAGTCAAATGTTTTACCGTTTTATTTGGGGTTGGCTTACGAAGAGAAAAGTAAATATTTACTTGCGTCCCCACGAAGGGAGATTGCATAATAAAGTCATATCGTGTTTTTTTTTTTACGATACGTTTAATAAACAAAAAAATTAAGTTATAGAAATATTTGTAAATAAAATTATCGATCTTAATTGTTGATTATGCCTGATGTACAGTTATTTTTTAAAATGTATATATTTTGTTTATTTATTAAAATATATTGCGTTTCACGTTGGGAAACTAAACAAACATGTTTTTGTATCTCCCCACGAGGACAGAATGCATAATAAACTCATATATATATATTTTTTTTACGATACGTTTAATAAACAAATAATATTAGCAATAAATATATTTTAATTTGTTGTGTTTTTTTTTGGGGGGGGGATGAACACTTGTCAGTCAAATGTTTTTATTTAAGTGTGAAAATACCGTTTTATTTCGCTTACGAAGAGAAATGTAAATATTTACTTGCGTCCCCACGAAGGGAGATTGCATAATAAAGTCATATCGTGTTTTTTTTTTTTACGATACGTTTAATAAACAAAAAAATTAAGTTATAGAAATATTTGTAAATAAAATTATCGATCTTAATTGTTGATTATGGATGGTGAGGCCAATGTATATATTTTGTTTATTTATTAAAATATATTGCGTTTCACGTTGGAAAACTAAACAAAAATGTTTTTGTGTCGGTTATTACTTGCCTCCCCACGAGGACAGAATGCATAATAAACTCATATATATATATTTTTTTTATGATACGTTTAATAAACAAATAATATTAGCGAATTTTTTTGTTTAAATAAAAATTAAGTTGTTTATAATTGTTGATTACAGAAACAAATAAAAAAAGTACGTAAACTTACGTTTTTCATATTTGGCGCGTTCAAAATGGTCTTATTGAGGAAGTGACATATATTTCACGCATGCGCAAATCGTTTTTGTACTATGTCTTGATTTTTTAAAACATCACCCCCCCCCTCAACGTTTCGAGCCATTTCTATACGAAAATATGAACGTTACCCCCCAATTTTCAGAGATAGCACGTCTGGGGGCTGGCTGGTTTTAATAAAGTCATCTGCGTGAGTTTCTGTTGGGTAGTTTCGGAGGAGAAGACCAACATACATACATACATACATACATACATACATACATACATACATACATACATACAGACAGGTGACGTTTATATAATAGACTAGCAGGGCTACCCGGCGTTGCTCAGGTTATAGAATAGAAGAAAAATCGCGTGTGTAACATCTTTATATTCAAACTTCTATTTCTCTCCCTTTCTCTATAGCCGTCTCTTTATCTTTCTACTTTTCTCTTCTCTGGTCGCCCAATTTCACAGCTACTTTCTCATTTTGCCTTTTGCGAAAGCTGTTTCTTCTCCACCATTCCTCTTACGTTGGCCAGGGCAAAAGTATGACATATTTCTATAAAAAGTACCACCTCTGTCTGTGCCTTCTATATAGGTACATAATATATAAGTACCTATCGCCACTCTGGTGTGAATGCTAAATCCGTATCTATTGTCGCCCAGATGCGCATGGTATGTACTTACTTATCACCATCCCTGTTCACATGCTATATACGTACCTATTACAGCCCCGGTGCGCATACTATATACGTACCTATTGGCGTTGCACGGGGATCACTTCTCCAGTCGCCCTCCTTCCACAGTTGCCAGGAGTAAAAGATGTCACGTACATGGTTGCCAATTCACCCTGGCTACACTATTTCCGGCCTCCCCAAAACTCTGCACTACCTCTCCATTCCCTGGAGTAAAAATGTAACATTTCTATTAAAAGTACCATATTTGTCTTCATTATTAATGTGTTTGTTTATTTACTTCTTCATGTCCGTGTATGTTAGATAAAATAACCTAGGTCGATTAGGCCCCTCTGACAGCAGTCTTTGTTTATGATAATAATGGTGTCTATTTACTTCTTTCATGTTTGTGTACGTTAGATTAAATAACCTAGGTTGACCACTGATTAAATATTTTATATGAATATAATAAATGGTATCAATGGGGAAGAATAATTTTTTCTTTTAAATTCACCGATCGAGACATTATTTTATATGAATATAAATAATAGTGCTAACAATGGGGACCCTTCCTATCCCATTCTACTCAGACTCCGTAATATTCCATTCGGGTTGAACTCCAGGCCTTGACTCTTTCCTGAACATCAGGCTCTGACTCCTACCCGAACAATTAGGACCTGACTACTTCCTGAAGAGCTGGCTCTGACACCTTAAACATCAGGGTGACTCTTTCATATACTGCAAGCTCTGAATCTTTTCCCGAACCTCCAGCTTTGACTGTTTCACTGTTTCACTGCTCCCCGAACATCAGTTTTTTTTTTAATTCTGTGCTATGGTGTGTATAATAAACACACCTGCTCTATCTAGGATATTGAACTCTATTTAATTAAACACTCGTTCTATGTAGGATAATGAGCACTTTTAAAATAAGGAGGCCAAGAGAGCACTATCACAATCAAGCGCCTAGAACTTGTTAAATTTCAATGTAAAAAAATGCTGACTGATTTGCTATTCTCTTTTACTGGATAACATTAAAAGCAGTGTTTAATTATTGATAACATTAAAGGGAAAATGCCAATGTTACCTTACTGTAAAGAATTTACTATTTTATGTTAACCTTCCACTAACCTTGCTCAGCAACAAATGTCTTAGCTGGGGAAATATAGAAATATTAATTTTTTTTCATATGTTAGAACAATGATGACCGACGACACTCTTTCCCACACTTCTGATGGTCTTGTGTCTAATTTGTGTTATGAGTAAATGTGGTATTGTGGTGACTAACATTCTAGTTATAGTAGGATATACATTTTTATTACTTTAGAACACTTTTGAAAGCCTTGTTTTGAATGTAATTTTTTCATATTTTCTGCAAGTAAATAATTCAAAGTTTAGTATTTGTTCAGATGGATGCTACAACCCTTAATTGGTAACTGAAGTCGGTACCAGTCTAAGTGTTTGGTTAACGTCCGTAAAAACTAAAAAGAATGAAAGTTTACAACTTGTTCAATAAAGCAAAAAGCAAATATAAGGTTATGAGTAAATGTGGTATTGTGGTGACTGATCATTCTAGTCAAAAGTAGAATAGACCGAATTTACAGACAGCTGCTGTATTTAGGGTAAAGAACACCGACAGATTAAGCAGGTACACCTTACCAAGTGTTACACTGTTCTATCTAACATGTTGAACAGTTACTGATTTAGTATATATCCATTAGTAAATTACACACATGCTATCTCTATGATATTGTGCACTGTTAGATTCACCATAAGACATACTAAGAGTCACACTATATTATAACACATACTTGCTCTATCTAGAGTATTAAGTACATCCGAATGCAGCATTTACTATGTTTTGCGTGTCCTACTGCATTATTGCACACATCTGTTGCATCTAGGGAACTGATCAGTGTTTTCTACAAAATATAACATTTAGAAAGTGTCCTAGTGCAGTAATAATATATTGCTCCTGAGTTTGTTTCGGATTATAAACCTAGGCATGAACAACAAAACAATAGTCAAAAAATGTGCTTAACATATTTATGAAAAATGATTAGTTTATTGCTCAATATATTGAAACACATTTATTTTAAGTTTGTTCACCACTTTCAAGCAAGAATATAATGAAAAAAAAACAAAAACAATTTTATATTTAAATGGGTGATTTTTATTTTAATGTGTCTTTTGAGAATGTGTAATTGTGTCAAAAGATAAAAACACAAATTTAAAAAAGGAACTGCAGCACTTAATGATATCAATCACAGAAACACATTGTTCAATCGTGATGTTTTAGTAATAAAACGTTTTTTTAACCGTCCTCATTTTGATTATTTGTAATAAGATTTTGCTATAGTCTTCATTTTATATAAAAGAATATAAAAATAAATTTCAAGCTACATTGTCATCATCGAAATCTCCAGGTTGATTGTGTGGTTAATGAAACTAAGTAGGCAAATTCACTTAAATGAAAGATGTAATTGAGAAAAACAATCAAATTGTCTGAAATGGAAGATGAAATTAGAAAATATATTATTCAATTGAATGAGTACAGTAATCAAAATGATGTGGCTAAAAATGTACATCATTAATAATCACTTTTTAAAACTCAAAATATGAAAGTACTGAAATGTTTGTGGTAAGTTCTTATTAGTGACTTGCTATCATCAAGAATTCACCCCAAAGAATGTTCTTTCTTTTATGATTTTGAGGAATAGATAATTATAAACATGAGAGCTATGACATAGTTATTATTGCAAGAACAGAGTCCTTCGTTTGTGATGATCAGTGATCTTCTTTTTTTTTTTTACTAATCATACATCAAACTAAAGTCATGTATTAAAAAGAAATTGTTCATAAAGATTACACACTCACAAAAAAAATAACTGAAGCAGTGAGTCCTGTGTTTATAAGAATAAATAGTGTCTATTAATCCATGCATAAGATAATGGGTAGTCTGAATTTCTCTTAATTAAAATTGTGGTATAGCCGGACTCTGATAATCAAATCTGAAGGAAAGAAAGCATCAAATATATAGAACATAAAGGAATCTATTTCAAAGGTGTTCTGAATTGTGAATAGAAAAGGATAAAATGCAGTTTGTTTAAAAATAGATAGTTTTGTAGTAAAAGATATAAAATTACAAAGAACAAATGCTGTACTCTATTGAAAAAGGCTGCTTCAATTGAGATTTTCTGGTACTGGGGGGTCTCAGGCTGTTAAGCAATTCCAAACTGAAACAGAACTAAGATATTGTTTAGTAGTAAAATAGCTTGGCCTTTTGGCTAAGATCAAAGTGTGGTATCTTTCCGATGGGTGCTGCACTTCATGGATCGGTGTTGTCTTGGCCTTCGGAGCTTGGTTTCCGCCGGTCTGTGAGTCTGATCTGTCCTGTGCAGTTCTAAGAGGCCCACCCTCCCAGGCTTAACCTCCCCTCTTTGAGGAGGAGTAAGTTAATTGCTTGCTGCCTGAAGCGCCCCTGTCAGGGAATGCCGACGAGGCTGCCCAGGCAATTTTTAATGGCCAGAGTGCTCACCTTCTCGAGCGCTGGCTTTTCAAATCCCACTTTCAGACCTTGTGTCACATATTCCTATTGTGGGTGGGGATTAAATAACGCCTTTTGGCTAAGATCAAAGTGTAGTATCTGTTCCGATGGATACTGCACTTCATAGATCGGTATTGTCTTGGCCTTCGGGGCTTGGTTTCCGCCGGTCTGTTGGTCTGATCTGTCCTGTGCAGTTCTAGGAGGTCCACCCTCTCAGGCTTTACCTCCCCTCTTTGGGGAGGAGTAAGTTAATTGCTTACTGCCTGAGGCGCCCCTACCGGGGAATGCCGACGGGGCTGCCCAGGAAATTTTTAATGGCCAGAGTGCTCACCTTCTCGAGCGCTGGCTTTTCAAATCCCACTTTCCGACCTTGTGTCACATATTCCTATTGTGGGTAGGGGTTAAATAACGCCTTTTGGCTAAGATCAAAGTGTAGTATCTGTTCCGATGGATACTGCACCCGATAAACTGGTATCGTCTTGGCCTTCGGGGCTTGATTTACGCCGGTCTATGGGTCTGTCCTGTGCAGTTCTAGGAGGTCCACCTTCCCAGGCTTTGCCTCCCCTCTTTGGGGAGGAGTAAGTTTATTGCTTACTGCCTGAGGCGCCCCTACCGGGGAATGCCGACAGGGCTGCCCAGGCAATTTTAAAACCCCACTTTCCCAACCCGACTTGTGGGAGTAAGATAAAAACTGGCCTTGTGCCTAACTCCTGGAGAGGAGTAAATCAATACTCTAGTGTAAATTTGTGTTGACGTTTTCCTTTGTGTAACTTTCTAATAGGAGATGTATTTACTATTGCCTGTTGGGTGAGGTGCTTTACTATATTCACGAGGGAGTCTCAATGGGACTATACAGTCATTTCACTTCTCACCAAAGTGCCATTGTTTTCACTAAGTTTCAGTGCTAATAGTTTTCAAACATTTAGTTAGAAAGTGAAAATAATTATAAAAAAAAGAATGTGCACCAAAAAAGTAAACAAAAATATTTTCTCTGATAATGACCGTTTTCCCCTATCTGTTTGACTGTCTCCCTTGCTTCATCTGTGTGCATGGTTTGGTTTATATCATGTAGCAGTATTTATATGGTGTTGCATAGTTAATAGAATAATACACATGCTGTTTATTGAATGTAACATCGACAGACTAATAGAATAAATAGCAAGCAAATAAAAATACTTGTTTGAAACAAAATAGTTGAAGAATACATTACCAGAGCCTTGTTAGCCAGCGTTATACAGAGTGAAACGGGCTATAATAACTGGTGTAAAGTTGCATCCATAACCTCCTAAGAATTTACACTGTTTTACCCTGTTACCACCTCCCAGAACGGGGACCAGAGGTTGGATTTTGGGAGGCATGTTTGGATGTTAAACAACCAAAACCATGTTCTTTTAGTCAATTCTCAACTGTCATTCATTTTTAAGTTATTCTCAACTCTGGAGAGGTGTCATTCATTTTTAAGTCATTCTCAACTCTGGTGGATGTGTCATTCATTTTCTAATTATTCTCAACTCAGGGGGGGGGCATCATTCATTAATTAATTATTCTAAACTCTGGGAGAGTTGTCATTTTAGAATTGGTAATTTGTATAAACAAAATGTAGTTAAAATGAATTTAGAATTCTGAAAACTCTTGAGGAGTTTGAAATTGGTGACTTACTGAAAAAGAACATGATGACAATGAATATTGGAATTTTTATTGTGTTTTACACATTTCAGTTGTCAATTTTGTTTTGTTTATTCGTTGATTTTAGATTCTTACCGATTAAGACTTTAGGTCATTTTGGGAGTTAAAATGAGTTTAGAATTCTGAAAACTCTTGAGGAGTTTGAAATTGGTGACTTACTGGAAAAGAACATGATGACAATGAATATTGGAATTTTTATTGTGTTCTACACATTTCAGTTGTCAATTTTGTTTTGTTTATCTGTTTGTTTTAGATTCTTACGTACCTATTACAGACTCGGTGCGCATACTATATACGTACCTATTGGCGTTGCACGGGATCACTTCTCCAATCGCCCTCCTTCCACAGTTGCCAGGAGTAAAAGATGTCACGTACATGGTTGCCAATTCACCCTGGCTACACTATTTCCGGCCTCCCCAAAACTCTGCACTACCTCTCCATTCCCTGGAGTAAAAATGTAACATTTCTATTAAAAGTACCATATTTGTCTTCATTAGTAATGTTAATAAGGGTGTTTGTTTATTTACTTCTTCATGTCCGTGTATGTTAGATAAAATAACCTAGGTTGATCAGGCCCCTCTGACAGCAGTCTTTGTTAATGATAATAATGGTGTCTATTTACTTCTTTCATGTTTGTGTATGTTAGATTAAATAACCTAGGTTGATCACCGATTAAATATTTTATATGAATATAATAAATGGTATCAATGGGGAAGAATAATTTTTTCTTTTGAATTCACCGATCGAGACATTATTTTATATGAATATAAATAATAGTGCTAACAATGGGGACCCTTCCTATCCCATTCTACTCAGACTCCGTAATATTCCATTCGGGTTGAACTCCAGGCCTTGACTCTTTCCTGAACATCAGGCTCTGACTCCTACCCGAACAATTAGGACCTGACTACTTCCTGAAGAGCTGGCTCCGACTCCTTAAACATCAGGGTGACTCTTTCATATACTGCAAGCTCTGAATCTTTTCCCGAACCTCCAGCTTTGACTGTTTCACTGTTTCACTGCTCCCCGAACATCAGTTTTTTTTTTTTAATTCTGTGCTATGGTGTGTATAATAAACACATCTGCTCTATCTAGGATATTGAACTCTATTTAATTAAACACTCGTTCTATGTAGGATAATGAGCACTTTTAAAATAAGGAGGCCAAGAGAGCACTATCACAATCAAGCGCCTAGAACTTGTTAAATTTCAATGTAAAAAAATGCTGACTGATTTGCTATTCTCTTTTACTGGATAACATTAAAAGCAGTGTTTAATTATTGATAACATTAAAGGGAAAATGCCAATGTTACCTTACTGTAAAGAATTTACTATTTTATGTTAACCTTCCACTAACCTTGCTCAGCAACAAATGTCTTAGCTGGGGAAACATAGAAATATAAATTTTTTTTCATATGTTAGAACAATGATGACCGACGACACTCTTTCCCACACTTCTGATGGTCTTGTGTCTAATTTGTGTTATGAGTAAATGTGGTATTGTGGTGACTAACATTCTAGTTATAGTAGGATATACATTTTTATTACTTTAGAACACTTTTGAAAGCCTGTTTTGAATGTAATTTTTTCATATTTTCTGCAAGTAAATAATTCAAAGTTTAGTATTTGTTCAGATGGATGCTACAACCCTTAATTGGTAACTGAAGTCGGTACCAGTCTAAGTGTTTGGTTAACGTCCGTAAAAACTAAAAAGAATGAAAGTTTACAACTTGTTCAATAAAGCAAAAAGCAAATATAAGGTTATGAGTAAATGTGGTATTGTGGTGACTGATCATTCTAGTTAAAAGTAGAATAGACCGAATTTACAGAAAGCTGCTGTATTTAGGGTAAAGAACACCGACAGATTAAGCAGGTACACCTTACCAAGTGTTACACTGTTCTATCTAACATGTTGAACAGTTACTGATTTAGTATATATCCATTAGTAAATTACACACATGCTATCTCTATGATATTGTGCACTGTTAGATTCACCATAAGACATACTAAGAGTCACACTATATTATAACACATACTTGCTCTATCTAGAGTATTAAGTACATCCGAATGCAGCATTTACTATGTTTTGAGTGTCCTACTGCATTATTGCACACATCTGTTGCATCTAGGGAACTGATCAGTGTTTTCTACAAAATATAACATTTAGAAAGTGTCCTAGTGCAGTAATAATATATTGCTCCTGAGTTTGTTTCGGATTATAAACCTAGGCATGAACAACAAAACAATAGTCAAAAAATGTGCTTAACATATTTATGAAAAATTATTAGTTTATTGCTCAATATATTGAAACACATTTATTTTAAGTTTGTTCACCACTTTCAAGCAAGAATATAATGAAAAAAAACAAAAACAATTTTATATTTAAATGGGTGATTTTTATTTTAATGTGTCTTTTGAGAATGTGTAATTGTGTCAAAAGATAAAAACACAAATTTAAAAAAGGAACTGCAGCACTTAATGATATCAATCACAGAAACACATTGTTCAACCGTGATGTTTTAGTAATAAAACGTTTTTTTAACCGTCCTCATTTTGATTATTTGTAATAAGATTTTTGCTATAGTCTTCATTTTATATAAAAGAATATAAAAATAAATTTCAAGCTACATTGTCATCATCGAAATCTCCAGGTTGATTGTGTGGTTAATGAAACTAAGTAGGCAAATTCACTTAAATGAAAGATGTAATTGGGAAAAACAACCAAATTGTCTGAAATGGAAGATGAAATTAGAAAATATATTATTCAATTGAATGAGTACAGTAATCAAAATGATGTGGCTAAAAATGTACATCATTAATAATCACTTTTTAAAACTCAAAATATGAAAGTACTGAAATGTTTGTGTTAAGTTCTTATTAGTGACTTGCTATCATCAAGAATCCACCCCAAAGAATGTTCTTTCTTTTATGATTTTGAGGAATAGGTAATTAAAAACATGAGAGCTATGACGTAGTTATTATTGCAATAGAGTTATTATTATAGAGTCCTTCGTTTGTGATGATCAGTGATCTTTTTTTTTTTACTAATCATACATCAAACTAAAGTCATGTATTAAAAAGAAATTGTTCATAATGATTACACACACACAAAAAAAATAACTGAAGCAGTGAGTCCTGTGTTAGTCTGAATTTCTCTTAATTGTCGTAAGTGTTTATTAAAAAATTTCAGCAATTGTTTTTTTATTTTTTTTTTGTGAGTTTAATTTTTTTTTTTTTTTAATTTATTATAATGGAAAATATCCGAATTTGTCAATTGTTTTTTTATCGTGTAAAGTTCTAATGCCTTAAAAAGAAGTGTATCATATTTAATTATCGACGTTTACGAATGCATATGTGATTGTGTCGGATGAGTTTTTATACTTAAAAATATTGTAATATTATTTATAAAAATATTGTAATAATATTTATAATGGGTGGCACGTTATTATGTAGTCGCTGTCGTATATATTTAGGTGGGGTGGGTGGGGGAACATTTAATCCGTTTACACGGATCTTTCATTTAAAAAAAAAAAAAAAAAATAAAACTTTAAACTCTAAAAAATAAGAAAAAAAACAATACAAAAACTTTAACAAATTCTGATATTTTATTGTAATAAGTAAGGATAGTTCTGCATTTCAAACGTCACTTGGACTTAATAATTGAAGAGTTCCATTCATTCCACCGAGTCAACCGGAAGTGCCAGACTGAATGTAAAATCATCGATTTATCTTATTCTATGAATGAAAAGTTTCTGAAAGTAGGCAACAGTAATTTCTGAAGTGAAAATTTATCAATGAAATGAGTAGTTAGTGATTTTTTTTATTGTGGGAGTAAGATAAAAACTGACCTTGTGCCTAACTCCTGGAGAGGAGTAAATCAATACTCTAGTGTAAATTTGTGTTGACGTTTTCCTTTGTGTAACTTTCTAATAGGAGATGTATTTACTATTGCCTGTTGGGTGAGGTGCCTTACTATATTCACGAGGGAGTCTCAATGGGACTATACAGTCATTTCACTTCTCACCAAAGTGCCATTGTTTTCACTAAGTTTCAGTGCTAATAGTTTTCAAACATTTACTTAGAAAGTGAAAATAATTATAAAAAAAAGAATGTGCACCAAAAAAGTAAAAAAAATATTTTCTCTGATAATGACTGTTTTCCCCTATCTGTCCGACTGTCTCCCTTGCTTCATTTGTGTGCATGGTTTGGTTTATATCATGTGGCAGTATTTATATGGTGTTGCATAGTTAATAGAATAATACACATGCTGTTTATTGAATGTAACATCGACAAACTAATAGAATAAATAGCAAGCAAATAAAAATACTTGTTTGAAACAAAATAGTTGAAGAATACATTACCAGAGCCTTGTTAGCCAGGGTTATACAGAGTGAAACGGGCTATAAGAACTGGTGTAAAGTTACATCCATAACCTCCTAAGCATTTACACTGTTTTACCCTGTTACCACCTTCCAGAACAGGGACCAGAGGTTGAATTTTGGGAGGCATGTTTGGATGTTAAGCAACCAAAACCATGTTCTTTTAGTCAATTCTCAACTGTCATTCATTTTTAAGTTATTCTCAACTCTGGAGAGGTGTCATTCATTTTTAAGTCATTCTCAACTCTGGTGGATGTGTCATTCATTTTCTAATTATTCTCAACTCAGGGGGGGGGCATCATTCATTATTTAATTATTCTAAACTCTGGGAGAGTTGTCATTTTAGAATTAGTAATTTGTATAAACAAAATGTAGTTAAAATGAATTTAGAATTCTGAAAACTCTTGATGAGTTTGAAATTGGTTACTTTCTGAAAAAGAACATGGTGGCAATGAATATTGGAATTTTTATTGTGTTCTACACAGTTCAGTTGTCGCTTGAAGAGCTTAGTTTTACTGTCCCAGGTATAATAAAGTGGAACTTCCGAGTAAAAAAGTGTACGTGCAAAAAAATCTGTTTGACACAATTTGAAGAAAGCTGTTAGAGTGGTTGTAGGTGGATTTGCAACTCTATCTGCTGCAGTACTTTCAGTAAAGTATATCCGCTGTCAATTTTCTAGAGTAACTGATAGCTGAATAACTGGGGGATGATGTACATGTATGTGAAAGTTAAGTATTCTCCAAATGGCTTCATTGGTTGATATGTAACGTCCTGTTTCGTATCTCTTAACTTCATCATGAGCATTACTTTCAATTGTGAAGATAGCTTGATCACTACCTTTATTTACATATTTACAAATGTATTTTATTGATTTCACGCTGTTGCAGTATTCAACATTGATATGTGCATCAAAAATCTTACAAAGCAGTTTATTATGTGGTACAACCCATCGGTTGTCTACAGGAACCGTTATGTTGCCAGGTAGGGTAACTGTCGTCTCAAAACCTCCAGCTAAAGGAGATAGTCGATATTGTGGGTAGCCATTTGTAGCCATTTGTATCCGATTGAGTTTCACTCAAGAAGTGTCTGGGATATCTCTTACTGTAGTGTCCATCTTTGAGACAGAGTGAACATCTGTTTATGTTTCCACATGGTCCATGAATCATATGGTGCCTAATGATATCATGTAAAACCGGATCTGCCACTGGATCCGGAATTTCCGCACTGATAACTGAATCTATGTCAGAGGATCTCAATTTTTGTTGAAGCCAAACCAGACAATGAGCATGTGGCAATCCTCTTTTCTGCCACTCAACAGTGTACATGTATGCTATGACCACTCCTAAAATGTTTCCTTTCATTAGGAGTTGGATACCTAGCTTTAGATGGAAAACTCTTGCTATGAAAATCTTGAAAATGTGGCAGGTTAGTCACGTCTGATTTGCAAGAAATTAAACCAATTTTGATCTGAACCATGTATTGTGTTAAAAGTCCAAAGGATATGTTATTGTATGTAATATGTTTCTGATGTGTATCAATTGGGCAAATAAAGGGGGGGCATTAATAACTATTTAAAGCATGTAAATTCTATTTCCGTATGGAGCTTGAAAGGCAAACAAATCTGATGTGTTGGTCAGTAAATACTACTGGAAGTTATTGTAGTAAGTGTGAAACAGAAATATTGTTGTAGTCGAGTGGTGAACACTATCGACAATATGTCGCTTGCCACCGCCTCACGGGTAAATCTAAGTCTAAATTAATGTCAATTAGTGTATGTTGAAAAAAGAAGAAAATGTATTTAATATAAGGGCAGCAGTTTTGGGAGGGGGGGTTGATTGTAATGTGGCTCTGTAGGCCTCTTTAATTTTCAAAGGCCCCCTTATCACAGACAGAGTAAGTGTTTATTAAAAAATTTCAGCAATTGTTTTTTTATTTTTTTTGTGAGTTTAATGGGTTTTTTAAAAAAATTTATTATAATGGAAAATATCCGAATTTGTTAATTGTTTTTTTATCGTGTAAAGTTCTAATGCCTTAAAAAGAAGTGTATCATATTTTATTATCGACGTTTACGAATTCATATTTGATTATGTCGGATGAGTTTTTATACTTAAAAATATTGTAATATTATTTATAAAAATATTGTAATATTATTTATAATGGGTGGCACGTTATTATGTAGTCGCTGTCTTATATATTTAGGTGGGGGTGGGTGGGGGAATATTTTTTATTGTAATAAGTAAGGGTAGTTCTGCATTTCAAACGTCACTTGGACTTAATAATTGAAGAGTTCCATTCATTCCACCGAGTCAACCGGAAGTGCCAAACTGAATGTAAAGTCATCGATTTATCTTATTGTATGAATGAAAAGTTTCTGAAAGTAGGCAACAGTAATTTCTGAAGTGAAAATTTATCAATGAAATGAGTAGTTAGTGATTAGTCAATAGTGATCGTTTAAAACGATTCTAAGAAAGTTCAAATTCTGTATAAGTAACAGTTGTTTTAACTTCATGTAAATAAGTAAAATGTAAATCTTTATATTAATTGTTAGGTGTTTTTTTTTTTTTTAATTATTATAATATGAAATATCGGAATTATTCATTTTGTTTTTTGTAGAAGTATATCATATTTAATTAGCGACGTTTACAAATTCGTATTTGATTACGTCGGCTTAGTTATAGGTAGTCGATGTCCGTTACGTGTAATGATGACGAAAATAGAAAATCCGTGTAAATTGAATACATGTCCACGCGTATTTATTACAATAAAATTCAAGGATGTCGTTTTTTGAATATTTTTTTCTCATAGTCGTTAATGGAAATCCCATTTGTAAAAAGTATTTGCTTAGTTTACGAACGAATTCTACCAAACAGGTCGGTCCAAATAGTATAGAAGTCACAGATTTGTTTTTAAAAAAAAAAATGAAAGGATAATTGAAATCCCATTTGTAAAAAGTATTTGCTTAGTATAAACTAATCAGTCCGGTCCAAATAGTGTAGAAGTCACATATTTGTTTGTTTATAAAAGAAGTGAAAGGTATAATTATTGGTATATATTGATTCTTGAGGTGTATATTTCTTAACAGAAGGAAAACGTTAAAAAAATTGTATCTTATATGTTAGAGTATAATTTTTTTGGTAAATTTATAGAAGTGCACCTTTCGTATTTCGACCCCTAAAAAAAAAAGTTTCTACTTTTTTTGGCAAATTACATGTAAACAGCCTCAAAAAAATCTGCTAAGAAAAAAATGTATGAAAATTGTTATTATTTTAGAATTTAGGAGGGGGGGTATTTTATTATATAAGTTATACGTAAAGTGAGCACGCCTTTCTGGTCCACCGAATCTCAACTCTCGTATTTCGACCCCTAAAAAAAAAAAAAAAAAGTTTCTACTTTTTTGGCAAAATTACATGTAAACAGCCTCAACAAATATCCGCTATGAAAAAAAAAAATGAAATTTGTTATTTTAGATGTTAGGAGGGGGGGGCACTTTCCTATATAAGTTATACGTAAAGTGAGCACGCATTTCTTGACCACTTAGAATCGCACCCTAGCGAACACGTGTTGAAAGAAATATTCAACAAACGTTATTTTAGATTTTATTTGGGGCGAAGGGGGGGGCAGGTACACATTTGGGCATTTTGGTACTGATATAGCTTTTGAAACGGACAAAAACAGACTTATTCTTTTTAAATGCTTACATTTTTGGGGGTTAGGGTTAGTGTTTGGTTGGATATTCCGAAAAAAGAAACTTTTTAAAATTTTGAGACTTTTCACAAATACAATTTTTTTTGTAAGGGTTAGGGTTAGTGTTGCTTTGTTCGGAATATCCAACTAAGCAAAAAAATTAAGCATTTAAAAGAATAAAACTGTATAATAAATAACACATTCTTATTTTTTCTGCGACATTCATTTTGCAAAACGTGACCATAAGCGCCCAAAATGCATAGAATAAAAAAAAACATTTAAAACATTAAAAACATTCAAAAACATACAAATGCATAGATTAAAAACTCTTAAAACAGTGACCCCCCCCCTCTTAACATCTAAAATAATAATTTTAATAATTTTTTTTTCATAGCGGATATTTGTTGAGGTAGTTTACATGTAATATTGCCAAAAAAGTAGAAACTTTTTTTTTTTTTAGGGGTCGAAATACGAGAGGTGCGATTCTAAGTGGTCAAGAAATGCGTGCTCACTTTACGTATAACTTATATAGGAAAGTGACCCCCCCCCTCCTAACATCTAAAATAATAATTTTAATAATTTTTTTTTCATAGCGGATATTTGTTGAGGCTGTTTACATGTAATTTTGCCAAAAAAGTAGAAACTTTTTTTTTCTTTTAGAGGTCGAAATACGAGAGTTGAGATTCGGTGGACCAGAAATGCGTGCTCACTTTACGTATAACTTATATAGGAAAGTGCCCCCCTCCTAAAATCTAAAATAATAACAATTTTCATAAATTTTTTTCATAGCGGATATTTGTTGAGGCTGTTTACATGTAATTTTGCCAAAAAAGTTGATACTTTTTTTTTTTAGGGGTCGAAATACGAAAGGTGTACTTCTATAAATTTACCAACTGAATTCCCCCCCTACGAAATATAAAAGTTATTTGGAATATTGTTTAGTATGTATTATAATATCATATGTTTGATGTGTATTCTTTGTGCAAAATAAATTAAACTGTTTGCTAACGTGAAAATGCTACGAAGAAAGAATAAATAATAGAATAACAATCGCTAAATCTGTAAGTGTTTTTTTGTTTCTGAACTTATTACGTTAGTATTGTAGCAACAATGATAAGAGCTGAATTAGATGAATAAAATAAATATATTTTAATTTGTTGTGTTTTTTTTTGGGGGGGGGGGGGGAATGAACAATTGTCAGTCAGATGTTTTTATTTAAGTGTGAAAATACCGTTTTATTTCGCTTACGAAGAGAAAAGTAAATATTTACTTGCGTCCCCACGAAGGGAGATTGCATAATAAAGTCATATCGTGTTTTTTTTTTTTTACGATACGTTTAATAAACAAAAAAATTAAGTTATAGAAATATTTGTAAATAAAATTATTGATCTTAATTGTTGATTATGCGTGATGTACAGTTATTTTTTAAAATGTATATATTTTGTTTATTTATTAAAATATATTGCGTTTCACGTTGGGAAACTAAACAAACATGTTTTTGTATCTCCCCACGAGGACAGAATGCATAATAAACTCATATATATATATTTTTTTTACGATACGTTTAATAAACAAATAATATTAGCAATAAATATATTTTAATTTGTTGTGTTTTTTTTTGGGGGGGGGGGAAGAACACTTGTCAGTCAAATGTTTTTATTTAAGTGTGAAAATACCGTTTTATTTCGCTTACGAAGAGAAATGTAAATATTTACTTGCGTCCCCACGAAGGGAGATTGCATAATAAAGTCATATCGTGTTTTTTTTTTTTACGATACGTTTAATAAACAAAAAAATTAAGTTATAGAAATATTTGTAAATAAAATTATCGATCTTAATTGTTGATTATGCGTGATGTACAGTTATTTTTTAAAATGTATATATTTTGTTTATTTATTAAAATATATTGCGTTCCACGTTGGAAAACTAAACAAAAATGTTTTTGTGTCGGTTATTACTTGCCTCCCCACGAGGACAGAATGCATAATAAACTCATATATATATATATTTTTTACGATACGTTTAATAAACAAATAATATTAGCGAATTTTTTTGTTTAAATAATAATTAAGTTGTTTATAATTGTTGATTACAGAAACAAATAAAAAAAGTACGTAAACTTACGTTTTTCATATTTGGCGCGTTCAAAATGGTCTTATTGAGGAAGTGACATATATTTCACGCATGCGCAAATCGTTTTTGTACTATGTCTTGATTTTTTAAAACATCCCCCCCCCTCAACGTTTCGAGCCATTTCTATACGAAAATATGAACGTTTCCCCCCAATTTTCAGAGATAGCACGTCTGGGGGCTGGCTGGTTTTAATAAAGTCATCTGCGTGAGTTTCTGTTGGGTAGTATCGGAGGAGAAGACCAACATACATACATACATACATACATACATACATACATACATACATACATACATACATACATACATACAGACAGGTGACGTTTATATAATAGATGAATCAAATATATCAATAAACATGAAGAGCAAGGGGGGAATTGAAGTGCCAGCGAATACTAACACACGATTAAATGAATTTAATTTAATAGTCGTTTAAAACGGCACAGCGTGGGATGAATTAAAAAAAAACGGAGGATGGGTTCAAAGTTCCCTAAAGAGAGTTCGCGATTTCACAAACTCCTTCTGCCGGCATAAGGAAGGTTTAAGTAAATCGATTGAGACAGTTTCCAAAAATTTAAAATCGTTTTTGGAATCCGCTCACTATTTACTTGTAATAATACAAATGTGGCACGGGGCCGAAAACGGGGATGGGGAAAATGTGGACCTAACATCATAAACTTAAATAGTCACAATCAATAAAACAAATTTACTCCATGATTAACCTACTTAAGACCCAAAATGACAATATATAAATGAAATGTGAAGTTGGGGAATAAAAATATTATGTACAATTGAATGATATATATATACAATGAAAAAAAAATTAAGTGTTAGTATAAGAACCTCCCACTAAAGAATGTGGTCGATAAGTAGTTTTGCCAGTGAAAAAAGGCGGGTCCTGAAAGCTTTATTTCAAACACCTCTTTCAAAATTACGAAAGCAAACCTGTATCTCTGACAAAATAACAAATCAGTCATCTAATTGGGGTCGGAAATGGGAATTATAAAATGATAGTTGGAAAAAAAAACATGGTAGGAGAGGACAATTAATAATAGGGGCTCTATGACATCTTACATACGCTATCTAAATTAAAAAAGAGGAAGAACACATATCATAACCTACTCAATATTCAGTCTAAGGCACGTCTAAGTGTTGGATAATGGCCCTGTGGGAACGGACGCATCTTGGAGTGGACGTATCTGTTGGAAATTGTTGGTTTGACTTGCGCGATTTAGTGCGGGTGGACCCGTACCGTCTGGTGCGGAATAGGGCTGTTCTGACGGTTGTAGCTCACAAACATGACAGGCCACTATTTTGATGAGACCTTTTAGGTCAGTGGTTCAAAAGAGTCAGGCTGTGACGAATGCACCTGCTCATAGATGCTCTGTGATGTCACGGGCTTTTGCGTGGGAAGCAGAGTTTGTGCAGTCTGGGTTTTGAAGGCAAACCTATCAGACGTGATTTTACCATGTAGTCTGCAACATACATAGGGGAATTGATTCCCTAAGAAAATACAGGCGAAAGATATCTTCCCCCCCCCTCCACGAATGGTTAAGGACTTAATTGATAAGTAATTACGAAAGCAGTAATTTGCTCTCTCTCTCTCTCTCTCTCTCTCTCTCTCTCTCTCTCGACGTTAGTGGATATCTCCAAATCGATGGATAACTAACGACTGTAACAAAAAGACCTGAAAGTTTAAAAGATTGTTTGTCGATTGAGTCGGTCATGGAGATTTTGTGTTGCAACGGCGTGGTTCACGGCAGAAAGAAAGAAGAAATAATTCAACCACTAGACAACGCACCCCTCCACGTGGCGAGGAAGGATAGAGGGTGCGAGATATTTAAAGGTATGCAAATTATATGATTTATGGTGTTAAAAATGACGATTGTTTAAACGAGAACTGCCGCGGCCCAAGCGGGGGCTATGAAACATAAGTACCACTGAATATTAGATCCATTCACTCGACACAAACGAGCAACTTTCACCCACCTTTCGTTGAAATTTGCCATGGGGAGTTTCATTTTTCTCCAGCTTGATACGGATTTTCAGGCGAGCTTTGAAAATGAGGACAAGCTGGGGAACAGTGACGGTCTCTTCCCCGTAAACTTCCTTCCATCGTGTCGACCAAATCACGCCTCTCATAACAGATAGTAAGCAAAGAAAAACATAGCGTTCCTCCCACTTCATGGTCGGTGCCCAATTGCAGCAAGTCGAAAAAGACTCAAGAACGAAGAACTGTCCGTTCAACATGCGAACTGTGTACCGTTCAACTAACTCACACAGCGGGCGAACGATGGCACAGAAAAAGAAAACATGACTGGTCGTTGATTCCCAATCACCGCATCGGACACAACTCGATGTCTCAGTTAAGCCCGCTGTGTAGAGCTTTTTGCCGACCCAAAGTGCATTTCTTATTATAACCTAGGTGAGTGATTCCTCGTAATTATCGAAACATTTCAACCCAGGCGCCCAAGGCCATATTAAGCGAAGTTCTTCCTTCGTAAGACCGAACTCCTCAGTCATATCGTCTCGACAGATCCCCTCACCATTACCCGATATAATGTTTTACGGGACAACAATCGGGTGTCAGAGAGGCTTTCTGACACCCGTAGAAGGAACTTCAAGGACTGTCGACACTCGCGAAAAAGGAATCTGTTGACTTTTGTTTCAAGATATGTTTTTGTGTCTTTGTCCATCCTCTTCATTGTTTCCTTGAATGTACGCACACTGCGTTCAGCCTTGCCGTTGGATTCATAGATTTTTTATTTTTCAAGAACTTTCCTTTTACGGATAGACCAGACTCCCAATCTCTCAGAGTGAGAGATACGACACAGTGCCCGAGAGTAGAGGACGAATGAGAACGGCTAGCCATCAAAATCCTCTCAGAGCTTGGCTTGACCGCCAAATCGAGCCCTGAGCTTCGGAACATGCGATTGCTGCCTCTTTAACCCAAATCTCTCGGCCCGTGGCTTTCTTTTCAAGAACTTTAACGTCTGCCGAGCAGAAGCACTCCTCTGTTGAAAAGGAGGCCTACGCTATTGTCGAGGTGATCCGAAAATGGCGAGACTTACTTCCTGGGAAGTATTTTAAGCTAATCACAGATAAAAATCTGTCTCTTTCATGTTCAACCCTAAAGGCAAAAGCAAAATAAAAAATGAGAAGACAACAAAATGGAAGTTGGAACTTGCCTGTTTTAGCTACGACATTGCATATCGCCCCGGGAAACAAAACGCCGCTGTAGACGCCTTGTCTCGCATTTGCTCTACTACCACCTCTGCCGACAAGTTACACACCTTGCACTCAGACTTATTTCAGCCGGGTGTCACCTGAATGCTACATTTTGTCAGGAGCAAGAATCTGACATACTCTGTGTATTATGACGTGGTCATTCACTGAAATATGAAGTAATACGAGCAAAGAGGATAGAGGTCAAAAAGGACACAAACAACGATGTTACTTGATCGGTCGCCCGGCGCATAAGGACGATTACGCGTGAGCTCTTGTTTATATACAAAAGAAAGAACAAGGGAGATAATTACAGATTACAAATGATTACAGTGCAAGAGAGATAACCGTTGTCATTTCCAAAATGTACGATTAAATATTAAGATGTGGAAGATGTAAGAGTTGTAATAAGGGCCTGTAAAGTTTGTTCGGAGATAAAACCGAGATTCCTTAATGCGGCACCTCAGACTCTCATCAAAGCGAGTCAACCATTTGAAAGACTAAGCGTAGACTTCAAAGGACCATTACGTTCGAAAACTCGCAACCGCTACACACTAACAGTGGTTGATGAATACTCTCGCTTCCCCTTCGCTTTCCCTTGTGCCGATGTCTCAGCCGCAACTGTCCGGAAACATCTAACTAATCTATTTTCTGTTTTCGGAAATCCTTCTTTTTTACACTCTGATCATGTTACGGCTTTAATGCCAGATCAACTAAAGGAATTCCTGGTTTCCAGAGGCATTGCAACCAGTTCAACGACCGCCTTTAATTCTCAAGGTAATGGACACATGGAGAGGTACAGCGGTATCATCTGGCAAACAGTAAATCTCGCTCTCCGGTCGAGAAATCTCTCTATTATCAATTGGAAAAATGTGCATGGGGTAATGGAACGGGCAGCCTGGATACGGAAATTGATCCTATGCCAGAAAACTAAGAGATACAGACTGCGCCTATCCAGTCTAATGTTTCTTCCATTCATCCTCTGCCGAGAGCCCACGAAAACTTCATCGCCGATAATTCAGTTCCTACTTCTCCTCACTCCCGACACTCTGAGGGTGGCCTGAGGATATCTTCAGAAGATGCCGATGTGCCGAATCTTCGACACTCTTCCAGAATCCGTCGAAGTCCTCAGTATTTAACTGAAAACTATCAGCTTTGAATATTGTTTGATTTTCTCGTTTTCAGTTTAATCATTGATGCCCACCTGAGAGTCTTTAAAACCCTTCTTCCCAAGTCGAACACACAGCCTTGATCCTTTCCTGGGTGGCGGAGAATGTGATGAAAAGAGAACTCTTCTATCCCCTTCTATGCTTCGGAAGTGAATTACTTCCTTTGATCACTCTTTGTTTTTTAGTCAGTTATTGTTTCTCGTAGAGACTGGATCCAGCGTAGATCTTTGTCGAATTAAGCTTCTTCAAGCAAATTCAGTCTTCTTAAACCTATTCTATTCTATCCTTTTGACTAACTCATTACATTCCTCTTTTATGCAACCTTCGCACCTAGCCGCTTTGGTCGCCTCAAGGCGAAAAAAGTCAACTAAATAAGGGTCAGACTGCGCTAATGACAGACCGAGCTCCGTGGTGAAAAGCTCCTGAAAATTAGACCGAAACGCCTCCAAAATACCTTCGTTGGTGCTCACAGTGCGTCTATCCGGCAATGTGACACGTGTGATATGTTGGTCTGTAGCACAGCGACGCTCCTCTGCACGCAATTCGGGTGCAAAATTTGTTGCTTCCTGAGGCATTCTTTTTACCCTAGCCTTACTACTAAAGCCAGGTTCTCCTTGGTAGCCAAATAGGCCAACTTTGGCTTAATTATCATTACGTTAGTGATATCCCCCACCTTCATCGCCCAATCTAATATAGCTTCTAGTGTCGCTTTTCCTGCCCTAGATTCTAGGTTGAGTCGTCGGCTAAAGTCGGCAGAAAAGTTCATAATAACTTGATTAAACTTTATCCACCGCTTATTCCCAATAATAGCACCCGTCGTTTCCCCAATATAGTTAGTCTTAACTGATCCCTGTAACCTTTCACCTCGAACAACGACGTGTTGAGTTTCCAGTAACCAGCCATTCCAGGCATAGGTCTAGCTAAGTTTACACGAACTCGAATAAATCGCTGATCCGAGTAAACGATATTATGAAAACTTTGACATTCTAATACTCCTATGTCGACTCTCCTAATTAAGAACCGGTCGATATAGCTCGAAAGTTGTACCGAGCCAGAGTCACGGCGGCTAGTTGTCGAAGTCCATACATCACGGGGGTTTTCATTTCGGAACTAATCGACAAGATCAAACTTGTCGAGAAATTCGCGAAATGCCTTAGCATCCCCGTTCCTGTTAGTACCCCTAGAAGGATTCCCCAAGCGATCTAAATCGGGATCCAGGACCACATTCCAGTCTCTCGCTAAGACAACTGTACAAGAAGTATTCATGTACTGCTCGATCCGCTGAAAGAAAGGAGCAAGCTCATCGGGTACTTTAGCGCATAAACCCCAATGAATCGAAATGTCTTCTCGTTTATGGTAACATCCAGAACGCAAAGCCTTCCTTCCGAATCCATGTAGCAAGAAGCACACGACGCATTTAAAGTACGCTTTGCTGACTAGGAAACACCCACCGAGTTGGAATCGAAGTAGGCTGAATAAACACGAAAATCCTTAATCAGCGCACCCAGATAATCACTTGGAATAAAGTGGGTCTCCTGAATACAGCATATATCCACTCCGATGTGCTGAAGATCCTGACAAACTCGAAAATTGCGAGCAGCGGTCCTCAGCCCCTGGACAATCAAATTAGCTAGATTGAGAGATATTGTGGTGCTTTAGGGTTGGGTATAAGAAACGATCATTGATATTGTCAAGGTGCCGACGGCCCTTTCCCATAGAATGAGTGCCCATCTTAATGCTGATGGTGCCATCCTGGGTCAAACCGCCAACATCAAGGGGGGAGATTAATTTTGCTGCTCTGTATAGGGAGGGGTTCAAGGAACGGCGACACTCCCAAGACATGCCTTCCTTAAATTCCTCAAATGGATGTTTTTAGGTATGACAACGGGTGGATTAATATCAAATGTAATGTTAGCCTCTTGAAACGTACGCCAAACAGGTTTAGCTTCATTCTGGGACCGTACAACTGTTAATATTCGGGAGGCATTTGGGAAGTTATAGAGGTTTTCCACTGATTTACCCCCACCTCAGTAAAGCCTAACCTTTTATTTTTTAATTAACGAGGTGATGCCCACTAACTCTGGCTAAAACTTCCGCCGAAATCCGGCACATATCCTCAACAGAGAGAAAAGGTTGGCGTTTCTTTGGGAGGGGAGAGGCTTGTCGCCCATTTCGGATGTTGGAGAGTTGATGGTCAAATCTGTTTTCATTGGCGAGTGGGGCGGAGTGGGTCTGAAGGCTATTTTTAAGAAATAGTGAAGGGGAGGAAGCACTTGTAACTTTTGGGGGAAGAGGGTGATGTGCTTCTAGGAGTATGTTGAAGGGAAACGAATGGGGAAGATCTTGGGGAGTCGGTCTCTTGTTTTTTTTGGTGGGGCTTAATGCTATTCACTTGTAATCTCGTATTTTTAGGGGAGCGGTGACTGGCGGTGGCATTTTAGAGGGGATTGGTTTTGTTTTAAAAACAGGGAAAACATGTGATGTTGGAGCGTTTTTTGGGCTGGGCTTGGGAGCTATCTGACTGAGTTGTGTTTGGGAGGAGAGTGGGGGCTGGACGCTTTGTTGCCTCTAAGGTCTTTGTTTAGTTTAACTATTTTAGTAAACTTCGCTCTTCTAGGATCCTTTACGATTTTGATACTTTATTCGTGTTCTCTCATTTTCTCAAGTGACTCACGACCGGGCGTCTTTCTCCCAGTGACCAACACCCACTGGTTCTCCTTTCTTTGCACAAGTTTGGTTAGGTCCGGGAAAACGGGTCGCTCCTCACTTATTTGGGTGTCTGTGGTTGATTTTATGGGTCTACCCACTGTTGCTGGTTGTCGTTCCCCGACCTTTGAACCCAGGTCGCCCGCACTTCGCTGGACATATGGTCTTTCGTTCCATGCATTCAATTGTTAGGTGACCAATGCCACCACAGGCCCAGCACGACAGCCTTCTCCTAGGAACAATTATGGGTAGCTTTTCTTCACCAACTTGTAAATAATAGATATCTCGTTGAAAGCTTTGGGATTTAGCATTAGGTCGTAATGCCATACAAACAAGTATTTATCGCATCTGACTGACATTAAATCTCCGTATTTTTTCAGAAACACCGCGATGTGCTCTCTTTCAATATGGAAGGGTACGTGGAATACTGAAACAGTTGTTCTTCTCCTTCCTCGGTATTCACATCTCAAGATTTAATCATTCGTGATTATTTCTTTCTTTGACAGCTTTAGGCATTCGTCTTCTGTAGCGAATAGGGTTTTCCAGTGATTGTAACTTTTAGATTTGATTATTTTAGTGGTCTATGACCCACAGACGCTAGTAATTTCGTGATGATTTCTACTGTTACCCGTATGAATATTTGGTCTTTTGTCCACTACAAAAACTGTCAGCGTTTTCTTTTCGATGGCCTCCAATTTCGAGATGTTGATGATGAGACCGGTGTTGGTTAGCAAGTCGGAGTATTTTTCTGTCATGGTATCCATGGGGGCACAAGGCAAGGCGTTGCCATGAACAGGAGAAAGAATACGGCATTAAATAAAAGTAAAAAAAAACAACAACAACAAAAACAAAAGTAACTGGAGAAAAAAAATTCGTCTCTTAAAAGATAAGCGAATAACAATACTAACAGACTATCACAAAAGGGGTAACAAATAGCAATAACAATATTAACTGACTATCACAAAAGGGGTAACAAATAGCAACAACAATATTAACTGACTATCACAAAAGGGGTAACAAATAGCAATAACAATACTAACAGACTATCACAAAAGGGGTAACAAATAGCAATAACAATATTAACAGACTATCACAAAAGGGGTAACAAATAGCAATAACAATACTAACAGACTATCACAAAAGGGGTAACAAATAGCAATAACAATATTAACAGACTATCACAAAAGGGGTAACAAATAGCAATAACAATACTAACAGACTATCACAAAAGGGGTAACAAATAGCAATAACAATACTAACAGACTATCACAAAAGGGGTAACAAATAGCAATAACAATACTAACAGACTATCACAAAAGGGGTAACAAATAGCAATAATAATATTAACAGACTATCACAAAAGGGGTAACAAATAGTAATAACAATATTAACAGTATCAAATCACAAACCAACAAGAATAACGCAGGGTGACATGATAAGTAGAATCTGCTCTATTAAGCACCTCAAAACGCTCCAACTTACAGTTACTGGCACAGCTTGGATTTTCAACCAAATGCTGGCCAATAGCAAGGTCCAAAGTCGCAAAGGAAAAGTGGCAAAAGCGATCCTGCTTTTCCCTATCTAATTCTGGATGGAACATGCTGGGTTATGCGGGTCTGCAAATGCATGGAAGTACGTCCAATATAGACAGTATCACACTGGCATTGTAAACGGTAAATAACATTACTATAATGGATATAGGACACACTATCCTTGCAAAAAGAAGGTAAAGCAGGTCTTTTGGCAAAACCGAAGAAACAGCTCTAGAGAGTTTTTCGCAAAACATATTATACCTCCAAACATTTGTTTAAATATATATATATATATATATATATATATATATATATATATATATATATATATATCCCACTTTTTAATAAAGACCAATGATTGTTTATTCATCTATAAGTATTTATATGTATTTCCACCTCGTCACGCGAGCAAAAATACGTGTTCTTTTTTACCCCCGGGCTAAGCGATTTCAAGTGGTGAGGGGAAGCAAGAAAGCAATTAGAGAGTCTGACAACCACCTAAGACTTACCTCACCGGCTGAAATCAATCAAGAAAAAACCTTCACTCCATAATAAAAAAGTTAAGGCGGGTGCGTTTTCTTATTTAAGTTATCAGAAAAGACAATGATAATTAAGATATAGAAAATTAAATTACTGACAAAATTATATCATTTTGTAAGGATGTGTTAGTAATATATGTAGGTAGATAGCATGTGCAACAGTGCAAAACATAAATAATTTATGTATTTATGACGGAGAGTGTATACTAGTTGATCTTTCTCTCTCATATATATATATATATTAAATATATATATATATATATACATATATATATTATATATATATATATATATTAAGCATATATTATATATATATATATATTATATATATTATATATATATTATATATATATTATATATATATATATTATATATATATTATATATCTATATACTACTAAAACTCTATTGTCTTGTATGTTTGCAATCAGCTTTCAGCTTTCCGGTTTTCAACATCCGGTTGCGCATGCGTAAATAGCATCGTCTTCCAATCTGTTATTCCAATTCCGTTGAACTCTTATTATTAACGAACGCATGAAATTTTTCATTCTGGAAATGTTTATATCGCTTTAAATATAAAACAATTACATTTAATTTCATCAAATAGTTTTTTTGTTTTCTCCACGGCTAAAAACATTCAACGGCAGGACTTTGTAAAGTCTGTCGCAGTTTCAAAAAAGCTCCACCCTTTTAAAAAACAAAAACAAACAAACAAAACAACAACAATCATTATTAATATCAATAGCGGCGGTGAACGAAACCACCTCCCACTTTTCCTCTCACAGATTTCACCACTCCTACTCCCTCTGTTTTCGTTACGTACGCGAGACAGCCGGTTGTACCCCCTTCCTTTCTCACCTGTTCAGTGCATATTTACCTATAAGTATGGCCAACCACTTATAATTCAGTAACTATAATTAAAAAAAAAAACAATTATAATAAACAGAACGACGCATAGAAATCTATCTATATTCTTTTTTAAACAATTACATTTAATTTCATCAAATAGTTTTTTTTGTTTTCTCCACGGCTAAAAACATTCAACGGCAGGACTTTGTAAAGTCTGTCGCAGTTTCAAAAAAGCTCCACCCTTTTAAAAAACAAAAACAAACAAACAAAACAACAACAATTATTATTAATATCAATAGCAGCGGTGAACGAAACCACCACCCACTTTTCCTCTCACAGATTTCACCACTCCTACTCCCTCTGTTTTCGTTACGTACGCGAGACAGCCGGTTGTACCCCCTTCCTTTCTCACCTGTTCAGTGCATATTTACCTATAAGTATGGCCAACCACTTATAATTCAGTAACTATAATTAAAAAAAAAAACAATTATAATAAACAGAACGACGCATAGAAATCTATCTATATTCTTTTTTAAACAATTACATTTAATTTCATCAAATAGTTTTTTTGTTTTCTCCACAAGTGTCACGCACATACATGAATTCCATAGCTAATATAACAAACTGACCCAACGGGTCACGGGTGGTCTAGTATATTATATATGTTATATATATTATATATATTATATTTTATATATATGTTATATATATTATATTTTATATATATTATATATTATATATATATTATATATATTATATGTATATATATATTACACACACATATATATATATATATATATATATATATATATATATATATATATATATATATATATATATATATATATATATATATATATGGAGTTAGTCATATATATATATATATATATATATATATATATATATAAATTTGTACGTATACGGTTCACTCCTAAACAAATTAACTGATTTTGGTGCATTTTAGAACACAGCTGCAAGGCAGAAGCGATCCATTTATGGAATTGTTTATTTAATTTAGTATTATTCAAAAGAGGTAAAAAGCAGGTGGAAGTTGTTTGTAAAAATACAGATCACTCCAATTTTTGTGAAATTGAAAAATATGTATGATACATCAATTAATAAATATTCTCCACATTTTAGTTCTTTTGAAGCATTTCAAAATGTTTTCGGTGCATAGTCTGGTCACAAACTTTCATTTAAAAATTCAAATATTTCAGATTTTCATTGGTGATTGAAGACCAATTAGGCAATATTCCATGGATATTCATTTTTATTTATGTTTAACCTATAATTTAAGACATTTTCATGAATAAAAATCATATAATTGATCTTGATTAAAATTAGAATAATTATTCTTAAAATAAAGTTTAGTAGCATTTTATCTTGATTTTAGTCTCAGTAAAGGGACATAAAATAGTGCAAACCTCTTCTGTTCGGAGAAATACTTTTCTAGTACATATATATATATATATATATATATATATATATATATATAATGTGTGTGTGTTTGTGTGTAACTAACTCTAGACTATACTACGTTAGACATTTGTACCCACTCTGTAATTCGTGGTATTTTGTCATTGTATTTTTCTTTTGACGTACATTTAAACTGCTATGATCTCCAGCTTTATACATGCGACTTTCGTAAGATACCCAATAGTTATTGTTATTAGAATTCTATGAAAGAAACCATGAAAAGATGGAATTGGTTGGCTAATCTTTATTAGAACTAAAATAAATACGTAATGTTCTTTAGAGTCATTTGCAATTGAAAGTTTTCTTTTAAAATTGAAAGTTTTCCTATAAAAATAGTATTTTACGAGCCAATTATCTGACAATATCTGAATTGAAAAATAAATAAGTTAAAAAGGATAAAACACGAGTGGAGCACTACAAGTTCACGAGTTGACTGTTCCGATCAGACATCAAAATAAAGTTTCATTTTCTTCAAATAAGTTAAAGCACGTTGACGACAGAAATAAAAAAAAGGACTTTTACATGTAAACCATGTTATTTTTGTGAATCTACCGCTAGTTCTTTCAATTCCTCCGTGTGGATATGATTCTGTAAACATGTTTGTACGTTATTTAGGTTCGCCCATTATTCTTGCAACTGACGTCCTTGTAAATACTAACTAATTTAAATGTAAACAAGAACAGAAAGCCTTAAAATACGTCCATTCGATCCACGTGTTAAACGATTTATATTCTACGGCAAAATTTAACATCTCGGAGATAACATAAAGACCGACGGAACCTGTAAATGTGTGTGAGTTATTTCCCTTCACTTGTTTGCCGGTATAATTAACGAAAGGCTATTCATCATTTACACCGCCCTTTTCCGGTATTAATCTACTAGAAGAGCATAGAACTTCGACACGGGATTTTTTCAGATGACCAGCATGCCTGCAGTAAAATAATATTTGCACGCAGATCGAAAACCGAGGCGAAAAGAGATAACCACACACAACTTCTCTTTAATTAACCCGCATTCAACTCAAATTATTATTAGGTTATTTAGTAATGACCGCATAAGTTTATTTATGTTTATTTTCATTTACCCCATGGAGAAATAAGTTATGTTGTATTTTGCAAGGACTATGTGCGTTTAAAAATGTGTTCTTATTTTTGGATCCAGTGTTATGGTGACAGAACCATTAATAAGGATTCCTGAACGCAACGCGTAAAGAATTGTGACTTCAAACCAAAGCGCAAAAAAAAAAAACGATGACAATGCTATTTAAACTGAATTGTGAGGGACGCACAGGCTGACTTTAACACTCTTATACTGTCGCAAGGTCGCATTTGAACAAACGAATGAAATAAACATCGCCTTTAATTTAAAATTCGTAGTTATTCTCATATGAATTTAATGATCATCCGTCTTCGTTTCATTTACAAGACAAAAATACGTAAGCAGATCAGAAGTTTTCAGAATAGAGAATTGTGAATCCTGCCTATGTAGAGAACAAGGTTTTATAATTATCTCCGCCAAAGAGATTGAGTTAGTTTGTTTGTTTGTGTACAGTTTAGCGTTAACATTGCTTGACCAATTGTCAACAAACTTGATCCACATATCGGTCAAGGTCTAACTTAGAATTGTTTTTAATTTCTGGATATCTAGTTCAAAGAAAAAGTGAAAGTCACACTTTGACGATAACAGCCGGAGGTGTACAGCCTTACGACTGACTTATGTTCTTATTTGATATTTCATTTCAACTCGAAAACAAACCTCTTTATTAAAAACAAGAACGAGGTTTCTGTAAGAAAGGATTAAGCTTAAATAACAAACACAACATGGAATTACAAGATAAAAAAAATCAAAAATTAACATTCGTTTTTGTAAATAAACATAACGAAACAAAAATTATACGTCGATAAATGATCACTATTATTTAGAAATACGATAGAGATTTCAAAGCGGCTTGAGGGACTCTAAAACTCACCAAAATGACAGAAGGAAAAATAGAGAGAATATCCTATTTAAAAAACAAACTATTTCTTCTTTCCTTCCTTTTTTCTGTTCCTATCTCGCTAGAAATTCCTTGGACTTCTTTTACAAGTACTTAAACGAAATGTGACCCGACAAACTTGCTGTATTTATGCTTTTTTAACGTAAATTTCCCCAACCAACTCGAAAAACAGCAAAATCCAACACTTTCACTGTAAAGGTCACCAAATGGCAAAAAGCTTTCTACTCTTTCCTTAAACCGCTTGCTTTTTTAATTCCCTTCCCGCTCACTGTTTCTCAGATTTTACTAACATCCAAACACTTAAATTTAATGTGAACAAACATTTCGCCAAAGTTAGAATTTAGCCCCTCATTCAGAGTAGTCCTTTACGTCTCAGTGAAAATGTGATTTTTTTGGAGTGAATAAAAATGAAAAAGAAATGAAAAAGATTTCACTCATTAAAATCTGTATATGAATATTTATTGAAATGACCTGAGCGCCAATATGGTCGGCTATTTATTTTTTCCTTCACACTCGCGACGGTAAATCGCTTATCAAAATGATTGATTATTAGCCAATGAAAACGTTTGAAATATGATTTTCTACCTCTGAATTTGAAAAGAATTGACTTACTAAATTTGATCCTGATGTTTATAAGTGACTGTGGGAATATATGTGAGTGTTAGAAAGAATAATTCCCTTTTGTTACCTATGATTCATCAAAAATAAAATATCAAACAGGATTAAATAAAAGAAATATTAAAATCGATCGGAATACAATTATTCTTTTTTGTAAACACAGACTAATATTACCGTCATTGACTTTACGAAACATAATGAAGTATCTACTTTGAATTAAAAATCTTTTCACCTTAAAGAAACGATGAATCGACTTACACTACTTTATTGATAAGATATGCGATAACCGGCGTTTGCACGTGGCGATTATTAAGAGCTTCTTTAGCGGTTGAATTTGTTAATCTGTAATTGCGTTTAAATTATATTATTGCATTCATTTAAAGTATTTTTGTTGGGAATTTATTGCGTATCAATTTGGGGTAAAACTTATAGATTATCAGTTGGTTTCGTATTTGCTAATTTTCCGTATAAATCAACCATTCGTCTGTGCATGTATTATTGTTTCTAATTCGCGACTGGTGCGCTAAACACTAGCCTTTCCCTCTTAGACAAGTTACAACACAAAACGTTCAGTACTCTTTGACAAGCTTCAACCGCAGCGTCACAGAGTTGCATTCCTGTATGTGTTCTGATATAATCGCTTTTCCTTGGAATTCAACTCCCCTACTCCCTGTACAAACATGTATAAATGTAAATGTAATGAGAACAAACACCTTGCTGCCCAACTCCCCACTATGACTCCCCCCAAAAGAATTGACTGCTATCACAGTAGCCCCTTTACGCTTGAGTTTAAACATGCCTTGTTTTGAGTGAATAAAAGTAAAATAAAAGGTACTTTTAAAACATTAATTGCTTTTTCGAATTCATTAGAAACAATCCTACTATTGGATAGATTCTACATGGCTTGATCTGACGATGAACTTACTCACCTGAGTAGAAGATATTAAGGAATGTAAAATTATTTGTCCGGTTTACTGTGATTCGTATACTAGGCTTGATACGTATCTGGTTTTTTCTTTCCTCATAGGGATATCTCTAGCCGGTTCTTTGTTAATTAAAATTAAATGACACGAAAGTATTTACTCCCAAATATATAATTCTTGACTTAATCTTATCAACAAGCATCAGGCATAACGAAAACAAAAAGGAGAGATGCAGTTAGTGTCTAACATAACGTAGGCGTTTGTTTCTCCCCTAAGCATAATTTATCCCAGCATGCTAATTATTACTTCCGTTATTTCTATTCTGTGTCGATGCGTCAAATTTGATCTCTTGAACTCTTAATAATTCAATCCTCTCTTCATCCTTCCCAAGGCCATTTAACAGCCGACACAATGGCATATGGAAGGATAATGACAGCATATGTAAAATAACAAGAATCCTTTCGATTTTCTTATTTTCTTCTTATATAAGAGCGCACCATGTAACCTGAGGTGGTTAGATGCAATTTATCGGATGAAAGGCTTATAATCAAACTTGAAATGCTTACATCTGGCGACTTGTGTTAACTTCCCATCAATTCTCTATATCGATTGAATTAAGTGTTCTGCCGATATTGATCAAATACTAATGTTGCCATAGTCACCGTTCGCGTCGGAGATTATGTGTTATACTTCGGCTTTCCCCAAGCTGAATGCTCTTACAATACGGAAACAAGGTTTACAGACAATTATCGCTCACATCGACCTAAATACGTCACTATTGTATTAGAATGAAACACACTGTTTTGCGTGAGCGTATTTCCATTTAACTAGAAATTTCAATAGAAGTCATTTCACAAATGTTATCGAAAATTCCCTACGGAATATTTACCAGCTTGACTTCATTCAGTAATTATCGGGTTTCTGTTTTTAAAGACCCTTGATCATGTGATCCAACGATCTTTGTATCGTTTTTTTATAACAATTACATTATGAGGTTAACGGTCACGATGCTTTACGATTCCTGCGAGACATTCGCTGAATGATAGTCACTTGTAAGAACGAGCCCGAGAGACCGCTTGGATGTTCCAGCGCATCCGAGGCAACGCCATGTAAAGTATGACGTCACCCTCAATGTCTAATTCTTTAAAAGAACAAATAAAATGTGCCCTAGCATGAAGATAAGTAAATAGGGACTTATTAAAATAAACTTATTAGACTTTGGTTCATTTACTTAAGTAAATGATTGAACATCTTTTGGGTTTATTTCACTAAATCTTGTGCATTTAGTATTCTAATTTAATTTATTGATGAACATACACACATATTTTTAATAACATCAGTAGAAAAAGGTGAGTTTACAATTTTAGCAGGCACGTCATTTGTGTGATTAGCGTCGCCGACTTTGACAGAAAAACGTATATTGCTGTTATTATCGCAAGACAGACCAGACTTGGTGAGGAATCATGTCGAGATGATCGCTTTATAAAGGGCACTGCCCCTCATCACCTTAGTGGGTTGGCGTCAGGAAGCCCATCCGACATATACAAATTATTTATATCAAATAAAGTAATTAACTTTAAACAATTTAGATAGGTCAGCTGGGAAGTAAATTTCTAAAAGCCGTTCAACACCTGCCAGAATGTAAAATGAACGTTAAACCGCTGATGATGATGCTGATGATGCTGATGATCATTACCATGATGATGATGATGATGATGATGATACAGTCGGTAGTTTTTTAAATGACTAAAATGACAGTTAACAGTCAAATTCTAAATAATTTATTAGAATGGATCTTATCTCATAATAAAAATGACAATGTTTAAAAATATAATAGTAATAAAATAATTACAACAGTTATAAACAATACGTAGTTTTAAGTTTCACTTATTAGAAGAGGAATTTTTCTTACCGCTCAAAATATAAAACATAATTCGCCACCTCTATTTTTTACAAGCGAGTCATGGCTTATTAAGGCCAGCAGGCAACTTGAGGATAAGGGTTATTAAGTTTGACAGGTAGATGAGGGGATGAGTATCGATTGCTGTAACGGATCAGAAATTTACTATTCAGGACGCTTCAACAAGAATTTGTTTACATTAGGTTTGAAAGCGGCAATGTTTTAGTAAGCCGGGAAGCAGTAATGTGGTATTGTGTTCCACAGACGGCCAGTTCTAGGAAATAAACTTTGCTCATCGATGTTATGCTTAGTTCTATGTACAAAGAGAAAGAAATGGAATTTATTAACACTGATTGTAATTAGACGAGTTTTTGTTGTAAATATTATACAAGGGCGACTATATATTGAAAATCAGTCGAGCACGTGCCATGAAAATAACGATAGAGTAGAGAAAGACTAGCAACACCTCTTCTGTGAGAAAGAGGCTGTAGAGGGAAGAAGAGAACATCGCCTACTAGATTTCGGAGTCTTTTTTAAAAACTTTGTCAAGGCAGGAAAGGATTGTTCTGATCGGCAATTCACCAGATGTGACCAGCGAACTCCACCTTAGGAAGTATTTATAAATTACAGGGAGAGTATTGCGTCAGGAGTGAGAAACATTTTGGAGCGATAGAATTATCCAACCATTTTTCTAGCAAGGTTGACAACGGATTTAATGTAAGTCTTCCATTACAGGTCTGGAGTGAAGGTCAGTCCTAGAAGCTTATCCCTCTTAGACAACCTTATCCCTCTTCTGCAAGGTGAGAGCCATTCAGTTTAATTGGGACAAAGTGATGTTCAAACCGTTGGTGGTGAAAGAAGATAAACTTGGTTTTAGACGTATTAAAAGTAACCAGCCGCTTTTTCCCCCATTGTTCCAGGTCGGACAATAGAGAATCAGAAAGGTCTTGATCCTTAATGAACTTTGAATTATTGTCATATATGGCTGTGTCATATGCATAAATTTCGACGAATGATCTTAGAATGTGATTTGTGAGATAATTGATGAAGATCAGAATAAAAGTTGGACCAAAACTTGATCTCTGGGATACGCTAGCGTTGATACTATGAGCTTCAGACTTCTGCCCATCAACGATTACTTTTATCAGAGAGAAAGGATTTGATGGTTGAGAGGACATCTCCAGATATTCCATATCGACAAATCTTGTGAAGTAGACCGTTATGCCGAACCATATCAAATGTCTTTGATATGTTGAGAGCTATTACTCTTGAAACGAAGCCTCGTTAATAGATAAGCTGATTCTGTATGATATTACAGTAAGCACGTATGCTGTTCATATTGCAGGACGACGACTGCCACTAAATAGGATCTTTTTGCTGGCGTGATTTACAACTTCATGACTTACCACAGATTCAAGATACTTACTAATGACGCAAAGAGACTGATTGGTCTGTACCGAGAGGAAGAAGACCGATCTCCAGTATTTAAAAATTCTCGGCAGATTAACGAAGTTATCAAAGATGTTGCAACTTTTAAAGCAATATGATTGGAATGTGGCTTTGCTAGCATCAAGATATATTGATGTCGCTCAGAGTATTTTTAGTCATAGGGAAAATTCAGAAGGTAAGCAGTTCTAATCGAAAAGGGTGGAATTTGATACAAAGTCTTTTGCAAAGAGCTGGGGAAATCACCTCTGGTCCATTGATAATGGTTGGGATAGCGGACCCTGTTTGTTATTCGCCCAAACTCGTGGATACCAAGCCTCTGCTCAGCTACAACGGATTAGGCACACGACTTTTGCGTTTTCTATAACTCCTTAGTAGTGCTTGCTGGCAATCCTAGACGCGACTTAGTTTTCCGGACATCTATTTTGCTGAAAGCAATTGAAATAGTGGTTTCTGTGAGCAATGATGGCAGCATTCTGAGGTGTACCGCGACTGGCAGTTTGTTCTTTGTTGGCATTTCTTGGAGGATATGAGTCAATTAAATCTCATATTATACGAGACACATTCTCTTCAAACATGTACTTCAGAAGAATTGCTGATATGAAAGATCTGTCCCAGTTAGCCATCGAGTATGTATACACTGGACTATGGAGAGGGACATCAGAGGTATTGGTGCACGTAGTTTTGATCTTGCGATTGTTGAGTGATCAGAAGATCCTAGCAGAGACATAACAGTGGATGAGCAGTTTCGGGAAAATTGTCAGTAGAATATAAAGAAAACTTGCAAAATGTACGTCAACGTCGGGTACGCAATCTATGTTAAATCATAGGCAAGGGAGAAATTGTGACAAAATCTCTATTCACCATCGGTCTTGCTTGAGTGGAGTAACCATTCAACAGTGTGAATATTAAAATCTCCACAGACGCGAATGTTAGCATGAGGATGAGCAGACAGAATATGGTTAATTTTCTCAAAGATACTCTCAAAGATAGAAACTCTGTCATTTTAGGGACGATAAATATGAATATGGTGCCGTGAGTAAATGCTGCTCGCAAAAACAAATAGGGCAATTTATGGTCTTCTTCATAGATTTCCTTGCCACGTGCTATGTGTATATGTTTATATTTTTATATACACATGATTCACTCCTAAACTAATTAACCGATCATTACGAATTTTGGAACGCAACTGTTAGGCGTAAGCGTGCGTAATTTAGGCTATATTCATTTTGATTTTCTTTGCTTTTATGAAAATGGAAAAAAGAAAAGTGGTAGACCTCCTTAAAATTTTGATACCTCTGATTTTTGTGAATTTAAACAATAGGTATTATACACATCAACTAATAAATATTCCCTAAATTTCAGTTACTTTTCAGTATTTTTAAAGGGGGTTTAGGCTTCATCATACGGGCACAACATCCCATGAAAATTCAAATATTTACGATTTACATCAAATTTGATCAATATTTATTACACATCAGTTAAGCAAGATTCCTGAATATTAATTACTTCTTTTTGATTCCTTAAGCTTAAGCTTTACAATTTTAATCACTTTGAGTCAAATTCGAATAAAAATTCTAGACATAGGGTTTATTAGCATTCTATCCTGATTTTAATCTTCGTAGAGACACATTTAAGTTGTGCAATCGTAAAGATTTCGTATCGAAAAACAAATTATTATCGTCTTCTTTTGCTGAAATATGGCAACACCTGGTTACCTGAATTAAAGTGCGTTTATTGAATAGGGATAAAGTTTTTACAATCAAAACACCGATCTTAGGTACTACGTTTGATTTTATTCACCTCAAGTCGAGCAGATAAACAAATCAAAGGATCCAGGATTTCACAAACTATACGTGTTAACGAGATACTCCGTCGTGTCTGGTGTAACTATAATGCTTAACATTTAAATATACCTGCCAAAGAGATACTTTGTCTTGTCAATTGTAACTTCTCTCTCAATCTAACCCGATCCTCCTCTTCTCCGACTATAAGCAACAAAGGATATTAAACTGTAATAAATCCTGTTTCCCAATTTCTTTTCTCTTTGCTTTTGCTAGTAATAGAGCATCCTACGGGATACCAAACATTCACCCGTTATTTCAAAGACTCCAACTGAGAAATCTTTTTTCGGATTTTAACTGTCCCTTTAAGTACAGTAATTTAGAACTCTCTTAAATTTGGTTCCCTTGGTATATTGGCCAGGTATTTTTTTTAGTTCTTTTCTATGCGTCATTTTTGTAGGACTGTCGTGCTTTAGTAGGAAATAGCATTTTCGTTAGTCTGTCGCGTTCAAGTGTGAAATAGCATTTTGCTAGATTGTCGTGCTTAAGCTTTACATAGCACTTTTGTTAGTCTGCCAAACTTAATTCTAAAATAGCATGTTAGTTTGACTATCATGCATGAGTTTGAACACAAATTTCTGTTGAACTTTAATCCTTCAGTTCGAAATATCTTTTTTCTCAAACTGTCATTCTGAGCTTTGAAATATCATTTTCGTTAGTCTGTCACGTTTAAACTTGAAATAACTTTTTTTTCGACTGTCATGCTTAAGTTTTAAATAGCACTTTTGTGCTTAAATTTAAGATAGAATTTTCATCACCAAGCGCGCAGTCTGAAAGTGAAAGGAAGCACGTTAAGAATATCAATTATTGCTTATTTTCCGTTCGCGTTTTCAAGAGGGTTGGGAAAACGTAAAGTCGTTTGGAAAGACAGGTTCAGGTGTTTCTTTCACTATTCCGTCTTGTTCTGAAGTCGTTGTGGACACATCTGCTAATCTCAGAAGGCCTATTAACTCTCTACGCTTCATCCCCTACAGAATCGCCGATAATAATTCATGCGTCATAGGTGACTTTCCCCGCCAGAATATAATGTATCTCGATACAGTGAAGCCCCAAACTTACACGAACATAATGTTCGTATTTGCTTGACTCCACACAATAGAACACTTAAATGCAATGTAGATTTTTAATGTAAGGAAATATATCTCCAAGATAAAATATACAACACTTTGCTCGAATAACTCGATCACATGTATTTTAATACAATGTAAACTCGAAAATACATTTTTCGTTTTCTTTTTCTCAAACTAAACGTTCAAGACGTTACTCGCATTCTTCAAAAATGAAAACCTCTAATATCTATGCTTCTTAAATACCACCACCACCACCACCACCACCACCACCACCACCACCACCACCATTATCATCATCATCATCATCATCATCATAAGAAGAAGAAGAAGAAGAAGAAGAAGAAGAAGAAGAAAAAGATAAAAACAGTAGCAACCCTTAAAGTTGGACTCTTCCTCACCATAGTAAGGGCGGTGGTAACGTGGTAGTGTAAGAGCTTCCAAGCTAACATGACTCTGGTGACAATCCAGGAGGAGTCGGTACCAGGATCTGTCGCCCATTGGTTGTCTCTTCTTCTACGTGTGACAAGCAAACACCTATCAGATGCGGAACTGCAGATCAATGGAGTGAAAGTGCTAATGTTGCTTCTGTGACATTCCTTTGTACGTTCTGGGCCATACCATTCCCAGACTTTGCATGCACTCGCTAAGCCATGCTGCTCTCAGCGTCAATAGTAAAGCCTGCACTCCTGTAGATTAACAAATAGCTGCGACCACCGAGGAAGACATAATGTTAACCAGACAATCCCGAGGTAATACTTTTGTGAATCCTATGCAGAAGTTCAACTCGCTTAATAACAACAACAGTAACAACAGTAACAGCAGCAAAATTATATTTTGTCGTTTGGAAAAATGGAATCTACTGATGATAAACTCTCCGGTGCATACCCAGTGTCCTAACACAAGGTCATACTCAGCAAAGCTGAGTAGTATCTTCAAATTGTGTCATTGAATACGTATATGCCAATCTAAGTAGCAAAAGTGTAAATATTCCATATTACAAGCAACATAAAACTGAAATTAGTGACAGTACTTAGTATTCGAAGATCGGTTTTATATAAAGAGAAAATCCAGCTCAATCAAAAAGGGACACTCTGGATTGTGAGAAAGATAAAATTGCCTCAGTCTTGACCGAGAACTGAACAGATACAGCACCTCGATCTGTTAAAAAAAGGAGAGGTTGTCTTGGCAGAAAACAGTTATTGAACAATGAAACCTGGTGAGTTAATGTGCATACGTGCAACGATTTAGTGTCCCTATGTACTGAGAGGGTATTGGTTATAAAAACAGTCAACACCTTTCGCTTACCATCTTTCAATTAACTTTATTGCTAAGTAAAACATGCAAGTGGTGTCGTAATCGCAGCCCTTTAAGAGGAACAAACGTTCCTTACAGCTGCTATTGGAGAAAACACACACTTTCCAATTCATGCTACCAGTAATGACGTTTAGTCCTCTCAGCAACATAGCAAGCGTTCTATGTTATTTGATTCTTGCCAGGTATCGATTTCGCGAAAGGCAGTATTTTCGCAAAACGTTGCCGAGGCGCGACACGACTGTTCTCCTGACTAAGACCTTCCTCCCCACATCGAGAAGAATAGTGAAAAATCTCGACAGATCCAAACCCAAAAGCGAAATAGTTCCTTTCATAGTCCCTCTATCACCTGTCATTGTTGTGTAGTATTATGGGGTGACAGACGCATATAATTTATTAATGAAGTAGAATAAGACTCGAAACGGTAAATACGGAAGAGATTTCGAGGTCACATTTGAAAAATAGAGGTCATTCTTTGTTAGAAAGGATTACATGCAATTGTTGTTGTTGAATGTTCATACCGTGGATTGACAGACGGCGAAAAGAACAATTCATGAGAATTTCGGCGAATAAATATTGTTTTATTGTAAACAATATTAAATGGAATTAGACTTGTGGAATGTTTATGACGTAAATTAGTACGCAGAGAAATCAATTGATATAGATAAAAACAATTGTAAATGCAACAACAAACAGAAGAAAAGAGAACGTAACAGAAACGAGTTTAAGCTAAGCCAAGACACACACACACACATGCACACACGCAGATGTACGCACTCACATACTAAGAACAGATTCAATGTATCTTTTGAGTAGCAGTATAAGCACGCACACGCACACACTTTGCTAGAACAGGGGTTAACTACTAAAAACTTCAACGAACTAATAACGACTGTCTGTGTTTTTGAATATTAATAGATTAAAAAATCTATCAAAAAAAACTATGACAGGTGTATGCGTTTCTTTTGTGTTTTATGTGCTATGTACCCAAGAGTAACAGAAAGCAACTAACAACAATAAAACGAACGAGCGTACGAAACGACAGGTACCCCTACATAAGTATATAATAGCATGTCTATCATTAAACGCGCACATTGAATGGGCGTATTAAAAAAATATCCGTTCTTGATTTTTATCTAATCCATCAAACAAATATCCCTGAACACACATTGACGGTATTTGTTCATGTTATTAGATGTTCAGAGACCCAGTTAAAAGACGAATCGGCGAAACTCTGACCATTTTTATCCCCGATATTGATCCGTTTACCTTCTTTTAATCAAGCCTCAATCAGAGTTCGATGAAGATGAGGATGAGGAAAATAATCGCCTTTTGATATGCAATCGATTCAATCGAACCGAAGAATGTGTATTAGTATCAACGTTCATTATTGCACGTACTTATAGATTGCTACTGTTCTGGGAAGCAGCAGCAGCCAGTCAATTATGTTTTTTTAATAAACTTACTGCACTTGTTCCCTCTCAAGGGAAATACCCCCGACAAACCTGACTAATAGCAAAATCACACCCCTCCCTGTAGAAGACCGCACATGTCGGAAAACCTTCTACTCTAATAGCTTCTTCTTCTCTCAGACAGCTTGCTTTTAGAATTAATTCCCTGCTCCCTGTATTCCCGGCTGTACCAACATGCAGAAATTTAAATGTAATGTGAACAAATATATTGCTGTACAACTCCCCATTTAGGATACCCTCTATAAACTTGGCTCTTAATCACAGAAACCGTTTATATATCAGTGGCAATATCCCCTATTTGTGTTGAATTAAAATAAAATAAATAAATAAAAGTATCGACTCTCGATCAGATAAAAAAACTTACATCAGCAGTTTCTATTAACAAATAACAGGCGCGAAGAACATTCACTTCGTTATTTTGTACGTGAACACACGGCGTCCTTTCTCTCCGGCTTTTTCTTTAAGACGTGACGCACGTGAGAAAGTCCTTCAAGATAACCATTGTTTCTGGGTCGAGGGCGAGTAGCACACATACGACGAGAAATATTCACGAATATCTGTGCGCAAATACACACCTCTAAATAAAGAAGCGTACTTACAAGTTCACATAGATATTCATTTACTTACAAAACACAGGAAAGCTAATATACACAGATCTACAATGCTTACCCAATTTACACACAGTGTCACACGTAAACGCATGCGACGCCAGCCGAAAGAAGCATGGCTACTTAACCTCTTCTTTCAGATAAAACAACTCTTTCTTCCCCTAGAACCTTCTTGTGCATTCATAACTCTCATTATCTAATAACACTTTACTTTTGGCTGACCTAACAAGTTGTCAATAAAAGTATATATTTATGCATGGATTGACTTTGTCAATCTACATTTGATATTGCTTATGCGTTAATACTGTTATCTATCCCATCAAAAGGTCAATAACATTTGTGTCGAGTGGTCTTATATTTATGTTGGAAAGTCAGGTCATATATAAATGTTAAAGGTCATACATTATAAATACAGTCAAACCTCTACATAGGAATTTAATTCGTTTCAGGACTGAACCGGAACTGTGAACTGAACTCTCCATCCCGTCGTGAGTGTTGCCGCATCGACGTCGTATGTAGAATTTTCCACCGAATGTATAGTCGATAATTTGATTAGATTTCACGTCAAATGTTGGAAAAATTCCTATGTAAAGGTTTGATTGTAGTTTAAATGTTTATTCAGTCTTCAGAAAACATTTTTAATTGTTGTGCCTTAAAATGAACCGAAATTTTCAGGTTCACAACATAATCTTTAGATGCGCCAACGCACCCGTTCATCTTTATACTGGATTGAAAATCAAATACAAAATAAGAGCCTATATCATCTGTAATTGTAACCTAACCATGTATTGTTCTTATATTTTAAGTATATCCTTGGATGAATACACCGTAAAACGAAGAGTGAGACGTACGATGCTGAAATAAGTCTCGGAGTGTCAACATTTGTTAAGATATTGCAAGTATGAAAGCGTTCTATTTATAATACTTGTAACACGTACATGACTATTAATGGTTGATACGTTCTACAATAAATAAGGGTATTCTTGCATTGTATATGGTGCAAGGGTATTTAGGGAGACCGATCATTTGTATCATGCTTGTATCGGTGATTAAGGTAACACATCTTTTGCAGTGTAAATATCTTCTATTAAAAATGTGGTGTGTATAAGGTTATTTAGGATGACACGTGGTTTTATCGTTGTTCTTATTTGTATTATGATGCAAATTTGCTTCTCTCTTTAGTGCGTATTAATGTATATGGTAACACATTGCTTGCACTCTAACATACACGAGAGTAATAAGGGATACATATGACACTGTAGATGTTAAGAAAGTATTTAGGGTTAAGCATTATTTGTCTCCTTGTCTGTATCTGTGTTTAGTGTGTTTACATTATAGTTTATACAGGGATATTTAGGAGTAACATTGCTTTATTGGAGATAGGTATAAGTGCACTAAACGAGATAATTTCGTTTCTAGGAGTTTTCTTGTTCTTCATAAATATTCTTTTTCAATCTGCTCTTTCATTTCTGTAGATTTGATTGTGTCTGCTTACAAGATATTTGTAACTATCCTGTTCGCCTAGCGCCCTTATTTCCACCTGGTTCGGGAATTTCATGCCCTCTGTTGTCTCCAGTTTTCTTCTTTTTATTTCTAGTAGTGCACACTTTTCCATTCCGAATTCTATTTGGATGTCCTGACTGAAGATTCTGGTCGTATTTATCAGTTTTTCCAGTTTTTTTGCCTTTTGCAAATAGATTGAGGTCATCTATGTACATCAGGTGGTTTACTCTTAGTTCTTTGTCTGTGAACTTGTATCCGGCATCACATTTTCTAAGTATGTAGTTGAGTGGTATAATAGCTATTATAAACAGTAGTGGTGATTGGCAGTCTCTTTGGGAAGTGCCATTCTGTATCTTTATCTCAGTCCGGTGTTGTCCTCCGGCTGTCAGTTCCAGTCTCCATGTTCCCATTGCTTTCTTAATAAGATTAATGATCATGTCAGGGAATTTGTATATTTTAAAACATTCAATGATCTATGCTTGATGGATTCTGTCGTAAGATTTTTTGTAGCTAATCCATGCCATGTATATGTTCTTTTTACTGTTTCTTACCTCCTTCAGGATCTTTGTATCGATGTATAGCAGGTCACCCGCCGCTCTTTTCCCTTTACGGCATTCTTTTTGTTCTTCGGGTAGTAGTCCACGTTTGTTTAGAGATTGGTAGATTAGTTCTCTCAGTTGTGTTGTCATGGTGTTTCCACATTGTTGGTAAACAGGTTATTGGTCTGTAGTTGCTTGGGGTCGTTCCCTTCTTGGCATCTTTCTGTATAAGCGTTTTCCATCCTTTGCTTATCCACTCTGGTATGTATGTTCTGTGGGTACATCCTCTCATTTACTGCGCTAGTCTTTTATGTAGGATCGTGAATTTTTAAAAACCAATATGCATGTATTCCATCATGGCCTGGTGCTTTCCAGTTTGCCATTTTCCTTAGTGTGCCCTTAATGCTTCCGTTTCTATTCCTTCTTCTATTTCCTGTAGTTAATTTTTCATTATTATTATTATTATTATTATTATTATTATTATTATTATTATTATTATTATTATTATTATTATTATTATTATTATTATTATTATTATTATTATTATTATTATTATTATTATTATTATTATTATTATTATTATTATTATTATTATTATTATTATTATTATTATTATTATTATTATTATTATTATTATTATTATTATTATTATTATTATTATTACAAGTAGATTAAGGATGTCACATTGCTTTTTTATTATTGTTTTTACAAGTGGATCACACATTTCCTATTAACGTTTGATGACACGTTTTCTGTTATTGATTTTAGAAGTGTATTTAGAATGACACATTGTGTTTTTGTATTGCTTTTACAAATGCATTTAGGATGACACATTTTTATAGATGCGTTCATAAGTCAATTTATTATGACACATTGTTTATTATTATTATTATTTTTTTTTTTTTTACAAGTGGATTTAGGATGACGCATTGCTTTTTTATTATTGTTTTTACACGTGGACATTTGATGACACGTTTTATGTTATTGATTTTAGAAGTGTGATGTTTTTGTATTGCTTTTACAAGTTGATTTAGAATAACACATTTTTGTTATTGATTTTACAATTGTATTTAAGAAAAATGAATCCCACTTGCAGATAAAACGCTGAACGCATATAGAATGGATTTTGAAACATACAATAATTTAATAATAAAGTAACTACACAAGATATTGAATAACAATTAAAAATGACCTAACCTGTCTTAATATTTCAGTTAACGAAACATTTTCTAAAAAGAATATTGATAAAATACTTAAGTATACACCAGAAATAACATGTATTTACTCTTAAGGACTATAAAGTAGATTTCAATAATAACCCAACTATAAGTCTAATTTTACCTGGTGTACAAGGTAAAATTAGACTTATGGTTAGGTTATTATTGAAATCTAATTCATAGTCCTTAAGAGTAAATATATGGTATTTTTGGTGTATACTTAAGTATTTTATCAATATTCTTTTTAGGAAATGTTTCGTTAACTGAAATGTTAAAACAGCTTAGATGTATCTTACAGTGGAATCATTAGCAAGATGAGGTTTATTCTCTTTGATCATCGTCCGAAATTACTGACCAGTGAGGTGGGTGAGACAGAGTTGGAGATATATTCACTATTTAATCATAGATGATAAGAACATTTTAAAATAACATGTGCTCCTTACGAACTAATGTTCGTAAGAAGACATAACATTTCTGCAAAACTAATTTTCTCGGGGAATAAATTTTCCCGGTCATGAAATGGATATTCTTATTCTAGTGGCTCTATATTTATATGTAAAATATAGACTCCTAATTATTAACCGATCATTATATATTCTGGAACACAGCTACTTAGCGAAAGAGTGCGTAATGTGGGCTATATTTAGTTTAAATTACAGTATAGGTTTAGACAAGCACGATCTACTGCAGACATCCTAACGGTCATCTCAGAACGCATGTATCATACACTCGACAAGGACGGATTAAGCTAGGGCAGTAGCGCTTGATATATCCAAGGCTTCTGGCAAGGTATGGAAAAAAGGGCTTCTCCTGAAAATACGCTCATACGGTATTACTGGGCAATTACTCAGCATAATTAGATCCTTCTTAACCAAAAGAAAAATCCAGGTTGTCCTCGATGGCCGTTCATCTAAGCAACATGACATAAATGCTGGTGTGCCCCAGGGATTTATCCTTGGGCCTTTGTTGTTTCTGATCTATATAAACGATCTCCCTGATGGCATAGAGTCTGGTTTGTTTGCTGACGATACCACGCTTTACTCTAGCCATGTTGGCAAAACAGACGCGATCATATCCGAGGCAATGTCTGAATCCTTAGAAAATTACCTCCAGGCTGTAGTGGATTGGGGTCATAAATGGTTGGTAACTTTTAATGCCGCAAAGACAAAGCTCTTTTCCTTCAATAACTACAAGAAACCTCTCCAACCACCGATTGTCATGGCAGATAGCACCCTACCTGAGAGTTCATCTTTCAAACTCCTCGACCTAACCTTCACAGGTAACATGAATTGAAACAAATACATTGAAGACATTGCCAAGGCTGCCGCAAAGAAGGTTGGCTCCATCTACCCTGCTAGTGAACTCCTCACACCTGACATTATCCTGTATCTCTACTAAGCCACCATCCGCCCATGCATGGGGTATTGTTCCCACATCTGGGCTGGTGCATCATCTACTACTCTCTTCTTCCTTGACAAGGTCCAAAAAAGAGTCGCCAACCTAATAGGGCCCTCACTGTCAGCCAAGCTCCAGTCCCTGTCCCATCGCCGCGATGTAGCATCCTTATGTTTGTTTTACAAATACTTCAATGGATTATTCTCTGATAAATTGGCTACTCTGGTGTCCCCTCGACGTAAATTCACTAGACCAACTCGACAATCAACTAAATCACATCATTCACTGTGGAGGTCCCCAGATGCCGGAGAGCTTTCTACCTAAATAGCTACTTTCCTCGTGCTGCTTGCCTCTGGAACTCCCTCCCTGACTCCTGTTTCCCCGACAGTACTGACATGCGGAAATTTAAAATGTAAACAGACATCTCGCTGCGCAGATCCCAGTTTAGGTTGCCCCCTCAACCGTCTCCCTTTTTCTTTCTACTCAGTAGCCCCTTACGTCTACAGTGCCGGCCTGCCTTGTTTGGGGTGAAATATGTTAACAAAAGGTGGATGGTTGCGTTTTATGAAAATTACGATATCTGTGATTCTTATGAAATGTTAAAAATAGGTGTTAGAAATTACGTAATACAAATTCGCATAATTTCAGTTTCTTTGGAGTATTTTAAAGCGATTCAAAAGACATTATATGGACATAACTTTCCACTTGATAATTAAAATATCCCAGATTTGTATTAAATTTGACCTATAGTCACTAGACATCAATTCTGCAAGATTACCTGAATTTTAATTTCTTCTTAAGATCCCTTTACCTTAAGCCTTACATTTGAGACATTTTGGAGAAACAAAACTATGTAATGGCTTTTGATGACACTTCGTATATTGATTTTAGACATAATGTTTAGCAACGTTTTTGCCCAAAGGCTTTTCCTATGTACTTTAATAACACAAAATCCATGTTAGAATATACCGAAGTCTTGGTATGATTAATGTTTAAAACATTCGGTTTATTTTTCTAATTAGCCATAATTTATAATTAACTGAAATGGTCACCTCTCTTTCTTGGCTACCTTCGCTTTCCCGCACACTACGTTGATTCAATACATCTCTAATATTTATTTATGTCTCCGTGAGGATTTAGAGTAAGAGAAACTATATTTTCTCAGACTCGGCATCAAATATGCATAGTTGTGTATGTACGCACCATAAACACGTATGTACATTAGATGCCACTTTATTTCTATGACAAAAATATAATAATCCTCGGATATGTAAACCAACCCATATAAACTTCGAACGCTAACCATCTGCAGGTGAGTTGAAATAGAAATAAAACCAAAACATATAAAGAACCTCACATGAGCCCAAGGGAACTGAAACTGTCAGAAATTCCACCAGACGATTCCCATCTAATTAAATGAAAAACACACGCAATCCTCGGCTGGCACCACACTAACTGGCTGTGCAGGGTCAAGGCAAATTGAAAAACCGAGGAGAAAAAGTATGAACCAGACCTCTACTAAAAAGGTGCGGAGAGTACGAACAACTTGGGGATGGTTTATTGCCACTAAATCACCTTATAAGACTGTAATTGATAGCGGAAAATCAATGGTAAAATGCTGTTGCGACAAGTCAAAATGATTAGTAACAGTTGTGGAAAGAGGCGGAAAGTTGTGGAAATCTGTGGAGACTTGTCGTCACTCAGACTCTAGAGAACACCATTGGTTATTGTTAGCGAACAATCGTTGATAATGACTTGTCTGATAACTGTAAGCGGATAATCAGGAGTTATAGAAATAAATGGACTTATTATTTTTAAATATGCAAGAAGAATGTTTTAAAAGATATGTCAAAATCCATGAGCTTTTAAATGAAATCGAAATCGAATTAATAGTGACAGCTGTTGTTACCCAACGGACAACGGTTACATCTAGTATAGCTATAAGCATACATTTCAAACACGTTCAGATGATACATCTATTTGAATTTGACATATTTTGAAATATTCATATCGATTAAATAAACGGTATACAGATTATACAAACAACCCATTTCTGCTTCATTATTAAACGAGTGTTTTGGTAAGCAGACTCAAAAGTTGTTTATTTGGCATTCTGTAATTATAATTATAATTATCAAATAAAAGTATGTCATCGATAAGATTTGTTGCACACATACATATCAGTGATAATACTCACAATATGGAAACGGTTATAGATAAATATTTACTTAATCTCGGAATATCTATCGTCGTACGAAGTTACTAATGTCAACATCGAAATAAATAATTTGCTGATCTGCTTACTGAGACTATAAGATGTATGAAACAAAAAGAACAATTCCAGAATTAAAACACACCGAACAATTCATGAAGTATGATACTTTTAGAAATTCACGAAGTATAAAACATCTAGAAATTCATGAAGTATAAACACCTAGGAATTCATGAAATGTGAAATGCCTAGAGATTCGTGTAATATGAAATACCTTGCAATGTATAAAGTTGTCTACTATGTCTGTATAAAATCAGATTATTTATCAATATATACATTAATAAAATGTTTCTTCGTTTGAATTGTTTGCATTAAGCTGATAATTCTAAATATTAGCTGTCAACATCTGAAGATATTGATTATTAAGGATCATGTTCACATCAATATCTTTAAAGAAATTGAATATTAAGTTAGCGTACATTTTATGATTTTATGGTTGATAATACTATTCCATCTCTAGTTTTTTAAATATTGGGTGACAACATATAAAGGCAAAGAGCCACTCAGAGATGACATTTTATGAGAGGAATAATTGTCAGCGAAAAGATGAGGAACATTATGTAAGTAATACCATTCATTAAGAGTATTTGATTACTTATGGGGCAGTTTATGAAACGAATATGTTGACATTGGATTTGAAGACAAGCAAGTTTTAAAACAAGCAATCTAATGGACATTCCGCCTGGGCTAGGCACATAGATGGAGAAAGAAAAGTTTTTTTCCGTTGTAGGAGGGGGTGAGTTCTTGCTGCGTATGTCTTACAATGCGGAGACAAAGATTGTAACTTAGTCGAGCACCTTCCATATAAATAAACTAAAGAGAGAAAAGGGGATCGTAGAGAAAAGAGATCAGCATCACTAGATTTTAAAGTCGATTTCGTACTCGGTTAAGGAAAGAAAGTATAAACCACTTAGCAAATGATTTAGTATGACACACTTACTAATTTATGAAGTATGAACCACATAGCAATTCATGATGTCTGAAACATATAACAATAAATAAAGTCTGAAGCATTTAGTCATTCATGAAATATAAAACGCAATACATAAAATATGAAACAACTAGCAATTCATGAAGTATAAAGCACCAATCAATTCTTGATGTAAGAAACACTTAGCAATTCATGAATTATAAATTATGATACATTTAGCAATTCATGAAATATGAAATGTTAACCAATAATAAAATATGACACATCTAACAATTCATGAAGTATGCAACACATAGCAATTCATGAATTATGAAACAACTAGCAATTCATGAAGTGTGAGACACCGTTTAATTCGTTATGTAAAGAACACTTAGCAATTCATGACGTATTATACACTTAGAAATTTATGACGTATGATACACTTAGTAATTAAGGAAGTATAAACAACCTACTCAAGGCAAGAGAGGGTGGTCTGTACGACCCTTTCCTAGATGGGACAGCAGTATTCTATCTTAGGAGGTATTCCGTGGTATTTTAATTATATCACAAACGATATTATAGAGAAAAGACTAAATCGGATGTTGACGGGGATCGGGTGACACACAAGTTTTATTCATTACTCGATATCCCCATCTGACATTGCTCGGGAATATTGTTACGTTCATTAACAATTTACGTGACTGAAATGTAAAAAAAAACCACATATTACGTCCTCTTCAAAAAAGTGAAAAGTAGACCAAACAAAGTTAATAACTTTGTATTTGTCTAAAATTCGTTACTGTCAGTTTAAAATAAAGTAAACCAAACAAAGCAAAGTAACTCTGTATTGACTAATACAGTATTACCTCCCTTTTTTCTTTGTACGGAATACATTTGAAAATCAATCCAGTTGTATGAAATTATTTCTTCAACAAATTAAGTCGAATTATATTTTTATTGCAAATAACATGTACGTATGTTACGCAAAAAAATGAAATACGAGAATCAAACATTGATTTTGCCGGATGAAAGCTTTCGCTTGCAAAACTTTAAAAACAGACTGACTTTGCTTTATTAACACACACATCAATCAATCACAGGTTAATCTAATAAACCGACAACGTTAAAGCAAAATTCGACTTTATTCATCAACATAGCCTCCTTCTTTCTGATACATTGATTCCAACACCACTTTAACAATTCGATGCTTTTTCTGCAGAACGATTTGTCTTTGGCCTAAACATATGACTCAGTTTTCGATATCACTTCTTCATGTGAGCCAAATCTCTTTCCCTGGTAAATTCTTTTGGAGTTTGCAAACAGCCAGTAATCACTGGAGGCTAGATATGGAGATGCGGAAATCGAAGTTCAATTTATGTAGTTTTACCATCATTGTGATCAACTCCTGACACGGTGCAATGTCTTGGTGAGGTAGTACTATTTTCTTCTTTTGTGACGTTTTATTAGCTATTTCTACCTTCTAACGCACTAATAATGCTATATAATATTCGCTATTGATGATTCTTCCTTTCACGCGATAATTGATAAACAAATTATCTTGCACACCCTAACGTACGGTTGCCAAAACTTTGCTTACTGATATGTGCGTCTTTGATCGCTTTGAACGGTTTTCCCATGCTGTTGTCTACTCAGTTGACTGCCTTTTTAACTCCGGAGTTAACTGGTAGTTCAATGTTTCATCTTATGTCACATATTGATGCAAACACATTTTGCTGCGTTGAAACAGTGCAAACAACGCTCTGAATGGTCGGTGCTTTGTTGTTTTTGATCGACTGTGAGCAAGTGCTGCAGAAACGTTGTAACATAGCTTTCTCATTCACAGATATACATGCAAAATTGCGAATAAACTGCCTTCTAGTATCTTCCACACCTATGCAATCTTATCCAATAATTTGTTGACTATTTTATGTATTCTCCAACACCGACCAACTTTTGGCAACCCGGGCATTCAGAATCATCTGTGTCTGTACAACTTCGTTTAAAGTCAGTGTGTCGTAAAAGCATATGCGCCCTTTCCTGCGGAGCTGAATTTCCCTACATTGAAAGCCGATCGTGGGCCTGTCTTTTCCCTCGTAGTAAAGTAAGTAACTAGAGACATCGCTACACACGCCATTAACAACAGTGAATCGTTAATCAACTTCCTGATGAGACCAAAAATACAGTTTTATAAATACTGCGAGCTGTTGGGTGCTTTGTGGAAGTAGAGGCTTGGGACATCTGCGGTAACGCCAGTTTCGGAATGTTAGCGGTCGAATATGCTAACTGACGCCGGTAAACATGATAAGTACAACGATTCACCTTTGTTTTCTCTCTCTTTTTTATGTATTCTTGTTTCTCTCGATCTTTTTGCTGAACTCTATATCTCCTTCTGTGTCACCGCAAAGGGGTGAAACAATCAGTCGGCGATATTTCATTACCCAGATAAATGCATGCCATCCCAGCTCTGCGATCCGAGTTCAAAGTTTTTCTAAATATCATAATGAGGAAATAATTTTTATATAAAATGCTTTGCTCACTTATTTTACTAAGTGCTGAATCTGCAGTGACGATGACCCCTATCCTCAAGCTTAGACAATTAGTTCTCTGTATAACAGCCTGATATGATACGTTCGGACAGCACAGGCCACTGCGTTTGAGGATCTAAAATACGTGGCCTCAACATTAGAAACAATGGTAAAACGCTTCTCGAAACGGGAAATGTGACTTTCGTGGCGCCCAGAATCTGGTAGAGATATACCCAGGACGATATGATTAACTAGGGGATGTTTTCATGGTGCAGACTCACCAAGATACACTCGACAGGCACTGATACTATCACATGTGAGTCCCGTGCTTATTATAGTATAACAATCATACCACCTTTTAGCCGTTGTTTCCGACGGAGCAGAGTTCGAATAACACTAATTAAGCAATTCTATTATCAGAAAAGTATATTTTCCTATCAGAAACTAATGCTTTGTTAACTCATGAAATTCAGATCTTTGAATTTTTTTTTAATTTGCAACAGTAGCTTTACTTAAATAACGGTAATTTGTAAACTAATAATCCAATTTGGTTCAAATGTTGACACTTTCAATTTGAAAGTTAGTTGTTTATGAAAATCATTTATATTCTTAATATGTAAGGTCGGTATTTATTGAGTGATGTGTTAACTCTTACAAGCACTTCCGTTGGTCAGACACGTGTGATTGGGAAATATCCTGTCACACTTAAGTTTCAAATAGCATCTTCGTAGCTGAACATTCACATTTCAAAAGAGCATTTTAATATAATTCATTATTAGTAATAAAGTCATGTATATTGTTAGAATTATCAGTATGCTCTAAAGTATTTCGTAATATTTAGTTTGTATGGATATAAGTCAACTGGATATAAGTCAACTGGATATAAGTCAACTGTCATTGTTTTTATTGTTATGACAGCGTGATACAGCGTAATTAAAGCCGAAACGAATTAGCGACAAAAAACAGCTGCTTAAACGAACAATCAATGTGACACTGAATATAAAACAAATAACTGTAGACCTCAATGTGTAATGAGGATAGGTTATGTTTATAATATCAATATACACTCCCGTTGTCAGGACTCATGTGTGTTATTTCTTTTTTTGACTGATTAGATTATTACGGGTCTCATTTAAAATGGAAATTTTACCCGTATAAAAAAATATATATACAATATACCAAGCAGAAAAGATAGTTAAGCATTTACTTAAAATAGATAGATTGATAGATAGAGAGAGAGAGAGAGAGAGAGAGGAGAAAGAGAGAGAGAGGAGAAAGAGAAAGAGCGAGAAACAGCCAGAGAGATGTTATGTTGTCACTTATTGGTGCGTGTATAAACCAATATACACCAATGTCGTTGTCTGGAACCAGCGTTCTTGCTTGTGTGTGATTACAATCGGTTGACCACCGATGTTTCGTTTTTAATAAAGGTTTAATATAAAGAAAAACACACTCACGAAAAAAATAGAGCGACAGTTTTTTATGTAGGCGTGCGCGAGAGAAATGCAGGCAGATAGATAGACGGATATATCGTCTCACTACAGCTAGTTACATTGTACGTCTTTCCCCCATTACAGACTGCGATATGGACATGTCTTCTATTAATAACTATCGCCATAAGAAGCCTCCGTTTGAAGTCACATAGTATCGTAAACTTCTGTTGTAAGGTCACCTACGACCCTGAAATTTCTCCTTTCAAACAACGGCTATCGTTATGTTACGCACGTGTAGTGCTCCAAACAATCTATTGACTTTTCTCACTCACTCTCTCTTTGGCCATGTGACATCACATTCGTTTATATCATTTCTGTTATCCTACCCTTGTAGAATGATGGGCTTCGCCGCTTAAGATCCAACAAATGTATAGCAAACAAGTCCCAGACAAGGTGTTGGGAGTTTAGTAATGCATCCTTATAAAAAGCCGGATTCGTCAAGGATAGGGCGCAGTGAGGGCATGTAATACGACAATCGGAAAATTTTCATACTACGGAAATCTTGAGTCAGCGTTTTGATAATTAATTGTTTTTCAATAACTGACTGTTTACGATGATAGCCTTTGGGGAAAAGAATTTGATAACAAATCAATTCAAAATGTGTTTCAAAGAGGATGTTTTCTTTAATTTTGTTTATCTTTTATAGTGTCTGCAGGTAGCAGAATCTAATCTAGGAATCCACTGATTTGTAAAACGATTTAATATGCAAACATAATGAGAATTTTTATTATTATTATTATTATTATTATTATTATTATTATTATTATTATTATTATTATTATTATTATTATTATTATTATTATTACTACTTTTAGTACTACTACTATTATTATTACTACTACTATTATTATTACTACTACTACTACTACTACTACTGTTATTATAATTATTATAATAATGATTATAATAATAATAACAATAATAATAATAATAATAATTATTATTATTATCATTATTATTATTATCATTATTATTATTAACAACAACTAGGAATTCAACCTTAAACACTTTCGAGGTTAGTTCCTATCCAAATGAGAACAGCAAGGTGGAGACTATTTTGAAGTGGTTTGTTCTATGTCGGTCTGAGTTATATTCCTGTGCAGTTCTAGGAAGTTCACCTACACACGCTTTACCTTCTCGTCTTTTGTCGGAGCTTCCCAATCAATTTTTGTTCGGTCAGAGTGCTTTTTGTCTAGAGCGTTGCCTTTTGAAATCCCACTTTCTATGACCTTGTGTCTAATCTTCCCGCCGTAGAGAGAGATAAATAAATACTCACTAGGACTTTTAACACAAGTCATTATCAATGAATGCTCACTAACACTGAACATTGCTGTTCCCACGAGCCTGAGTGACAACTAGTTTTCTTAGATTTCCAGCACTCTTTGCCACTCTTGATAACCGCTGTAAACGATTTTGCGTTATCGCAACAGCAGTTTACAATTGATTTATTGTTGACAACCATCATTTATCTATCTCGAATTTTGGTTGCAATAAGGCTAACCAATGATTCAGTACTACCGAATCCTTCTTGTAGAGAGCGTCTTGGTACTCTCTTTCTCCCTAGCCATCTCTCTCTCCTCTCTCTCTCTCTCTCTCTCTCTCTCTCTCTCTCTCTCTCTCTCCTTGAGAGGTTGTTCGCATTGTCGGTTATGTTTTGTGTATTTTCGCAGAATATATTTGTAACAGAACGCAATCTGAGGCAAAACACCTCGGACGATGAATAGTACAGGCGAATGTATTTATTATGCGCGCACGTGGCCAACGCTGAATATAACACCTTTTTTCTCACCGTAAAACTGTAAATACATGAAAGTAATCAGTCTTACAAACATGTTCTAAGAAACAAAACAAAGAAAATTGGAAGAAAGCGAAAACTCAAATAGGTTCAGAGAACTCTGCGTTGCTTACCTCTATTTTACCAAGCTACTTGTCCAAGAATGACCAACGTCTAACGCAAGCTCATCGGACGTCCGAATCCCATGCTGGCTGATTTGAAAAAGACTGCTTATGAGCAAGCAGGCGGTGTTGAGGAAAGACAGTTCCCCGTGCGCATGTCTTCCGGAAGAGGACGGTGCTGAAGACCAAATGTCATCTTCCTGAATTTTGACCGGCTAACATAGAAAACTCTTGCATTCACAATATTAGTTGGACAGGGTTTCCCTCTTTCTTTAATTGTTTATTTTTTATTTTCTCATATTAATGTTTTTATATGTTTTTTATTTAAGCATGTTAAGCAAGCTGCTTTTTTGTTGATGTTATTTTGTGCGCGAATAATATTACTAAACAATCGATTTTCTTAATCGGCAAAGCGGAATATAAGCGAAGAATATCACAACGTGATAAATGAGACTCTTACAGGATTTGAACCTCTGCTTCAGATCCGGGAACGACTACAATAGGCGTCGTCGTTTTATATTCAGCCTCGCGGATTAAATAAATCGGTTGTTTAGAAATTTTACAAGCGAAAAATTACATAAAAAATAATTAAAAAACAGCTTAATACATAACATTATGTTAATGCGTATGCTGTTCCAGTCTATTACACCCGTAATTGAAAGGATTCTACTTTTATAGTCTTGAATCTTTTAAGAAAATATTTGTTTTGCAAACAGTTGGGTTCAACGATAGTGAAAATTCACCATCTATTATTATAAAGTCTATTTTCAATTGAGATTGCGTACAGACGAGGTATTACTCTGATAAACAACCAATAGCTCAGTAAATTAAAAACTATGTTAACAATTAATTTACTTTTCGTGAAACCCTCATATAATTCAAGCATTTAATGTGGATTATTACCTTCGTCAAGAAGGTTATGTTTTCGTGCGAGTTTGTAACTATGTTTGTGAACAGTTTGGAGTTCACATCGCTTTGACAGTCGTCACCAAACTTGGTCAAAATATCAGACATTGTCTGACTTGATTTTATTTGTAAATATCAAGGTCAAAGGTCAACTTCAAGATCACGAAAAAGTGGAAGTCGCAGTTTTCGCGATAACTTCGGTTCTTTTAATCGCAGAGACATGCTCCTTGGTCCATATTATAGTTAATGATGTCTCGAATCTTATATGGTATTTACCTTTAATTTCGCTCTTGAAAAGTACGAGCAATGTCGAAATTCTGACGAAATTTAAACTTCCTATTATTCTAAATTTTGTATATGAATCTGATGCTCTTTAATAACAATAAGCACCATGAAACACTTCATCCTGATCAGATAAATATCCTTTTAGGTATCAACGATTTAATAGCATAACTTCGTGAATACCTAATACACTATTGAGAGGTAAGGTGCAGATACAATTTTGGCTTATCCTTATGTTGTCAGACAGAGGTATGCAGTCTCCAGACTAACTTATGTTCGCGTTTCGTATGAATCTAAACTGAATATACAGGGTTCCTAAAATCTGGATTCATAGAATTAGTAGATAATCGCCTCGGTTCGCTTTAGAACCATTCTGGAACCTAGGGACTGACTTAAACTATCGGACCTTTCTTTGTAAGAGTGAAATATTGTTTGGCTGAGTCTCCAGGCGTGCATCATCTCAGGCATTTACATTTGTTTCATGAGGAGATTAAATGTATTGCCTATCCTATGAGACGTATCGGTTTTCGGGTATTTTGTACCCGACCAGAGTGTTCCCACGGGGAAGCTGGGTTTTTACACCATCCAACCTTGCGCCATACATTGCTGCTATTTTTAATTTAAGCGTAAGACCCGTTGCTTTGTACAACTGCGAGTGCTTGCCGATAACGATGGAGACGAAGCGAAGATTCGCTGTCATGGAACCTAACATGTTATGCTAGATCTCGGGAGTTACATTGTTTGACAACGTCTGATATGACAGCATCCGAAAGCGCTACGGCATCAACCGATCGAGGGCAACATGAGACAATGACGGCTCAGATGGTTCCAACATGTGTTTAGGGAAACTCAAATGCAAATTTGAAGTTGCCGGAAAGCGATCGAGAGAAAGGTCGATTATGTGATGGGCAGACGCCTTGCACAATAACTTCCGTAAAACCATTCATTTGGTCAAAGCGTGTAATCGTGCCAAGTGAAGGCAAAAATTCATTATTGCAGAGCTGTGGTTTGGAAAAAACGCCATGTTGAATGAATAAATGTTGCAGGAACTGTGTTCGTTAATTTCATTCGCTTAATTTCGGAATGAATATAAATGTAGAAGTCATAGGTAGAATTTGAAATAATGTAATCTGATATTCGCGGAAAATCATCGGAGTGAACGGGAGCGGTCATTAAGTCTTTGCGTATAGTTGCTATTATGTAGTAAATTAATACCAGGCAAATAATAAATAAGAACTGAGTGTTTTTTGAAAATTAAACTGTGTTTATTAGTTCCCGGTGTCGATAAGTAGAGTGACAGTACAGAATTGTTAGGGAGAAAAGTTTTGCTACCACCTATATGGAGTTGGTTTTACGGAGAGACTTTGATGGTGGGCCAAATGTAATATTTAGTGTTATGTAGAAAAAATGAGACAAATTTACTAAAACACGCTCGAGTGAATAAGTGTAGTATAGTGGTGAGTTTAGTAGTCTGTGATGCATGTTGTTATTTTCCTATACTCCGAGAAGATACGGGGGTAAAAAACGTCTCTACTTTATATATTAGATATATATGAACACTTTTAAAAACTATTTAATTTAATCTCTTTATTGCTTTCTTTCAATCCACTCATGAAGCTATTGTAGAACGATTAAAGGAAATAAAAGGCGGGTAAAGACTATCAAACATGGCGACAATATTACAAAGAGATATGTTCAGGTTAAAATCTAAAATAGAAAAATAAAACTACAATTGGATTCCAGTTCAGAAATGTCAATTATTAACATTCAGACATGGAGACGGTTGGGGAAAACGACCATATTAAGAACCAATCAAATTGCTAGAAAAGGTATTGGTGAAAAAATAAATTTCAGGGTGAAATAATTACCGACATTACTTTTAACACAATGACACATTTACATATTAAAAGACACTGGCTATTTATTTCGCCTACACTTTAGTCAATTATTCAGACTATGGGGATTATCAACCAAGAATTCTTGCCAGAAGAAAATAAATCTGACGACAGGTTGAGAAAAAACGAAAAAAGGATTTTGTTTCAATCATTAATCGTATGAAATTATCTCAAAATAAATTGTCAGCAGAAATGGCAAATTAAATTACATTAGGAAACAAAATGCACGCTGAAAAAAGCGAACACAAAACTGAAAGAAATTAAGCACAATTATTTGAATAACCAGTGGAAAGTTAAAGAGAGTGAACTCAGAGTTAAAGAACTACAATTACTAAAGTTACAAATGAAAGAGTTTTCTAGAAAACAAAATATAATTTTTAGATAAGATGACTTGTCTTGAATTTCAATGTCGTAGAAAAGGCGACATTTTTTCAAAATTTAAAGATGTGATTAAAGGTCAGACATCTAGAATTGAAAAGCTGGAGGATATTTAATATGAATTTGATAGAGACAATCACTTCTCTCATGATAGAGACATAAACCAAATTAGTGAAAGACTATCGGAAGACACAGACAGCACTACCAAGAAGGAGGTTTTGGCTACCCAAAACAACATTTTCGACATACAGCTATCACAAGCAGCATCAGAATGTTATCTATCCGAAAAGGAAACAATACTAGACTCCTGAAGAGGTCAGGCTTGGGAGGGGGTGTTATGGTGCCGTACCTATGACATACATTTTAACTCTTCAATTCTCAATAAATATCGAAAGCATTACGCTACCCAGTGTGGAACAACTCCAGTCTCCACTGGTAGTCAGGACAGACGGTCCACTTCTCTTGTTTCTCGATTGTATATACTTTTCTCCAATATACTTGTTATACCTAAACTCCATGTCCGTGTCTTCATTCACATAACAGTATAGTAAGGTATTTTATATATAAGCCTGTTTGCAATGCGCTGAAGGCCAGGGTAGTGGACAGTAGACATTAACAAAACATAAATGAGTTAAGAAAGGACAATCAAAGGTGTAATTCATTTTCAATGAATCTTATTTACTTATTTTTCAATTTTCCATATATATTTCACTTACTATTTTATAGAGTCAGAAAGGATGCAAAATATACATTTTGCTATTTGGGGAGAAACAAATAAATATATGTATTTCCACCCTATCATGCAAAGTTAACGAGTAAGACACGCACCTATGTTTAGTTCAATGGATAAAACCATTTAAAAGTTTTATAGGAAGTGGGAAAGCAAATAGAAAGCAAGACAACCAACTCAGACTTACTCCGCCGATTCAAATGAATCTGGAAATATATCTTTAACACTGTAATTAATAAGTCAGCGGTAGTTTCTTTTACATTTCGGTTATCAGAAATGATGATGATCCTTTATATATTAAGAATTAAATTACTGACATAATTCTATGATGTTTTATGAATATTTTAGTAATCTATATATATAGCTAGTGCAAACACTGACGAAACATACTTTCTTCATTTTTCATGGAAGGTGTACACTAGATACAAATATTTCATCAGTATTTTTACTCAAGTTCTATTTGCTTTCCATTGAAATAAATATTAAAAACATATTATATTCGTAAACATTTTCGGTTATCGTGCATACATTCACTTGCAATTAATTAAATTAAGGCATAATAAGATGTTTTTATCAATACGGAAACAAAATGTGTTCGAAAGCTTCTAGATCCAGAACTTCAACTAACATCGGCAATCATGTTTGAACCAATTGTCCACATTGTGAGTTGATGGACATCACCAGACAACAACCCCCCTAAAAAAAAATGAATTCATTTTCTTTTGACACATACACCGAGGATATATCAATTAGATCGCTCAACACTCAACACTCATGACATTTCAGATTACACAATGCTGACAGCTAAATTAAGACGGTGTCTTCTTTAACTTCAAATTAGAATCTAAAACGTAATGTGATGTATCTAATTTTTTTGAGACGCGTCTAATCGATCGGTCTTCTAATTTCAGATATCATATTTGTAAGGAAGATATATACAAATGTATAAACCAAACAGTTACTTAGCAACACTTAAGCCACTCGAGGATACAGGTAAATGAGATGGTTTTTTTCAGTTATTCGAAATATCTTAAAGAGTGTTTAGAGGTATAATATGGGTACAACGTGCCACTTAAAAAGTTAAATTTCAGATTAGCATAGGTAGTCGTTAAATACATATCATGCAAGCTTCCATCAATTTCAATGTATTCTTAAGACTCTTCAAGCTGAAGTCTTCGATTAAATACATTTTTCAGAATCAAAATAATATAATAAATCTTAATATAAATTACTTTTTTTAGAAAAAGATCGGAGAAAAAATCATAAATACAGTATCACTCACTAAATTATTAGTTTTGCTCAGGTTGGGGCAGTTGCACGTGGTAGTGTGGGTGCTACACGGATAACCAGTCATTAGATATGATCCAGCAGTATTGAACCACAGGATTCGTCGTCCTATGGTCCACTTTGCTAATGTGTGAGGCAAGCAAAGGCGTATCAGGCGTAACACCGCAAGTCAATCGTTGCTTGTGCACATATGTAACCGCAATTTTTGTGTCTGTCAGTTGAATGGTGAACAATAGGATAAGAGGATAGGAAATTATGAATTGAATTAACATAATTTGATTACTTATGAGAACGCATTATGCCAAGTATTTGTTGATGTTGAATTTAAAGAAGAGCATATTGTCGCCCACAGAGTAGTAGTACCATGCTAATGTTTTCCACAGATTGGTAGTTCTTGGAAAAACAAACTGTTCTTGGTACTTCCGTTTGATGTTATGCACACGGAGGGGGCCATACAGGTATTTCCAGTGATAGTCTTACAAGCACAAATCAGAAATTAGAACTCAATTGAGAACCTACCATGGAAATGACGATAGATAAAAGAGTGTGAAAAAAAGTAAATTTGCAAGAAAATGACGTGACAACGTATGTTGATGGACTTCCAGATCAAGCAGTCATCTCCTTCATGGACGTGAACCAACGGTCCAACAACTGAAGTCAAGGAGAAACTTCCTCATCCATGCTGAACCCCTAACAATATCTCACGAGGAGACCAGACTACAACTGTACACAAGACGGCTAGAGAACGGCCCCTCCTACTGATATTGGAATCCCCTCCTTCTGACGCCCTCCCTTTCGGTTCAGATGAACCCTGGGTATAGTGAAAAACACAACCGCCTGAGAATGGAATGAGGTGATCAAAAGTTGCTATGAGTAGATAGGACTACAAAACTGACCCAAGCATCTGTAGTTGAAAAAAGGAGAACCATACGATGTAAGACTACCTTGTATAGACCCCTATTGCCCAACCGGTGCAGTTAATAAAAACTAGCAGATTACTACAATACTGCAAATGTCTGCTTCAAAAGTGTAAAACTGTCGTATGACCAAATGCTTCAAAAACACGTAAAGAAGAAATCAACTAAACAAAGGAATTAAAGGTAGAAATTGTTAGAGGCCTTTTTAATACACGATGTTCTGCAGTAAAATCAGAGAAAAAGTTTCCCGGTAAACGTAAAAGAATATTAAAGTTTCACAAGTCGTTTGCTCGAGACATTCTACTTCAAACATATTTGAATAATTTATATTTACTTATACTGGCGATATAAATTGGTAGCTACTAACAAACTGAAATAGTATTGGTGTAAATAGAGACATATACATTATGAGACCATACATCAAATATACTCTTATAAAATTCCGCTTTATTGTAAACTAGCCGTATTCACCTGGCGTTGTCCTCGTGGAGATATATTGCTGATTCGAAGGTGTATTAAGCAAAACAATTTCAAATATCGTACTATTCACAATTTCTACCCTAAAAATAGTTTAAATAACATTACCAATACGATGTAAAGTAAAATAAACAACTGTCAGCGCGGTGGTGTTCTTAAAACCTTATTGATGCTGCGTTCCGTAATGTTTTTGTAAAACGTCAAATTGCTTTATTGAATAGAAACGTATTCACATTTAAAAAAATAATTTTGAATCTTAAAAATACCAATAAATAATAATTTAAATGTTTAAAGCTTTTATAAATACATTTTTCACTGAGATTTGTGAAATTTCAATTTTGTTTCATGAAAATCTATTTCAAAAAATGGATTAATTTTCTTTACGTTCTCATATATTGCAGTTCGTTCATTGACCTAACCGATAATTGCTCCTAGTAACCCCCAGATGAAATCGAAGGAAAATTACAATGATGTCCTTAGATTCCCTGAAAAGATTTACCCTAATTGAAACTGATTTGAATGTTCTAACAGTTAACATATCGATTTGTAAAACACACACACACATTGACTTTTATATATATATAGATATGAATGATCTTGTAAATATCACCGAACACCAAATGTCGCGTATTAAAATGTCGCAATATTTCACATTTTCTAAGAAAAAAAAACGTGTATTTAAAAATATGAAACTAAAGGTCAAATAAGAACAAATATTTTAAAAGTGTTCCAATTTAATGATGTTTGAACTTTTAAACAAATATAACTACTGACTTATCTTAGAATATTAATAAGGTCATTCAGAGGTGACAGTGGTGCAAAGGATAAAGACATTCACTGCTCACTTGATTGCGCCAAGTTCGTATCCAGTCGGTTACATAGAAAGAAATTCACTTATGAATGTTAACAACTTTCACATAATCTCTCATACGGAAACCTTCTCTAGAAAATAACACCAGGGAAATAAATGCTGCTAATATCTCACTAAAATACAACCCTTTCATCGGGTAGGGGCGGTAGCAACGTCATAGTGTTAGTTCAACACGGGCAACTAGGCTCTAGTTCAAATGTATGAAAATTCAATCACAGGATCTGTCGTCCTACGGTCTTCATTGGTAACGCGTGAGGCAAACAATGGCATGTCAAGCGCGGAACCACATATATATATATAAGTGAGGATAACAATGTTGCTTGTGTGCATGCGCAACCGCAATTGCTATGTTTATTCTGAGCCAAACCATTCCCGACTTTGTATGTAGACGCATTGATGTTTTGGGCGTCAGTGATAACACGTACAATCTTGCAGATAAAAAGAATACCTAATGTAAACGTTGATGACTTAGTGTAAACTAGAGAGTTCTGAGCAACGTTCTTTGTGGGTGCTATGCAGAGGTCCTGCGTTTTCAATAACAGAAAACGAATAAAGCCGGTCTACAAGGTCGTACCATTCGGATTCATACGAATTCACTTTTTATAAAGTTCTTACGTTGTTTTGATTTTATTTTATTTCAGAAAAGTTATTTAAGTATTGTTTTTTCAGAAAACCAACCAGTAATAGATAGTTTACTTACAAACATATGTTTGCAAAACAATAAACGCATAAACAAACAAGTCACGAAAAGACATCTATGTGATGAACAATATAAAGAATGTGTTTCTCACCTTGAAAAGTCAGCAATAGTCTTGCTCGTCTATTAGACACTTTTCTTTTAGCAAAGGTCAATCTCAACAAAACTCCGAGACAGTAACCCCCGCCAGCTGAGAGGCAACCCTATTATGCACCATTTGAACTTTTCATATTTCTACACCTGATTTTGACGTTTTCTTATGAAAAGAAAGATGAAAAGGATTGATATTATTTGGATTTTTCAAAATTATTTATACGTTTTGTTCTTTGCACAAACGTGAAAGCTGATTGGGTAAGAGAACAGTATTTAAATGAATTTCGTTATATTATTGACAATTCGCAAGGCCGATATAAACGTATATATTTTTTTATGACGACGTTTACCCAAAACAAGGCAGTACGCTTCTGAGAAAAAGAGTGATAGTTTTTATTTTTTTTATTTTAGGGGGTGGACAACCTAAATTGGGAGCTGTGCAGCGAGATGTCTGTTTACATTAGTTTAAATTTCTGCATGTCAGTACCGTCAGGATATGAGGGAGCAGGGATATAGTTCCCGAGTCAAGCAGCACGAGGAATGAAGCTTTTAGAGTAGAAGGCTCTTCGGCACCTAGGGACCACCACAATGAACGGATGGGATTTGGCAGATTGTCGGGTTGGTTTAGTGAATTTGCGACGTGGGGGCACCAGAGCAGCAAGCTCATCAGAGCACAATCCATTGAAGTACTTGTAAAATAAGCACAAGGAAGCAACATTGCGGCGGTGGGATAGGGGCTGGAGCTTGGTGACTAGTGAGGGACCTATAAAGTTGGCGACTCTTTTTTGGACCTTGTCTAAGAGGGAGAGACTAGTGGATGATGCTCCAGGCCATATGTGGCAACAATACTCCATGCATGGGCGGATGGTGGCTTTGTAGAGATATAGGATAATGTCAGGTGTGAGAAGCACGGTAGAGGGAGCCCCCCATTCTTTATAGCAGTCCTGGCAATGTCTTCAATGTATTTGTTCCAATTCATTTTATTTGTGAAAGTTAGGCCGAGGAGTTTGAATGATGAACTCTCAGGATGGGTGTTATTTGCCATGACAATCGGTGGTTGAAGAGGTTTCTTGTAGTTATTGAAAGAAAGTAGCTTTGTCTTTGCGGCATTAAAAGTTACCGTCCATTTTTTACCCCAATCTACTACAGACTGGAGGTAATTTTCTAAGGATTCAGCCATTGCCTCAGATATGTGCACGCCCGTTTTGCCCACATGACGAGAGTAGAGCGTGGTGTCGTCAGTAAATATTCCTATCTCAGTCTCAATTACATCAGAGAAATCATTTATGAAAATCAGGAACAGTAGAGGTCCGAGGATAAATCCCTGGGAGACACCATCATTTATGTCATGTTGCTTAGATGAACGGCCATCGAGGACAATCTGGATCTTTCTTTTTCTTAGGAAGGATCTAATTATATTAAATATTTGTCAAGTAATACCATATGAGTGCAGTTTTAGGAGAAGCCCTTCATGCCAGACCTTGTCAAAGGCCTTAGATATATCAAGCGCTACCACCCTAGCTTCACCTGCCTTGCCCAGTGTATGATGTATGCGTTCAGCGGTGACCGTTAGGGTATCCGCAGTAGATCGTGCTTGCCTAAATCCGTATTGATGATCAGAAAGAAGTTTAGCATTAGCTAGGTGCCGGACTAAAGCTAGATTGATTAATGATTCAAAGATTTTAGCAAAGATCGGGAGTAAACTGATTGGACAGTAGTTTAGAAGATCAGTTTTATTCCCAGAATTCTTGAAGACTGGTACCACAGAGGCAATTTTCCAGCTATCAGGGAAACAAGATTCAGTAAGGCATTTGCTGTATAGTTTGGAGAGGACAGGGGCCAGCTCAGCCAAGCATTTTTTTATTACTATTACTGGTATAAGATCAGGCACACAGGCTTTGGAGTTGTCAAGGTTTTTTTATGATGACTTTACCCTGAGATGGGGTGATGACCAGGTTCTCAAGTGGAGCTTTAGTCCTCAATGGGAATTTGAGGAGGGGGTGGTTTGCCGAGTCCGCAGTGGAGTTTATGCAAAACGCTTGGCCAGTAATTCAGCCTTATCAGTAGCCGTGCATACAACATCGTCGTGGTTTGATAGCGGGGGAATTGTCGATTGTCCATTGTTCATCACACTATTGTAGATTTTCCAGAAATCACGAGTACCTAGTTTCTGTAACTGAATGCGTTTTTCTGGTTATCTATCTATACCTTCTCTTCGCTCCATCTATCACTACTTTGCAATCATTTCATGCCTCTACAATTTTTTTCTGTTCACAGTTGACTTATGGCGGCTTAATTTTCGGAATGACTTCTCCATCTCAACAATAGCAGCTGCACATTCTGAGGTGAACCCTTGAGGAGAGTGGGGTTTGCTGAATAATTTTCGCGTGAGGACATAAGCATCACTGCCTGCTTTGATCCATTCAGTTAGCTCATTTGCACACTGATCAGCAAGAAGTAAGAAGGTTTCACCCCATGGTGCGTCGCTGATGTTATACCTGAGGGATTCAAAACTAGGCTTCTAATAGTTTCTCGTCGTTTTGAGCAACGGCTTTTCAGCTTTTGGGCGAGTTGTTAAAGTGATAAGTATCATTACCACTACGTGATCAGAGTTTCGGAGCGGGCTATGGGCACTCGCCACACAAGCATCAGGTAGTGACGTCAACACCAGGTCGAGATGTGAGGCTTGCTGGTCCGCATGATCAGAAAGGCGGGTCGGAAAAGTGACAGTCTGTGGGAAGTCGTGAGCTGAGGAGAAATTAAACGTAGAGTTCCCAGCTGCATCAGTAACGCTGGAAAATCCCAACCATTAAAATCCCGGAATACATGTATTTGGACATTCAAGTTGAGTGAGAGGGCTCTATCTAAGCTTTCAGAGACAGAGTCAGCAGGGTACAGTCCTGGGTCGAAGGAGAACGGTATAAGACATATAAGTAACTAACGCTGTGATGTAGAGTCAATCTAAAGCACATGTAGGCTTGGTCATCTTGGAGGGTGTTCCGAACATAAACTCCTAGCCCATGCATATGTTTGTCAGAGTCCTTACGGTAGAGTGGAAGGTAATCAGTCATGTCAAAGTGGTGAGAGGGAATTGAGGATTGAAGGGTTGTTTTAGTTAGAGATAGGATACCCGGGGAGTTTGTCAAGAGAAAAGTTTCTACGTCGCAAATGTTGGTTCTAAGGCCCCGGATATTAGTGAATGCGAGCCTCTAAGGTGGAAGCGAAGATGTTTTTTGTTGGGTGTCTGGTTTGGTTTTAAGAATTTTTATTTTGTAAATATCTGTTTGTTTTGAGTTAGAGTAAGGAGGACAAAGTGGGTGCTTGTTTGGTGCCAATAAGTTCACACAACCAGTCTATTAGTCGTGACTTGGTCCATGGGGGTTGTGGCGTCGGGAAAGCCCACCGGGGATAACTGTAAGGTCCCTTTCCATGCGCGACATAACACATACAGTTACCCACGATATTATGCAACTGTTGACGGAGCAGCCGTTCTTAGCGCTACCTAATAGTTTGGGCTCCTAACTACTAGTCGGAAACAGCAGCCAGACAAGATGTCTAACCTGTACACTCAACCTGTCAGAACAAGAGCGACGCAGTCTAGTCATGCAGGACTTAGTGACAAAAAACTTTCCCCAAGTTTCCCAGATAGAGAGGAAGAGAGACGGCGTTCATTACCCTACTACGGAAACAAGGCCAACCAGTAGGTGTCTTTAGAGGCGTTCCAGTGCGTGTACCTCTACACCTGGCTAATATACAGAGAAGGAGTGTGAAGGCCGGGCGATAGGCAGAGGCCATCTACTCCTTAATCAATGATAGGTTTGCAAACCGGATACTTTGTTCGAGATTCCAGCTCTAGGAAGGTTTTCGATCAAGACTACAGAAGCCTCCCTCCCCAACGGTTTACTGCTAAGACGTAAGTAGTTAGTAGCAAGGTTTTATTATCAGACTTTTTCTTTTCTTAGGTGGATGACCTGACAAGGTCTACGGGTCCAACAGTCCGAGAGAGGATAGCCCCGCAGGTTGAAAAAAATAAAATAAAAATAAATAAAAAAATTAAAAAAATTCATGCACATATATATATATATATATATATATATATATATATATATATCATGTATATATATACATATATATATCATGTATATATATATATCATGTATATATATATATATATCGATAGAGAGATAGAATAAGTTCACTGCACACTTAGCAGAGGAAACAGAAATTTCAAGATATGTTTCCCTGTCATTAGGTAGTACAGAACAGTAATAGACATCCAGATAGGTAGCAACTGAGAAAAAACTAGTTAACTATTTATACAATAAAGGATACGGAGAAAAGGATTAAAATTGAAATTCAAAATTAAATTTAAAAAACAAGGTAAATACAAGTAAATTTGTTAGCATGGTTAGAAATTAGTAAAAATGCCAAATACATCTAAGATAATAAAAAGAACAGAACAACGTAACAAGAAGAATACATGAAGGCTAACATTTATTCTCCGAACACAATATTGTTGTACCACTTTTATATACCGGGACGACGATTAAAATCAAGATATAAATCTACTAAACCTATTGTCTAGAATTCTTATTTAAATTTTGGTCACACTACATTACATAATTTTTAAACTATTTAAAATTTAAGGCTCAAACTTGAAGAATTTTCATAAAAAATAAAATTCCTGGAATCTTGCACAATTTGTGTATAATGACTATGTATGCAACTCTAACACATTTAAAGTTTTAAATCGCATATCGTGTCCATGTTATACACCAAAAAAACTATTTAGAATATTCCAAATAAACTTACATTTGGGAAATATTTAATTGATGTCTAATAATTATTGTTAAAATTTCACAAATATCGAATGTATCTGAATTTTCACGAAAAGTGTCTACCCCTTTTACCACTCTTCACATAAAAGTGAAATGAAATTTATGTGACGAACATTAACCACCCTGACGTAAAGCAGCTACGTACCAAAATACACAATTATATCTAACCTCATATAAATAGAGATATATACATAAGAGGAACATGTGTATGGAACTCCCTACCGTATTATACTTCATATGATAACATCTGTATTGATCTGTTTTGAATATTATTTATATTTGAGGGGATTAATTAAATAATGTGCATACATATGTAATTTATTAGTTTATTATGTTTGCAACTACATGCATAGCAAGAATTGTCAAATGAACACACAAATATCACCTACAATTGAGAAGAAAGACATATATGTTTTACATTTAAAATAATTTTTATATGAATTTATTTTTTACTAAAATACTATTTTTATATAATGAATAGAATCTAATTTTAGCTACATACTTAATGAACATTAATGTTACATTTTCACTTACTGAGACGTATACATACCCCTGCCGTCGTCGTCGTCGTCGTCGTCGTCGAGAATGTCAATTCAATATACGTAAACACAAAGACCAATCACCCCATCAATCATAAAACAAATTCCTAGTTTTATTGAACCTACGCTTAGCAATAACTCTAGTAAGAAAAAAAGAAGTCAAGCAGCATTTACAACACAGCTCTAAAAATAGTGGGTATAATAATTTTGTGAATAAATATAAGAAGCAGGATACCAATAACCATAATAAAAATATAAGTCAGATAAATTCCATCTGGTTTACACCTCATCATAAGTAGAAGCTTAAACCTAAACTTGGCAAGAAATTGCTACATTTCATCGAAAATCACTTTCTGGAACTAACCTCTTGCACTAAATATTTATAAAAATAAATTAAAACTGTCATACAGTTGTTGTGAATACACATGATTATTAAAACCGACAATAATGAAATACTTAACGTGAGTAGAAGATACAAAAATAAAACGCGTAAAAGAAAAAGCGATCAATATAATAACAATGAAACTAAAAATAATAAGTAGAATAATACATCTAGAAATACTCAAACTCTAATCGCAACCATCCCAATAGAAATAAAAAAAGGTAATGAAAAAAATACCTATAACTCTAAAACCAAACCACAATATTAGATTTGGTTTTAAATAGATTTGATTTTAAATCTAAATTTAACAACAATAGAATAGTGCATTCACGAACAAAACGCTGATTTAAAACATCACTAGCGAACCATTACAATGAACTCAGAGTAAGCGGACACTCATCAATAATTGAGTAGAAAATAGGAAGATTTAGATATTTAGACAACCCGTGTAGATTTTGTTTGAACAAAAAGCTTTAAATTTACAATTTAAAAAGTTCCCCAAACTTATTAAATTGTGGAAGCGAACTCGCAGTCAACTGTAGGAAGAGAATAAACTTCATTTTAGGATAACAACATGCATATCAAATACATAAAATAAATAAATAAAATAAAAACTAAATCAACATTTAAAGTAGCAATGAATAAGAAAATAAATAGAAAAAATCATTCCAATTCCGTTCTAAAATAAAGTCAACTCTCAACTCGACACCTTAACAAAAGGGATGTGTAGCAAACAGAAATGATGATAAAACGTAGACACTTCTGTAGCTAAATTCTGATAAATGTGTTTATATATATTTTTTTGATTAACTTTTAATCATGAACGATAGAATTCGTCTTCTATTGCTTGCGATAATTAAAATTTGTACTCCTCCAAAAGTCATGAAATATCTTAAGACTAGTTACAACCCAAGTTTAATTAAGAAATTAAACTTAATCCTTTTGATTAAGGGTAAGATAAGATCAACGCAAATCAACATTTCATTTCTACATTCTTGTGTAAGTAATAATGTCTGTCCTTCGTTTATTTTATTTAAAATAAAGAAAGCGAAGTTAACCCAGGATATAAAATAGAAAATACATTTTGTCCATAATCGTTTAAGACCAAATATGTACAAGTATGGAGGGAAACGGTGAGCATTCTTTCGTGCTGTGATAGAATTTGTTTCTCACTGTATGTTGCAATTTTACAGGAGCGCAGTCGTAAAAAAATAATGCTTCAGTTTAATAATAAGTTGCAGCATTTAATAATATACAAAAGATTGGGTTGCTCTACCAACTCAGATGTAGGTAAGCACGTCCTTAATCTATAATTTGGAATTATGTCTTCCACCATCTGGTGTTGGGCGTGAGGAGGTATTTTCAGAATTTGAAATTCTCAATTCTCAAGCAGTGAGACTTCAACTTGTTTCTGAGACCAAATTAAGGGACTTAAAGGCTAAATTGAATGACCTTGCACACTGCTATTCGTGTACACCAGTATCCCATTCAGAGTTTAAATGGTGCAAAGAACAGTTTGCCGTCATTAAAACTCTACCACAAAATATGTCCTTGGTAATAAACAGACCGGATAACGGTTCAGGGGTTGTTGTACTAAACCATCAAGACTACGTCGACAAAATGATGTTGATATTAAACGACACGGAGAAAATTGTACAAATTGGGCCCTGTCGGTACTCATGAGGCAACAACTTCCTTAGAAACTAAATTCCAGAAACAACTGGTAAAATGGATGAAAAGCGGTGTACTCTCTTCCGATGTAACCAGTGAGATCAGACCCTTGGGCTCTATCCATCCACGTTTATATGGATTACACAAAACTCACAAAGCGGATATCCCAGTTAGGCCCATTCTTTCTATAGTAGGGTCATCGCAGAGAAGGTTGGAAAATAAACTTTCAATATGTTACAGCCAGTATTGGAGTACTATAGTAAATATTGTCTAAAAGATTCATTTCGTTTTGCAAAGTACATCTAAGATTCTAACGTTGCTAATAAATTAATGTGTTCTACGATATTAGCAACCTATTTACCTGTGTCCGTATTTTGGAAACAATCGATATCTGTGCCGATTTTTTATATCGTAGCCATTTATCGTCTCCTTCAATTCCTGAAAGTATATTTGTTCAGTTGATGAAATTTGCAACTACATCAGTTGAATTCAGTTTTAACAATGTAATGTATAGACAAATAGACGGTGTTGTAGTAATGACGAAGGTCGCAAATCACTCTGTCAACTTTCAGAGCAGCTCTCAGCGTTCGTTACGTGCACTTGATTCGCACCGACTCGCATGAGACGGTACGAGACCCGCTTTTATATACAGAGGCACACGTAATTTGCATGTAAATGCAACGAGACTTTGCGAGACTCTGCGTGAACCGCATGCTACAAAGACTCACGGACGCCATGTTGGATTTCCTTCTTTCATCCGCACACAGGACAGACAAACGCGAGAACGCTTCATAGGTAAGCCCCCCTCATGTTCCCTACAGGTGTATCTATGATCTCAGTCCTAGGACAGACTATGGCAAATATTTTTGTGTTTTTGTAGAAGGCTTTATTATCTGGACCCACTAAACCTTTAGTCTACTTTCGATATATAGACGGTACATTTTGCCTTTTTAATAATGAAACAGAGGCAAATACATTCTTCTCCTTACTCAATAAAATTCATCCCGCATTAAAATATACCTATGAAGGAGAGCGTAATTCCACTTTAGTTTTCCTCGATGTATTACTAACAAAAACCTATCGAGTTACCTTACATCAATCTACCGTAAACCTACGTTTACAGGAGTATATACTCGCTGGGATTCATTTTGTCTTAAGAAACGAAAGGTAAACTTTATTTGGACATTAACACACACGACCCTAATGATTTGTTCAAAATAAAAATTGGACGAAGAAATTAAAACAATAACTAATACTTTGTCTAATAACGGCTATCCCTTTGATGTGATTAGGGAAGTCACCTAAAGGAAAATAAATACTTTTTCGAAATAAAACCAAATACGGTGACTAAATGTTCGATTTACATTCGTTTATCTTTGTTAGGCACAGTAAGTGATACATTCGCCAAGCAAATCAGCTCAGTAGTTGAAAATTGCTATTTTTCTTCGAATGTGTGTGTTGTGTTTTCTACCATACCTTTATTGGCGTCCTCTCATAAAAACGTTTTACCCCCACCATAACAATAATGTAATTTATCTTTTTAAATGTAGTTGCAGTGCTGACTACGTGGGTAGGACGACGTTAAGATTGGATAGTAGAGTCCAACATCCCATTTCGTGTAAGATCAGGAATGAAACTTTCCGGTCAACGGATGTTCAAAATAACACACACGGGTCTTCCATTACATACCATTTACTTAAAAACCCGCCGTGCGGTAGGAATTTTAGCATGTACTCCTTCACCATTCTCAGTCATGCTCACTCATTATACCATCTGAAAATCTTGGAGATGATCCACGTTCGTCTTAAACGTCCCTCCCTTTGTAAGCAAAGAGAATGTCTATTGGGACTTTATGTGATCAGTCTCTAAGATTCATCCTCCATTGTACATATAACGTAACGCTATTTTATTTTCTGTACCTCTATTTTCCCCCCTTTTTAAATCCCTCGTTTTTTTAACCTTCGATACAGCCTTTGTTAAGAGAGAGCGAAACCGGTCGGCTGACATTTTTTTCTTGATTAAGTTTTAATCATGAGCGATAGAATTCGTCTTCCCTTCATGCTTGCGATGATAAAATTTTGTACTCCCCCCCAAATCATGCAATCTTTTTTCTCCTTCATTCTGACCTGTTTTCCGTTTGTCTTTTTTTACACCCTTTTTGTCTACCACAACATTTCATTTACCTGACTTGACGTGTATCTTACCCAATATATATATATATACATATACATATATATATATATATATATATATATATATATATATATATATATATATATATATATATATATATATATATATATGGAAAATGAAAGAAGAAAACCAAAAACATTATTTATGTATTTATGAAAGTTTCGTCTTTATTTCAAAAATTCCTCAGGATGATTGATCTGTAGAAAATAACACACAAAATCCATAATATTAGAAACAGAAGTCGAAGGATGAGAAAAGCTTAAAACACCGCTTATGGAAAGATAAATTATAACTTACAAATAGATGGTAGCAGTGGGAGAAATTGAGTAAACACTGTTTCAAACGGTCGCATATTTTTGCTAGCCTGGAATGATATAATGATGAACGAACATATTCTATGTTGACACCCAAACAAGTAGGTAATGACTGAGAGAGAGAGCATAGTGTCATGACGAACGGCTCCTCAAAAGGAAGAGTTAATTCCAAGGAGGATGATATTATGACAACATAAAAAATAGTACACTACTCCCTAAAACGAAGAAGACAATACTGGAAGGATGGTATCATGAGGAACGAACATATACTATACTACCTCAAATAAAAGAAGGTAATATCTGGGAGAACCACTGGCATGAAAAGAGAAGGTAATTCCTGTGAGTATGCTATCATGGAACAGAACAGATACTACACTACCCTCCCAGAAATAAAGAGAAGGTTGCTCTTGTGAAGATAGTCTCCTAACACCAGAACATATATTACATTTCCCACGACCCTCATGACAATAAAACCGATACTACACCCTCATTAAAATATATACAATAATAGATTCAATCAGATTTGTCATTCAAAAAAAAAATTATTTATTGACGTAAATATTGCGTATGTATATAAGAAAATGTGACAATGCAAAATAACAACTGTATATTATATAATATTAATTAATTGAAAGTTGTATATATGATAAATATGTAAATTAAGAATACTTAAACGTGTTTGAGGGGTTTGCAGTTTCATATGTATAAGCAGTATTTCAAGAGTCTATATTGTATGATATAATTTAATAAATACAACCTCTTATAATTATAATATAGTTAGCATAGATGGACAAATCTTTCGCATTTATTCATTTATAAAACAAAAAAAAAAAAACAATTTAATGAGGATTTTAAAAATATGAATTAATTTTTTTATTTGTTTACATTTGAAAAGCTGAGAGAAATCGTCTTTTCTTTATTTATTATGGCAAATGTAATAATATTAATGATAGGTGTCGTCATCGTCGTCGTCGTAGTCGTGGTCAAAAACAACAATATATTTAGTTAAAAATATTAAGTATATATTTAATTATTAAAAATCAAGGGGATCTAAGTGGTTGGTTCGTGTAAACATACGTATGTGTATACGTGACCGGAAGTTATTATTCAGATTTCAAAATAATAATTTTGAATGTTAAACATTTTTCATTAAATCGTTGTAATTAATATTACTACTATTACCATAACTACTACCAATAACAGTACTACTACTACTGCTAATAATAATCATAGTAATAATGATAACAATAATAATTATGATACTACTACTACTAATAATAATAATAACAATCATAGTAATATGAACAGCACTATTCCATATGAATAAGAAATTATTATAAAAGAAGAATAGAAATAAATTGTGCAGAAAATCTATATGAGATTATCATGCAAATGAAACATCTGGATAAGTGTGCTTTGACAATGTTCCGTTATATATATATATATATATATATATATATATATATATATATATATATATATATATATATATATACATATATATATATATATATATATATATATATATATATATATACATATATATATATATATATATACACATATATATATATATATATATATATATATATATATATATATATTTATTCTGGTACAGAAAAATTAGTACCAGAATAAATAAATATTATGCTCTTAATTTTTAACTTTGATTCTTAATTAATCGAGCACTCTGCTGGGATTTTTCCTACCATTCTACAAAGAATTTATATATATATATATATATATATATATATAAGCCTGGCTTAAGGAAAAATTTAACTTGAATAAATTGTCGTTTTGCGGAATATACCTTGCTATGAGCAACTGAATTGAAAAAAAGATTTGACTTTTGCTTTTCTAATATATATATATATATATATATATATATATATATATATATATATATAACGTATTTGAAAATATTAAAATGTATGATAAAATTAAATAAGCCTAACATTTTTAATGTAAATATAGTTAGAATAAATGGAATAATATTTAGCATTTATTCATTGTATATGTATACCCCCCTATATGTATATATATATATATATATATATATATATATATATATATATATATATATATATATATATATATATAGTAATCCAGGTATTGTTTATATCCACAGGACACATATCTTGATGATCTTTACTGAGTTTATCTAATAGTGCTAAATAATAAATAGAGCTATTTATTTATCGTAAAAATGTTTAATTTATAAAAACGTAGCATTGCTTCACATTTTGAAACATGTCATAGTTATAATAAGCTCGACTTCCTAAGTCACCAAAAGAGTCCGTTCCTGACGCTTTCACATTGTTTAGTGAAACGAAATTTCCATCCATAAAGGTCACGTGACTAGATTCAACACATTTCTATTTCGTAACATATTTACTGTTTGACGTTTATATATTTAAATTTATGTCGTCGCCAAATCAAGGGGTTCTACTGCCTGGACTTCCAAATTACAATTGGTCAGATATTACACCATTTGGTTTGGGAGGAATTAAATCGTTGTGTCATAAGCTTACACACATATTCATATCTCTTGAGTTAAAGATACACACACAGATAACAATTATACAAAGATACGCAATTCCCGAGTCGTGAAATGAAATATTATTTATGTTAAGTTAAAATGAAAAGTCAGATAATTTAAGTAACATATCTCAGGAACTTACATGGTTTAGCATAGTACCTTGTGTTATTTAAGATTAAAATAATAATAAAAATTTGTCGGATATTTCATAGGAACAATCAACATAATTTTCGCAGATCCATTTTAGTCAACAATCGAGACAATTGAATTAATAAAAATAGTAGCGATTTTGACATTCCGATAATGGGCCTTTGATCGGTACAAATTGCAGACATAGTCGGAATTTATATTATATATACTTTCAGTAGAATTGTAGATCCTAACTTGATTGGCTTGTATAGGGATGATGGGCTGATCATCGTTTCTAACAGTAATTACCCATTAATATCCAGCATACAAAAACTTAAATAAAGCATTCAAGTATTTAGGTTCGAAGATTGAAATTACCTCCAACTGTAACGAAGTAAATTTTCTGGACATCACACTCAATTTAAAAGAGGGAATATGCACACCATTTAAAAAGGATAATCACACACCAATATACATAAATACTACATCTAATAATCCTAAATACATTATCAAACAACTCCCTAATACCATAAATTCCAGAATTAATAAATTCTCATCCAGTGGAAATATTTAGTAGGCTTGTAAGCATATATACAATAATGCATTAATAAGCAGTAGTTACACTAAAAAAATAAAATATACTGAGAGTATAACGAAAAATAAACCTAATAACGGGGGCGTAAGATTATTTGGTTCCATCCACCATTTTGTCAATTATCCAATATCAATATCGGTAGAACATTTCTAAAATTAATAGACACACGTTTTAACACTAGTCACCCCTTAAGCAAAACATTCAATAGAAAAACAGTGAAAATAAGGTATTCGTGTACAAAAATATGGACACTATAATCAACAAACACAATAAAAAAAAATATTGGACACACCGATCAACGTGATTAAACCTAAAGAGAAATCGCACAGTCAAAAGCATAGCAGACGCTGCCTCTTTGGATGGCACCGAAAAGTGTCTGCATCTACTTCAATCGGCCGCTGTCCGTTACAAATTGTCTACTTAAAGGAAATTGTAATGTAGAAAGTGTCGTATACAAGGCCACAATTTACCCACAACAGAACATTACTTATAATAAAATTTATATAGGAATATCCGCTGGTAAGCCGGATATCCTCAACAGAACGGAATTGACTAAATATTGGTTGTCTTTAAATAACAAAAATTATTTCCTGTTCCATTTTGTCTAATTCAACTACTCCTAGAGGATCTAGACACTAATGTAATTTATGCTTTGAAGAAAAAATCAGAATCTTAAAACACGTAGATTATAATAATTAAACAAAAGAGACGAATTGATGGCCAAGTGCATAGATTTAAAATTACTAGCCTGTTATGAAAAAGTCTATTTCTTTAATTTGTTTTAAATATAAATATTAATGCTAGGAGTTACGATTATAAAAAATATAAAATAAATAATAACAGTTTTCGTAAATTCTAAATTGTCTACGTATACAGAAAAAACCCGGCAAAATTCTTTATTTAAATTTGTAAATACACTTTGTGTAAATTTCCTTGCACTTTTAATCTCGGTACTGCAATATATACCAGATTTTCCCTTTTATAATCAATTTAGTTTTAATCCTAACTTTAATCGTGATCTCCGCACTGTAACAACACCGCATTTTTCGATTTTTAATTAATTAAACTTTTAAGCGTAAATACTCGTAAATGTAATCTGAATATCTGCATTGCAGCATACTTCACACATTTTTTAATTACATCTGCTACTTTTTTTTATCGTGAACATTTTTAATTCCCTTTCTACATTTAAAATGATTATCATCATAGTTAATTCTAATTAGTCAACGTGGCTTTTTACCATTTTCCCAGTTCCGCTTTATTATAACTAGAATTTGTTTACCGTTACTTTAAAAACGGTGGTAACATTTTCTCATCATTCATGTTCTAAATGCGGTTAATTATATATCTGATAAGACCGATCTAGGTTGAAATAAGTTATAGTGTGTACAACCCGAATGTATGTCTAGTTTTTCACCTTTAAAATTCATATATATATATATATATATATATATATATATAGTGTAGATGTCAATATTGCGTTGGGAATCCGAATAAAAGAGCTCAATGTACCTTTAAACAGAGCAAAACAGAATTATTAAAAAGAAAAAAAACTATACACACATTAAGGTTGTATACATTATAAATTATTTCAACCCTTTAATTAGGTGTCCTCAGATGTATAAACAACTACGGTTTTTTGACGTGGTTGTTTATACATCTGTGGAGAGCTAATTAAAGAGTCGAAATAATTAATAATGTATACAACCTTAATGTGTGTATAGTTTTTCCTTTTAATAATTATATATATATATATATATACACATAAAAAATAATTATCAAGATACACAGGTACACAATCCTTAAAACATATAACAAATAAGCCAAATATCGGCATGTGTATACCTTAAGGGTGGACATATGTGTGCGACAATAAAAACTATGGTCTACTGGCATCTCGCCGTATAAGAGCAAATAACTATAATATCAGTTTTACACAAAACAAAAAAGCATTAACTAGTTATGTATAAAACATACACATATATAAACATATACACACATACCCCCCCCACACACATATATATATATATATATATATATATATATATATATATGAATAAAGATATAGATAAAATGTTCCGACGTAATCGAAAATGAAAAAGAAACACCAACAACTATATTATTTATGTATTCATCAACGTTTCATATTTATTGTAAGACTTTCTCAAGATATAGAAAAATAAATTTAAAAAATCATACCAGCATCAATTTGATTTGCCTTAAAGCGTTTAGTGAGTCAAAGAAAAAATAAAAAGTGAGAAAATAACAAGGCTGCGAGTCAGCAGCAGCAGTCTACAGAGTTTTTCGGAGTGGGGAAGGGATTTGCTGGTTGAAAATGAGTTTATTCTTTCAGCTTTGAAAAAAGGGGTTGTCTGGGTCATCGTGTCAAACAGAACGTAGGGACTGATGATTGAAGGGGATTAAAGTCTGAGCTAGGGCGTATATTTGATTGTTACGCTCTAGCTCAGACTTTAGCCTCTTCAACCATAAGCCCCTACGTTCGTTTAACACGATTACCCAGACAAAACGTTTCTTCCTCAAGCTGATGGAATAAACTCATCTTCAACCAGCACATCCACCTTCCTCGGAGAACCTGTGTCAGGGTCTGGACTTGTCTTACAACTAAGAAAGTGGACACATCAAATTACGGCAAATGGCAAAAAGAAGACAAAAGCAGAGGAACAGTTTAAAATATAGAAGTTTATTTACCATAAAGGGAGAGAAGGAAAACTGAAATAACAGGGTTGACGTCACAAGAAGCAGGAAAAGGGTTGGACGACAGGAATGACGTCACTGGAAGCAGGAGAGGTTGGATGGATAAGAAAGAGGTCTGGAACTGGATAGCAAAACATGCTGGATCTACAGGTCTGGGATCTGAATAGGCTAGGTTGGCAGGAAAATATATCAGAGTCCTGGAAAGCAGAAGCTGCTAGATCAACAGGAAATACATCTGGAACTTGGAAAGCTTGGGAAGTTGTCACACGGGGTCTGATGTGAACGTCTCTGAGGTATAAGGATGTGTCACAGGTAGGTCCGGTTTCTGTGCACATCGCCAAGGGCTGGATCAGCAGAAATACGGGCGTTGACAGAAACTGGAAAATAAGCTGGAGAAAATGGGACTGGAACAAGATGAAGGCGCTGCTTGAAGAAACTGGAGTAGGATCGGTGGAGAAAGTTGTAGCCGGCGCTAGATCCAGGTTACATAGAAAAATGATAAAAACAGGAGAGTGGCTGTTTACGACGGCTGCTGCTGATGACTCCCCAGTAGAAAAGTACTGGGGAAAGTTGTTCTGGAGTTGTTTGTTATTTAAGGAGCGCTTAACAGGTACTGCAATAGGATACTTCAAGTAAACCCTGACTAAATATTCAAAATAACATAGTATTCGAAGCCCAAATAAGTTCCCCTCAACACGGCTATACACTAGCTCATACGATAAACGGCGTACCTTCTCCAAGTGATGTTGTTTATAGTAACATCACTAAGCTGGATACACCACCCCACTAAATGAATTCTTTTCATGGAATTTGGTAAGACAAAAAGACGACAAGAAAGATATACTATAACATTTTTAGCTTGTCAATTAGAGGAAGAAAACGTTATATTCCTAGCTTATTAACACAAGAAAAACACGTTGCCCTCACCACTTTATCTAAAACCAAAGTTACAATACAAATTAAAAGAAACAAACCTTAACCAGACACACACTAAAAACATATTCGCCTCCGGCCTTGAGGCTAGCATTCAGAAATATCCACCAACATCAATGACATAGAAACCTTTCTCCTAGAAAACACCCCGATTATCCTCGCACTAAGTGAAACAAACCTACAGTCCGTAATCTCCTTACACCATTTTGAAATGACCGAATACATCCAACTCTGGCGTAAAGACTCTAACAACCATATGCACAGACTACGAGTTTATGGTCGTAAAAACCTTCTTTTGACTAGAGAACACAGGCTAGAATAAGATGATCAAGATTACATGTGCTTTTGATTAACCTTACATAACAGGGTTAGTTACTCATGTTTCTTATAGCATTCTCATTCGACCCAGGACTGTATTCTGATTAACTTTGTCTCTGAAAGCATAGATACAGCAGTCTCACTTGACCCGAGTGCCTAAATACACGTATTAAGAGATTTGAATGTACATCACCGTGACGGGTTTGAATCCTCTAGCTATAAAGACGGAGTTAGTAACTCCACATATAGTTTCACCATAACGCACACCCTCTCACAAACTGTCACTTTCCTGACACGTTCCCTAGTTGTGTGGGCCAACAAGCTTCACTTCTCGACTTGTTCTTGACCTCACTGCCCGAGGCTTGCGCGACGAATGCCCATAGCCCGCTCGAGTACGCTGATCGCATTGTGGTAATGCTTGATATCACCATAAAATTTCGTTGCAAAGCTGATAAGCCGCCGCTCAAAACGACGAGATACAACAAGATCACATCAGAGATACGTCATGGAGTGAGATTTTTTCTCTCCCTGCTGATAAGTACGCAAATGAGTTAACTGAATGGTTCAAAACAAGCATTGAAGCCTATTCCCCGATGCGAAAATTCTACAGCAAGCCCTACTCTTCACAAGGGTTCACCTCGAACTGTGCAGCTGCTATTACAAAGAGACAGAAAGCATTCTGAAAATTCAACCGCCAAAAGTACACCTACAAATACATAGAAACTTATAGCGTCAAGAAATCATTGTAAAACTGTAATAGATGATACAAAGAGAAAGTATACACAGATGACTAGAAAACGCATGGAGTCAGAGAAACTAAGTATTCGTGATTTCTCAAAAAATCTTCACTAGTGTGGTGAATAATTGGCTATAAACAATTCCCCCGCTATCTAACCACACAGATGTGGTTTGCACGGCAACTGATAAGGCTGAACTACTTGCCCAGCGTTTCGCCTTTAACTCTACTTTGGACTCCGCAAACCACTATCTCCCAAATGTTCTATTGCGGACTGAGGCCACATTAGATTACCTGACCATCACCTCATTTTATGTCTGGGACATCATAAAAACCGTGACACCTCCAAAGCATGTTGCCATGATCTTATACCAGTAAGAGTAATAAAGTAATGCTCTGCTGAACTGGCCCTATCTTCTACCCAAACTCTACAACAAAGTATCACCCCATCAGTTTACACCCGATCTTCGCTAAAGTCTTTGAATCCTTAACACATCTAGAGATATACCGTGACATCGTTAATGTTAAACTTCTTTCTAACCATCAGTATGGGTATAGGACAGCACGGTCTTCTGTGGATAGTCTAACAGTCATCTCTGAACGCGTATACCATACACTGGAAGAGGGAAGGTGAAGCTTGGACGATAGCGCTTCATATATCCAAAGCTTTCGACAAATGCTAGCATAAAGGTCTTCTCATAAAAATTAATTCATATGGTATTACTGGACGAATATTATATAATTATATCCTTCCTATTCAAAAGAAAGATTCACGTTGTCCTCGATGAACCTTCATCCAATCAGCATGACATAACTGTAGTTGTACACCAGATATCGATCCTTGGACCTTAATTGTTCCTAATCTTCATAAACGACTTCCCTGATGACATTGTCTGAAATGAGTATATTTTCTGACGAGACCACGCTCTACTTTCGTCATGTTGGTAAAATCGACGCGCACATATCCGAGGCAATGGCTGAATCCTTAGAAAGTGACCCTCAGTATGTAGTGGAATGGAGTCATAAATAGATGGTAACATTTAATGCTACTAAGTAAAAGCTCCATTACTTCAGCAATTACAAGACACCTCTTCAACGTTCAAACTCATCGGCCGAACATACACCGGTTACATGAATTGCAACAAATATATAGATTTTGCCAAAGCTGCTGTAAAGTAAGTGGGCTCCCTCTCCCGAGCTAGAAAAATTCTCACACCTTACAGTATCCTATACCACTACAAATCCACCATCCGCCTTTGCATGGAGTATTGTTGTCACATCTGGGCTGGTGTACAATCCAACAGTCTCTGTCTCTCTCTCCCTCTCTCTTTTAGACAAGGTACAATAATGAGTATCTAATCTAATAAGCCTCTCACTATCCACCAAGCTCCAACCCCTGTCCGATTGTCGCAATAGTTCATCCTTGTGCTTGTTTTACAAGTAAGTCAATAGAAGGTGCTCCTATGAACGTGCTGCTCTAGTGCTCCCTACTATGTGAATACACTCGACCAACCCAACAATTAGCTTAATCCCATACATTCACTGTGAAGATCCGCAGATGCCGAAGGGCCTTCTACTTAAATCGCTTCTTTCCTCAAGCTTTCGGCATTTGGAACTCTTTACCTGCTCTCTGTTTCCCCGACTGTACGACATGCAGACATTTAAAACTAATGTGAACAAGCATCTCGCTGTACAGCTTCAAATTCAGGATGAACCCCAAAACTTCCACTATAATTCTCAGAACCCTCTTACTCTACACTGCCAACTTGATTTGTTTGGGGTGAACTAAGTTTAAAAAAATAACGTTTTTTACTAACTGAACGCTTGCGAGTGAAGAACTTTAATGGAATATACGAATATCTATGTATCTCATATAGAGATCAAATGTTAGCCCCAAGAAAAAGTTCCTTGATTTCTGAGAACTTCGACTGAAATAAAATGAAACAAAAAGTGAGAAACATACACACACACACACACACACACACATATATATATATATATATATATATATATATGAAATAATAAAGATAGACGCACATACAAACCAATATACTAAAAGAGTACAGAATAGGTATCATGCTGAAGAGAGGAACATGAAGAGAAACATTCATACTAGTAGGGAAGAAAACACCTATAGTTTAATAAATAAAAACTTATTCTGATAGTATTTTTGTTTAGTTTAAATGTGAGTTTTATATATATCAAGCTGTTGTATGCAAATAACTAAGGGTGCAACTTATACCTACAATTAATCGATGTATATGATTTTTACTTAAGGAGTTTACCTCTTTCTCTAAATTTAACGATCTGAAATTTTTCATTTAAACAGAGATAACAAGGTGTATTTAGAGATCAACAAGTGCTAGTCTTTTTCTAACTATTGGCGTTTTATTATTTGTGGTTAACTTCTAGAAATGTTGAGCACGTAACATTTTATCAATATAAATAAAATTATTATTTGAGGTCTTTTCAGTTATGCGTATATACAATTTAGAAAGAAGAAATGGTTTTGTCTTTTAATTTTTTTGCACACCACGTCCCAGGAGAGAGTAAGACTAGCTTATTGAGCTCAACCACATAACTACTAGACGATTTAGCGAGCATGTGCAATAGATAATATATTTGATTTTGTGAACACAACATGACAATATAACATTTTCAATTCAATGAATTTGACAAAAACGTAAACAAAAATTCTTCAGTTCGACTGTAGGGAAAATGTTGTAGAAATGTACACAAAAGAGGATACAGTAGCGCAGCACCTGCCCAATTGCTCCATCGTTCGCGTATTTACTACCTCTCCTTGAAGTTCATTAAAAAGTGCAGAGATCCTGATTGAGTGAGCAGCCCTCCTAAAGTTTCATCGAAATCGGCGCTCAACAGTTAATAACAATGACCTTTTGTTAGTGAAGAAGTGAATAGTAGGTCTTGAGAAAGATCATAATGGTCGTTGAGGAGATTCTACGCTAAAATATAATCACCGCATAGCCGTCGGCTCTCAGGAGAGAAAAGGGTAAGATTTTTCAGTCGGCTTTCGCAGGTGAGATCTCGTAATCTCTGTACAATTTGAGTAGTCAGTCGTTGAACTCTCTCTTGATGCTGGATATCACGTATTAGTTATGGGGCAGAGACTTGGACACCATACTCAAATAGTAATCTGACGAGGGAGACATAAGACACAGAATTATATTAATATATTTTATCAATAACAAATTCATATTGTATTTCAACCGCACTGTAATATAATGTTAAGAAAATATTCTTTTTAGTAGACATAATTTGTGTCTGAGTACGATTCTCTTTTCTTCTGCGTTTCAAGAAGACTATACAATACCCAAAAAACTTATATATGCTGACCATATGTATTCCACAGGGAATATTGACGAATGAAGTTCACTTGTGAAGAAGATTCTGAGATACTAAACACTTCATAAAAGTCATTTGATCAATACTGACATGAATATTATCAAAAATGATAAGTATAATTCAGGTCAGTTGCTCAATGATAGTTGCTCTTGTTTTATTTTGTCGATATTAATAACTAGCAGGTCTCGTGCCCCGGCGTTGCTCGGGGTAAATATTAAATACTGATTTTATTGCAAAAATAAATAGTAAAGTATCAATCCTGAAATAAATAAGAAAAGAACCCATTTTACGGTCCCGGCCTTACCCGGGGAAAATATGATACTGATTTAAAAAACTGTAATGTATTTTTGAACACGTTTTCTCAGTGTAGAAGAATTTCTTTTCACTAACCGTAGACAGAACAGTTAAAGTATAGTATACTATACTTTAACTGTTATTCTATTAAAAAAAATACACATAAAAGAAAATTATGTTGTAAAATCGGCAAATATTTAAATTGACGACAGAGTTAGAAGCGGAAAGTGGCGGTTATGAAAAGTGCTGCCGGTTTAAATCAATATAGTATGAAATAGAATTTGAAGAAACACACTTTTTAAATGAGTAAATATTCTATAGTGTTATCAGCTTATTTCCCAGAAGTTTTATTCAATAAGATTTGGTTTAAATTAGTGAAGTCTGTTCGTGACTTTTATTAAAAAATTGAAATAAAAATATGTATAAATAAAAGTATTGATTGAAAAATATAATTCCCTGTTTACCGCAATCCAAGTTTTCTTCAGAAATCACTGAAAACATTTTAAAGTCTTATATAAAGTTTGAAAAATTTTTTTTCACATTACAATATCCCAGGTATCTTAGTAGCAACTTTTCTGAAACAAATAATTATATGAATATTTTAATTTTTAAAATTAAATATTTGTATTACTCACTAAAAGACTTTTAACGTAAATTTAATATATGACGACAGTGCTATTTCCTAGTTTAGTCACGGAAACATTAGTATAAGAAAAATAAATAGTTTTAATTAAGTATTTATTGTTTGAAAGCAAATTAAATCAATAAATTATAGCAAGAGAATTTATTTTTAGGAAACCATTAAGATAGGCTATCGATGCAGACGTGTAAAGTCGTTGCGGAATTTGTTTATTGTTTTTCAATTAGAATTTGTTTGTTTTTTTCAATCAGAAATGCGAATGTGAAGCGTTCGTAAGAATCAATGTTGTTTTTAGTTTCACTAATGAAAATTGCCTTTTCGACAAATGATGATAATAGATTTTTAATACTTTATTTTTGTAAATAGTCTAATAGTTTTTCATAAGTAGTATTATGACAGTACCCTATATCTCAACAAAAGCACTATTTGACCATGCATGGAGTATTGTTTCCACATCTGGGCTACTGTACCAACCACTAGCCCCCATCTTTGACAGTCTCTCCTCTTTTGACAGCGTTAAAACAGACTATCTCACCTAATAGTTCCAGCATTGTATACCAAGCTTCAGCTCCTGTCCCATCGCCGCTATGTTGCATCCCTGTAATAGTTTTACAAGTACTTACACGGAATGTGCTCTGAGGAACTTAGTGCATTTGTACCCTCCTCAAAATAAATACTCCTGACAACCTCATCAATCAACAAAATTACACCCCTACACTTTAAAGTTTAAAAGATATCGGGAAACTTTCTGATCTAATTGCTTCTTTCCTGGAACCGCTTGTCTTTAGAATTTACATCCTTGCTCCCTGTTTCTCCGACTGTACCAACATACGAAAATTGTTGTGTAATTTGAACTAATATCTTTCTCCCACTGATGTTGCTCCCTCTAAATCTGGCTACTAATGACAGTAACCTCTTATGTCTCAGTGGCAATATTTCCTTTTTGGGGTGAATACGAACCAAACTGTTTGTTTAAATTATTTTGACCCTAATTTAACTGTCACCTAAAACTTAAATAACCTAACCTTAAACTAAACCTAACCTAACCCTAAACTAAGTTTTAGATTTATTCGATTCGTATTGTGTAGAAACATTGGAATTAAGTTTGCCTTTCTCCGAGATGGCTTAACTATACCTGAAGTTCAGTAATGTATGTGGCCATTTCCGTTGGCGTAATGGATTAGGTTTAGGCTCGTGATTCTCGCCTTAATCTACAAATTGCGTTCAAACCTGTCTGGCCGCCTGAAAACACCACTTAATATACTGATGAGGACGTCGTCTGTAGCTAAAATACACTGAAATATTTAATAAAAATATTCATAATATATATATATATATATATATATATATATATATATATATATATATTTCTCGGACATGAGATGGTTGATGGTCACGTCATCGAGTGTTGCTTTAGTCCGCAATGGGAAATTTGGGAAGGAATGGTTTGCAGAACACAAAGTGGATTTTAAGGCGGTGTGAATCACCGACACAAAAGATTTGTATCTACCTTTTCTAGTAAAGCTTCGCCTGTCAACAAAATAGAGGATTTCTGTCTACCTGATAATATATATATATATATATATATATATATATATATATATTATCAGGTAGACAGAAATCCCCTTTTTTGTTGTATATATGTATATATATATATATATATATATATATATATATATATATATATATATATATATATATATATAGTAATCCAGGTAGGGTAAAAATCCACAGGGTAGAAATCCAAAGGGAATCAAACCGGGTTTATAAAAGAGTGCTCAATAAAAAAATATAGAGCTGTATTGTGAATGCTTTTATTCAAACATGTACAATTCTCCCTGGAATTCAGCAACCAGGTTGGATCAAAAAATAATTTTCTGCCTGATGAGACCTCAGCTCTTGAGAGCTGTAGATCGATAACATCGACATGCCAGTGTAGCAGACCTTGTACATGTTTGAATAAAAGCATTCACTATATATATATATATATATGTGTGTGTGTGTGCGTGTGTGAGATATTGATATACTGTTAACTGTAAACTGTTTCATTTTAAACACATGAAGCGCCGGGAAATATGAATGTTATATGTAACCAAACGGTATATTATATTTTACTGAACAAGTTATGTTACATTACGACTAACCGATGGGTGTATATTTCATTTATACCCCGTGTCGCCGCTCTTGCTGTCTTCGTAGTTGCTATCATCACCATCGTCGTTGTTCAATCATTGTTTAGTATGAGGGGCATCGCACATATGGTACACATTTATTGGTACTAATGGAAATGTCTGCAGTTGTATTTTTCGTAGTACTCTTTACCCCATCTGACCACATCTAGTACCGGGTATCGACATGTGTTTACACTAAATCTCTTTTATGACCCCCACAATAAGTACTGGATACCATTATGGTTTATGACTCTTTTGTACGCCCATCCCATCTGTACATGTTAATGCTACAAATGTTATATACAGTGCAGAGTGGAAAGGGGATATTCTTTTTAATTTGTAAAATTACCTTGTCATACTGCTAGCTAGTGAGTATAACTAGTATAAAAACAAGCTAACAATAAGATTGCCTCAAAACATCAATCATTATATCTATTCTTGAACTGCTCTCCCTCTCCCCCTCCCTCCCTCTCTCTCTACCTCTCTCTCTTACTCTCTCTCGTTCTATTTTGTAATTTTTAGTGAGTTCTTTCGGGATAAATTATGAAAATCAATTGAATGACAAGACATCAATTTCCAGAAAAATAGTAAAATTGAATCGAAACAGAAACAATCTGAATGTAATTGAATTGACATTAAATATTTTTTTGAAAAATTACACAATGTCAAATTGATTTTGTTTTTACATTTTATTTATCCTAGAGTATTTTCAAATAAGATCATGCTTATTGAGTATCGTGGTTTAAATACACAGAATATGGAAATGTTTAAATATAATAAATTTGTACATAAACCTTTAGTGACACAAGAATGCTTTTGAATAAAATGAGTTGTAACTACCATAAGCATTTACTCAAAAACGTACACAAAATACTTAAAATATCAAAATAATCTCTTCTAATTCAAATATAAATTACATAAATCTAAATAAGTTTAATTTCTATTTCTTGTAACCATTTTATTACATTGAGAAAATTAGTCAAAATTTAGAGAACAAAAATGATTTAGTAAAATTTTAAACAATTGCCTCGGAAATATTCACTTGTATACTAATCAATCTTAATTATTCATCCACAGAAAAGTGTATATTTCCACAGTAATAGTTTTGCCAAATGGAAATAAAAAAGGTAAAGGCTTCACCACTTTTCTTAATAACATCTTACATATATTTCTTTTTAATGTAAAAATTTGAAAAATGCTTAAGTGATTTAGGAAATGCACGTATGTTGAACAAACTTAACATTCTACTTACTAGTTATAATGTTCATTTTACAAAAAAAATATATACCCATTTCTGATATTCCAACTTTGCTATAAATATAAAATTAGTTAACAAAACCATAAAAAATACACTTGGGGATGAAATGTCATCAAAATCACTGTTACTTGAAGGTCATTGTTTTAATTAAGTTCACTTCATAATTAGGATATGGAGCTGGTTCTGCTTCATTCTTGTGACTGATGTTATAATGAGCTTCAAGATGCATGCAAATTACATATAGGAACACACAATTATTTTATTTGTACATTTATTCTTTGTTATTGTCTTTGTATGAATACATTTGTATGGATAAAAGTATCGGTATTGACTTTGGGTGAATAATATTTTTACTACATTTGTGAGATGTTTGTTTTAGATATATTATACACTAATCCCCTCTACAAAATCCACATATTCGTTTCCTTGCAACATTTATTTCTCCACAGAACATTGTGGAATGCAATATGAAGGTGCATGGTGCTGTTAAAAGTTAAAAAGAAATGTATGATTACCAATAGCAAACACAAGCTCCTTACTAAAAATATATCGATATATGTTTTTGGAGGGTTCTATAGTAATTAATGGATGCTACCTAAACAAGGAAACCTTTAAAAGTTTCATCTAAAATAAATACTCATCAAATTATTTTACTTGAAGAATCTAGAAATTGATTGTTTAATGTGGTTGCACTAATTCCTATTTATATTAGAAATGTCTCCTCCTTTGTGTCCATCATTGTAATTAATGACGATCAGATCATCAACAGAAATAATATTGTCTAAATTCATGTAACTATCCTTGTCCTTATACGTTATTAGGCCCGGAATCCATCGAAATAGATCGAGAAATAAAGGATTTAAAGCTTCCAACTAAAGTACAGTTGTTTTGCAAACATGAACCATACAATCATATGGTGATGCTCTTGCGATTATTTATTCAGCTAATGAATCCACTTCATCTTAAACAAGCTAATCCTTTACATCAATCTCGACCACAACTTTCAGAAATTCTAGTAGTCGAATTATCTATCCTGTATCAAATTCACATTGCCAACAAGATCACCAATCTTTGATGTTGGAATAGTCGGGTGCAAGGTGTTTGGATATTCGTCTTCTTGTAACTCATTCAGGGTGCTTGGTTAGAATATTATTAAATTTGCAAATGGCATTAGAAGAATAGACACGATCAAGTGCATCAAATGTATTGTGCTTATGCATTAAGCAACAATTACCAAAATATTTCTCAACTGTATCTGTTTCATTAAGGACAAGATATATACAAGAATCGGGGCGCTTTATTTGAACCTTGGCTATGCAAAAAACTGAATCGATAAATGTAGATAAATGTATTATGATATAATTGAGATGGAAGGAATAACAGTGCATATGAAGTTCTTGAAATCATTTACATTTGTTTGGGAAGAGACAATTCTACATATAAATACAAATTAAGAAGTCCTTCATACATTACAGCAAACAGCTTTAAGTTACTTTTGATTTGATAAAGTTTATATGCTGGGATATATTTTGTCTGTTGTAATCGCATTGACCAATTCAAATAAGCCTGCAGTTGCAGTGGGTATATTTTCTACATCATGAAAATCAATAGTTGAAACTTTAAGTAGGTTCTTTACATCTTCTAGCAATGCTACCTCCTAAATTAACATAGAACCTTTAATAATGTTGGTCCAACCTCTTTTAACAAAATGTTTACCATCAAAATCTTATGGTTCATTTAATTCATCTACCATCAACTCTACCAATAGTAACATTCCAATTTGATCTCATAAAATAAATTTTAAATTCAATAAAAAATATCATAAGGGGGATTTATGCCTTTCTTCGGGTCCCATCACCATTAATGTAAAAGTTGAGAGGTAGAGCTTCATTGTTATCCATCAAACCTTGTGAAATATCACTATATAATGAAACCATGCCAGATGAGGATTACGTTACAATGATCCGGAGATGTGAAAGATGCCATTTCAGAAACCATTAACCCTTGTATCATATCTGATATTTAAAATTAATATATGTTTCATCATATTTAAAGGAAATAGAATATCTTTGAGAAGAGTCTCTGTGATAATTGGCTTTGAAACATTCGGTCACAGACATGTACAATGAGCTCGTGATAGGAGGGAACTACTTATTAATTCGGTAAGCAACTGATGGGTCAGGGAAACATTTTGACCCATGTAACCGTCAATACCAAAAATGCCAGATCTTTATCATTCGGATTTCATCTAGCTCTGTAGATCATTGATGGCTTGTGTGCATTTGTCTAAAATGTATTGAACGCCTCTTTTATCCCCTAATGCAAGTTTAACCAATTAATGGAGTCTTGGAATGGCATTATTGGCAATGCCCAGAATGAAACGCTCATGGAAAGAGAAGGTTTTCTGAATTTTTAGTATTTTGTTTTTGTGGCAAAAGTATTTAATTGTTCATAATTTATTTTCTGTTTGCAAGGACTCGATTTGAGTTCAAAACTAAGTATGTGACAGGCATTTATTATTAATATGTTATGAGATGACTTCTATAATTGCTGCTCGTTCTTCAAGTGAAGTGGAATATTTTAAGTCATTGCATTCTTTATAAACATTAAATATCACACAACACTCTAACATTACTTGTAGCCTATTTGTTGTAATGCATAGCAATATTTTGTAGAACAATGTCTGAAGTTTCTAACAACTAGAAAGGAAAATTGTGTATTAGGTGTGTAAGCTGAAAAAAATTACAGCCAGGAACTCTCATCAATTCTTACATTCCTATCAATCGCATCAACTTGCTCATGAATGCCTATTTTATCTACGTCTTCAAATTTTCAGTATATTGTAATCTTCAAAATACTTATTTAAAAGAAATATTTATTTATCAATATTGGAGGGGGCATTGCAACCCTGGTAGTGATGTAATAATGTGGCATTATCTGTACTCCAATATTTTTAGTTATTTAAAATAGCTCCAACACCCCTAAAACAATTTTTAATTGACTATTTTGTCAAAATTACCGAATTTTAATTTTTTTTATCCCATCATCATGTCTTTTTTATTAACTTTTAATGAAGACATCAAACCATTTCATAATTTAATGAAAATAGATGACACATGCCCACCCATTTAACTGTGGCATACAAAAAGATGCGATTAAGTTCAAAATAATAATCAATTGCCGATTAGAATAATTTTATTTATTATATTTATTGTCTAAAAGTAATAAGTACAAAAAGTTAAATTAGAAAAATAGTACCGGGTACTCGCTTGGTTACCTCACTTTAAATGCCACCCTCTTTTAAAGGTACCAGGTATTTTATTGAAATATCAAATTTGTCCCTTAAGGAACCCAACCCCTCTTTTCGGCAAACATATCGGTTAACTGAATGTGGTCCCCCTGGTTTTGTTAATAATATTTTTTTCAAACCGAAACAGAACCTTCGCATGCATGTGTGAGATAGCTAGATAGATAGATAGATAGATAGATAGATAAAGAGAGAGATTATATAGATAGATCAACAGATAGCCCGTTTTACTACATCACACGTGTTGTTCCTCGTTGAATTGTCGCCAGGTAAGAGAGTAAGAGAGGTCCGGTCGGAAGTCACGTGCTCCCTTTAATTCTGCCAATGGTAACCTCCGACCTTAACAACCCGCTGAAAACGTGGTTCTTATTATTTATTACTTAATAATACAGGAATATTTAATAGTTAGTGTTTAAAATATTAATTACATCCGCAATCCTATAAACATCTCTGGTTATTGTATTGGATGGCAACTTTTCTTAAATCTCTGCTACGTCGACTTGAACAACCTTAGTCAAGATCTCCAAAAATATTTTGATATTAAAGCAGAAGTTCGATTACGTGTAAACGTTTCTAAACCAAAATAAAATGACGACTACAATTTATATTATACTAGCAGGGCTACCCGGCGTTGCTCAGGTTATAGAATAGAAGAAAAATCGCGTGTGTAACATCTTTATATTCAAACTTCTATTTCTCTCCCTTTCTCTATAGCCGTCTCTTTATCTTTCTACTTTTCTCTTCTCTGGTCGCCCAATTTCACAGCTACTTTCTCATTTTGCCTTTTGCGAAAGCTGTTTCTTCTCCACCATTCCTCTTACGTTGGCCAGGGCAAAAGTATGACATATTTCTATAAAAAGTACCACCTCTGTCTGTGCCTTCTATATAGGTACATAATATATAAGTACCTATCGCCACTCTGGTGTGAATGCTAAATCCGTATCTATTGTCGCCCAGGTGCGCATGGTATGTACTTACTTATCACCATCCCTGTTCACATGCTATATACGTACCTATTACAGCCCCGGTGCGCATACTATATACGTACCTATTGGCGTTGCACAGGGGATCACTTCTCCAGTCGCCCTCCTTCCACAGTTGCCAGGAGTAAAAGATGTCACGTACATGGTTGCCAATTCACCCTGGCTACACTATCTCCGGCCTCCCCAAAACTCTGCACTACCTCTCCATTCCCTTGAGTAAAAATGTAATATTTCTATTAAAAGTACCATATTTGTCTTCATTATTAATGTTAATAAGGGTGTTTGTTTATTTACTTCTTCATGTCTGTGTATGTTAGATAAAATAACCTAGGTCGATCGGGCCCCTCTGACAGCAGTCTTTGTTAATGATAATAATGGTGTCTATTTACTTCTTTCATGTTTGTGTATGTTAGATTAAATAACCTAGGTTGATCACCGATTAAATATTTTATATGAATATAATAAATGGTATCAATGGGGAAGAATAATTTTTTCTTTTAAATTCACCGATCGAGACATTATTTTATATGAATATAAATAATAGTGCTAACAATGGGGACCCTTCCTATTCCATTCTACTCAGACTCCGTAATATACCATTCGGGTTGAACTCCAGGCCTTGACTCTTTCCTGAACATCAGGCTCTGACTCCTACCCGAACAATTAGGACCTGACTACTTCCTGAAGAGCTGGCTCCGACTCCTTAAACATCAGGGTGAATCTTTCATATACTGCAAGCTCTGAATCTTTTCCCGAACCTCCAGCTTTGACTGTTTCACTGTTTGACTGCTCCCCGAACATCAGTTTTTTTTTTAATCCTGTGCTATGGTGTGTATAATAAACACATCTGCTCTATCTAGGATATTGCACTATATTTAATTAAACACTCGTTCTATGTAGGATAATGAGCACTTTTAAAATAAGGAGGCAAGGAGAGCACTATCACAATCAAGCGCCTAGAACTTGATAAATTTCAATGTAAAAAAATGCTGACTGATTTGCTATTCTCTTTTACTGGATAACATTAAAAGCAGTGTTTAATTATTGATAACATTAAAGGGAAAATGCCAATGTTACCTTACTGTAAAGAATTTACTATTTTATGTTAACCTTCAACTAACCTTGCTCAGCAACAAATGTCTTAGCTGGGGAAACATAGAAATATTAATTTTTTTTCATATGTTAGAACAATGATGACCGACGACACTCTTTCCCACACTTCTGATGGTCTTGTGTCTAATTTGTGTTATGAGTAAATGTGGTATTGTGGTGACTAACATTCTAGTTATAGTAGGATATACATTTTTATTACTTTAGAACACTTTTGAAAGCCTTGTTTTGAATGTAATTTTTTCATATTTTCTGCAAGTAAATAATTCAAAGTTTAGTATTTGTTCAGATGGATGCTACAACCCTTAATTGGTAACTGAAGTCGGTACCAGTCGAAGTGTTTGGTTAACGTCCGTAAAAACTAAAAAGAATGAAAGTTTACAACTTGTTCAATAAAGCAAAAAGCAAATATAAGGTTATGAGTAAATGTGGTATTGTGGTGACTGATCATTCTAGTCAAAAGTAGAATAGACCGAATTTACAGACAGCTGCTGTATTTAGGGTAAAGAACACCGACAGATTAAGCAGGTACACCTTACCAAGTGTTACACTGTTCTATCTAACATATTGAACAGTTACTGATTTAGTATATATCCATTAGTAAATTACACACATGCTATCTCTATGATATTGTGCACTGTTAGATTCACCATAAGACATACTAAGAGTCACACTATATTATAACACATACTTGCTCTATCTAGAGTATTAAGTACATCCGAATGCAGCATTTACTATGTTTTGCGTGTCCTACTGCATTATTGCACACATCTGTTGCATCTAGGGAACTGATCAGTGTTTTCTACAAAATATAACATTTAGAAAGTGTCCTAGTGCAGTAATAATATATTGCTCCTGAGTTTGTTTCGGATTATAAACCTAGGCATGAACAACAAAACAATAGTAAAAAAATGTGCTTAACATATTTATGAAAAATGATTAGTTTATTGCTCAATATATTGAAACACATTTATTTTAAGTTTGTTCACCACTTTCAAGCAAGAATATAATGAAAAAAAAACAAAAACAATTTTATATTTAAATGGGTGATTTTTATTTTAATGTGTCTTTTGAGAATGTGTAATTGTGTCAAAAGATAAAAACACAAATTTAAAAAAGGAACTGCAGCACTTAATGATATCAATCACAGAAACACATTGTTCAACCGTGATGTTTTAGTAATAAAACGTTTTTTTAACCGTCCTCATTTTGATTATTTGTAATAAGATTTTTGCTATAGTCTTCATTTTATATAAAAGAATATAAAAATAAATTTCAAGCTACATTGTCATCATCGAAATCTCCAGGTTGATTGTGTGGTTAATGAAACTAAGTAGGCAAATTCACTTAAATGAAAGATGTAATTGAGAAAAACAACCAAATTGTCTGAAATGGAAGATGAAATTAGAAAATATATTATTCAAATGAATGAGTACAGTAATCAAAATGATGTGGCTAAAAATGTACATCATTAATAATCACTTTTTAAAACTCAAAATATGAAAGTACTGAAATGTTTGTGTTAAGTTCTTATTAGTGACTTGCTATCATCAAGAATTCACCCCAAAGAATGTTCTTTCTTTTATGATTTTGAGGAATAGATAATTATAAACATGAGAGCTATGACATAGTTATTATTGCAAGAACAGAGTCCTTCGTTTGTGATGATCAGTGATCTTCTTTTTTTTTTTACTAATCATACATCAAACTAAAGTCATGTAGTAAAAAGAAATTGTTCATAGAGATTACACACTCACAAAAAAAATAACTGAAGCAGTGAGTCCTGTGTTTATAAGAATAAATAGTGTCTATTAATCCATGCATAAAGTAATGGGTAGTCTGAATTTCTCTTAATTCAAATTGTGGTATAGCCGGACTCTGATAATCAAATCTGAAGGAAAGAAAGCATCAAATATATAGAACATAAAGGAATCTATTTCAAAGGTGTTCTGAATTGTGAATAGAAAAGGATAAAATGCAGTTTGTTTAAAAATAGATAGTTTTGTAGTAAAAGATATAAAATTACAAAGAACAAATGCTGTACTCTATTGAAAAAGGCTGCTTCAATTGAGATTTTCTGGTACTGGGGGGTCTCAGGCTGTTAAGCAATTCCAAACTGAAACAGAACTAAGATATTGTTTAGTAGTAAAATAGCTTGGCCTTTTGGCTAAGATCAAAGTGTGGTATCTTTCCGATGGGTGCTGCACTTCATGGATCGGTGTTGTCTTGGCCTTCGGGGCTTGGTTTCCGCCGGTCTGTGAGTCTGATCTGTCCTGTGCAGTTCTAAGAGGTCCACCCTCCCAGGCTTTACCTCCCCTCTTTGAGGAGGAGTAAGTTAATTGCTTGCTGCCTGAGGCGCCCCTGTCAGGGAATGTCGACAGGGCTGCCCAGGACATTTGTAATGGCCAGAGTGCTCACCTTCTCGAGCGCTGGCTTTTCAAATCCCACTTTCAGACCTTGTGTCACATATTCCTATTGTGGGTGGGGATTAAATAACGCCTTTTGGCTAAGATCAAAGTGTAGTATCTGTTCCGATGGATACTGCACTTCATAGATCGGTATTGTCTTGGCCTTCGGGGCTTGGTTTCCGCCGGTCTGTTGGTCTGATCTGTCCTGTGCAGTTCTAGGAGGTCCACCCTCTCAGGCTTTACCTCCCCTCTTTGGGGAGGAGTAAGTTAATTGCTTACTGCCTGAGGCGCCCCTACCGGGGAATGCCGACGGGGCTGCCCAGGAAATTTTTAATGGCCAGAGTGCTCACCTTCTCGAGCGCTGGCTTTTCAAATCCCACTTTCCGACCTTGTGTCACATATTCCTATTGTGGGTAGGGGTTAAATAACGCCTTTTGGCTAAGATCAAAGTGTAGTATCTGTTCCATGGATACTGCACCCCATAAACTGGTATCGTCTTGGCCTTCGGGGCTTGATTTACGCCAGTCTATGGGTCTGTCCTGTGCAGTTCTAGGAGGTCCACCTTCCCAGGCTTTGCCTCCCCTCTTTGGGGAGGAGTAAGTTTATTGCTTACTGCCTGAGGCGCCCCTACCGGGGAATGCCGACTGGGCTGCCCAGGCAATTTTTAAACCCCACTTTCCCAACCCGACTTGTGGGAGTAAAATAAAAACTGACCTTGTGCCTAACTCCTGGAGAGGAGTAAATCAATACTCTAGTGTAAATTTGTGTTGACGTTTTCCTTTGTGTAACTTTCTAATAGGAGATGTATTTACTATTGCCTGTTGGGTGAGGTGCCTTACTATATTCACGAGGGAGTCTCAATGGGACTATACAGTCATTTCACTTCTCACCAAAGTGCCATTGTTTTCACTAAGTTTCAGTGCTAATAGTTTTCAAACATTTAGTTAGAAAGTGAAAATAATTATAAAAAAAAGAATGTGCACCAAAAAAGTAAACAAAAATATTTTCTCTAATAATGACTGTTTTCCCCTATCTGTCCGACTGTCTCCCTTGCTTCATTTGTGTGCATGGTTTGGTTTATATCATGTAGCAGTATTTATATGGTGTTGCATAGTTAATAGAATGATACACATGCTGTTTATTGAATGTAACATCGACAAACTAATAGAATAAATAGCAAGCAAATAAAAATACTTGTTTGAAACAAAATAGTTGAAGAATACATTACCAGAGCCTCGTTAGCCAGGGTTATACAGAGTGAAACGGGCTATAAGAACTGGTGTAAAGTTACATCCATAACCTCCTAAGCATTTACACTGTTTTACCCTGTTACCACCTCCCAGAACAGGGACCAGAGGTTGAATTTTGGGAGGCATGTTTGGATGTTAAGCAACCAAAACCATGTTCTTTTAGTCAACTCTCAACTGTCATTCATTTTTAAGTTATTCTCAACTCTGGAGATGTGTCATTCATTTTTAAGTCATTCTCAACTCTGGTAGATGTGTCATTCATTTTCTAATTATTCTCAACTCAGGGGGGGGGCATCATTCATTATTTAATTATTCTAAACTCTGGGAGAGTTGTCATTTTAGAATTGGTAATTTGTATAAAAAAATGTAGTTAAAATGAATTTAGAATTCTGAAAACTCTTGAGGAGTTTCAAATTGGTGACTTACTGAAATAGAACATGGTGACAATGAATATTGGAATTTTTATTGTGTTTTACACATTTCAGTTGTCAATTTTGTTTTGTTTATTCGTTGATTTTAGATTCTTACTGATTTAGACTTTAGGTCATTTTCGGAGTAAAAATGAATTTAGAATTCTGAAAACTCTTGAGGAGTTTGAAATTGGTGACTTACTGAAAAAGAACATGATGACAGGGCTACCCGGCGTTGCTCAGGTTATTGAATAGAAGAAAAATCACGTGTGTCACATTTTTATATTCAACATCTTTATATTCAAACTTCGATTTCTCTCCCTTTCTCTATAGCCGTCTCTTTATCTTTCTACTTTTCTCTTCTCTGGTCGCCCAATTTCACAGCTACTTTCTCATTTTGCCTTTTGCGAAAGCTGTTTCTTCTCCACCATTCCTCTTACGTTGGCCAGGGCAAAAGTATGACATATTTCTATAAAAAGTACCACCTCTGTCTGTGCCTTCTATATAGGTACATAATATATAAGTACCTATCGCCACTCTGGTGTGAATGCTAAATCCGTATCTATTGTCGCCCAGGTGCGCATGGTATGTACGTACTTATCGCCATCCCTGTTCACATGCTATATACGTACCTATTACAGCCCCGGTGCGCATACTATATACGTACCTATTGGCGTTGCACAGGGGATCACTTCTCCAGTCGCCCTCCTTCCACAGTTGCCAGGAGTAAAAGATGTCACGTACATGGTTGCCAATTCACCCTGGCTACACTATCACCGGCCTCCCCTAAACTCTGCACTACCTCTCCATTCCCTGGAGTAAAAATGTAACATTTCTATTAAAAGTACCATATTTGTCTTCATTATTAATGTTAATAAGGGTGTTTGTTTATTTACTTCTTCATGTCCGTGTATGTTAGATAAAATAACCTAGGTCGATCGGGCCCCTCTGACAGCAGTCTTTGTTTATGATAATAATGGTGTCTATTTACTTCTTTCATGTTTGTGTACGTTAGATTAAATAACCTAAGTTGATCACCGATTAAATATTTTATATGAATATAATAAATGGTATCAATGGGGAAGAATAATTTTTTCTTTTAAATTCACCGATCGAGACATTATTTTATATGAATATAAATAATAGTGCTAACAATGGGGACCCTTCCTATTCCATTCTACTCAGACTCCGTAATATTCCATTCGGGTTGAACTCCAGACCTTGACTCTTTCCTGAACATCAGGCTCTGACTCCTACCCGAACAATTAGGACCTGACTACTTCCTGAAGAGCTGGCTCCGACTCCTTAATCATCAGGGTGACTCTTTCATATACTGCAAGCTCTGAATCTTTTCCCGAACCTCCAGCTTTGACTGTTTCACTGTTTGACTGCTTCCCGAACATCATTTTTTTTTTTTAATCCTGTGCTATGGTGTGTATAATAAACACACCTGCTCTATCTAGGATATTGAACTCTATTTAATTAAACACTCGTTCTATGTAGGATAATGAGCACTTTTAAAATAAGGAGGCCAAGAGAGCACTATCACAATCAAGCGCCTAGAACTTGTTAAATTTCAATGTAAAAAAATGCTGACTGATTTGCTATTCTCTTTTACTGGATAACATTAAAAGCAGTGTTTAATTATTGATAACATTAAAGGGAAAATGCCAATGTTACCTTACTGTAAAGAATTTACTATTTTATGTTAACCTACCGCTAACCTTGCTCAGCAACAAATGTCTTAGCTGGGGAAACATAGAAATATTAATTTTTTTTCATATGTTAGAACAATGATGACCGACGACACTCTTTCCCACACTTCTGATGGTCTTGTGTCTAATTTGTGTTATGAGTAAATGTGGTATTGTGGTGACTAACATTCTAGTTATAGTAGGATATACATTTTTATTACTTTAGAACACTTTTGAAAGCCTTGTTTTGAATGTAATTTTTTCATATTTTCTGCAAGTAAATAATTCAAAGTTTAGTATTTGTTCAGATGGATGCTACAACCCTTAATTGGTAACTGAAGTCGGTACCAGTCTAAGTGTTTGGTTAACGTCCGTAAAAACTAAAAAGAATGAAAGTTTACAACTTGTTCAATAAAGCAAAAAGCAAATATAAGGTTATGAGTAAATGTGGTATTGTGGTGACTGATCATTCTAGTTAAAAGTAGAATAGACCGAATTTACAGAAAACTGCTGTATTTAGGGTAAAGAACACCGACAGATTAAGCAGGTACACCTTACCAAGTGTTACACTGTTCTATCTAACATATTGAACAGTTACTGATTTAGTATATATCCATTAGTAAATTACACACATGCTATCTCTATGATATTGTGCACTGTTAGATTCACCATAAGACATACTAAGAGTCACACTATATTCTAACACATACTTGCTCTATCTAGAGTATTAAGTACATCTGAATGCAGCATTTACTATATTTTGAGTGTCCTACTGCATTATTGCACACATCTGTTGCATCTAGGGAACTGATCAGTGTTTTCTACAAAATATAACATTTAGAAAGTGTCCTAGTGCAGTAATAATTTATTGCTCCTGAGTTTGTTTCAGATTATAAACCTAGGCATGAACAACAAAACAATAGTCAAAAAATGTGCTTAACATATTTATGAAAAATGATTAGTTTATTGCTCAATATATTGAAACACATTTATTTTAAGTTTGTTCACCACTTTCAAGCAAGAATATAATGAAAAAAAAACAAAAACAATTTTATATTTAAATGGGTGATTTTTATTTTAATGTGTCTTTTGAGAATGTGTAATTGTGTCAAAAGATAAAAACACAAATTTACAAAAGGAACTGCAGCACTTAATGATATCAATCACAGAAACACATTGTTCAACCGTGATGTTTTAGTAATAAAACGTTTTTTTAACCGTCCTCATTTTGATTATTTGTAATAAGATTTTTGCTATAGTCTTCATTTTATATAAAAGAATATAAAAATAAATTTCAAGCTACATTGTCATCATCGAAATCTCCAGGTTGATTGTGTGGTTAATGAAACTAAGTAGGCAAATTCACTTAAATGAAAGATGTAATTGGGAAAAACAACCAAATTGTCTGAAATGGAAGATAAAATTAGAAAATATATTATTCAATTGAATTAGTACAGTAATCAAAATGATGTGGCTAAAAATGTACATCATTAATAATCACTTTTTAAAACTCAAAATATGAAAGTACTGAAATGTTTGTGTTAAGTTCTTATTAGTGACTTGCTATCATCAAGAATCCACCCCAAAGAATGTTCTTTCTTTTATGACTTTGAGGAATAGATAATTAAAAACATGAGAGCTATGACGTAGTTATTATTGCAAGAACAGAGTCCTTCGTTTGTGATGATCAGTGATCTTTGGGTCTGATCTGTCCTGTGCAGTTCTAAGAGGTCCACCCTCCCAGGTTTTACCTCCCCTCTTTGGGGAGGAGTAAGTTAATTGCTTACTGCCTGAGGCGCCCCTACCGGGGAATGCCGACGGGGCTGCCCAGGAAATTTTTAATGGCCAGAGTGCTCACCCTCTCGAGCGCTGGCTTTTCAAATCCCACTTTCCGACCTTGTGTCACATATTCCTATTGTGGGTAGGGGTTAAATAACGCCTTTTGGCTAAGATCAAAGTGTAGTATCTGTTCCGATGGATACTGCACCCGATAAACTGGTATCGTCTGGCCTTCGGGGCTTGATTTACGCCGGTCTATGGGTCTGTCCTGTGCAGTTCTAGGAGGTCCACCTTCCCAGGCTTTGCCTCCCCTCTTTGGGGAGGAGTAAGTTTATTGCTTACTGCCTGAGGCGCCTCTACCGGGGAATGCCGACAGGGCTGCCCAGGCAATTTTTAAACCCCACTTTCCCAACCAGACTTGAGGGAGTAAGATAAAAACTGGCCTTGTGCCTAACTCCTGGAGAGGAGTAAATCAATACTCTAGTGTAAATTTGTGTTGACGTTTTCCTTTGTGTAACTTTCTAATAGGAGATGTATTTACTATTGCCTGTTGGGTGAGGTGCCTTACTATATTCACGAGGGAGTCTCAATGGGACTATACAGTCATTTCACTTCTCACCAAAGTGCCATTGTTTTCACTAAGTTTCAATGCTAATAGTTTTCAAACATTTAGTTAGAAAGTGAAAATAATTATAAAAAAAAGAATGTGCACCAAAAAAGTAAACAAAAATATTTTCTCTGATAATGACCGTTTTCCCCTCTCTCTTCGACTGTCTCCCTTGCTTCATCTGTGTGCATGGTTTGGTTTATATCATGTAGCAGTATTTATATGGTGTTGCATAGTTAATAGAATGATACACATGCTGTTTATTGAATGTAACATCGATAAACTAATAGAATAAATAGCAAGCAAATAAAAATACTTGTTTGAAACAAAATAGTTGAAGAATACATTACCAGAGCCTCGTTAGCCAGGGTTATACAGAGTGAAACGGGCTATAAGAACTGGTGTAAAGTTGCATCCATAACCTCCTAAGCATTTACACTGTTTTACCCTGTTACCACCTCCCAGAACGGGGACCAGAGGTTGAATTTTGGGAGGCATGTTTGGATGTTAAGCAACCAAAACCATGTTCTTTTAGTCAATTCTCAACTGTCATTCATTTTTAGTTATTCTCAACTCTGGAGATGTGTCATTCATTTTTAAGTCATTCTCAACTCTGGTGGATGTGTCATTCATTTTCTAATTATTCTCAACTCAGGGGGGGGGGCATCATTCATTATTTAATTATTCTAAACTCTGGGAGAGTTGTCATTTTAGAATTGGTAATTTGTATAAACAAAATGTAGTTAAAATGAAATTAGAATTCTGAAAACTCTTGATGAGTTTGAAATTGGTTACTTACTGAAATAGAACATGGTGACAATGAATATTGGAATTTTTATTGTGTTCTACACAGTTCAGTGGTCGCTTGAAGAGCTTAGTTTTACTGTCCCAGGTATAATAAAGTGGAACTTCCGAGTAAAAAAGTGTACGTGCAAAAAAATCTGTTTGACACAATTTGAAGAAAGCTGTTAGAGTGGTTGTAGGTGGATTTGCAACTCTATCTGCTGCAGTACTTTCAGTAAAGTATATCCGCTGTCCATTTTCTAGAGTAACTGATAGGTGAATAACTGGGGGATGATGTACATGTATGTGAAAGTTAAGTATTCTCCAAATGGCTTCATTGGTTGATATGTAACGTCCTGTTTCGTATCTCTTAACTTCATCATGAGCATTACTTTCAATTGTGAAGATAGCTTGATCACTACCTTTATTTACATATTTAAAAATGTATTTTATTGATTTCACGCTGTTGCAGTATTCAACATTGATATGTGCATCAAAAATCTTACAAAGCAGTTTATTATGTGGTACAACCCATCGGTTGTCTACAGGAACCGTTATGTTGCCAGGTAGGGTAACTGTCGTCTCAAAACCTCCAGCTAAAGGAGATAGTCGATATTGTGGGTAGCCATTTGTATCCGATTGAGTTTCACTCAAGAAGTGTCTGGGATATCTCTTACTGTAGTGTCCATCTTTGAGACAGAGTGAACATCTGTTTATGTTTCCACATGGTCCATGAATCATATGGTGCCTAATGATATCATGTAAAAGCGGATCTGCCACTGGATCCGGAATTTCTGCACTGATAACTGAATCTATGTCAGAGGATCTCAATTTTTGTTGAAGCCAAACCAGACAATGAGCATGTGGCAATCCTCTTTTCTGCCACTCAACAGTGTACATGTATGCTATGACCACTCCTAAAATGTTTCCTTTCGTTAGGAGTTGGATAAGGATACCTAGCTTTAGATGGAAAACTCTTGCTATGAAAATCTTGAAAATGTGGCAGGTTAGTCACGTCTGATTTGCAAGAAATTAAACCAATTTTGATCTGAACCATGTATTGTGTTAAAAGTCCAAAGGATATGTTATTGTATGTAATATGTTTCTGATGTGTATCAATTGGGCAAATGAAGGGGGGCATTAATTACTATTTAAAGCACGTAAATTCTGTTTCCGTTTGGAGCTTGAAAGGCAAACAAATCTGAGGTGTTGGTCAGTAAATACTACTGGAAGTTATTGTAGTAAGTGCGAAACAGAAATATTGTTGTAGTCGAGTGGTGAACACTATCGACAACATGTCGCTTGCCACCGCCTCACGGGTAAATCTAAGTCTAAATTAATGTCAATTAGTGTATGTTGAAAAAAGAAGAAAATGTATTTAATATAAGGGCAGCAGTTTGGGGGGGGGGTGATTTTAATGTGGCTCTGTAGGCTTCTTTAATTTTAAAAGGCCCCCTTATCACAGACAGAGTAAGTGTTTATTAAAAAATTTCAGCAATTGTTTTTTTAATTTTTTTTTGTGAGTTTAATGTTTTTTTTGTAAATTTATTATAATGGAAAATATCTGAATTTGTCAATTGTTTTTTTATCGTGTAAAGTTCTAATGCCTTAAAAAGAAGTGTATCATATTTTATTATCGACGTTTACGAATTCATATTTGATTATGTCGGATGAGTTTTTATACTTAAAAATATTGTAATATTATTTATAAAAATATTGTAATATTATTTATAATGGGTGGCACGTTATTATGTAGTCGCTGTCTTATATATTTAGGTGGGGGTGGGTGGGGGAACATTTTTTATTGTAATAAGTAAGGGTAGTTCTGCATTTCAAACGTCACTTGGACTTAATAATTGAAGAGTTCCATTCATTCCACCGAGTCAACCGGAAGTGCCAAACTGAATGTCATCGATTTATCTTATTGTATGAATGAAAAGTTTCTGAAAGTAGGCAACAGAAATTTCTGAAGTGAAAATTTATCAATGAAATGAGTAGTTAGTGATTAGTCAATAGTGATCGTTTAAAACGATTCTAAGAAAGTTCAAATTCTGTATAAGTAACAGTTGTTTTAACTTCATGTAAATAAGTAAAATGTAAATCTTTATATTAATTGTTAGGTGTTTTTTTTTTTTTTAATTATTATAATATGAAATATCGGAATTATTCATTTTGTTTTTTGTAGAAGTATATCATATTTAATTAGCGACGTTTACAAATTCGTATTTGATTACGTCGGCTTAGTTAATAGGTAGTCGATGTCCGTTACGTGTAATGATGACGAAAATAGAAAATCCGTGTAAATTGAATACATGTCCACGCGTATTTATTACAATAAAATTCAAGGATGTCGTTTTTTGAATATTTTTTTCTAATAGTCGTTAATGGAAATCCCATTTGTAAAAAGTATTTGCTTAGTTTACGAACGAATTCTACCAAATAGTATAGAAGTCACAGATTTGTTTAAAAAAAAAAAAAATGAAAGGATAATTGAAATCCCAATTGTAAAAAGTATTTGCTTAGTATAAACTAATCAGTCCGGTCCAAATAGTGTAGAAGTCACATATTTGTTTGTTTATAAAAGAAGTGAAAGGTATAATTATTGGTATATATTGATTCTTGAGGTGTATATTTCTTAACAGAAGGAAAACGTTAACAAAATTGTATCTTATATGTTAGAGTATAATTATTTTAATTTTTTTATTATGTAATCTCGTGTCTGTTATGTAAAGTAATGAAAAAAATTGAAAAATACGTGTAAACTGAATTCCCCCCCCCTACGAAATATAAAAGTTATTTGGAATATTGTTTAGTATGTATTATAATATCATATGTTTGATGTGTATTCTTTGTGCAAAATAAATTAAACTGTTTGCTAACGTGAAAATGCTACGAAGAAAGAATAAATAATAGAATAACAATCGCTAAATCTGTAAGTGTTTTTTTGTTTCTGAACTTATTACGTTAGTATTGTAGCAACAATGATAAGAGCTGAATTAGATGAATAAAATAAATATATTTTAATTTGTTGTGTTTTTTTTTGGGGGGGGGGATGAACAATTGTCAGTCAGATGTGTACATATAAATGTTTTACCGTTTTATTTGGGGTTGGCTTACGAAGTGAAAAGTAAATATTTACTTGCGTCCCCACGAAGGGAGATTGCATAATAAAGTCATATCGTGTTTTTTTTTTTACGATACGTTTAATAAACAAAAAAATTAAGTTATAGAAATATTTGTAAATAAAATTATCGATCTTAATGGATGGTGAGGCCAATGTACGGTTATTTTTTGTTTATTTATTAAAATATATTGCGTTTCACGTTGGAAAACTTAACAAAAATGTTTTTGTGTCAGTTATTACTTGCCTCCCCACGAGGACAGAATGCATAATAAACTCATATATATATATATTTTTACGATACGTTTAATAAACAAATAATATTAGCGAATTTTTTTGTTTAAATAAAAATTAAGTTGTTTATAATTGTTGATTACAGAAACAAATAAAAAAAGTACGTAAACTTACGTTTTTCATATTTGGCGCGTTCAAAATGGTCTTATTGAGGAAGTGACATATATTTCACGCATGCGCAAATCGTTTTTGTACTATGTCTTGATTTTTTAAAACATCCCCCCCCCTCAACGTTTCGAGCCATTTCTATACGAAAATATGAACGTTTCCCCCCAATTTTCAGAGATAGCACGTCTGGGGGCTGGCTGGTTTTAATAATGTCATCTGCGTAAGTGTCTGTTGGGTAGTATCGGAGGAGAAGACCAACATACATACATACATACATACATACATACATACATACATACATACATACATACATACATACATACATACATACATACATACATACATACAGACAGGTGACGTTTATATAATAGATAGCAAACAATTTAAGTAAGTGTAACAAAACGTGTCTACCTTGACCATAACTTGTCAAGTATGGATGATCGTATTGCTAATATTCATTGATTATGACGTGACAGAATGAATACGCTTACAATAAATATAGATGAGTCACTAGTTCGTTTTCGTAACAACGTTTATAATTAGTCTCGTCTAAACTGAACTGAACAGAGACTGACAAAAATAAACTTCGGTTAGAACTGAAGCACGTGAATGCATAATCTTCTTCGGTGGAATAAACAAAGTGATGATGCAAATTAACCTAATATATATATATATATATATATATATATATATATATATATATATATATATATTTATGTATATATATATATATATATATATATATATATATATAAAGTTAAGACGATTATTCTTCTCTACCTTCTTGAAGAATAGAAAAATAACCACATGCATCACAGACTACTAAACCCACCACTATATTACGCTTATTCACTCGAGCGTGTTTTAATAAATTTGTTATTTTTTTCTCTCAGCTAACACTAAATATTACTTTTGGCCCACCATCGTCAACTCTCTTGAAAACATACTTCATATAGGTAGCAGCAAACACTTTTCCCTCTTACACTTAAGTAGTGACACTCTCTCAACGACACCGGGAATTAATAAACAACGTCTACTTTTAAAACAAACGTAAAAAGAATGTAATTAATGAACATAGTTCTTTGCAGTATTTCATCCTTAAACATAGCGGCTACAATTTCTTCAACGCCTCGACTTCTAAACTAAGTCGCTGTACGCCAAGATACTCGACAAAGCTCATACAGTGTACATTTCCTGATTTCCAGACCTTCTCAAACACGTAATATTTACAAATGAGAAAAACACAGGTTTCTTGGTATAGAAATGACCCAAAACGTGTGACTGCTTTACTCTACATTCGGTCGTTTTACGGCGAATTGTATGATAACACTGATGCTAGCAACTGACTGGCTTCGTTTAAATAGCCTATTTTTTCATAGAGTTTATGCTTTCTTCCGTGACCGAAAGATAAACGGCGTAGATCCAAGACCAATGGGTTTAGTGTTCGATCAGAGTCATCTCACACAAGTTTTTATTTTATTTTTTTCACATTGGTAAATTTCTACCTAAGCGGGAACGAGGAAGATTGGGCTATGGACCGTATTTTAAAAAATCAACATGATCATGTAGTCAGTTAAAAATAAATCAATGTAATATGTAGTACTTTAGCTATTGTGAATATCATTCTGATGTGACTTATTTGCGTTCGGTCGGATGTTGACACATCTTAAACCATTCTTTTCTATTTCTCCCATGCAACCTCAGAGGAAAGGTCCAGCTAGTACATATATATATATATATATATATATATATATATATATATATATATATATATATATATATATATATATATATATACAATATTATATTATATTTCCTAATATTTCACCTACGTACGACGTCGTTTCTGAGCTTTCGGCTCTAATCAGCGCAGAGAAATGGCAATCTCAGACGGTCACAGCACACTGACCCGGTTTACAGAGACATCTTAAATCTGTAAGCGTTCGCTCAATTCCTGAGACCACGGGAGGTTTTCACGTGATAACAGAGAAATTAAGTTATATTTACACTGGAAACGGTGAGTCTAAACATCAAGACATCCAATAGAACCTAAGAACAGAGCCGGAGTATCGCACCAAAGCTTCAGATTAATGTCTATTTTTAATATCTCAAACACGGCTCGGCTTCAATTTTACTTAAACGGGCTGCTAATGCTATATATATATATATATATATATATATATATATATATATATATATGTATATATATATATATACAGTTTTGTATATATATATATTTATGTATATTTATATATGTATATATATATATGTGTGTGTTTGTGTGTGTGCGTGCTTGTATGTGCTTGTGTATGAGCTTTTTTATTTACAAACGGGGATGAGCTATATTTGTATTAGATGCATTCCTCCTCTCTCTCATATATTCTGTGTATATGTGTCTGCGTGTACGATAAATGTGCTTTCATGTGAGTGCATTAGTGTGCGTAAGTTTGCAGACAAGTGCAAAATGTTTCAATATTCTAATTCTAAACAACACGCAATTTATATGCTGATCTAAAACGCTGAGATGTTTTGCGGTCTTCATATAAATTGATTAATATGGTTATATTATTATGGAATAGTTAATTAAAAGTAATTGGGGGTCAGCACATGAATTATCGCCAAATATTATTTGACGAACGATTACATTTAAGAAAGTAATATTTGTGTGTTGAAAGATAACCCGATAACACCTGCTTTGATTATAAATAACGGAAGCTGAAAAGGTCATGATAAAATCTTAATATTAATATGTTACATTTCCTGATCGAAAAAGATAGCCGAGAGACAGTACTTGTTAAATGCTGTTTATAATTTGAAAGGTTATGTTCGGGTTGAAATCGACAACTAGAGAAAATCACATATTTAGCTTTCCAGTTGAATGTAACCAAGAAGCCGGATAACGTACCCATTTCAGGGCGTATATTTACAGTATGCACCAGGTTCTACCTTCACAATCTGCTTTACTTTAGACAAACGTCTATAGATATTTTAATACTAATGGGTCACAAAAGACTATTTGAGGTTAATGAGATTGTCAGTTGAACGTTGAACAACACCATGTGACGATTGAAAACGATAAGTTGTGTGGTAACCTTCCAATCCTTATCGACACTGTTAAATCCTTCAAAAGGTGTACAATTAACAAGGTTGTAATTCAGGTGGAAAGTAATAGCCAACACGATAATATAATGAAACAAGGAACGGTTTCTTATCATAAAGGGTACAATAAAGGAGAGACAGACCTTAGTGAGGAATTACCAATGTCCAAGGTAAAGATCAAAATCTAGTTTAGTGCTAAGTCATCCCTGGAAAAGTCCACATAAGATAAAAGGGGTTAAATGTATTTTATTAGAACAGATGGAATGGGCAGAATTCGATTATTTCAGAAGAAGGTTTCACAAGTATATTTTTAAATTTGACTTGAAATAGACCATGTTGTAGTAAACTAGGAGTCAGCACAAGAGTATTGTGTTCCACAGATGTGAAGTTCTAGGAAAGAAACATTGTTCATTGACGCTCCGTTTAGTTTCAGGTACACAAAGGGAGAAAAGAAAGATCTTTGCGGGATATGTAGTTAGACTAGTTATTACTGTGAATATTTCACAGGAGAGCCCAGTAATTGTTGTATAGTAATTGGTTTAATCTTAAGAGATATTTACACGTGTTACCTGAACATTTACATGCATGATTTTATTAAGAAAGTCTAGATAAAATCGCCGAATTCCACAGATGATATGTGATGGAAATCTATTGGTTTTATAATAGGAAAGTAGTGTAGAGATGCTCTTATATCCTGAAATAAGAAACAATATTCACGAACTTAAGTAGAGGCAATGATCAAAGACAGAACACTTGTTATTCGTTTGCTTGCTCGAAGCTAAGTCCACGTCAGCTGAACAGCATTTATTTATATATGTACAGACTCGATGTAGGGGGAATAACTCCGACTTGCCCAGTATAAGGGCGGTACTCGCTTGTACACTTCATCATCTCCCTTTTAATAAAGTCAGATATTTACACACACATATATATATATATATATATATATATATATATATATATATATATATATATATATAACTGACAAACTTCAATCTGAACCCTGTGAAACGGATAATTCCAGCACCAAACCAATGCACAGACAGGATAAACTGGGCGTTACCAATTGCCGTCGGACTACCAGCCTCTTACAAAAATATTTGGATTCCTAATAAATTTGAGTATTGTTCTTTTTCAAGCATTCATTTCCAAAATAACAGCTGTTTTTATTTTTTGTTTTGACGTGTTTTGGGACATACTCCACCCTGACTTTACGCTCTCATCTCAACATAAGACACTTTACCTTTTGACCTTTATTTTGTTTTATTTTATGTAAAATGTTCAAAGTTTAATGTTGCCGATAATATTTACAATTACATTGTCGGATTTTCCCTATCCTCTGATGAGAAGAGTTTATCTTTGAAAATCCATGGATTAAGGATATGAAGTTCCTTGCTCCGAACTTATGATGTTCTAATAAATATTGTATCTTTACAATTTTTTATTCTCATCTTTCATCTCTAAAATTGATTGTTCTATTTAATATATTGAGCTTCATATTATCACGATAGCTTATTATTAAACGATAATTCAATTATCGTGAATTTAATTCAACATTTAAATATATATATATATATATATATATGATAATTTTATTTACACAGACATGTACAAAATCTGCGACACTGGCATGTCGATGTTATCGATCAACAGTTACAATAAACTGAGATCTCATCAGGCAGAGTTAGAATCCGATCTTAACCTCAGATCATATTTGGAGAGAATATATATATATATATATATATATATATATATATATATATATATATATATATATATATATATATATATATATATATATATATATATATACGTACAGTCCATGCGTATGTGTGTGTATATACTGGGGGGGGGGAGGTTACAGTCCGTAAGTTCATACTTTGATAGGCACAGCATGCGTGGAAGTCTATAGGGATCCCCTCTGATTTCGAGGGGGGCCTTAAAGTACACTTCACCGAATTAAACAATTAATTCGACTTGTTGTCTCAGTCAAGGAGGATCGTTTTTTCTTTTCCTTGCAAAACAGAATTGAAATCTTACCTACATGTTTATCTATCTGATAAAATCGCCAAATTGAATCAGAGGAAGTCTCGTCCGTATTGGATTGCGTTTTACTACTGGTGGGTTATGTTTCGGCCAGTTTCTCCGGTTCCAGACGTTAGCGACACTCACGTCTGGAGTCTGGTTCTTCCGGTTGTCGATGTGGGTAGAATTCGTCTTCAGAATCTGATTCTTCACTCTCTCTTCCAGGAGAGCTCTCTGGCTCTATTCGCTTAAGAGAGATGAGTTTCGGGTTATTTGGTAACCTCGTCTCTGTGCTCTCACCATGCTACCATTTGTATCGACAATTGTCAGTTGTATGACGATTTTCATCTTCCTTCAAGTGAGGTCTTAAAATGGAGATGTTTTAGTTTTACTGTGGGGGTGGCCCTGTACTGCCTTAGGAAATGAGTTAGCTGGGGTTTCCCTGGTGTTCACGGTTCTTTACTGCAGGGTGGATGGGACCACCAGGCGGTGACCTCGAATGATGAGACTATCATGTGTAGATAGTTCATCTTTGACACGTGTGAGACTGGATATCTGCTGCTCATTTCAGTTTCCGTCTGTAAGTGCAATATCAGGGGGTCTTCCTCCGTGGCTAGTATCACCTCTTCAAGTGTGATGGACTTGGGAATGGCATGAAGAACCACGTATCTTATGTATTCCTCAGCCTTATTGTCTCTTTTGGGTTTGTGATGAGGATGTCGGCTGAGGTAGTCGGCGAGGTTGTGGTCGTCTGTTCCAGACTGGTACACCAAGCTATACTCATATGGCATGAGGCGCAGGCACCAGCGTTCAATTCTGGGCGTGGCTGGCTTGAGGCTTTTGACGATACCGAGAAGTGGTCTGTGGTCAGTGGTGATGGTAAACCTTGACCAATATAAATAAAGGTGAAAAGGTTCTGCAGCGTATACAACGACTAGCATCTCTGTCTCAGTCTGCGAGTATCGCTGTTCCACGTCTGTAAGGGCACGGCTGGCATAACACAATACTTTTCCGTCTTGTGTAAGCATCACCTCTAATCCAACGGGGACTGCGTCTACGAGGATATTTGTATCCTTGTCTTGATCAAAGTAGGCCATAACCTCAGCTCTAGTCAGGGCCTTTTTTAATTGTCTCACTGCCATCTCTTCTGTCTCTGACCATCTCCATTCTCTGTCTTTTCTTGTGAGTTGTCGCAGTGGCTCGGTGACCGTGGCATAATGTGGGATGAACCTGGCCACGTATTGGACGATGCCCAGGAATGAGCGAACTTTTCCAACGTTGGTGGGTGATTTGCAGTTTGTAATTGCTGCAATTTTCCCTGGGTCTGGTTACACCCCATTTTCACTGAAAGTATGCTCGAAAGAAGTGAGCTGCTTCACTGAGAAAAGGCACTTTTTCCTGTTTAGCCTGGCCCCGGCATTTTGTAGACGGGCGAGCGTTGAACTCAAACTGGCATCATGTGAGGCTTGGTCACGTCCGTAAACGATACTGTCGTCTGAGAGGTTTTTGACCCCTGGAATGCCCCTTAAAAGATCCGCAATGGCCTTTTAAAATAATTCTGAGGCTGCATTTACTCCGAACAATATTCACTTGTACCGGAATAGTTCAGCATGTGTAGTGAACGTGGTGATATATCTGCTGGACTCCCCTAGCTCTAATTGGTGGTACGCGCTTAATAGGCCCAGCTTACTAAACACTCTTGAGTAGTACAAATCCGCAAACAAGTCCTCCACTGTCGGTATATGGTATTTGACTTTTTGGATGGCTTCGTTTGCTTTTCGCATATCTATGCAGATCCGCACGCTACACGTTTTTTGGAGACTATCACTACGGGACTTACCCAGGGGGTAGGTCCAGCAGCATCTTCAATCACGTCTATCTCCTTGAGGCATTTTAGCATTGCCTCAACGTCTTTCCTCACGTGGAAAGGTATTCTTTTATGTCGCTGTGTCACCGGTGAGACCGAAGTGCATATGTGTAGCTTAACAGTGGGTCCTGAAATCTTTCCTATCTTTCCGTCGAATGATGAGGGGAATTCATCAGGAATAGATGCTGTCACACAAAATGTAAAATTGAAAGATATCATACCCAGTGCCTCGACAGAGTGGGCACTGAGTAGATTTTGTAGATCGTGTCCAAACATGGGGTTTTCATGGTCGATGACGAACATTTTCGCCTTGCAGCGTCTTCCTCTAAATTCGATAGCGGTAGTGATGAACCCACGGACGGGCATGGCTTTCCTGGACCGATACGCAAATATATGCGTGACTGTGCTGTGTATTTTAGGTCTGTGCTGAAGACTGTCATACGTGCGTCCAGAAATCATGTTAACACTGGCACCGGTATCCAAAACAAAGGTCACTGGGGAGTCATTAACGAGAATAGTGGCTGTGGGTGTTTTTGTCGACGTGGGAGTTTTTACTGATTCATCACTCGACGTACAAGGAGATTCAACAACATTTCGATATGAGTAAGAAATTCGTCTTACCGGTTGTGAGTTTTTTTCTCACAGTTCCTACATTCCTGTGTTGCCGAGTATCCACAATAGTGGCAGACGTGTCAGGCGTCTTTGCCACGTGGCCTAGGCCTCGGAGTAAAATTGTGATTACTACTTTGTGTGTGTCCGTAGTTGCGTTTACCGTCGATATTTTTTCTCTGTTTCTCTGCGTGAGTTCTGCATGTGCTTCTTATTGTAATGGGAAGACAGGGCGCGAACCGTCTCTTCTCTTACTCTGTCTGCAGCACGCGTGTGTGCAAGTTCACTCGCCCTGGCTTCGTCCAGCACATCGGACTTAAAGCAAAGCAAAACTATGATTGACAGGTCAGAGATTTAGGAACACACTTCTTGGGATTCACTGTAATGTCTGGAGAATATCCGTCCGTTTCGAATATCTTAGATGGCTGTTCCTCTTGTCAAATCCTGGACATTTTGCCAAATCGATGAATAAAACACGTAGAAAAGTAATTACTTCTCCATTACTCAAGTGTTTTAATCCTTCATGGATATAAATTGGCCGCATCATTCCAATTTGGAACTGTTATTTGGTGAACTCTGGTTTGGTTAGTCCTTTCCTCTCATTTGAACTTTCTCTCAATAATTTAGACCATCCTAATCCTCTTATCAAATTCATGGATGAAATTCTCCACTCAGTAATAAAGACGAATCTATCTATCTATCTATCTATCTATCTATCTATCTATCTATCTATCTATCTATCTATCTATCTATCTATCTATCTAATTATTTCATGTATACGCGTATACAATGATAAGGTGATATAATATATTGTGTATAGATTTTCAGTATTTACTCCAATACGTGAGCAGAAGTTAGTAGTAAAGTATGAAAATATATTTATGACAATTAAAAGCGTCCGTGTTACATCCGCACGAGGAACTTAGCCTGATGATTCTCTGAGGAATGAAACGCTGAGGTTTCTGTGTCGCTTAATTGACATAAATATATGTTCATACTTTACGCTCTCTCTCTCTACCTCCCTCTCCCCCCACGCTCTCTCTCTCTACCTCCCTCTCCCCCCACTCTCTCTCTCTCTCTCTATATATATATATATATATATATATATATTAGTTGTATTCATCCGGTGTTGCTAGAGTGTAGATATATAGTTTGTCGGAAATAATTTTAAATATAGTCAGATTTACAATTCTTTCTTTGAAAGAAAAGTTTTAAATAGCATTTGCAACATGAAGGCAAGTAATAAAAAGTTTTTATTTATTAAAAAAAAAATATTTTAACTACAAATAAAAAGGTTATTTAAATGTTTAAATCTTTTTTTAAATACATTCTTCAGTGAGATATTCTTAACTATATATTTTTGTGAAACGAAGTTCTTTCATGGACCTCACTTATAATTTCGCCTTGTGGGCCTAAATTAAAATAAAAGAAACATTTCAATTGTGTCCTTACATTTGATAAAAAATGTAACCCGTATTGAAACTTATTAGAATGTTCTAACTGTTAACATACATATTTCCTCTAATACAAACATCAACATTTATATATGTATCGACAATATACAAATATATGTACTTCCTTGTCCCTCACGCAAAAATTAACGAGTAAAAAAGGTGCCTTATTATAGCCGGACGAAATCAATTTCAAGTTATGAGGTGAAGTCTAAAAGCAAATAGCTGGACAAACTTACCGCGCGTGAAATGAATTCGGAAGGTCCATCAAACATTACATTCACAAAACTGCCGAATTATCGATGTTCAGATTGTGTGATGAAAGGGGATAAACCTTAGCACACATTGTATCTGAATGCCCTATGTTAGCACAATATCAATATAAAAAATGGAGATAGGAGAAAGTGACTCAGGTACTAGACTGGAACATATGCAAACTTTATGAATTGAACCACAATGAGAAGTGGTATCAGCAAAAAACAGAAGTGATGTAGAAGAACGACAATGTCAAACTTCTTTTAGACATGCGCATACAAACAGATGTTCTTGAACATTCCAACCCCGACTTAATCCTTCCTAAACAAAAACAAGAGAACTTGCTTAATCATCCTCGGCACAACAGTGCAAGAGAAAAAACACGAAAAAATATACAGATCTAAAATAAGAATTAGTTAGACTATGGAAATGGAACAAAGTCAACTTGATTCACGTAGTAATTGGAACGCTTGAAACCATGACGAACAACCACCATAAATGGCTTAAACAGATTGACGAGACAATTTATTTTCCAATTCTGCAAAATGCTTGCCCGTTAGTGACGGCGAAAGTGTTAAGGTACAGCTTGAATGTTTTAAGTCAGGGGAATTGACTTGATGTTCAAAAAAGAAAACTCCAACTAAAAACATCTAAAAGTTGAGACTACTATGAAATAATAATAATAATAATAATAATAATAATAATAATAATAATAATAATAATTGTATATGAAAAATTAGATTACTAACGTAATTCTATGAATTTATATACACATTTTGGTACTTTCTTACATTAGGACCCACGCTAACTTTGACGATGCCCTTAACCCGAATCGTAAAAACTAACCCTAACCCTTGCCCTAACACTAACCCTAATGCTAACACTAACCCTCAAGCAAGCGTCCATAAAGTGGAAGCACTCTGACCTTTTAAAAATTGCATGGGAAACCCAATCGGCATTCCCCGGTCGGAGTGCCTCAGGAAGTAAGCAATAAACTTACCCCACCAGAAAGAGGGGCGGCAGGGTCTGGGAGGGTGGACCTCCTAGGACTACCCAGGATCAAAGGCCATTGAAGTGCCCCATTTTCTGCCGTACTGATTGACGAGACCGGAACATCGACTGGTATGTCCGTGACATGACGCCAACTCAATGTTATCGTCATTGTATTTAGTTCCTTCCCACCACAAGAAGATGTGACACAAGGGCGGAATAGGGTAGAGTCAAGCCAGAGCCCTTTCAGAAAGAGCACTCTGAACTTTTAAAAATTGTCTGGGCAGCTTCTTCGGCATTCCCCGGTCGGGGCGTCTTAGGTAGAAAGCAATGAACTTACTCCACCCCAAAGATAAGGAAGGGTCGACATTCTCGGGCTACCCAGGACGAATACCTCAGCCCAAAAGATAAAAGGCCACCGTTTCTACCGGACTGATTGACGAGACCGGAACATCGACTGGTCTGTCCGTGACATGACGCCAACTCAATGTTATCGTCATTGTATTTAGTTCCTTCCCACCACAAGAAGATGTGACACAAGGGCGGAATAGGGTAGAGTCAAGCCAGAGCCCTTTCAGAAAGAGCACTCTGAACTTTTAAAAATTGTCTGGGCAGCTTCTTCGGCATTCCCCGGTCGGGGCGTCTTAGGTAGAAAGCAATGAACTTACTCCACCCCAAAGATAAGGAAGGGTCGACATTCTCGGGCTACCCAGGACGAATACCTCAGCCCAAAAGATAAAAGGCCACCGTTTCTACCGGACTGATTGTCGAGATCGGAACTTCAACTGCTATGTCCGTGATATGACGACAACTGAATGGGATGGAAGTTTCTACTCTTTTTATTTCAACGAGAATTCACCGATACGGAACAATAATCATTTTCATGAGTGGACTCTTGTTCTTGCACAGAAATAATAAGACTCAACCTTGTAATGAACACGCTCTGGGTTTAACTCCGATGAACAAAACACGGCGCAACCCTCTCTATTTTACCTTGTGGACCCGCATGATGGCTGCGACACTCTTCGTGAGAATTCTAAATATCTTCGATTTTTCTAAAATTTTAATAATAGATATAAGACATCAATTAATAAAAATTATCCAAATTTCAATGAGCATTTTAAAGGAATTTTAGGGGTATAATATGGACAAACTTCTCATTTGGAAATCCCAATATTTCAGATTTGAGCTTAATTTGATTTACAGTTAATTGTGGTTCAAATTCAGCAAGATTCCCTGAATTTCAATTTCGTCTTTAGACCCTTACAGCTAAAATACTAAATTTTAGAGATTTTCTAAAATCAAAGTCGCATAATTGATTTTAATTACAATTTTAATAAGGATTCTAGCCAAAAGTTTAGTATCATTATATTTTGATGTTAATCTTCGTAAGAGGTGTTACAAATGTAGGGAGAGCTATCGAGATTAAAAGTAGGATTCATTTTCGCATATTTATACACGACGAGATTCAAGAAACAATTCCAGCAGCCATGTTGGAATTTGTGAAGTCATGTCTATTTTTAGCCAACACGACCGAGAATTATATTATAATGCGACTCGAATGACGTCAGTGAAAGAGAGATAAAAAGAGAGAAAAGGACGAAGAAAGAAACACAGAAAGTTAACTGCCGGCAAGGAAGGATGAGTCACCGGGTTAAGACGGACATATTTTGAGGACAACTACAGTCAGTCATTCTGCGTACATCTGCACCAGAGAGAGTGAAGACAAAAACTTTAGCCGCACGCGAGGAAGAGATACTACCCAAGGATGAGATGGTAGCCGCGTGCGAGAAAGATGGAATTATAGCCGCCCTCGGCTCGGACGAGACGACCCGCTGAACTTAAGCATATCGCTAAGCGGAGGAAAAGAAATCACCCGGGAATTGTTTTTCCTGAGGAAAAATGTATTTTAAAAAACTACATGTGCAAAGAAATATGGCTATTACGACTTGCCGGAAATATCGACTCTAAAAATGAACAATGCATCCACTTGTAAGTGATAACCTGAATATCTCTTCTCGGACATTCGCCCCCATTGGGCTGTTTTATATATGTATACTTTTGTGTGGAAATGAATCCTGCTGCTATAGGGCTAAGATAGACAATCCCCCCTCTTAAGACTATACTTTTGTTTTCATGTTTTATTTTGTTTTGTTTTATAGATAGTATACTGTTTTATTAAATAAATGAATACAAATTTCACCCTAATGTCTTTTGTCGTTCTTCGTATCTTCTGTTTTATTTCCTGACGGTAATCTTATATTGGAGAAATCCCCATCCCATATCATTTAAAACGTTTTATTTGAATCTGGGATATCACGAGCCACTCCGGACTTTTTTAAAAAACTTTTTTTTAAAATTTATTTTTATCTTTGTCACGTATTGTCTTTCGGTGGTCCCGACCGGCGGCATTCGTGACAGAGGGCATACATCTTTTCTTTTTGACGGGTATTCATCTAGTATATATGGAAAGAGATATATATGCTATTATATATATACATATACATAAATACATACTTATAGACACATAAACACATACCTACACACACATATATATATATACGTATATTTTAAAACACATTTTAAACACTATTTCCTATATATTGTAATCACACGCAACATATGTTTGAATATTCCTTAGTTTTAGGATTAATATATGTTTTAAACATACGATTACATTGTTCTAGTTAACCGTAATTTGCAATTAACTCACGCCCCTTACTTAATTTATGTCTATTACTCTAATCCACTTCATGTCTATTACTTATATCCACTTTTACTGGGTGCTATATGACCAAGCTCCCTCAACTTTTATTCCATGCTGTTTATACACACTCACTTAGGTAAATCATATTTATCCTTATGCAGTAGCACTTAGAATGAGAATACTCATTGTTCACATACTTCAGTCTTTATATCTATATTTATTTACATTTTACAAAACTAAACTTTGGTTGTTTGTTTAAATTTAAAATTATGTTGATATTAAATCTTTTATTTTACATTCCATAAAAGTATCTCCTCAACTCGCTATATCATAACACGTTTGCTTACTTTGTTCTTGTCACGGTTTTCCATGAGAAGAGAATTCCATTTGTGCTCTGAAATCAGCTTTCTCAACTACTTCTGATTTCTATTTCGTTTTTGCTAGTTTATTTATAATTTTCAAAAACATAAACATTGACATCAATATACAAGTTGTTAGTATACCTATATTTATTTTATCTATACATGCCTTTATTTCATCTTCCATCATCAATTTACTTATACATATGTTAATGGATTCTCTACATTATCTTTAAAGGTAAAAATATACACAAAGCCCTCAATGTCTGTTTCGTACCCCTCACTTTACAAAAAATTAAATAAAAAGAGATAGCAATTCTCAGTTAGCTATAGCTTTCTTGTTTGTAGAAATGGATATTGCTGCATTTGTTTTTACACTCAAGAAAAACGCAAATAACCCCTAAACTAATTACATAGAAACCATTACATACTTGGGTGATAAAAATCGTACATATTTCTACACAGTGGTAGAACGCTGGACTAGAGACATCAACATCGAGGGTTCGATTTCTGTGTACGTTAGCTATGCTGATGACGGCTGTGAGCGAGAAACACGTGTCCATGGTTTGCTTTTATGTACGTAAAAAATAATATATGTATCAAAAAAAAAAAATTCGACTATTGAAATGAGGCCGACTAATAATGCAGTTTTTCTGCATCTTAAGCACTTAGGAAGTGAAACAATTAAAAATAATAGTAAACTCAATAACAACGAGCTGAAAATCACCTATAAAAAATTATTACATAGAAACCATTAAATACTAAAAAAAAATCGTACATATTTCTACACAGATCGTCTTGGCCCAGAGGTAGAACGCTGGACTATAAACATCAACATCGAGGGTTCGATCTCTGTGTAAGTTAGCCATGCTGATGAAATACGTGTCCATGGATTAATTTTATGTACGTAAAAATTAATATATATATATATATATATATATATATATATATATATATATATATATATATATATATATTTAGATTTTTCACTTATAAGACCGGGGTTGTTCCAATAAAAACAAGTACGATGATACTCGATTACAGAGTACAGAGCATTTATATGTGATTTTATGAAGGCTTACCAAAGCATTCCTTTCAGGACACCAATGATCACCATTACCTGTTATCAAGCCTAAAACCTGGATAGGAGGGGAATTGGGGGAAGTATAAACTTACAGCAGAGATAGGCAGGATGGACCCTTCCTGAGGCAATCTGGGGCAATAATTAGTGTATAATATAGAGGATGAGAATTAGTAACACGTACTTATGCTAAGATATGTCTTGATTCAATTATTAGCGGAGGCTCGGGACTTACGTTGGGGGTGATAAGGTAGGAATATTCTATCGGAATAAGGCCAATTGATAGTCAAATATAGTAAATACTTATTCAGCAGAATAGAGGTGGGAAATTTTGTAACATATAAAAAGATAGTGGAATAAAAGATAATAAATCACAATTTATTCTCAGAAATAGATATATTAGACGAAATGCATTGGGAATTTCAAGTAATTTTAAGTGAAATATAAGAAATAGCAACCTGGATGCTATCACTATTTAAGTAAATTAGGTTAAATTAAATTAAATTAGTTTTTAATTAGATTAAATTAAATAAAACAATGGGTGGCAGGAATGGGGAAAAATAATTAAGGAAAAAATAATTTTAAAAGCATGCATGCCGACACGGACTTAATTTCTAAAAATAGAAACAATTGGATTTTTATAAAAAGTATTTTGTACGGGATTTTAAATTAGTAATAACAAAGTCTCCTGTCATTTAACGAGTTAGAGTGATATTTTCCCGTAAAGTTGGCAAAAAATAACCCCGCCCATTAAAAAAGTTTTTTTCAAAATAGAAAATAGATTTCTGATAACGATATTCCGTAGTAATATTTATTTATGGAATATAGAATAATATTCTCCACAGAGAGTTGCAAACAGACACAGCCGTTAAGGAAATATTTTAAATTATTTAAAATAATAACTAGATTTTTGTAGAAAACTTTTTTTATAATAACATTTTATTTTTGATATATGAATAATCTTTTAAAAACAAATTCTGCGGGATAGGCTTTTTTCGCTTCGTTAAACAACAAAACGATAATAATTCAGCAGTTAATTAAATGAAATGTAAAATGACGTCCCAGACACTAGATAATTAATTTCTATAAAGAATAGGTTTAATAATAAATTTTTTTAGAAACAGTATTTTGAATAAATAGTTTCTATCTACTAATTAAGATTTTTTCTTAATATAAGGGAGTTTTCTGCGAGATTGACGTTCAACTCGTCGTGTGTTTGTTTCGAAGGGTAAGAAATCAGCCATTGAAATAAGGCTCTTCGAACCCGGACGAACATTTATGTTGATTTTTCTTTGTGAGAAGTTGGATTTAGAATTCCCATACTATCATTGGATTGGAATGGTAACTTGTGAGCGGTAACTTGAATGATTTAGTTCTTTTGTTTTTTTGTGTGGGGGGGGGGGATTTATTCATCATTGTGTCGGCCGACGTGAAAGTGTATTATCGCACATTGTTCCGTTTTTTTGGTTTTTTTAAAAATGTATTTGGGACCGATTATTTGCTTGTTGACTTGGTGGAAGAAATAATGCACGAGCTACTTTTCTAAGACTTTTTCTAGGACTTTCTTTTTTATCGTTGTTCTTCCTTGTTTTTTAATTTTAACTTTTATTTTTATTTTTTCCTCTTCTCTTCTTAAGTGACCTCAACTATTGCAACGCCACATTGTGTATTGTCGGCAGTTGAAACCATTATTCCAGACATTTAATTTCCCTGATGATCTGCCAAGCAAGTAACTGCTTGGTAGTGAAACACGTGTAGGAAAAACATTTAATTTGAATAAATAATATTTGTAAGAAAAAATATCTTTAATTGTGATCATTGGTGTCCTGAAAGGAATGCTTTGGTAAGCCTTCATAAAATCACACACATATATATATATATATATATATATATATATATATATATATATATATATATATATATATATATATATAGTAATACATACAAGAAGCAAGAAAATGTATTTAACTTGAGTTTAATGTTTCACACATCAGCCTCATCAGATGAAATGAAAAATGTTTGCATTAACTCCTCGGCGATGCATCTTTTAAAAAGGTGTGGAGGGTGATAACGTATGTTCTAATATGAAATTGCTTTATCGTATAATTATATAGATTACAAACATTTAGTTTTGTAACAGAATCTACCTTTCTAAAGTATTTCGTAATATATATTTTTTCTTTATTTCTTAATTTCCTAAACTGTTAACTTTTGATGTATTATAAAACTAATATATCATGTCTTTATACGCAATGTTTCCGTCAAAATTGAATGAAGATCGCTGAAAAACAGTATTCTCATATATAGAAATAAATGACTACCAAACGATCTAATTCGATGTTTCATTTGCATAAGGATTGTAGAATAACTCAGTTGATCTGATGTTACTGTGGAACTACCTGTGACCCTTTTAGGAATTTGGTACACGGTTCGCATGTTACTGCGTTCTGCCTCTTCTGACTTACTCTTTAGCACACTGATATGTGAGAGTTAAACTTGGCATGTCAAAATCATCCAAGAGAGGAAGTTAGACGAGTTTGATTTCAAATGCCTTACAAAAATTCTAGTGATCAAATGAAGCAATCTACTTACCCACTAGATAGTCAGAGACCCTACTAATAAACAGCTTGTATCGTAAATAATCTGCAAAAGACGTTTAGGCTGGTTCGGACATGCCATGAGATTGGATCCAAAGAAAATGTGTAACCTAGTTCTTCAGTGGGCATCTGATTAAAAAAGAAGAATAGGAAGATAAAAAATGAACTGGAAGCAAACAATCGAGATAGATTTACAAGCAACGGGCAAAAGCTGGAGCACGCTTTGTATCTGGCTACAGACGGAACGCGATGACACACGTTGGCTGCCTTATGCATCGTAAGACACGGGAGTTCCTAAAGTAGACCTGATATTCATAACGCTCAAGATTATTAGTAAATTAACTAAGACAAATATTTCTTTGTATTTTCCTCGTTCATCTGTTTCCTGAATATTTTTTCATTTCCTTCTCTTTGTTGTTAATGAAGTAATACAAAAAATAAAAAAGGAAACAGTATTGGATTGTTGGTATGTTTTAGGAATAGGAATCCAGATATTTGCAATCGTGACGTAAGCAGTTACAACTACGAACGGAGACAACCGAATAAAGTTCCGATTTTTACCGAAATATGTACATAAAAAAGGCGCTGTGAATTATTTGTCAGACGACACTTATTCAGACAATTAGAACCGAACTAAACCGACTTTTGCCGAACTAAATGTAAGGGTTAGTTTTGAGTTAAAGTTAAGTTTAGGTTAGACTACGGTAAACAATATAGAATACACTTAAATACGAGATAAAATCGACAGATTTTTTTGTTACATGATCTCTTTGCAAAACACGCTAATAATATATTCAGTTTGTTCGGTAAAGTCTGTTAACGTTTGACAGTCTCTAAGGCTTTCGAGGAAGCTCGGAATTGACAACGCCCACACTGAAATTTTCTTGGATACTTATTCATAAAAAGTACTGGATTTCTTCTAGTAAAAAGTTAGTACTAAAATCGGTTTTCCATTTTAAAACTAAACAGTTATGGAAATGTCATAAACGTTTTCATAATAAAAACGGTATTTTAGATTTAATGATGTATTATTAACTACTGCATATATATTATTTTAATAACATTTTTTATATATGTAATAGTAATTTATCCACCCACGCATGACCTATAACTAGCATCAATTACTGCTCTTAGATGAAGTCAATATTCCAGCACACACCCATGGCAGTCGATTTGAACAGTCTGCCTGATAACTCTCTCATTTGTATATGTTTACTATTATTGTTCTTTGTTAATATATTTGTTTACGCAGTTCTCTTCTGTTTTTATTTCTGGCCCCTAACAAGGTCACAACAATATAGAAACCACTTACCCAAACCAAACACCAATCGAGGATAAGTATTAGCGAGATTTTCAATTGAATGATGGAACCCTACAATGAAAGTATTGAGAACTATAGTTAATTCACAGGGCGACATGACAAATATTTGTTGACATTGAACTTGAAAACGACCATGTTGTAGTCTGTAGGGAAACATTCCTGTGGTAAGCTGTTCCACAGATGGTAATCTTTTGAAAAGAAACTCTGTTCATGGAAGTTTCGTTTAGTTTTAGGTATACAGAGGACGGAAGGGGAGTTCGTTCGCAGTGTTGTTATCAAGAAGAGTACTTTATTTTTAGGGAATTACGAAAAGTTTTACTAACCCTCAGTCCGAGTTGCAAAGGTCATAAATTAACATGTAATCACCTAAACATAGCTACCCCCCCAAAAAAAAACAAAGCGGATTTTACTTCCATAGAAAAAAAATAGTTAATCGCTCTAAAACTGGGCCGAAAATGAATATCATTTTACATAAAATTTATATACAAAAAATTTCTCCCAATTTAAATACTACTTTTTTCTTTTCATCTTCCCGTGAAGTTTTCAGGGTCTTCACACGTGATCGCCTAAAACAGTTAGACTACTTTTGGGGTAGATGGAGGGGGGTAATTTCGCGGAAGATGTTAATCTTCAATCATACCGAAATGCGAATGAATATTTTTTCGTAATTCGGACAGTGTTTTAATTTGTCAATCAGAATAGTAATAAGGTCTTTGTAAACATTAACCAATAAGTTTGTTGTTAAACTTTACAATAAATGAATTAACTTAACTAATAAAAAAGTTATTTATTTATTTTTTAGTGAAAATGTACAACTGAAAAAAGAGGTCGAGGAAAGGGATCAGAGAGAAAGCTAGGGAGACAGCCACGCTCTCTCTCCCCTCTCTTTCTATTCTCGGTTATGCCTCGTCCGACCTTCATGGTCGTGAGCGAGTGCTGGTTGTATAAACTGAAACTGTTTTAGTAATTTTTTCCGATTTATTTAAGTAATTACTGTTAATATGAACGGAACTATTGCATATAAATAACGAACATAAGCAAATGCAATTCTAAATCCATGATACTAAATGTTAATTACTAAAAAAAAATTTAAGCTAATAAGGCAGTCAAAAGGTTCTCTATTAATCTTTTATCTTCAGTATATATATACAGCATATCAACTGTTTAATTTATAATATTGATTAGAATAACACTTACCGTTTTTATTATTAGATAGTAGTGTTAAATGAAAAACAACTTTCGTATTTATTCATTTATATATATATATATATATATATATATATATATATATATATATATATATATATATAAAGAGGTGTACTAAAAGCGAACTTTTAGGAAAGGTAAACCCCTATTGTGAAGAGTATACAGCTCAATATCCAGGATAGAGCAGGTAGAAATGAAGGAGAATGGAAAGGAATTAGAGAAAGCAAAAGCCAAATCAAAATTCAATTCAAAAGTTCAAAGCAAGGTATATTCCGCAAAAAGGCAATTTATTCAAGTTAAATTTTCCTTAAGCCAGGCTTTTCAAAGATCAAAATCTTATCATCAGAGGAAGTCGCTGGGATAGATAAGTTGGCAATGGCCAAGATTTAAAATTTGAAAAAATGAAATAAAAGTTGTAGGGAAAGAAACGCAGGGCAAAACTGTGCCAGGGTGCAAGCAAATGTCCGATTGCCAAAAAGTCCGGTGTCGAAGAGTCCAGCGGAGAGAATAAGATGTAGATAGGTAGGTCGTTAGAGGCACGAGAAGTAATGAGAGAGGTTTCAAAGTTAAATTCCAAGAAGCCACAACTTCAGGTACGGCGAAAATAGAAAATCCAAAAAGGGTAAAAAGTCCAATAAGAGGTACATTCGATGATGCAGGCAGGCGTCAGACGAGATTAAGATGGAAAATATTCGCCATTAAAGATATATATATATATATATATATATATATATATATCGTAGTATAAAACATACTTATTTAAAGTAACCTACATGCTCTGCATCACTTTCATGCATCTTTACAAAGATTAAAATTAATATATAATGATACTAAACTTATGTCTATAATCTTTATTCTAATTCGGATTAAAATCTATTACACGATTTTGATACTAAAAAATGTTTACAATTTAAGGCCTACACTTAAAGAAAATTTGAAATTCAGAAAATCTTGTTTAATTGATGTGTAATGATAGTCATTACACATCAATCAAACAAGATTTCCTGATTAAATTCAATGTAAATCTGATATATTTGAAAGTTAAATGCGAGGTTGTGTATAACCCTTAAAATAGTAAAAAAAACTGAAGTTTCAGAATACTAATTAATGTCTAATACCTATTGTTAAAATTTCAGAAAAATCGTAGCTATCACCAATTTTCACGAAGGCATCCAACATCTTTTTATGTAATTTACATGAAATTTATTTAAAACTAAACATAGCCCACACTTTGCCCCCTTAGCAACTGTATTCCAAAACTCATAATGATCGGTTAATTTAGTTTAGTAATCTTGTAAATGCAAATATATAAACATATAAATATTAACGTAAAAGCCAGTTTAACAAAAAGGACTTCATTAAAAGAAATGTAATAATATAAATTTGAAACAACTCCATCTCTGATAAAGGAGAGGTTTTCTCGAAAATTTTAAAACAAAGATAAAAAGAAAACGAAAATTAAAATAAAAACATTTACATCGTATGTATAGCATAAAGATGGTTCATTGCTAATGTTTTAAAATACAAATTTAAAAACATTCTTCAAAGAACAATTTTTAAACTATTTCCCGGAATGCCGTCGTTAAGTTTTCATTTAAAGGCTGTTTAAAATACATAGTTTAATGACATCATGCTCAACACGGCAAAAACAAATGTGAAAATGACTTTGCTAAAAATAATGATATTAATATGATATCTCTGATGAAGATAAGATTCCCTAAAATATTTGAGACCAAACAGTTTTTAAATATTTCTATCATATGCATGGCTTCTAACGGCTTTATTTTTTATTTTCAAAATATAAATTTAAAACGATGCTTCGATGAACAATTTTAAATATATATATATATATATATATATATATATATATATATATATATATGTATATATAATTATTTTGGGGGAGGATACAAAACTTTATTAATGCAATAATGAAGGGAAGACGTGTTGAATCTTTCATAATTAAAAGATTTAGGGGATAAGAAAAAAAAAAGATTTCGCCTGTCGACTAGTTTCGCCCAAACTTTACAAGGCTGATATCGTGGGATGAAAAAAAAGAAAACCTTTTATATTTAAAATGAAATTAGCGTTATGTTATGAAGGGGAAAAAAACAACACGTTCGAATTTTTAAATGTAATTGCAGTGCCAATTACGTGGGCCGGAAGACGTTGAGATTAGACAATAGAGTACAGCAACACACCCCCAGTAAAATCAGGAATGGAACCTTCCGGTCACGAGACGTTCTAAGAAATACATACGGTTCTTCGATAACTGACCACCTGATAAATAACCCGTTGTGCGCAACGAACTTTAGCACAGATTCATTTTCCATCTTAAGCTGTGCTCACTCATCTTATCATTTGAAAATCTTGGAAACTATCCACGTACGCCTCAAGAGGCCCTTCCTCTGAAAACAGAACGAGTGTCTCTTGGGGTTGAGTGTGATTAGTCTCTAAGACACAACCTCCATTCCATATAACATCACGCTTATTTTATTCTAAATTCGAACTTTTTGTTTTTATTCCCCTTCATAACATAACGCTAATTTCATTTTAAATATAAAAGGTTTTCTTTTTTTAATCCCACGATATCAGCCTTGTAAAGTGTGGGCGAAACTAGTCGACTGGCAATTTTTTTTTCTCATCTTTTAATTATGAACGATTCAACACGTCTTCTCTTCATTATAGCATTAATATATATATATATATATATATATATATATATATATATATATATATATATATATAAATATAAAATTTCATCGAGTACACATTACATTGAACATTCGAAGATGAAATAGATTTGTCATCCGAACATTTTTATCTTTCTCCCTTCATTTATCTTTATATATATATATATATATATATATATATATATATATATATATATATATATATATATATATATAAAGTTCTAATATATTGATAAAATTAACTTAAAACCAATATTTTTCAAAAGTGGACAATACAAAGTAGAGCTTTATAAATGAATAACATTAGATAAACATTGGAATAGCCTACGCGAATAAACTTGCGTGTTCATGTTAGTACATCTTTATGGAGTCCCGTCGAGATATACTTATATACTTACATTGAAACGCAAGTAAATGTGCGTAAGCTATTCTAATGCTTTATATATATATATATATATATATATATATATATATATATATATATATATATATATATATATTATAATATAAAATGAGGTAATAAAATAAGGTGTCAATCAAATTTTATTAGAATTCAAAGTTCATGCAAAGCATCCTTAAGTCCTTAGCTCATGAGTTTTCAAAGATAATTCTTCTCTTCAGAGGACCATTACCGCAGTTATACTACTACAGGCAATAAAATTACGCTTTGAAAATATATAAAATTATATACACAAATATATAAAAATACATAACATCAAACATATCAATCCAAAAACATACTTTTGTTGAATCCATACAGTCCATCCAGGTCATACAAGTTGAGAAGCATAATCAGGAAGGACATTACTCCAAGATACAAACAGCAGTCCAAATACGTGAAATTGAAGGGGCCGGCAAAGTTATCCAGTCGCGAAATGTGTCCATATTCATTGAATTGTTTTTGGATTGATATGTTTGATGTTATGTATTTTTATATATTTGTGTATATAATTTTATATATTTTCAAAGCGTAATTTTATTGCCTGTAGTAGTATAACTGCGGTAATGGTCCTCTGAAGAGAAGAATTATCTTTGAAAACTCATGAGCTAAGGACTTAAGGATGCTTTGCATGAACTTTGAATTCTAATAAAATTTGATTGACACCTTATTTTATTACTTCATTTTATATTATAATATTAATGCTCTATCCAGTATATTGAGCTTCAGTTTTTTATCCGGATGTTTCACTAATTATAAGATATTAGTTGACGCTTATATCTTTTGTTGGATTGCTTCATATATATATATATATATATATATATATATATATATATATATATATATATATATATATATATATATATATATATATATATATATAAAGATAGATGAAAGAAAGAAAGACGAAAATTATGTTTATTACAGAATATATCTTGGATTGAACAATTTAAGTTTGAAGTAAATCTGGACATTCGTACATGTTTATCACTCTTCTTTCATCTATTTTTATAATTGCCCTATCTCGTATATTGAGCTTAAACCATTTCACTATAGGTTCTATTTACTAAAAGTTTACTTTTAGTTTCATATTTGATTATATATATATATATATATATATATATATATATATATATATATATATATATATATAAACATATTATTTTTCAATATAAGTGTATATATATATATATATATATATTGTAAATAGCAAAACAATTATATATATATATATATATATATATATATATATATATATCGTTTTGGTAAGATCAGTGGAAAGAGCCCCAGCAGAGTGCTCGATTATTAAAAATTGAAATTCAAAATAAGAGCGTAATATTTATTTATACATTGCATTACAGAAGGTCAGAACAACATGGTGCTACAATACAACACAACACAGCAAAAGCTGATGATAGTCAACGAAACGCGATAATGAGTTGATCACTAAATTTGAAACCGACAATAACATGTTTTTCTGACATTCTGTAGTACAATTTATATATATATATATATATATATATATATATATATATATATATATATATATATATATATATATATATATATATATAGTCATCTATAGAATATCGCCAATATTTTATTGCTATTTTTGTTAATATTAACCTGGGACATATTATTTTTACCTAACCAATTCTGAAACTATTTTTGAATCGTTTCATAATGATACCACATTCATGAATTATTCTTCTTGTGAAATAATCGATAGACAATGACCAGCCGAGCATAATGGATTGGTTAGGACAGGACTGATAAACGGCTTGACCAGCACTCCCAAGAATTTGCAGCGAATTTATGAAGGATTCAGCTATATATACACGTAAAAAAGATCTCCAAATCATACATGGCTTATAGGTTTATAGTATAAAACTAGACGTTCACCCCTTTCATACTAAGTACGAGAAGTATTAAATTCTGAAAATAGCAATAACGTATTGTATGAAGAAACGAAGACAAATAGATTTTTGTAATGGCAGCGGGGTAATACTGCATTTCTAATAAACACACAGCTTTTAAAATATTTCCTATTCACTATTCACTTTCTCTTTCGCTCAGGACAATTTAACTCGAGATTCAAAATATCCGCATTTTATATAGACCTGTTACCTAAAATACAATTTGAATATTGGTTAACAATAAACCAGCATCACTTCTACTAGATTAGCTACACGACTGCTACGGACTTTTGGACAACTTTACACACGCTGTTACAGACACATCTATTGACAATAAATTAGTCAAGATAAAATAACCCTACTTGGAATTGTACTAATTCCCTGCAGAATTATGTCCTCTTTTGAGAATGCTCTTTTCTGTTGACAAATTTTTCCTGCAAATACTTAATCTGTGAAACAATAGATTTAAAAATCCAGTTGAATGCGTTTAAGTATCCAGTCAACTGGCTTTAAGAATCCAGTTTAATAACTTGATTTCCATAATGTCTCTTAGCAGTATGATTAGTCCACGCATTTTTGAAGATGAGCGTAATATTTCACGCATTTCGATCACAACGTTTTGATCGATACTTTATTAATATTTAGCAGATTTTAAAAGGAATTTTCATAATTTTCAGACAAAATGATCCAGAAAATAATACAATACTTATGTGATAAAGTTCTATTATTAACTGATGACATTTTCGTTAAGGTCTTTATCGTCTATGGTATTTATTCCTCTTGTTATTTTAAAGAGTAATATATGAACAGATGACACTGAAATAAAGGTAATTATTGTTCCGAACACACAATAAAAAGGAACACTAAGAGTGGAAGTAAAGGTTTGTTTTTTCCATATTATACTTACAAATGCTGATGTTATGCTTTCTCATCATGCAAAAAGTGTACACACATTCATTACAGTATAACTGCTATATATTATATTTTGATATTTAATACTATTTAGAGTTATACATTATTTGAACATATGAGTAACTAGAAGAAATTAACCGTTGGGTCACCCATGGAGCCAGGGTTAAATTGTTTAAACTAGGAAAAAGTGAATTTGTAAAGCCAGTTTAATATACTAACAAAAATCAGAAAACAAAACTAAGCTTTCTGCTCGCTATACCTCTTTGTCTCGCTCGTGGTCTATTTTCCACACCAGCTACGAGTTATATAGTATTACTGCCTGTAGTGATATTTCCTTATTTATGATGAACTCTTCCAATCCGTTTCTTCTGTCATTTATTTCTGATATTTGACTGCTAACAAACAGATATAAAGAGAGATTGAGATAGAGTGACGATAACGAGACTACTAGATGACTTATAGAATAAGAGCGGCGTACAGTATACATTTAGAGAGGGTGAAAGTGATGCATAGAAATTGTGTAAGAGATGGATCAATTGGTTTATTATTTGCAAATTACGGATCATCCAAACAATTATTTATTTCAAACGTAATTCAATCCCAAAAAGGACGAATATTTTTGCATATCTTTTATGTGATTAAATATATATGAAACAAGCTTTAAGGAAACAAACGTTTATTAAATAAGCTTTAGTATTATAATAGATTTTATTACTATGTCTCTGAAAAAGTATTTGTATTTTGCACACAATTTGTGAATTCCATTCTATATATCTTTTCATTTCTTTGATCATTATATTATAATGTTCTTGTTCTTTGTTACAACTTCTCGTTTTCTTCTTTTCCACGATTGTAGAGAAATAACCCAGTACACATGATTATTCATAACGCTTAACATTACTAGTAAATATTTAGAACTAGGGGAGAGAGAGTTTGAATTCTTACTGGACACTATTTGCGACTGTCTTCGGTTTCTCTGTACAGGGATTTGTCAGGATCACCTTACATGAGGATATTTCGCCCTGCAAGTAAATTCTGACCAACGATTCAAAATAACATAGTATCTAAATCTCAAATAAGATTCCATCGTTACGACTAGACACTGACCCATACGAGGAAGAGTGCACCTTCAAACAATGCTTCCTCGAGTAGCAGGACTCATCTGAATACTCCACAAAACTAGATTAATTCTTGCCTTTGAATCAAGCAAAACCAAGAAGAAAAACACACAAGAAAGATAAACTATACCATAGTCAATTGATCAATTGGGCGAAGAAAAATCATATTCTTCTCTGTTACACTTAGTAAAACTTTGAAAAGTAGAAGAGAACCTTAAATAAACGCTAGGCTATCTATGTATCTCATACAGAAATCAAGTGTTAGCCACAGAATTACTTCACTTGATTTTGGAGAACTAACCGAGTCAAAAAAAGCAAAAGAGGAAATTAACTAAGAATTTATTCATCAATATGTTTACGCGTTCATTTAGTTGTAGTAGAACTTATATATAAATCTGGTATCCTTAAGTTAGGCAATATTTTGATTTGAAACTTTTACAGTTCTGATAAAAAAATGTAACTTTAATGAAGGAATATCTATAAGATACTATGTCTGTCAGTCTGTCACGTTTACTGCGACCTACAGGTTGTGGCATAAATACCTCCAACATTAAAACCGTTGATAAAAAGAAGGGGAAACAAGATTTACGAAAAATTAATGCTAGTGTTGTTTAAACTAAGGGTTACTCTGTTTTTGTTTATTTAGTTTTAAAATTGCATACTCCAAATGGTGGCCTTCTATTCACTATACACTGTTGATGAGAGTTTCTAAAGTTTTCAATCACCAAAATAGTCATTACAGAAGCAGTTTAAAGGACAGCGTCACAACATTTACAAGATTACCATGCTTTAAAAGCGTTTATTCAGCAGAAGAACGATGTGAACCAGTATACACGATATTGCTTGATGAGGGAATCTGAAGGAAAATTGTAAGTCATTAGCCAAAGGAAATAAATTATTGGTACTTGCATCGGTTCAGTATCAACAAATAGGTGATAGTGTAAAATGTAGGATATATTTCCGCCGTACCCGTCACTTATATATAGTACTTGCACGGTCTAAAACGGTAAATATGCGTTGCCATACGTTGATATCGATAGTTGCATCTCTACTAAACTACCACACAACCTCGTTAACATCATATGACGCTTGGGTTAGGCGTGGGTGATAAGTGGCTTCACAAAAATTAAAATCTAACAAACGTTCCGATTTATTTTCCTCCCCACGAGGTCGGTTTTTAATGTAAGTGGATACAGCTCCACCAAAAGGGGATTTCACGATACGGACAAAAAATGTCTCACTGCTAATGATCGTTTCTGAAGAAACATGTGAAGAGTTCGATTGCAGAACGCGATAAACGTCATTTTCAAAATTACTATAAACAATGTTGTATTTCAATCCTCTACCACACCCCAAAGTCATGTTTTAAATAATATGATATCGGCATCATTTTGTTTCCTTTCAATTAAAATAAGCTTCAGTCGAATCTAGATTTAATATTCGCGCCATTTGATTGTTTAATGTCTCAATTTAAACAATTAGGATTTATTGCGCTTTGTATTCGAAATCTTCATGTCCAGTCTAAAGTTTCATGTGCATGATCGAAAACATTGATATGGTAATCATATGTACTAAGACCTCCATATGTATTCTGCAAGTGGGCACAACAACACAACCTCGGTATATTAAGTAATAAGTTAGAGAAAATTAACCTAATGAAGCGAAATATATGGTTATGCAAAGATTAAATGCAATCACCCCGTACCAGTGTAGCAACCCAAATAGAAGAGAACGTTCTTGGAACATTGAAACGAATTACTGATCGAGTACGAAAGACTATGGTGACACGTTTGGCATTGATAACGTACAAGATCACGAAGAACTGTTTGAAACTGAAATCAGAGGTAAATATAGTGAGTGTGAGTTAGCGATTAACTATTGACTATTTAATGAAACTTTTGATAATAGTTATCTTGAACATATTATATTTATTAAACATGGTTAAGCATTATTACGCGTTTATTAAATTAAATTCATGGCTTTGCAAATTTTCATTTGCTTAGATATCAAAGGGAAAACTTTACTGTTTTCTCAGTCGTGATTCAAAAACCAAATTAAAAGTTAATTTTATGTTAATAACGTTTATATTGAAAATTAAATTCTTGATATTTTAGTAATGGCTAGAAGAATACCCGTCAAAATTAATTCCCCGAACAGAACAGTTTTGCACCACCTTTGTGTCTCCTTACGAAGATTAAAATTAAGATATAATGATACTAGACCCTATATTTAGAAATAAGTTTTGACCAGGCGATTGGCAGATTTAAAACTATTTTATTTCAGTCTATAAAGAGATTCTCCGATCATATAAAATTAGTTATACAGAAGAGGAGCCTATTTTATACATAATCTACTGATGAGAGACAAGGACAGTCAAAACTATTTGTAAAGATAGCATCTATCTGTCACCCTGACTTTAACAGGAATAATCTAATTCGCCTTAAAATGAGAATGCAAACTGAAAGCAGCAATGATTTAAATATAATTGCTGCGGCGATCCTTCGCTTCACTGCTTCAGAACGGAAAGGAAACCCCGAGAGACATCGTAGATAATTTACGTCACAGAAAATAGCGGCAGCATTTTCTGTGACATAGATAGCAGGCATAACTAACATATGGTTGGGTGAGTCTTGTCTTAAACATCACCGGCACTATTAGTTCGTGTAGCAGCAGCATACCATTGTGCTCCCAGACACGTTGTCAAGCGTAAACATTAAAATGAGAATAGCTACACTACCTTTCATAGAATAATCTACAGAAACGCTGAATGAGTGGCATATTGGCGACTAAAGAAAGCAATACATGTGACACCTGTAAAGATACAAACCCTCTCACAAAACTGGTCAACTCCCAATCCATGGGCGTGAAAAATCAAAGCTGACCTAAAAAATATTCTACTTTATGAAAACATTTGCTAAAATTGAAGAGCTTTGTTCTATTGTTTATTTTACACATGTTTCTTTACAAATTTTGGTTAATAACATTTTCGGCCAAAAGTTTTGTAGTTTAATTAACGTGGGAAAAATCAGTAGAAATTTATGTTAATATATACAGAAAAGCTGAATTAATACTACTACTGCGTCGAATTTGGATGCATTACCTCCCTTTAATTATGAGCATGCATATTGTCAGCGTATGGTCGTGCTAACGAACTCAGATAGAACTAAGATAGAGACAATCATAATTATTATATAGCGTTTTTTTTGCTTTTCCTTTCCAAAGAAGGGCTCCTTTGTCTCTTCTGTGCAATAGGTGGAGGGGGAGGCATGTCATCCATTGGGGAGGGGGAAGGGGGCTAGGCCCTATAAGAGATGCTGGAGAAGGCGAAGGGGAGGGCTGCTTTGTGGGGGACGCAGGTGGAGTATTTTTGGAGGTATTTAATGGGGAGACAAAGGGAGAAGGTTTGGGGGAAATTACTTTTTTGGACGATTTGATGGAACTTAGTGGGATAAGTTTGTAAGGTTTTTCTAAAATTGGGGCAGTGATTGGGGGGGGGGGGCATTGATTTGGGAGAATGTGAATTTTTAGGGATTATTGGTTCGGTGACCAGCTGGGGACTTGGTTTGGGGGTAGTGGTTTTATTTGAAATAGATGAATTATTTTTTCTTCTTTTTTCTCTTTTTTTCCTTCTTTTTCATCTAGTTTAGTTTTAAGTGTTTTGGCTTTAATAAAACTGTCTTTCCCCGGGTCGTTTTTTAGCATTTCTTTTTCTCTCATTTCGTCTAGAGAGACCCAACACGGTTTTTCTTACCCGGAACTATAATCAATTCGTTGTCTTTTTCCGAAGTAGACAGAGCAGGAAAACCGTCGTCAGAGTCGTCAGATGCTGATGTGATTAGCTGACCAATTGTAGCTGGAGGATCGAGGTGGGGGCCTGCCTTAGATGTTCTGGTAATCGGGTTGTCGTCTTCTGGGTGGATTTTTTTGCGGGCAATCCATTGTTAAATGACCTAGTTGCTCGCAAAACCAACAAACCGGTCTTCGTCCTGCTAATATTATTGGGAGTTTTTCCTCCCCGATTTGTAGATAGTAGGAGATGCTGTCATAAGCTTTTTTTATCAATGAATAGCTCGAAATTCAAGGTGCCTGGAAACCTGTCGAAATTGACGTCTGTGATTTCACCATATTTAAGAAAAAACGCGCCAATATGCTCAATTTTGACGTTAAACGACACATTAAAGATGGAAATAGAAAATCGTCTTCTGCCCATGTATTCCGTACGTAAAACGTACTCTTGTGTGATTATTTGTGTTAGGGAAAGATTAGCACAAATGCCTTCATTAGGAAATAGAGCGTTCCATGTATTAAAGCCCTTGCATTTGATAAACCTTTGAGGTTTAAAGCCTGCTGTTGCCTGTAGTCTACATATTAATTCAGGAGAGGCTTGATAGATTTCTTATTATTTGTCGACCACAAACATTGTTACAGCTCTTGTTTTAAATTTCTTCGAGTTTCGGTAAATCCACATTAATTCCATGTTCCTTGACCATGTGTTCATATTTATTTGCATCCTTCACGAATTCTTTAACATTAATAGAAACCTTTAGTGGTTTACACCATTCAGAATTGTCGGACATTTGGTCGCCATCTAGTTAACAACTAGAGGCACAAAAAACAGGGGGGAAAAATAAAAAAAAAAGTAAAAAAACAAAACAAAACAGAACGTGGCAGAAAAAGAAACGACGTCAAAAGGAAAACAGTTCAACAATAAAATTAACGAGAAAGCAATAACAACGGTAACGATTAATAACAATACTGGCAACAATAAGATTTTAGAAAGGGTACTGACGTGACGCAGGGTTTCAACTATCTCACTGGATTCAATATTTATTCTCCATAAAGAATACTGAAATGCGACACAAGGCCAAAAAGGGGGGTGGGAAAAAGATCGGTCTTCACTAACTTACTCTGACTTGTCTAACTTGGCTAGTTTCATTCGTGACCATCATTCACCAAAATACTACATTCATACTACAATCATGCACCATACACCAAAAGAATTTATACCATGACTATCATACTTAAAACCCATAATTATACAATACTAGCGGGGCTACCCGGCGTTACTCGGGGTCATAAAAATATAATTGAAGAAAAATCGCGTGTGTAACATCTTTATATCAAAAATTCTATTTCAATTGCGCGTTCTGTATACGTACCGATCGCTGCCACAGAGCGCATGCTAATAACATACCTATCACCGGCGCGGTGCACATGCTATATACATACTTTTTGCTGCCCATGTGCACATGCTATATACGTGCTTGTCGCCGCCCCTGAATGCTAAATACGTTCCTATCGCCGCCCCGGTGCGAATGCTAAATACATACCTATCGCCGACCCGGTGCGAATGCTGAATACGTACCTTTCGCTACCCCAGTGCATGTGCTATATACGTATCTATCGCCACCCCGGTGTGCGTGCTATATACGTACCGATCGCCGCCCCCGTGCACATAATATATACGTACCTATCGACGACCCAGTGTGCATACTACATATGTACATATCGCTGCCTCAGTGCGAATACTGAATACGTACCTATCACCACCTCGGTGTGAATGCTAAATACGTACCTATCTCCACTCCTATGCACTACTATATACGTACCTATTGCCACCCCAGTGCACATACTATGTATATAACTATCGCCGGCCCGGTGCGCATACTATATTCGTACCTATCGCTGCCCTGGTACGCATACTATATACTTACCTATCTCTGCTAGGGTACATACACTGTATATTTACCTATCTCCATTCCAGTTCGCATACCTAAGAACTTATATTAATGCGCCCCTGTCGTGTCAGAAAAACAAAATAGTGTTCATTCATGTATTGTCACTATCATAAATATAAATATTTTTAGTTAAGAAAAGAAAAAAAGAAATTTTGTTTGCACCACCCAAGAAATTTTTTTTCATCCGCCCCATACTTAGAAATATTTTTAATTTAAAAGAAAAAAAGAAAAATTTTTGACCCCCCTAAAAATATTTGTTTTACCCTCCCCCATACATAGAAATATTTTCAGTTTTAAAATAGGGGAAAAAAAAATTACCCCCCCCCCCAAAAAAAATTTTTTTTCTTTTCATCCTCCCACATACATATAAATATTTTTGATGAAAAAAAAAAAATTCCCCTCCCCCTCGAAAGAAAATATTTTTTTTACCCTTCCCCATACATAGAAATATTTTCAGTTAAAGAAAGAAAAAAAATTTCCGAGTTGCCTCGGTCATATCAAACAACAATACTGCAGAAGCCTCCTGCTCCTATATTGTAGAAGCACCCCTGATGCTGGGTCCTATACTGTAGAAGAACCCCTGGCCTCTATACTGCAGTAACACCCATGGTCCCTATTCTTCATAAGCCTCCGGGTCCTATATTGTAGAAGCACCCCCGGTGCTGGGTCCTATATTGTAGAAGCACCCCTGGTCCTTATATTAAGGAAGAACCCCTGCTCCCTATACTGGAGAAGCACCCATTGTCCCTATTCTGCAGAAGCATCCGGGTTCTATATGGTAGAAGCACCCCCGGTTCTTGGTCCTATACTGTAGAAGAACCCCTGGTCCCTATACTGGAGAAGCACCTATATTTCTAGGGATCGTTATACTTTAGAAGCACCAACATTCCTGGGGGGACCGTCATACTTTAGAAGAATAAACATTTGTGGGGACCGTTATACTGTAAGAGCACCAATGTTTCTAGGGACCGTTATACTTTAGAAGCACCAACGTTCCTGGGGAGGGACCGTTACACTTAAGAAGCACCAATATTTCTAGAGACCGTTATACTTTAGAAGCACCAATATTTCTAGAGACCGTTATACTTCAGAAACACCTACATTCCTTTGAAAATCAAGTAGACCTCCTGAGCACTACTGATATCACTCTTACCGGTTATCAGGTGCGGATGTGATTGAGCAACCCTTGTTTCACTACACACTGTTAACGTAGCCATCCTATGATGTTATTGATGCATCCGGACAAAAGTTATGGGATAACCTGATACAACCGGACAGAATCTAGGACAAGACCGGGTATATCAGGCAAGGGATTATTGGGCATGTTTAGTGAGTCAGCGTTTTTATGAAGTTATTACATAAATACATTGGATAATTTCCAAATTACTACTGAATAGAGTTGAAAAAATGTATCATGTAAATGTATATGTATCATGTATATGTATCATGTATCATGTATATGTATCATGTATATGTATCATGCATATGTATCACGTATCATGTATATGTATCATGTATCATGTATCATCTATGTATCATGTATATGTATCTGCATTATGTATATGTATCATGTATATGCATCATGAATCATGTATATGTATCATGTACATATATCATGTATATGTATCGTGTATCATGTATATGTATCATGTATATGTATATGTATCATGGATATGTCTCATGTATAGGTATATATATATCATGTATCGTGGATATGTATCATATATCATGTATCATGGATATGTATCATGTATCATAGATATGTATCATGGATATGTATCATGTATCATTGATATGCATCATGTATATGTATCATGTATATATATCACGTATCATGTATCATGTATCATTTATATGTATCATATATATGTATATGTATCATGTATATGTATCATGTATATGTATCATTTATAGGTGTATAAATATCATATATCGTGGATATGTATATGTATCATGTATCATGTATCATGGACATGTATCATGTATCATGGATATGTATGTATCATGGATATGTATCATGTATCATGGATATGTATCATGGATATGTATCATGTATCATTGATATGTATCATGTATCATGTATGATGGATATGTGTCATGTATGATGGATATGTATCATGTATCATGGATATTTATCATAGATATATTTATCATGGATATGTATCATGGATATGTTACATGTGTCATGGATATGTATCATGGATATGTATCATGTGTCATGGATATGTATCATGGATATGTATCATGTGTCATGGATATGTATCATGAATATGTATCATGTGTCATGGATATGTACCATGTATCATGTATATGTGTCATGTATCATGGATATGTATCATGGATATGTATCATATATCATGGATATGTATCATGGATATGTATCCTGTATCATAGATATGTATCATAGATATGTGTCATGTATCATGTATCATAGATATGTATCATGTATATGTATCATAGATATGTATAATGTATCATGGATATGTATCATGGATAAGTATCATATATATGTATATGTATCATGTATATGTATCATGTATATGTATATGTATATGTATCATTTATAGGTGTATAAATATCATATATCGTGGATATGTATATGTATCATGTATCATGTATCATGGACATGTATCATGTATCATGGATATGTATGTATCATGGATATGTATCATGGATATGTATCATGGATATGTATCATGTATCATTGATATGTATCATGTATCATGTATCATGGATATGTGTCATAGATATATATCATGTATCATGAATATGTATCATAGATATGCATCATGTATCATGGATATGTATCATGTATCATAGATATGTATCATGTATCATGGACATGTATCATGTATCATAGATATGTATCATGGATACGCATCATGGATATGTATCATGTATGATGGATATGTATCATGTATCATGGATATTTATCATAGATATATTTATCATGGATATGTATCATGGATATGTTACATGTGTCATGGATATGTATCATTGATATGTATCATGTGTCATGGATATGTATCATGGATATGTATCATGTGTCATGGATATGTATCATGAATATGTATCATGTGTCATGGATATGTACCATGTATCATGTATATGTGTCATGTATCATGGATATGTATCATGGATATGTATCATATATCATGGATATGTATCATGGATATGTATCCTGTATCATAGATATGTATCATAGATATGTGTCATGTATCATGTATCATAGATATGTATCATGTATATGTATCATAGATATGTATAATGTATCATGGATATGTATCATGGATAAGTATCATGTATCATGGATATGTATGATGTATCATGGAGATGTATCATGGATATGTATCATGTATCATGGATATGTATAATGTATTATGTATCATAGATATGTATCATAGATATGTATCATGTATATGTATCATAGATATGTATCATGTATCATGAATTATAGATATTCTTCATCATTTTCTATCCCCTCATGGTATTCTTTATCATTTTTAACCCCTCATGATATTCTTCACCATTTTCAATCCCTTCATGATATTCTTCATCATTTCCAATGTCCTCATGATATTTTTAATCATTTTTAATCCTCTCATGATGTTCTTTATTATTTTCAATCTTCTCATGATGTTCTTGATTATTTTCAATCCTCTCATGATATTCTTCATCATTTTCAATCCCCTTATGATGTTCTTCATCATTTTCAAACCATCTTATGCTATTCTTCATCTAAGGGGTGGGTGTATAGATTCGGGAATACTCTCATCATCTTACTCTGTGAATTTTACATAAGAATACACTTTTATATGTTATGTATATTCTCTACCCTTGTTTTAAAAACCTAAATTGTGTTTTTAAACGGGAGTTATCGTTCTTCCTTAGCTATCCTCTAACAATTAAATATCATTAAAAACCATAAATTGTTTTAGTAACTTGAGCTATTACGTAATTAACTTACAATATGACTCAGCAATTTCAAATTACTATAACATATAATGAAAAATAACTGAACCCCACCCCCTGATGAAATATGCCCCATGGACCCCTAAGGAGTGGGATTATAGATTCGGGAATACGCTCATCATTTTACTCTGTGAATTTTACATAAGAATACACTTTTATATGTTATGTATATTCTCTAACCTTGTTTTAAAAAAACGTATTCGAAAAAGTGGGTAGCAACTATATTGCTTCGCTATAAATTTACTACTCACACGTCACCCTACTACACTAGGTCATTTGTTTATAGAGGCGAACGACTGTTACCACACCGCTACATTTCACATGGAACGAATTATATTTTGCAATTCTTGATGCTTGATAGTTATACATTTTGAGTAACCGGAATACATGTTTACAAACACATCGTTGCCGGCCATGTTTCTCGATGACAGGAAATTACATTTTTGACGTTGCTCTCTTCCATTTATATTTTTCTTACTTATTTTCGTCGATATATTTTTCATTAATTCAGCTTTCCCCGGAAAGCTGAAACTACTTCCGTCACGCTGCAAATTGCTGGATGCCAATTCTAAAAAGGCACCAAAAAATTATCCCCTAGTGCACACACAGTTAGCCCCTCATTACACTAAAAGCTAAAATATCAAAAACAAATTAAAATTACTCTATTTCGGATACCTATTTTATAGGTAAATCATTTTTATTATTCCTCGCGGACTACACCGGGACATGGGTCTTCCTAGCTGTTAGATAAAGCTCTATATCTTACCCTTTATTAACAAATGAAGAGAACAGATTAATAAGCTCTCATAAACCTCACTGGTTTGCTGAGTAGATAATTTGGGCAGCAGAGATAAACGATCTAATTAAAGTGAATCAAGGCGAAGTGCGCATTTTTACTATTTGAAAACGGAAACAGAAATGGAATCTTAGAGAAATAATTTTTTCATCCGTAAACCATGCGCTCTTATCGATGTAATTATGTAAAAATATAGAAACATTTTAAGTCCAAGTTATAAAATAGGAAAAGAAAACAAGAAAAAATAGAAAAAATACTTTATCAAAATAAAGAAGACTTGTACGATTTATTTTCATAATGGACATCAGCGAAATATGTTTGTGTAATTGTGTGTTTGTAGAAAGTATATAGACTCGAATTGTACAATTTTTATATTTCTTAATTATGGAGAATTCTGATGGCTGCTTTAACTTTTCTTTTTCTCCTCATTATATGATGTGATTTTGTATTAAAATTATTTGCAATAATAATTCCGGGGTATAAAATTCATGTAATATAATGACGCAGAAAAAAAGGCGACGATGATTGAAGGACTAGGACAAATTATCTCAACTCGTAGTAACCTATGAAAAAATAATAGCAATAAATAAGAAAAACAAATATTATTAAGTATTTTTTCGTCAGGGATTGGAAATCAGAACATTGCTTTATTTGTGATGCATCTCTAGCAGTCTAGCTTATAAAGAGGGAGAGGGAAGATAAACATTGTTTTAATATATAGAAAGGGAGAATTGCAGTAATATTTTAATGTAGACATCCTCTAAGGCTGCCCTCTAAATATTTTCATGACACTGCCAATTAAAATATTAATTTAATTTCCCCTTTGTTAATATTACTTATATTTAGCTGTTAGCTATTCGTCCTCTCTTTATTTGCAGTTATCATTTTAACATATACCTCCTACTTGTTTGCCAATTCACTTTCACAGGAACAATATCAAAACTGATTATGAAGTTGTAAAAAAGTACATTTTACCGGCAAAATGTTGGTAAACAAAGGTGTATAATATTGTCTTCAGAGAAACATTTATTTTACTAAATAGACACCCCTTGCCTCTCACTCCGTTTCTCTTCGTTTTTATCGTTCGTTATTTTTCTCCTTTCTTTTTCATACTACTACGTATTATCTTTCCATATTCATTTATAAGGCTATCTATGCAGACACAATTTACGTTTTTCTTGTACACATCTGAAGAAGGTAGATCATATATTGAAACGTCATATGAACTGAACATATACTTTTTTACTTTGAACTATTTCTCTTTGTCACGTTTTACCAACAGATTGTTGGATATTATATCGAATTACTTCTCTCTCTTTTTCCCCTGTCTGTCTGTCTGTCTCTCTATCTCTTTCTCTCTCTTTATATATATATATATATATATATATATATATATATAAGGTGAGTCAATGAAAAATAATTAGACCTGCAAATGGAAACAGATCAATATTTTCAGTATTTTCCTCCTTTTTTCTTCTTTATTTTCGGTTCCTAACCCCCCAACATCCTATGGTATTTCCACTTTTTTTTCTCTTATTTCCCCCTACATATCCCACAATTCCAAGTAAATTTCACACTTTAAAACAATTCGGATTACCATTTTTCATTGAGTTTTGGTTCGTTGCTTTTTGCCTTTGGATCTGTTTACTTGAAAACAGGAAGAAATGCGTTTTCTTAATATGGCTAATTTTGTCTGATCCCCCCTCTAAGGACTAAGTACTTGGGTGGAATGGTCGCTGTTGGATTTTCATACAGATTCTTCTGGATTTACCAATTACATTCGAACCCCATACAACTTGGATCTCCGTGTTTGGTGAATTTCACTTACATTGAAACACAACCGTTTGAACTTTTAAAACCTTTTAAAAATAACTTAAAAAAAACAAAACTTTTTTCAAATTTTGAATATTGACTGTTCTTATCTGTCAACTTATCAATCCCTACTTCCTCTAATGATAAGATTTTAATCTTTGAAAAGCCTGGCTTAAGGAATGAAATTGAAAGAGAAGAAGAATAAATATTTTTATTTACTAAATGCTCCTTGTTCTGAACAACT
>OY744516.1:181080213-181220213 GCA_963556195.1 Sepiola atlantica | reverse complement strand
ATCTCGCGCAGAAAGTTGTCGAGATGCTTGAAAAAGTCATAATCGGTTGGCAAGAGGTCCGGTAAATATGGCGGATGAGGCAGAGTCTCGTAGCCCAATTCGTTCAGCTTCTACAGGGTCAGTTGTGCAACATGCGGACAAGCGTTGTCATGGAGAAGAATTGGTCCCTGCATATTGACAAATCTCGGGCGCATACGTTGGAGCTTCTGGTGCATTTCGTCAATTTGTTAGCAGTACTTCTCCGCCGTAATCGTTTCACCCGGATTCAAGAAGCTGTGATGGATGAGATCGGTCGCAGACCACCAAACAGTCACCATAACCTTTTTTTCTTCGAGAAGTGTTTTGGAGCTTCGCCGGCATCCAACCACTGTGCTGAACGTCGCCGATTGTCATAGATATTCCAATCTTCTCATCACACGTCAAAATACGCTTGAGAAATGGGGAGTTTCAGCAAAAGCGTAGAAGACACCTCAAAACGACGATTTTTTTTTTATTATCGTTCAATTCGTTCGGCACCCATTTTATCAGCTTTTTTTTGACTTCCCTATTTGCTTCAAATGGCGAACGATTGTTGAGTGATCGACCTCGAGTTCATCAGCAACTTCTCGTGTGGTTTTGCGAGGATCGGCTTCAATTAAAGCTTTCAGATCTTCGTTATCAACCGCAGTCGGCCGGCCTTGACCGTCTTGATCTTCGAGGCTCTCGTCACCATTGCGAAATTTCTTGAACCACCTTTGTGCCGTACGTCTGTTGGTAGTTCCTGGGCCAAACGCATCATTGATATAACGAGCTATCTCGGCAGCTTTTCGGCCTAGTTTGAACTGGAACAACAATACTGTACGGATTTCAATTTTGCCCATGCTGTCGAAAAGCCTTCAAAAACAATAAATGAGGAGATTAAAAATGGAAACGCGCTTTTAAATGATCTATAACAACGCTATATTATATCAATAAATTAATTCAGAAAACATATATAAATATAACATATGTGAGAAAATGCCATAGTTTTTGCGCCAACCTAATATATATATATATATATATATATATATATATATATATAAAGTACGTACATATATGTGTAGTACAAGCGTTGCTCAAAAAGAATTAACAAATAAATGACTTCTATAAAAGCGATATATTCCTGCGAGCTTTGAGAACGTCGTGCTACAGTCCTAGGGTCCCGGGTGACGCTTTTAACCTCGATGCAATTATTCGCAAAAGTCGATAATTTTGTAGCATTTGTATGCAACCAACTACTGTTCTCATATTGGATGTTATTCTCACAACGGTGTCGGCTAATGTAACCTTCGACCTTCTTCAGGTGAGCTTTGTTGATCTCGGGAATCTTCATGTTGAATTCGTAATCTATACGGATTTACGAACTGAACACTTTATTTAATCCACCGAACTAGGTTGTTTTCGTTCTGTCAGCAATGGCCGGGTTGAAATGTTAATCACTTTTTATTTCATTCTTAGTAAGTATCGCCTATTGTGAGGATTGAACCTTCAACTTCCAGAAGACGAGGCGTAACGGATAAAGTGTTGAGTATAATTTGTTTTTAAGGACAATCTCCTGGATGTTGAAAGTTCAATCCTCACTTCAAGGGATACTAACTAAGAATAAAATGCAATTTGTTTTAGACTTTTATCCAGTAATCTTTTGAGTTCTACACAAAACCTCTTAAGTTCGACAAGAAGATGGTTGGAGGTTACATCGGCCTAAACTGTATGATAATAACACACAAGATTTTACGAATAGTCCCAATAACACAAATAATACAAATTATAAATGATACTCTAAAAAATTATAAAACAAGTCGATCTATTATTCAAGAAGTTAGAAAGAAATTTAAATGACTACATATGATCAAAGGTTAGATTCTCTTTTTTTTAATGGAATATCTAATCAATACCTTAACATTCGATCTTGTGAAATCAGCAGGAAGTAGCTACATCCGGGTAAGAAACAAAAATCCAAATGAAATTTTCTAATTGTAAACACAAAAAATAATTGGCAACACAAACCACTAAGTCCTTGCGAATAATTTAATTTAAGTTCGTTTAAAAATTTAAGTAAAACATGAATAGTAAAAGAATGGAATTCATTCTCGTCTTTATTTATGTTTTTCTTTTGTTTTGAACCTTTCTCTAAAATTTTCGTTTTCATTTCAGTAGTTCGTTGCTATATTTTGTCGTTTTAAGATAACATTATTTGTTGATTGTCGATCAATTATTATTTTCTTTTCGCATCTTTTTTTCAAGCCACTCAAACGTTATATTACTTTAATAATAACTTTATAAATAAAATAATATGCGAAGATCATTGTGTCCATTTCGTTAACTTAAGTTCTTTCTTAGGACTAGAAAGATAATTACCATATTTCACCAAAATCTGTATTTTTCGGAGATATATATAAGTAGTCATGAATATTAGAATATTGGCAACAATGATGTCTCCGTTTTAAATAGCATGTGCACATCTACCGTGGAAGGATACAATCAGTTTAATCTATTATTTAATTCAAACTTTTTCGTAAGTAGTTCTTTTAAGAACCGAACACGAGAAGAATTTAATTTCCTTCCATTCTGTTTCACTCGTGTCTGAGGTAAGAGATTTTCTCTTTTACTTACAGCAAACGCATCCATCGGTGCCTCTTATAACTAACTTGCATTGAGATATAATATACACGAGCGCTTAAACTATCATATAAAGTCAAGTAAATCTTTAGAACTTTAATATTTGTATTGCTCGTTTAAATCAATTAGACTTTGAAATATGTCGGAAATATTTATTTTCTGAAATAAGTCATATATCATTATCTATAAAGGTTTAAGGTAGTTACTCAAATTTAAGAAACACGGATATTGATCTGCCTAAAAGCAAACTTTTATCGTACGTACTTATGAGCAGTTCGAGAGTCTGGTCGGCATTTCTCCTTTAAAGAACTAACATTTTTTATTTTGATTCTATTTTACTTATTGCTTTTATTACAACACAAGTCCGAAGCGAACCCAGACGAAACAAATACAGTGTTTTACTTATACTTATCTATGTGAGGATATATCTTCCGACTCCGCACCCCTGTTTTCTACAATGATAAGCATAAGGTTGAACTTCGTTATCATGTAAGAAACCCAACGACACGATCAACTTATTATTGCTCCTTGGAGATAAATTACATGTCACGCAGTCTTTCACTGTTGCTCACACGAATGCCCAGGAATTTCGAAAATGACGGGATAAATCTGGATTTTTATTTATACTCATCTTAGAATATATATATATATATATATATATATATATATATATATATATATATATAGAGAGAGAGAGAGAGAGAGAGAGATAGAAGAAAAAAGAGTGATAAATATGCGACGATTGTCCAAATTTATTTCAAATTTCAATTGTTCAATGCAAGGTGTATTCAGTAATAAACTAGTGTTTATTATTCTTTCCTATAGCCAAGGCTTTTCAAAGATCGAAATCTTATCATCAGAGGAGAAATACAGATGGATAAGTTGGCTTTCGAAAAAAGCAAAGTTCAAATATTTGAAAAATATGAAAATTATTATTAAAGGAATTTTTGTTAAAAAAACGCTGTGAATGAAAAGAAAAATTCTGTGAAAAATATATGCAGATTGTCCGGGTGGTAAATTTCCGTTGAAAAGAAGTCAAATGAATTGTGGAATGTGAAGAAAACTCTTTGCGTGGGAGCAGTGTGGAGAAAGTGCTCAAAATATAGGTGAGTCCAGACGCACTTAAAGGGGATTGAAAAGGGAGAAATTGGCCATATTTATATACTTCCAGGACCAAATAAGGCAGATGATATCTCGTTCCAGGTTTAAATCCAAAAACATATATATATATATATATATATATATATATATATATATATATATATATATATATATATATATATATATATTTATATATTGTATTTTTTGTCTGGGTCCGCTCCCCCAGCTTGAAACTTAATGTACAATAGTGCTCTCTATATGATGTTCTCTTTCTCTATTCTCTCTCCCTCTCTCTCTCTCTCTCTCTCTCTCTCTCTCTCTCTCTCTCTCTCTATATATATATATATATATATATATATATATGCCGAATGTTTTTGAATTTTGCAAAGAATAACTCAATATCAATTTGGTCACTGGAATTTAGTGCACTATTGTTTACTTATGTATGCTCAGTTAACTATCAACATTAATCGAGCTTTTACTTGGATTATTTTAGACAATTTATTAAAAAATTATATAGAAATATATTTTTTCATACACTATATATATATATATATATATATATACATATATATATATATATATATATATATATATATATATATATATATATATATATATATATATATATATATATATATATATATGCTAAAAATAGATCATTAACCATTTAACGGGGACATACAAACGGTTATTTAATTATTTTAGATTTGAACATGTAACATTTAAATTTTGAATCCCGAGTTTTTCTTTTTTCTTCTTTCCTTTTTCTTTCCTTGTTTTTTTTTTCAATATAAATATCAAACTGAAAGAACAGGCTTTTCGCCTGAGGTGATGTTTGTTTTGAATAACTACAGATCGAAACATCGTCATGTCAGTGTCGCAGCGCTTGTACATATTTGTATGAAAGAATATTAATATAAATAGTTCTATTTACTATATAGCACTATTATAAACCCGGCTGAAATTCTCTGGATAGAAAGAGAGAGAGAGAGAGAGAGAGAGAGAGAAAGAGAGAGAGAGAGAGGGAGAGAGAGACGGGTAGGTGTTGCTCAAATTAAATAAACAAATACATAACTTTAATAAAGGCGATACATTCGTTTTACTAGTTGAGTTTCGCTCAGTGGTAAAGCGTCGTGTTTCGGTCTGTGGGATTCCGATTTCGAATTTCGCTAATTTCGGCCATGTTGATAAGTCGTAAGACGACGAAATATGTGTCCGTAAGAAATTATATTTAAATATATATATATATATATATATCGATACTTCATTGGTGAAGGAAAACATATTCTAACCTAGCGTTTAGGTACAATGCCGTTCCGTATAACTAGTTGAATTCGTTCAAGTGTCACAAATAAACAAATAAATCATATAATTACCTTAGTAATTTCAATTTTCATGTAGGAATTATTACTACTACTACTATTATTATTATTATTATTATTATTATTATTATTATTATTATTATTATTATTATTATTATTATCGTCGTCGTCGTCGTCGTCGTCGTCGTCGTCGTCGTCGTCGTCGTCGTCGTCATCATCATCATCATCATCATCATTATTATTATTATTATTATTATTATTATTATTATTAAAACTCATGACCAAAAGAAGAAAAAAAAACGCCCACCATTGACTTTTTGTTATATAATAGAGAATTTCTTTCCTAATTCATTTCAAGCGGCGTAGTTAGTCTGCATTGCTATTTGCTTTCTCGGTTCCCCATCACCTCTTTAAATTGTCTCATTTTAAGACAAGAATAAGACACGTGTTTTACTCGCTAATCTTCGAGTGACTCATTGGAAGTACATGTATTTATTTATATTCAAATAGTTACACGTTGGTCTTTATTATAAGGCTGATGATAAATTAAGCAACGGGCGGCTCATTAAAGCCTCGTTCATACGAGGCGACTTCGCTCGCCGCTACTGCAGTAGTGACGAGTAGTAGCGGCCTAATCGCATCGTGTGCCTGGTTAGTCGCAATTAGCACATCCAATTTGCGACTAGTTTACTCGCCACAACTAAAGTTGAACATGTTCAACTTTTGTCGCAAGTAGCAAGTGATTTCATGATCACGTGAACTAGTATCGTGCAAGTTCAGGATCACGTGATCTGGTATCGTGAGATTTTATGATTACATCACCTGGTATCTAGAGATTTTTTGATATTTGAAGACCTAATAGCGGCTGCTAGGAATCAATATTCGCTTTTATGATTTCAGTCATGCAGTTTGTTGCCATGACAGAAAAATAAAGTTTGAAGTGGTCAGCTAATGAAATCTGTGGATTTCTGGATATTTACAGAAACTACGAAGGTTTTTGGCATACAAACAATGTACAGTATATGAAGGAAAATGCGAGGGAGTTCAATTTTAAATATTTAATGAATGAACTAATTGAGGCTGTTTTTAAGATCCCTGACGAAGATAATTTGATAATTTGAAAATAAAGAACTTTAAAGATGCATAAAGGAATGGAATCTATGAAGTGAAGAAATCTACGAAAAGTAGAGCAGGATCAGACGATGTTTATAAACCAAATCTGGCGCCTAAACAAAGGCACGGAACTGCTAGACAAGTAGTTGTCTTGTGTGACCAGCTTGTATCAGTCGCTGCGACGGGTACTCGCTGCTACAAATAGCTGCGAACGTGTGACTACGACTTTAGAAGCATATTTCCAACCAGCCATCCAATCATTTAATTTGTCCTCGACGCATCCAATAAAATAATTGTGTTAGTTTTAAATTAATCACCAACGCCAATTCAAATTGCAATTACAAATTATATCATCCCTCATTTAATGTGTAGTTTGTAATTATATTTAAAAGTATTGATTAAAATACTTTGGAGAGAAACTGAACTTTAATTACATTTTAAATGCACATAATCTCGATTCCACTGCAGTTTACAGACCGTGCTGAAATAATAATGACAATAATTAGAAACCTATTCTTAACATGAGGCGGGGAGCTATTTTACCTATTCTGTACATTCACCTAACAATTTAATAAACACAAAGATACCGTAAAATCCTATCTAAAATATTGCACGATCCGTAAACTGCAGAAGTACCTACATCATTTGATATAGTTATATTAAAATTGCTGTTTTTTAAAATATATGGATTATTTTAATATTCTATAAATTTCTTGTATAGATAAAGCCTTTGTTTAGTGATAAGTATTCAATATTTTATAACGTATTGTATCTGTTCCGATATTTTTAATAACCTCCAAGTTGGATGATAATTGTCTTGTGATATGTCCTTGAGTTCTATTTACTTTTTTCCGTTATATATTTTATACTCTCCACACAAACACCCTACCGTATTGAAAACTATTTTGTAAAGAATAAATAGATTGAAAAAACAACTTATCCGTAGAACAGCATTTTAAACTGGTACATCCGTTAATTTACCGGTTTTATCAATTTTACTGTAATAATATTTTTTGGTTAATTTTACTTCGTTTCCTTTCGCTCCCCTCCTCGACTACTAATCTTTTGTGACGCCAGAATTTAACGATATTTCCGATATCTGGCTTTGTCAACTGCGATTATTTTCCTTGATAATAAATCTGTCACGTGCGTATTTCTGTAAGCTTGGATCAAGTTAAATGTGTTCTTTTATTAGTTTTACGTTTTCAAAACCCCCGATATATTACGTCAATGTCGGAGCCTATATATATATATATATATATATATATATATATATATATATTGTGTATTAAGGAAACATTTTCTCATTTATTCAAACATTTTTGAGTTAAGGATGAGTTGTTTTTTACTACAAAATTTTTGGTTTCAAAAACCACTTGAAAGAACCAATGTAATTTATAAGTTTGAAAGCCGTTTGGGAGAATGTAACTCCCATAATGAAAATAAAGCTAATAGCTACATTGAGTTTACAAGCACTATCCTATCCCGTTACCTCACCATGCATCTTGTAAACCGTAGCTCAATTTACCAACATCACCAAAAATATAACTGCTATCCCTCTGATTTAAGAGAAATTCTAGTTAATAACACTAAAATTAAACATTCCGAAACCAAGTTAAAACAAATTAAACATACTGGAAGTTATCTACATAAAAACACAGCAACCTAAAATTAACAACATCACATATGAAACCAGTGGTAACTTTTTAAAGTGCTTAACGTAATGCGATTTTGTACTGTGATGCCATCCAGCGTTGCTGAATTTAAATCGTCAACGATTTCCTGGAACAATGCGAAAAACATTCTATACGCCGCGTTTCTCCGCTGTCTTTTTAAAATTCTATTCTTTCTCCAGCTTCTTTGTTCATTTGCTTTTGACACTTGACGATGATTCGACAAAGAATCGAACACGTTCGTGAAACCTGTGAAACGTATGGACAATTTATTATTATTTTTGATTTTAATACAAAAAGATTATCAGAAAAAATGAAAAAATAAAAAAGGTATATTTAAACAGACGAATTATGTTATTGCTTAAGAATGTTTGCATATATATATATATATATATATATATATATATATACATTACATAAAATGCTTTAATCGAACTATACTATACTTATTTAAAACAACCGACATTCACTCGACGTTCCGGTGTGGAGCTGTATTGCTGTTCGGAAATAATTTCAAATACAGTCATATTTACAAGTTCTGCCTAATGAATACTAATTTCATAAAGCTGTAAAACGGCAAGTTTCTTTAACGAATCGAAACCAATTCATTTTTTATAATAAAAATAATTATAAAATGTTTAATTATTTGTAACAAAAATATTCACTGAGATATTCTTTATTTAATTTTATTTTAGTTTTATGAAACGAAGAAAATCTATTTCAGCAATTTTATAGACCTAACAGATAATTGGCACTCGTGACCTCAGATAGAATTAAAGGGAATTTAAAAGGTTTATTTTATGTTCGTTGAAACATTTCATCGTTGTTGGATCTTATTTAAATGTTTTAACTGGTAACATTTCGATTTCGATAGCACACAGACAAGTGGCCTTACATTTCGATCCATAGTAGCAGGACCATCATGCCCAACAAGCAGACTGAGTAACCATTGACATATTACTACAACCATTCACCGATCAAATCAAGAGCCACATAAGAGACGACATACATTTTCTTGGCTCTTACCACAAATAGTAAATCCCGGGACTAAATCAGATATAGTTGACATCAGCAGCTTATATAGAAACATACCCTATGACTTAGGTAAACAGGCAATATAACACTGGATAGATATAAAATTATAAAATAATAAAATAACAAAATAATAAATAAATGTTCAAATAAAACATTTTACAAATGTTGGTAGCCTTACTCCTTTACACACACACACAAACACACACACACATATATATATATATATATATATATATATATATATATATATATATATATATTCTATTCTAATCACACTCGTTATGTCTGTGTATTGACCATCCGCTGTTTACGAGTGGTCATCTTTTATGGACACACTCACGGAAATAATCTGAGAACAAATCGGCTAAAACTACAAAATTCTCTTTGTTTTCACCATTTTCCTTTTTTCTACTTCAATATATCACTTTAGACAACAACTTTTACCTAAGTTTTTCCAAAAACATTATATTTATTGACTTACGTTCACTGACAAATGCATCGTTTTTTATTGCAAGCACAGAAGCTTAGGGATGATTTCTGGCCATTTTCCTTCCCTTTTATTGCTGGTTGCATCATTTTTTAAAAGTATCTTTCCTGTCTTTCTATTCATTTTTTACTCATATGACCTGTTTTTTGTAATTTCTGTTTCTTTGGTTTTGCTTGTAATTAATTTGCATATTGAGCCCTATATATATGAGCGTCATCAAAGATATGGCTTTTACGAATGGAACATAAAACCGGTACAGTTGTTCATGCGAGTAGATTCTCCTCGACTATTGTCTCTTTAATATTCTCGAGCAGTTATTCGAATATAATTTATCTTTTATTGCGTGGAACAATTCCAGCAGGGACATTAGCAGTAAGTATCTATCGCCCTTCTAGCGTTGGTAGTGCAATATTTGTAATAAAAATGAAGTGCTAAAACACTATAGCTAGCAGTAGCCGTGACACCTTCGTGTGGGGAATTTATGGACCGAATTACGTAAATTTATATGTACGTTGGAAGTGTAGTATAATGCATGTACAGAGTGATCGATCAACACGCTCATAGCAGATATGATGCAGATAACAAGGAATACATAGTAACTGTGGATTTCTTAAAGGCTGAAATAATAATAATTTTGTGACACGTCTTCCACAGATGAGGATTTTCTTGCAAAGTAACTCTGTTCGTGGAAATCTTTTTGAGGTTAGACACACGAATGAAATAAAAAGAAAGTTCTTCGCAGTTTTTCTTCTTGTTTCGCTTGTGTACGCTGTGATTTTATACTTTTATCATGTTTTAAAGATCTATTTTGTTTTGTTTTAGATTTCATTTTTACCTGCATCAATATGGGACCAAGATGCAAGCTTTGAGCGCTCTAATCGATACCAATATTAGATACCAATTCATTTTAAACATTTTTCTTCTCTTGTTTAGTTGCGGTAAATGTAGGAAATTTAAAGACTGTCGAATGTGTATTGTCGCAAGAAGCTAATGTCAATAAAAGTGTAACAACCGTTGTTACGATGCGAAAGTCGAAATCGTCGACGTATTGGATGACAAGAAACAATCAAATAGTCTGCTCTGATGGCGAACGTTACTATTTGCGACATAACTTATTTTAAAGGTAATACCGTTGGGAAATAATTAACTCAAAACAATTTATTTAGCGTTACCTACTCATTTGTGACCTATTTGTGTTAAAGTTTTGCAAGGCATGTTTTAAATATGCGCCTGAACTCGTCGAGCGAAGTTGTCTATTACCCTGACATACTCTACTAAAGTGATGCCACATCTCTGCTGAGTGATAGTTACCTCGAGTTCTACAATTGCTCGTGGATTGTTTTGGTATATATGGTCTTTCAGAAAACACAAAAGATAGTAATCCGGTGAGTTTAAATCCGACGAATGTGGCGAATATTCTACATGCGGCTTCTACTGATCACTCGACTTGCAAAGTGAAAGCCCCAGCCACTCCATAATGATAATTACTCACATTGGAGTTACGCTATCTTGTTGAAAACATGCCAAGACGAGCACTATGTGCCCTCCAGCATTTGTTACGTATCTCAATGTCACGAGTTGTATTGATCATCACTGTCTCGTAAACATCATTCCCTAACTATAACGGCCCGATTATGCCATGTTTCGAGGTAACGACCCACGTTATGCATTTCACAAAGTTCACTGATTTCGTTAAGACTTCTTTTGTCGCTTGAGATTCCTCAAATACAACAGTTTTGCTGTTGACGTTTCTCGATAGCGAGAAATAGGCTTTATCACTGAACGACACATTCTGGAGAAAATCATCTATTTTTCTTCCGTTGAACACTCAATCTGCTTGAGTTATTTTAATATGTTATTCTACTTTCTATCAACCCTGAAAAGCACAGATAAATACTATTAATATTGGCTGATATATTAACTTTTAAGAGTGTACTGTTTGTACTGATGTATGACCATGGCGACCCTCTCGACAATCGCCGCCACCCCCAATGTTTTCTGTGTCGTGGTTTTCTTTTCCTTCATTTTCTCGTTCAGTCCTTGGCCGTATCGTCGTCGTCTTCTCTTGTCTTGGCGATCGCCGAGGGCGTGACAACTGGTGTACAAGTTTGTGTGTGACACCGGCGCCGATAGCCGATGTCCACATTGTATGTAGTGAAAGTCATCTGCTCATCTCGGGTCTGCTAAGGCTTTGCCCGATATGCTCCGATCTTACTGTGCTCTCTCCGAGTCGCCAACTGCCGCAAAACAAAATTCAATTCATAAACTGCCGTAAACTAAACCGTCGTAAAACTAAACTGTCGCAAACAACTTTCACTCCAAAACATCTTAACTCAAACCCATATCCGGTCTTTTGTCTTAGTCACTGTCTTAGTTGAAATAACTCGCCCTCTGAACAATACAAACTGACTACTTCTGAACTCGCTTTATCAGTCACACCCATCATACTATTCATCTTATTTCTAATAATTTTATTCGGCGAATGAATCATTTCCTTCCATTCTCTTTTTACTTATTGACTTCCTTTTTGTGAATTATTTTCGTCGGTTCTGAGGGAGGACGTCCATTTCATAACATTGATACACGATGTAATTGTGAAAGTCACGATTTGACAGCATTTACAACGTTTTAAGTTCAGAAAGATAATTCAATTAATTGTCGAAGTACTGACTTAGTTTTATAATAGAAAACAATAGATCATATCAAATGAAATTTATTGCCAAATAATAGCAAAGATCAACAATGCACGTAAAGGATGATAGCAGTAATATTTTACGTAAGATATAAAATAGGTATGGAATACCGTGACCGTTTAACATTAACACGGAAAATATGAAGCTTCCAAGATCGGTGGAGCATACTCCCCGTGCTAATACATCATATAGATATTTATTTTACTTTATTAATGCCGTTCAGTTTACCAGAAAATGGGAACAGTTACAAATGTAAATTTTATATTAAAATATAAACAACTGGTTATGTGTACTACTTGTTATAGTTAATCTCGCTATTTGTTAATATAGTTCGAGACGCGATTCAGTCGGTTATTTATTCTGCCATAATGAGAAAATGTATTTTCATTTTCCAAGTCTTTAAGTGCCGTTTCGTAAAAATAATAATTATTATGGATCTGTTTTTTTAGGACAGCATTGTATCTAAATAGACATAACTGTAGTAAAACGATAACTATACAAAAATCAAAACGTATGATGATTACGTAATCAATATAACCTTGAACCTGATAGAATATATTTTGTTTCAGTGATCGTGTTCTTTTTGGCAGCATACTCTTTTGCCTTAAGAGCTTTATAAACACCGTTATGAAGTCAACAAAAAAATGCCAGCCGCTATTACCATGTGAAAATGATAAGAGAACATTCTGCTTTTTTTTCTACATCTACTAAGTCAAATACACTCATCAATTCTTTCAACGTAAAGATTTAATCTTCCTCTGAGTTCATTTAAGACTCACATTACACATCCATAGAATCATTTCTCTCCATTCAGCTTATGTTCCCAACCCTCAGTGGTCAGGTTTCACTTCCATACATCCTCACCCTCTTGGTTGACAGTGGTAACGCTCTGCTGGTTAGTAATGGCCTAAATTCCGTGAACTTACTCCATCCACTCCTAACTCTTGCAATCACACTAGTACCTGCTCCACCCTGTGCTCCAATGGTATCACCAAGGTAACAACACTTCTGAAAAACCTCAATATCTTGGTTCAGGTATTCAATTATATTCCCAATCTTTATAATGTACTAGTTGTCCCTACCCGGCGTTGCCCGGGATTGTATTACTATCAATTTGATTTTCTTTGCTTTTTTAAAACTATGCTGTTTTTATTGTTTTTGCACGTTTTGTTTTAATTCTAACCCTGATTATGCACCCATCAGATATTGGCGCACATTTCTCGCCTAATTCCGTATCAGAAATTCCTCATATACTTATCACCGGAAAACTCGACTGATTTTATCAGAGTTGATTTGATATCTAAATAAGTAAACTGTTTACTTATAACAAAAATGATTGTTCCTGCGCCAAATCAAAACTTACGTTGGCAATTTACCACATCAGAATCATACAATATTTCCATTATCTGATAAATGATCGATCTTTAATTTCACCTATTTCTCTTCCGTCTACTCTTTACATTATTCAGGCTACATTTATTGTTTAATTCTTTATATGGTATATTAAGCTAGTTCATATTTAGGTGTTTGTTTCTGTCTGTACGCATTCCCTTTTTCTCCTCAAACTTTCTTATCAAAAGATGCGAACTCTTTATTCACAAGAAAATGATACACATGTTATTAATCATTGTAGTCCAGTTGCGATATTCGGATTGGTATAAACAAATAATAACTTCTGGAACGTTGATCGAGTATTAGTCGACGCTGTTATCTTTGATTTCTTAAGAAAATACATAAACAATAGTATGGTCAATCCAACAATAAATTACACAGAAAAATAGTTAAATATATAGTTAAATGCATAGTTAGATAAATAAACCATAGAAAACAACGACGTAAGAATAATTCTTACACTATAAAATAAATAGTGGAGTTTAAACAGAAGGAAATAGCTGAAACACATAAAAGTTCTCGTTCCCCTTGGATTGTTATCGAAAGAAAATCTTCGGCGGAAGTAAGAAGACTCACTTTCAAAACATCATTACACCATGCTGCTGTGACAATGTTCCTTTTTCAATTTAAAACCATATATATTTCTATAAAGATGTGTGCAGATTAGTACTGACGTATGCAGTGAATGATATAAGATAGTAAAGATATGAGCAATCATGTCTTTATATACATTTAGGTATGTGCATATGTTTATATATTTATATGTGTAGGATTAACTCCGAAATTAATAAATCGATCATTATGAATTTTTGAACACCGCTTCTAGACTGCAGAGTAGACAATGTGCGCTATATTTACTTTAATTCAGTTTCATGCAAAGGTTACAAAGAGGGGCTGTAAACCCTTCGTCAAAATTCAGATACCTCTGACTTTTGTGAAATTTTAGCAATAGGTATGACCATCGATTAATAAATATTCCCCAAATTTAAGTTCCTTTGGAGTATTTAAACATGTTTTAGGGGAATAATATATGAAAAACCTATTATTGAAAATTTAAATATTTCAGATTTGTATTAATTTAAATCCATAGCCATTAGACACTGACGAATTGAGATACACTTAATCTACATTTCTTCTTGAGATCTTTTCATTTACTAGAATTAAAATCGTGTAATAGGTTTGTATCAAAATTGTAATAAGGATTCTAGATATAAAGTTAAGTATCATTATATGTTGATTTTGATATTCGTAAGAGTACATAAAGTCGGTGCCAAACGGTTTTGTTCGTGGAATCAATTTAGCCCGTCTTCGGACTGATATTCTAATAGTTATATATGTAAATCATACTTCTCTGAAAATTGATCATTTTAACAATTCTGAACATGGTAGACGTTACATGTGGATGAAACATTGTCGTATATGCGATCGATTTTCTTTTACTATAGGAACTGAGTTGCAAAATATCTTATATTGTGCGTGGAGTGTACATCGAGTGCGAGCGTTCGTTCCAAATGACATACTTAGCACCAACTAAAGTTTAGAGTAACACATATTTATGTTGCACATCAAATTGAAAAAAAGAGAAAAGCGTATCATGGAACTAGAAATATCTATGTGATTCATATAGCATTGTGTTATCATGGCAAAGCAGTTGGTCTCAACTGTGTCAAGTCTTAAATATTATCGCGATTCTCATTTCCACTTTCTATTTATTTTATTGTCTAACTTTTATATCACTAAGTTCTTATACACACATCTGTTTAGTTATTATTCATGTCTGCCGTTACTCATAAAATGTATTTCTGAATAGAACAATCTTTGTTTTTGTGATTGTATTGACAAATATGGTAGGCTAAAAATATGCACAACGACGGCAAACAGTTCAAAATTATCTTCAACTCTTAGGGTCGCAAATTTAACTTTCCAATAACGTACTCTCACCATTCACATCTAATGTTAGGGAGACCTCTGATATCCCCTACAATCGCAGAGTGTACTGATAATAAGAGATAGATTGGAATAATTCTAGATCTTTCATTCGGAAATTCTTCAACATTAAAAAAGTATGTGTTCTCTATCGCCTCTGATATATCGGATTGGTTTACAGTTAGTATTGAGAGTTTAATACTCTCTATAAATTTTCAACATCGACCAAATAATTAGCCATGACTAATTCCTGAGTGCGTGATTCTATTACTCATATAATATACTTTTTGAATCTTTATCAACGGAATAGATGCTAGGAAACTATAACCGCTTGTAAATTGCTCACAATCACTTCAAATGTGTTTTAGTGAACAAGAAACAATAATTCTGTTCAATCCCGAATTACTAAGCAGAGTTTTGAAAAAATAATAAACAAGTTATTCAACAGATGTAAGACTTAAATTCCAACAATCATTAACAGCATCTGATAAAGCATCTGATAAAGCAAAACCTTTTGGCACGAACTTTGTTACAAATTCCAGCCTCTGCGATTAGACCTATACACTCTGGAACTCCTCCCCCCATGACTGCGAGTCTTTTTAGTCATATACATACATATATCGATCTGATTCGTCGCCGAAGTTATCTGGAACCTCGATACCAGCAAGACAACTGGTTCTGACAACACTCTAGTTATTGTGCTTAAGCAGCTGCTACCTTTACTTGCTAACAAAATTGTACAATCATTTCTTAAAAAGAAATGCTTTCCATCACTTCATAAAACCTCGTTGGTCTGTCCAGTATTTTAAAATACTAGTGATCAGTGCTCTGCATCTCAATACAGATCTATCAGTCTTCTATGGATCATGTAAGTTGCTCGATTCGTGTAATAAATCAAAGAATTGTCAAGCAGCTAAGTAAAAATACTTAGTGGCAAGCATGTTGATCTACTAAGTGTAATATCGCATAGAATCAGTGAATCTCTTGATGGGAGCTATATTTTAAATAGAAAATACATTCGATAAGGTCTGGCACAAAGGGTTGCTTAACAAACTTGCTTGCTCTGGGATATCTGGCAATGTTCTCGCAACTATTGAATCTGTTATCTGTATTAGGTCTATAAATTAGCTGGTATCAATGCCAGCGTGCCTCAAAGATTTATCATAAATTAAACCCTCTTCTTAATCTATATTAAATATCCTCCCAGTCACGTTTTGGAATCACTACCGAAATTAACGCAGACGATACAACTTTTTATGGCAGCACATTGACGTGAACTGATAGTAAAGCTCTCGCTGATTCTCTCTCTTCTGATCTGGAGTACGTGATGCAATGGCGTAAAAAGGGGCATGTTACGTTCAACACTTCTAAAACCAAGCTTCTCTCTTTCCATCTCCAACGCATGTATCTTTGTTCTGCCCAAGTCAAAATGAGTATATATCTCCTTTAAGAAGTCTTTTACTTGAATAAGGTTCTCGGACTGACTTTCACTCCAGACCTAAAATAGAAAGGCTTACATTCTACCGCTCCCGCAAGTACCTGCCTCCTGATGCAATACTTTACCTATATAAGAGTCACATACGTCCTAAGATGGAGTACTGCCACATCTGGAGAGATACCACCTAAAGCACTCTTTGTTGCCTTGACAGAATTCGGAATCGACTTCAAAATCCAGTGGTGTGACCTCTTTCGTTCCTTACAGCCCATTTCTTACAGAAAAGGCGTTGCTAGTCTCCCTCTACTCTATTGTTATTTTCATGAAATGTGCTCACCGCGCTTAAATCTGTGGTTTGTCTTTTTAAGACATTCACAGCAAGAACTCGTCCTGCTACCATAACATATAAAAACTTTTCTTTTACCTCAGATTGACAAGCGTCAGAAAAAATATCTACGAACAGAGTTTGTTCGCACGGTCTTTCCCGCAGATTAAAACTGTGTCGTCTATGCAGCCAATGTAAACAGATCTCAATAAAGAATCGCCCCGACAAATATTCGGACTTGATTCCGACAATCATTCTATTTCATTAACTCTTATCTTCGAGTGGAATTTGGTCTTTATATGTGGTGACCCCTTTTTAATGAAAAAATTAAGAAAAAGTTAAATCGCGCTGACTTTTATTAAAAAAAACACAGATTTGAATTTCCAAGACGATACTTCCCAATAATCATGATAGCCAAGGGAGAGGGAATAAAAAAGTAACACATCAACCAATACTTAAATTGGCAAGTGTCTGTGAGTTATTGTTTTGCTTACATATCAACGAGACCATGAGAGAAGCTACATCTTATTTCGTTTAATTTTCAAATTTAAATTTTTTACATAATCAATAATTGTAAGCAATTTAACATTTGCATTTGTCTCTTATATTCTATAGAAAAAACAATTCATTTTTATTTTCATTAGCGGAATGCTATCAACAAAATAATAATGTATATTTTTATGTAATAGGTTGAGGTTGGTAACTGAACTGGTTTGAATAGAGCGTTGTTTTGGAGTCTGGTTGTGCTGGTATGTCAAGTATAAAAATAACTTATCGAGTTCAAATATAACGCAGCATAGAGAGCGTGATAACGGAGGTTAAAAGAGGTAACCGAATGGGGAAATGACGTAATAAAAATAAAGAGATGTTTTCGACGATTTGGCAGTTGAGCCTAGGGAAGAGACGCGAAGCAGTTAAAAATTTATATAGAGGTAGAATAAAATAGACGGTTTCATCTTTTTCGCCCCTTCAAACAAGACGTAGCCAATACACTACATTTCTTAAGTATATTAACTCTGATTTTCGTGATTTTTTTCCAACTGAGTAGAAAGGTATCTTAAGAAGTTGATTGCAGATCCGGGTCACTATTAACAATAACCATTAAACAAATAACAACGAACAACGGAGATCGACGAAGTAAAGCGAGTCTAGTACGTACTAAATAAGTGACTATTTGGGAATACAAGGTGCTGTATGTGAGCGAGTTCTCTGCGTATCCCAGCATTGTTTCCAGTCGTCTTTGACTTCTCTTTGCCATTGGATTTAAACTATACCGGTTCAGGAGGGATGCAGCTGATGATTGCACAATCCTGGGCTCATAATAGATTCCCAGCGTATCATCCTTACAAGGGTTACCGATCGTTTCTTGACACTGAGCTGAAACCTGCTTAAAGCACATTTCTTCTGACCAAAACTCTAAAATGTACATTACTACATATTTTCACGGAGTCGACTTAGACCATTAAAGGTTTAATATAAGTTTAACTTCTACACATTTTATTACAACCTCTAGATTGAAAAATGTTCCATTTATATTGTCGTTTAAAAATATATAAAACAATAATTGACTGGCTATGTAGAAATAAAAGCAGTCAATGTTATATCTTTTTTTCTGAATTGCTACTTTCTTTTAAGTTTAAAAAAATTATACTTATTGAATATTGAATATTCTCTTTCAAAATTGTTCTAATATATTTTAGAGTAAATACAGAAAGTAACGTCGGCTATCAGCTGAAGCCATGTCAAATATAAACGTTGAAGCCATGACAAATATAAATGTTTTAATATTGATCATTCTGTAAGCGAAAGAAATATAGGCGCTTGATATAAAAATGTTCTCGTATATATTTGAATTTGAAAACCCCAAAGTGTTAAAGTCGGACAAAAGCAACAAATAAATGATTATTTTGGTAAAGTGGTTTCAATCAAAGGAAAGAAGTCTCATATGAACGTTAGTGCGAACACTGGCGAAGCATAATTTCTATCGATGGGTATTTATTAGAAATTATGCTTCGCCAGCGTTCGCACTAACGTTCATATGAGACAACACCTAAATCGCGAAAGTTAAAAAAAAGAGAAAAAAACGACGCAAACCTGGAAGTTTAAAAGAAATTAGAAAAAAGAAAGACGTATCAATCGGTATAGAAAGTAGGAAGAAAAATAAGAAAGAAAACTCTCATTATGGAATATAGTGAACGATTTCTTTATGAATTCATTTCCAATGGCGACTGTTGCCCGAATTGCTATTTGCATTCTATCTGCCCTTAAGCACTTGAAATGGTTTCGTCCGGCACGTGATGGACGAAACCCGTAGCAAGTCTTTTTAACATTTAGAGCTTGTTATAAAATGTGTTGAAGCAAAGCTTATATTAAAACTTTATTGGTGTAAGTTAATTTAATTTAATTATGTAATAATCTACGGTTTTGGTCAGGAGAAATGGGATTTAAGCAGGTTTCCTTTAAGTCTCGGGAGAGTATGGATATCACTTGTAACGCTACTGTGCGGGGAGTCTATTGTGAAGTCCATATTGCGTGAAGGGAAGGAAATAGATTTATTTATATATCAATAAATATATTAGATATACATGTTTATGTACAAATGAATACACATTAGTATTTGTGTTGCTGAACGAGAACAATTTCCATCCGATGATTAAATAAAGGGTACTTTTGAAAATTTCGAACAGTTTCTAAAGTTCAACATGAAGATTCCCTACTTCGACCAGACGCACCTTAAAATGGTCGGATTTTACATCGGTCAAACTGTTGTGAGAATAACAACCACGCTGAGGACAGTAGTGTGAATAATCTAAATAATCACAACAATACACATTAGTCTTGATTATACAGCAGAAGATTCATTCATTTCGTATGAATCAGATGATTCTATTGTAGACATAGGATTCTCCGATAATTTTCTAGATAAAATTCTTTCTAGAAAGACAACGGATACTTACATGAACGTTGCCAACATCATAAGTGAAAGTGATTCTGTGGAACAAACTGGGTTCAAACTTGCCACAGACAGATTGTCTGTTTGTGTCGTTAACCAATTAGCCACCATCACCTCCCAGAGAAGAATATGAATTGATAATGCATAAAACAATTAAAAGAGACAAAACAACATATTTTCTAAAGATGCACAGTTTAATTTAAAAATGTTATTACAAACTTAATGTGAAAGACAAATTAAAATCCTGTAAAAATATAAATATATATATATAAGTATTATAGTGATTATATTGATGTTTCCTAGATATTAATCCAATGAAACTCCGGTGTTTTTACAAGGGTGCTTAATAAAAAGTAGAGCTGTATTATAGTATACATATATTTAGCAAATAATGTTTGTATAAATCTTAATAAAAGTTAAAATAAGTTATACTATATATATATATATATATATATATATATATATATATATATATATATATATATATATATACAAATTTTGCTACAATATTTTTTCACCTCAACAATCACCTTTTAGAAACACAAACCTCTGGTGCTATTACGGATCCGTTTCGTTCACAGATTAACTGATATTTGTATGTTACTCCCGAATATATCTTCCCTGAATTTATCAGAAAACCGGAAAGTTCTTAATCAGAAAAGAATACAGAGCGATACAACTAACAAAAAAACACAAAAATGGGTTCAATTGTAGCATAGAGATTGGTGGAATCTATCACCTAACTTGTTTTTTTCGATCGATTTTAAGATAACATAAATTAACCTTGTGGTATTTGCTCTGAATTAATATATTCTATTCACTTTTAACTGATAAACATTTGAACTTCATATTTATTTCATTATAATAGTGTTATTAAATTATCGACGAACATGTGAACCTCTTTAGTTGGATCTATTTGAAATTCGTTAAATCTTGCTTTGTATAAATAAAGACATATTTTCACGAAGTCGACTTAGACCATTAAAGGTTTAATATAAGTTTTACTTCTACACATTTTATTACAACCTCTAGATTAAAAAATGTTCCATTTATATTGTCGTTTAAAAATATATAAAACAATAATTGACTGGCTATGTAAAAATAAAAGCGGTCAATGTTATATCTTTTTTCTGAATTGCTACTTTCTTTTAAGTTTTAAAAAATTATACTTATTGAATATTGAATATTCTCTTTCAAAATTATTCTAATATATTTTAGAGTAAATACGGAAAGTAACGTCGACTATCAGCTGAAGCAATGTCAAATATAAACGTTGAAGCCATGACAAATATAAATGTTTTAATATTGATCATTCTGTGAGCGGATGAATTGTAGACGCTTGATATAAAAATGTTCTCGTATATATTTGAATTTGAAAACCCCAAAGTGTTAAAGTCGGACAAAAGCAACAAATAAATGATTACTTTGGTAAAGTGGTTTCAATCAAAGGAAAGAAGTCTCATATGAACGTTAGTGCGAACGCTGGCGAAGCATAATTTCTATCGATGGGTATTTATTAGAAATTATGCTTCGCCAGCGTTCGCACTAACGTTCATATGAGACAACACCTAAATCGCAAAAGTTAAAAAAAGAGAGAAAAAAACGACGCAAACCTGGAAGTTTAAAAGAAATTAGAAAAAAGAAAGACGTATCAATCGGTATAGAAAGTAGGAAGAAAAATAAGAAAGAAAACTCTCATTATGGAGTATAGTGAACGATTTTTTAATGAATTCATTTCAAATGGCGACGGTTGCCCGAATTGCTATTTGCATTCTATCTGCCCTTACGCACTTGAAATGGTTTCGTCCGGCACGTGATGGACGAAACCCGTAGCAAGTCTTTTTAACATTTAGAGCTTGTTATAAAATGTGTTGAAGCAAAGCTTATATTAAACCTTTATTGGTGTAAGTTAATTTAATTTAATTATCTAATAATCTACGGTTTTGGTCAGGAGAAATGGGATTTAAGCAGTTTTCTTTTAAGTCTCGAGAGAGTATGGATATCACTTGTAACGCTACTGTGCGGGGAGTCTATTGTGAAGTCCCTATTGCGTGAAGGGAAGGAAATAGATTTATTTATATATCAATAAATATATTAGATACACATGTTTATGTACAAATGAATACACATTAGTATTTGTGTTGCTGAACGAGACGAATTTCCATCCGATGATTAAATAAAGGGTACTTTGTAAAATTTCGAACAGTTTCTAAAGTTCAACATGAAGATTCCCTACTTCGACCAGACGCACCTTAAAATGGTCGGATTTTACATCGGTCAAACTGTTGTGAGAATAACAGTAGTGTGAATAATCTAAATAATCACAACAATACACATTAGTCTTGATTATACAGCAGAAGATTCATTCATTTCGTATGAATCAGATGATTCTATTGTAGGTAGAGGATTCTCCGATAATTTTCTAGATAAAATTCTTTCTAGAAAGACAACGGATACTTACATGAACGTTGCCAACATCATAAGTGAAAGTGATTCTGTGGAACAAACTGGGTTCGAACTTGGAACACCCAGATTGTCAGTTTGTGTCGTTAACCAATTAGCCACCGTCACCTCCCAGACAAGATGATTAATTTATAATTCATAAAACAATTAAAGGAGACAAAACAACATATTTTCTAAAGATGCACAGTTTAATTTTAAAATGTTATTACAAACTTAATGTGAAAGACAAATTAAAATCCTGTAAAAATATAAACCGAAGTAGTTTATCATAAAGAAGTAGATACAATTAATAAGTAATCGATATTAAAAACTTGGTCTGCAATTCTCAAATTAATAGGGGAATAATATTATTGTTGGATCAACTTAGTTCGTAGATAAATATGGTTGCAATTAATTAAGATTTTTAATTAATTAATAAATATCGATTATTTTAATATATATAAACCTCTAACTTATATTTAGCAGCTTATAAAGATTGAGATTAATAAAAAATAAGATCAAAAATAAGATTAAAATCGATTGTAAGATAATGCAAAATTATTTTAAATAATGAGGTATAAAGTAATTTATCATAATAACCAAGATATGAATATAAATTAGTCGGTAGTAAAAACTTGGTTCTGAATTAAAAAAATAAATAGGAGTATAATATAATCTTTTGATCAACTTAATTTCTTAGTAGAGTATGATTGCAATTATTTTTTTTAATAATGTTTAGTTTGATATATATAAAACTCTAAAATATATTTAGCGATTTATAAAGATTAGATGTTGTTAATTTTAACTTAGTTGGTAATTGTTTTTATGTGTGTATATATATACATATATACATATATATATATATGTTTATTTTATTTAGTACATATATATATATATATATATATATATATATATATATATATATATATAGAATTATAAAAAGAAAAACTATACACACATTAAGGTTGTACACATAATAACTTATTTCGACCCCTTTAATTAGGTCTCCTCAGATGTATGGACAACCACGTCAAAAAACCCGTGGTTGTCCATACATCTGAGGAGACCTAATTAAAGGGGTCGAAATAAGTTATTATGTGTACAACCTTAATGTGTGTATAGTTTTTCTTTTTATAATTCTGTTTTGCTCTGTTTGAATTACATTGAGCTCTGTTATTCAGATTCTCTACTCAAAATTGAAATCCACACACTATATATATATATATATATATATGAGTATGTGTGTATGTGTGTGTATGTGTGTGTATGTGTGTGTGGGTATGCCTGGGTGTGTGTGCATGTATTTAGGTAAGGTGAGGTGGGTCACTTCGGGCCTGTATTGTGTATAGTTCGAGTTGATCAACTTTCTTAAGTGTCATGCCACCTTGAAGAGGTTGACGTAAAAATGTCATCTTATGCAAAGGGTTGTCTCGTCTGAATAATTGTAAATGTAATTTGTTTTTTTTAAAACTTTTTTAAGATTATGTATTGGCGGATCTAATCTTTTCTCCTCAGTATATCCCTGAAGAGGAACCGAGGAGGTTCTGAAACAATTGTCGGATACTCAAACTATTTTTATTTTAATATATATATATATATATATATATATATATATATATATATATATATATATATATATATATATAATAGTGATTGTATTGATGTTTCCTAGATATTAATCCAATAAAACTCCGGTGTTTTTACAAGGGTTCTCAATAAAAAGTAGAGCTGTATTATAGTATACATATATGTAGCAAATAATGTTTGTATAACTCTTAATGAAAGTTAAAATAATTTATACTATATATATATATATATATATATATATATATATATATACATATACATTTTGCTACAATATTCCTTCACCTCAACAATCAACTTTTAGAAACCCAAACCTCTGGTGCTATTACGGATCCGTTTCGTTCACAGACCAACTAATATTTGTATGTAAATTACGGATATATCTACCCTGAATTCATCAGAAAACCAGAAAGTTCTCAATAAGAAAAAACTACAGAGCGATACAACTAACAGAAAACACAAAAACGGGTTCAATTGTAGCATAGAGATTGGTAGAATCTATCACCTAACTTGTTTTTTTTTCGATCGATTTTAAGATAACATGAATTAACCTTGTGGTAGTTGCTCTGAATTGATATATTCTATTCATTTAAAAATTTATAGAATATATCAATTCATAACAAATAAATATAAACATTTGAACATTTGAACATTTGAACTTCATATCTATTTTATTATAATATTGTTATTAAATTATTGACGAATATGTGAACCTCTGTACTTGGATTTATTTGGAATTCGTTAAATCTTGCTTTGTATAAATAAAAACGTTCACATTCTATTTTTTAATACATAACATAAACAACTTGACAATAGTTTTGGTGTACGGAAAATTAAATATATTAAAATTTAATAATTTGGCTATCAGCTATCACAGCATCAAATTAAAGTTGGAGTATCAACAATTGCAAAAGTAAATATATTTCAGGACAACGAGAAAAAATTAATAACAAAGTTAGTTTCTATCAAAATTTATGTGAAAAAAAAATTGTTGTTTAATGATTAAAATCGTTATGTCTCATAGAAATTTAAAAAAATATAAAATAAATGATAAATTATTTTCTAACACGACGACCAAATATATTTTTGAAAACAATATTTTATTTTATTGAAATTGCTCAATCTGTAAAACAAAAATTACAGCAGGGTTTAAAAGAAAACAGGGCATGGTTAAAAAAACTAAACAAAAATGGAAGTAACGAATTCCGGGCCAAATAAAAAATGTGCGTAATTCTTTTAGTTTCATAAACTTATTATAAGCAACTATTAATACAATCTGACATTCAACGAGTTAATTTCGGAGTATGACGTTGTAAAAAAAAACGACTCGATAACCTTTAAAAGAGTCAGGTGCACGAGACCAAGAGAAGAAACCACCCGGAGTGCAAAGTCTAAAATTAAAACGGCGGTTATTAACGAAGGAAGAAGGAGCGCTTACGTCGCAGAGATCGAGTTGGGAGAATATAGAGAAAACACTTGTCGTGGGTCAGCCCTTAAGAGAGGTAGCCCTACCACGGCAAAACTGCCGTAAACAACTGGTATAGGGATCACAAGCCTTTCCTAGATTCTGGAAGAAGACTGCTGCAGAACGTATTGTCGTGTTTCTCTCTGGGTTGCAAGGTAAATCACTCTGCCGTGTTTTTGTGAAAATAACCTACGTTGGGTAGAGTAAAAAAATCAACCGCCGTCAAGCTAAAGCAAGAGGTTTCTTCGTAAGACGAGAGAAAGAACAATAATTCCTAAGGACGTTTGCTAACAAAGAAATATTTAATTATATATATGTGTATAGCCAACTTACACCAGCTGGTGGTGAAGAATAAAGAAACAGAGTTTCTCGAGCACGTCCTTGTCTCTATCGTTGTGTTTTGTTTGATGCTACCGGGTCCCCCGAGAGAACGGGTATTGCAACATTAATCACCAACGCATATATTTATTCTTTCGTCTTCCACGCAACCTTCAAAAGTAAAACTTTGTAAAAGACTTAAGCTATTGAACAAATATATTATTAATTGATATAAAGCGTCAATTGATATCATGTTTATTTTATAAAAGAGATAACTATTTACTATTTAAGTGATAAATTCCCAGAAATGTTTGTCAGATTTTCCTCCCTGGCTTTTTAAAATTTAATTTTCTCGCACAAAATAATATCAAACAAAACGTTATATTTCTTCAAGTCACAGAATTATTTATATTGAATAATGTGGAGTCGCTATAGCTCACTCTCTAATTTCGTCATCATGATCAACGACCAGTACAAACATCATAAAATATGTATTCAGCAGCTTCCATTTTGGCATATTTCGTTTCTCTTATTTGTCGTATTAACAGTAAAGTATAAAACTCGATGAAAATGGAATGACATCGTTATTCAATAGTCAATAAATAAAACGTCACTGGAAATGTGAATAAATAGTAATGTATAAGGAAACATTAAAAAGGCACTTTATAGGGCCACCGGTTTTATCGTTGACAAAGCAATAACATTTATATTTTATATTTTCCATATACAAGCAACAATAAAAATTGAAGAATTTCAGATGAACCAGTTTTATCACAGTAATAAAACTATAATGATAATAATAAGAAGAAGAAAAAGAAGAAAAAGAAGAAGAAAAGAATAATAATAATACTAACAATAATAATGAAAAGGACAATAACATTTACAATGATAATACTATCCATAACAATAATATGACAATCAATATAATGATAATAATAATAACAATATTTTTTTTCTTTGTGATTATTCAATGAATTTTATATGTATTTTCTTTTGTAATTCTGCTTTGTGTTAACGTCGCGATAACAGTGTTTTATCAGAAATCCACTACACTACAGTGGTTGTCCGTTGTGATTGGCGCCTACTATGGACATACTCTGTCCGTTTCCAGCAACATGTCATTGCACTGTTTTGAATAACTGCGTACGATAGTCGGTCCTTACCTTGTTTATAGGTTAAATAGTAAAAACGCTAAAGTCTTGGTAAGGCAACTAGACTCAGAAAAACCCTCATGAATAACTAAAGCTCATCAACCTGCAATACGTAAAGCATAATGACAGTAATTCAGAATAAAAAGAAGTAAGATGCGTTACTAAATGAGAGAGGGTGAATGGGGTAATGCTGGATCAAATAAGAAATGATGCTGGGATGAAAAGAAGTTGTTGTTCCGTTAGAGATAGGAACAGCATGCAAAACGTGTTACAAGAAAAAACTCGAAGTTTGGGTTATGTGGAATTTTTCAGAATTAAATTATTAGGCGGCGTCGTGTTGAGGTGAAAAAAGGGGACTATGATTTATAATTTGTGCTTGTACGGGAGGACTCTGGTCCTAACATAGTACGACTGTAATTCAACAGATATCACTCATTACTGTTACAAATGACTAGTTTAAGATGATTAGCAGAATATCCTAAATAAATAATCTAAACAGTCACCATTAAATTCATGGCGGTATTTAAAGGGGGAGTTGCGTCATCTTCCCAGCGAGGTGGATTTAGAAGTTTATTCGGGCATCAGATGTCGAGGCTAAATGTAAAATACATGTCGCTATGTGAAAAGTAAGTGAACTGGTGGACAGAATGTGATTCAGTCAATGAGCGAGGCAACGCACTGGTTGAATTAATTAACACTAGTGGTTAAGATAAATTTGATACTGTATCGACTCAAGACCATTAAATACGGCCATTAAACGAGGAAAATATCTGTATTGGAAACTCTACTACCATACAGGGTGGATAGCAAATTCTTATCCACCGTCGATCTGCGGGATTATCGCATATAGAAGTAGAGAAAAGCAGTAGCTGTTTGACAATTTTTACCACTATATTTGGTATGTTTTGATGAAATGGAACTACAATTTAAAATTGCTTTGGCTCCTGAGGTTTTTCAAGAATAGTATGTATAACATATGTGAATTAGAAAATTTGGTTAACAAACGAAGATATTTCTGGTAGTGAGGAATTGTAAGACTCTGAGAGAAACCAGGTCAGATACTGGTATAAAATTCCGGAAACCTTTTCAGAGATGTCACCAACATGGGATGGGGTTGAACGCCGGGAAAATAGAATTACGATTAACTTATAATAGCCAGTGACAGTTCTAGACATTATAGAAAGAAGATAAATGTCATAATACATATGTCCAATAGATGTAAACAGATGACAACGCCTAGGAGTTTTTTCTACCATGCATTTCGCACATGATGAAATATTTTACAGGGACGTCGTCCTAAATCCATTGGAAATTTGCGCTGAAATATTATAACCCCAACAATTCCCTCATCTTCCAATTTGCTGCGAGTGTGAAAGTATTAAGACTTGCATTGCTCCAAAGAGAACCGAAACTATCACGAGAGCCATACTCAACAAGAAAGCCCGTTATACGCAAATTTAAACAATTTTTTGCTGTAGTCTACGATGTAAAACGTTTTCTAATATGGGTTTAGCTTGCACGTGACTTTGCTGAGCGACCCTAGACCCATTTACCTGATAGTGAGAAGACACTTGGCGAAATGTCTAAAACCACTGCGGAATATGTCGATGCGTTTACAAGAATATAATACTATGGTTTGGTATTATCTTAGTAAGAAATACTCTACAGATACAAATATAAGCATTTATCAAAACAGGAGAGCTGTGAATATGATGATGTGTATCACGTCAGAGAGCATGATTATATTCCTTATATGAAGAGCAGGCTTCTCGAAATTTTGACTTTCCATGAATGAAACATGTATGAAGCGATTCCATAGTGTTAGATGATAGGTCAGATGGTTAGTTACACGTTAGTTAAGTTGGAAATATGGTAAAAAAACACACCGTGGCCAACATTTGAGAACATTGTTTTTTTTTGTTTTTTTTAACAAAATGATTGTGAAATATAGGTTTATTCTAGTAGAAATCCAGTGGTAGTATCAGCAAGAAAACGAACTATTCACAGGGAAGAATTACAATCATAACATCTGATAATCGAAAAATCTTGCAAAAGAGAAAAAGAATATTTATATTGACCCAATATAAATAGCGTCATCATATATCACCTTGTTAAATATCCCTAGCTTATTTGGAAAAACATTAACATTACATAAACTTTTAAAGTACAATCTGCTTAGACTGGAGATATCAAGAAATGTTAAAAAAGCATAAAAAACAAAGGGAAGAAAAACCCCCTGCAATTCAGTTAGTTGGTGAAATCCATTCAACATTCATTTCCTGGAGATATGCTGCCGCTCAAATAACATGTGAAGTGATACATATAGTGGAAAAGGCGATTGCATTGCCGTTACTGGATTCGAAATATAATATAGATGGTGAATGGCAGGGGCGTCACCATAATAGAGTGGGATTAAAAAGCCCAGCAGAAGCACCCCCAATACAAGCCAGTTGTTTCAAGGCCCGGTAGAAAGATATCGTATAACGCCAACATCTCGAATATAGAAGGTATTGCCAGAAACTGCGAATCCTCAATCAATCTGAAGATAAAGTCTATTAACCGTAAAACCCCTAAAACATATCAACATAAGAGTGATGTTAGGAAAACACGTTCTAAATAATAATCATCATGAAACTTGATGATATTAATTAAATTAAAAGTGAAAGGACAGCCTAATCTCTGTTAGGTAAAGGAGTCGTCATCATAGCAAATTGCTAAGGTACCCAAATTGTTAACATAACTGTAACTATAGTTAATTAAAACAAACACCCATATTTTAATGTTATATATTTCCACTAGTTGAAATTAATTGTATTGAATTAGGAATTCTTTTTTGTTTTGTTTCTCTTTCCGAAGAGGCACTTGTTACTCTGGAAATAAGATTGCGGTTTCACTGTTTGCTGTGGTGTTATTCTATTCGCCTATGTTTGTGTATCTCGTTAAGCAATCCACATGTCTTCTGTGCGTGCAACAACTGCCTTATTGTCATTACTGATCTATGCTTACTTGACACAACGGAAAATAGAACACAGTGGCGTAATCCAAGAGGCTACAAATAGTTTTTCTTTTACACCAGTATGTTGTAACTTAAACTAATAGTGTTGCAAAAAAATGAAATTCCGACTAGAATACCTACAACAACGGCAAAAACGCGGGAACAACAACTATTTTTAATCGAATTACTGTTCCAGAAAATGTCTGAAAACATAATGAGCGCTTCGTTTAATCCAGAGAGTGACACAATTTATCGAATAATTTCATTACAGCCCGAAGATGGTATCACTTTTGATTCATACAAGCGACGTTTAACATATATTTGTTGAAACTAAATTACCGGTATTTATCAAGTAATATAAAATAAGATTGTGTGTGATTGATTAAGTTGTATCCAATTAGAAATGACAGATGCTACGCTATTCTGAATAATCAGGAGAATTTGAATGACCTACTAGACACCCACCTCGAGTGTCTATGATCTCTCTATACAAGTGTTGGTCAGCACAACATGGCATAAGAATACTTCACCCTACAAGTAAACCCTGACCAAATATTCAAAATAACATAATATTCGATCACAAATAAGATCTACTCGACACGGCTATACACTGGCTCATATGAGGAATCGTACACCTTAAGTAATGTTACCTTAAGTAACAACAATTAGATGGATACTCCAGGAGACTAGATGGATTATTGTCCTGGAATACAGCAAGACGAAGAGACTACAAGAAAGATAGACAATAACACAGTTAACTAGTCAATTGGGAAGAGGAAGATTAATGTTATAAAAATTAATGTTTTTAACTTCTTTACTAACTCAACATTTGGCAGGTAAAGGAGAACTTTAGTTCATACAAAGATCAAGTTTTAACCCCAGGAAGGCGCACCTCTATATTTGAGAAATCTATCTGAAGTGAAATGAACAAAATAAGTGAGAATCATCACAGTAAGATACATTTAAAACGAACGCTATACTTTTTTGAGACAACGTCTACATTTTTAATACAGGATATCTGGTTTAAAACGTATGTAAACGCTTGTATTGTGATTATGTATGCCTATGCGAGAGAGTTGACTAAAAATATTACATCAGCTTAAGACAACGTGATTAGAACCAAACTGTTTGCAAAATTTTAACAGGAGTCAGAATAAATTTACAAAAGAAGCGCAGAAATAGAAAAATAGAAAAGAAGACACAATTCAGAAACTGAAATGATTGCTCAAATAAAATTTAAAAAAAGCTGAATAAGAAATAAGAGCAACCACAAAACGGAACATGATACTTGCTACGGGTGTGAGGATATACATTTTAGAATAAATAATCAGCCCTTTTACGAAAGAGAAATGTTCTCGTTATAGAAAAGTCGTACATACAAAATACATGATAATGGAAAACTAAAACTAAATCTGAAACAGAGAACTTAAAAAAGTGTTTCAAAAATGTATTCATACCTCTTTTTCACGAATCCATTCTTATCACTTCTCTTCATGTTTTCGTCAACTGTACCCTGCTATCTGACTCCGCTACCTTAATTGTTCTACCTCTACTAACCCGAGAAATATCATGTATTCTTTCAATGTGACCAACCCAACTAAGCCCCTTGTTCTGTACACATCTTCATATACAGTCCAGATTTAATCTTGCTCTAAGATCATGAGATCTAGGCTTCTCTTTAAGACTCATATTACATATCTATCGGATCATTACTATATCATTTCTCTCCACGAAACGCATGTCCCCAACACTTATTGGCCGAATTTCACTGTCATACAGAATCACATTTCTTAACATTAGCGTTCTCATCCGTCTCCAATGTCTTACACTTATTGCACACAAATTGGTTATCATCTCTTACCATACCAGTAAGTCTACTGCCCCTATTCTTGTATACTTAATGCTTTTAAGTACAACAAAAAATTGACTCCATTTCCACAAACTGAGCAGAAGTTTCCTCTTTCTAGAAGATTTCGAACACTACACTACAACAACTGATCATCACTTTCTGTCTTGTGACATTTACTCTCCAACCTTTACTTTCTATAGCATTTGTCTAAGTTTTTAACTTAAGAAGTATATCCGCTATTATTTCACAGACTGGTACTTAATCATCAGCATACACTATCTCTTTCGGATAACCGGTACGCAACAATGTTTTTAAGACATAAATTAAACTTAAAAGACTTAGTACAGAATCCGGATGTAATCTTACTTTAACATTAAAAATGTCATTAAATGTGCTGTTAATTCTAACACGACTTTGAGATTTTCTCTACATTCTTATAAATTAAAAAAAAAACTGAGAAATATAAAGTACACTGGTTAGAGTATTTGTGCCAGTTTATATGTAGATAACTATGTGAAACTCAAACTAGAATACGGCTCCTATGTTATAATAATTGTAGAAAAGAACCGAAGAAGAATTGGTTAGTCTACAATAAATTATAGCAAAATCCATGAATAAAAGGACTGAAAATTGTGCATTTTGAATGAAACAGTTAATGTTTATATTGCACAAAGGATATTGAATTTATTGAATAGAAAACAAATAAACATACTTGATTTATGAGACTTAATTTTAATTGGGAAAACATTCTGATGGAAATATGATTTATTATAAAATAAAATGGAGCAGGATTACTAAAAAATTAAAAAAAACCCTCTTAGATGAATAAGATTTTATCAGATCACCGCTTACGCCCTGATTCTACGGGACAAGATACACGACGCACGGAAGGCCAAACTTATTTTGCAAATTTGTTCAAATATCAAACGGTAAACATAACTGAAACAAGCAACATTCAACAACTGGCAGTAAACACAAAAAACTAAAACAACGTTTCACACAGGACTCGAGGAAACTTGCACAACAAAAAGACCTTTCATTAATCTGAACATCAGTAGGCTAGTTCTCTCTGCGAAAATGATGAATTATATTCATGTTTAGAGTGAAGTCAAACCGACCCATTTACATAAACTGGACACGACTCGCTTTGCTACATCGGCATTATTTGCATAAACTGACACGACTTGCCTCGCTATCCCTGATGTTGAGAATATCTAACACTCTATTAGCCCACCACATATATGGCACACATATTGCAGACTCATTGAGGGGATTAAGCGACATTAATCACGAGGTCAGTGTTCGAATAAGTTCCACTACAATGCACTAAAGCAAAGACATGTAACAGAAAACGTAAACCGAATGTTCACCGAAATAACCGTCATTTTTGCAGCAATTTAACCAATGTATAACTAAACAGACTAGCCAATATCGCATTTATTCCTGATTCTCTTATGTTCGGTAAAGACTGCCCAAATTGTAGAAGGTTTAATAACCAACGAAGGTTAATTATAAAAAAATAACAACTGATGTAATACTAAATGTGCGATCAAAATGAAAAGACTGGAAAAACTGGAAAAACTGGAGAAACTTTAAGCAAATCCGACTGGAAAACAGTTCACTAAACTTTGACTTGATTTTGACTTATTGGCATACTCTAGAGAACTTCGCCACATACTTGAAAACAAAATTCCGCCACTTATCACGGTCTTGGGTCAGTCTTTCAGCTGTCAGAAGAAGCGTGACAATCTCAATCCTCATATGGTCAGTCCATCTCTTTGTTGATCTTTCTTGAATATAATCTTATTGATATGATTTATTTGCATAGAGTAAGTCTGATAGCCGACACACGTATCCAAACAACGTTACTTCCTTTTTCCGAATGTTGTTGATGGATGTGTTGATATTAAGTGTATTTCTGATGTACGCATTTACTTATCTATCGCGCAAATCTACTTCTAGGATAGTTCTTAAACATTTAATTTCAAAGACATTGCGATATTTCATATGCTCTGCCAATATAATCCATCTTTCACTTGCGTATGGAGCAATATAAGCTATAACTGCATTGTAAAATCTTAACTTCAGGAGTGTTGATATGCCTTTCCTGCCTAATATTTATTCTTGTAGACCTTCAACTGCAGACGTTGCTATTCCTATTATTCTAATAATTTTTGATGATGATCTTGAAAGCGCTGACCCCTAAAACAGAAACTATTTGTTTCCTAACGGTTCTATGTGCTATTAAGATATTATCCCCAGGAGAAGACCACATTTTACATTTGCTTGGATTCACTTGTATTCCCCATTTCTCACAAGAGGTTTCAAGAGAGCTGTATCTTATGAAATACAGCGGCAATGAGCGTGGTGTCATCAGCATAAGGAATATTAGTAAAGGTTAGGATTGTCTATTATCTACTGCTCCCTTGAACATGTTGATGAAAGTCTATAATCATAACTGGTGCTTCGTAAAATAAATATATTGTTCTAATAATATTATATCATCATGATTGTTTCGAAAAAACAAACCTATAATATTTAGACTTTGTCGAGCTGGATAATAGAAATGGCTGGTCGTAAACGTTCAGAAACTTTTCAGTAAAGTAATTTACATAATTCGCTTATAGTAATGTCTTCATAAAAATCAAATGAATTGCGTACGACCGTGAACGAAAAAGCAAACAAAATTAGACACAAATTGAGTAACTGTGTCGAAAACTTTAACAAGAAAATATCCAAGTCAGTGTTGTTTACTGAGAAGTTCTTTATCACAGAGTTGATGTTTGGGACATGAAACGCAGATTGACCCGCCTTAGAGTTACTTAGAATAATGTAAGCGTGAACCGATGAGGTAGCCGAACGAAGTGCTAAATAAAACTCTATCTCGAATTAAACTCTCAGTGTATGCACTTAACATACGTAGAAATAGAAGAAATAAATAGATAGCATTGTTATCATTAATAATTAGGAGTTCTATCAGAGAGTCCTGATTCCTCTAGGCTAGATAATATTGATTATTTTCTCTTGCAGATAAATTGGAAAATCAATCGATTTACAGTAGAAAGGGAAATCTCAAGGTTTGTTGCGATTTGGCGTTGATTAAATCTAACCGTAACATTACCTTATGATAATACTTCAAAAAGAATCTGAGAATTCTAATGCTTCTTTGGCCCAATGTGATATTTAAATGGTGATAGAAGATAGATATATTGACATCCGAAAGAAAATAAATGTCAATTGATAAAACATATCGATGTTTCAAACTTTTACTAGTGCTTTGTACGGAATCAGGTCTATCATGAAAATTTTATGTGGTGAATCAGCTTCTTATTTAGCAAAAGCTGCTGGTAACAAGCTTATTTTCTGAATGAAAAGGAAAGAATCTAAAAGGAGATCATACCGTCACATATATCTAGTGGATACCGACAATGTGAAAGACCTAAACTGAGATAAAGATATCTAATTAAAATAAATCGCAAATTCACTTCATATCCAGATATATGGATGCTATCACGTGTGAAAAATAAAAATTTCTGGAAAAAAATACTCAGAGAAGATCAACATTTTCACAAAAAGATTACACTTACTAAAACTTTCTTGGTCGTGTTGCGGACGTGATGAGCCATAACCTGGAGCAAGCGGTGGAAATAGTCTTGACTTACCTTATTGTGACCGAAACAAAAATCGTCTAAAATCGCGATGTGAAAAAGAACAAGTACACGCCGGAACGAGAAGATTTATACGTATTACTTTCGGATTCCTGGTGTGCATTGTCGTTCATCAAATATAGACTCAGTGGAAGTAGACAGAACGCGGTTTAGCATTCAAAGTGCGAATATAAATGAGTGATGAAGATCAATATTGAAAACGGTGTTGTGGGACAAAAGTCCATGACGCAATTAACGCCCCTTGTTATGACATTGAATACGCTGAAGTCGAAAAAACGTTTATGTGATAAAGATTTAATGACATGTATGTTGTAACATGTAATACGGTGTTGTCAGAAAATGTCTACAAGTTGATGAAGTTCCAGTGGAAGATATTGTTGCATTGAATACGGTGTCATTGGGGAAAATTGTACCACCTAACAAAGTTCCAGTAGCGAGGATGTCGTTTCCATCTACAGAGACAATATTTCTCCATTTTTTATTCGTTTTGATACCTTCACCGTGTGATTGGTCCGTTGGTCTATCATGCTTCAGTTTGAAATAACATATTTGTAAACGTGCAAAGTTAATATAATCGTATATCAATTGAGGTTTTGTCCGTCTGTCAGTCAGAATTTTCCCGTCAGTCAGAATTTTCCCGTCAGTCAGAATTTTTTAAGCGCTATTAATACGTTGCAAAATGTGTCTCATTTCGAAATATCAGAGATCTTTAATACTTTTACAAATGGAAAATTTTGCATTAATTGTAAATAATAAATTCAAAACAAAGAAAGTGAATGCCATGACCGGAAATCAAAATCGAAACCTTGCCATTTTTAGTCCTAGGTTCTAACAACTTAGCTATTTGGACTTTCTTATAAATAGAGCTTAACACATTACCCTAAGAAAATAACTATAGCTTTAGCGTTACGTCATAGATTTCTGATTTACGTCATGTTTCTAAACATGAATTCAAAAATAAGCGACAATAAAAAATAATTTAATGAATGGGTAAACATTATCAATAATGTTGAAAATGATTTTAATAGTCCAAAACAATGTTTAACTTTAAGTACGTATTAACATTAAAAAACAATTCAATATTTAATATATACAAGAATTTAGGCTCGTAGTATGCATAGTTCTACTAAAATAAATAAGAATATTCGTCCTTGTTATTTTTAGAGTACACATTTCTGTCAACTAAAATGTAACGAAAAATTTTCTTTTGGAGAATTTCCCTGTATTGCAACACCAATTATATAAATGTGTATTACTAGATATGCCGTCGTTGCAATTTGAATTGGTTATCTCAAGATTCCCATGAAGTCCAAATCTATAACACCTGAGTTTTACCTTCGATTCTCTTCTGCTCATTTGTATTTGGTTTGGTTACTTTTAGCTTTTTTTTTTGCATTTAGCGATTGGCAAGTTCTGTGTTTGGCCACAGATGGAAATAACATCGATCGAATAGTTGGAAGAGTATCCAGGCCTGGTTTCTAACTGTGTTTTGTTTATTTTTGCTTGGGGGCAAACTCTATTTGGTAACATTCAATGCTAAAATACTTCATCGCATCACAGCTACGTGCTGAAGGCAGTTTACGTGCTTCATTCTGCTTAGTAATCAACGAAGAAGAAAATCTTTCAATGTCGATTCCCTATACATTGCACCAATATTATGCGACTCGTTTCTATTTGTTCGTTCAACTTTAATACTTCGTCATTGATATTGGATTATATTTCTTTTGATCGCAAAAGAAACGTAGGTGTCTGCTTCAAAAATATACAACTTGAAGGAAAAATGGATTTCTACAACAATTCTTAGTGTAAACAGAGTCTTCTGAAGAATCTCACTTCGTAATTGAACAATCAAATATTTTGGACGAACCAAACATCTTAATTTTTCGCTCACTGTTCGTGTTGCATACTTAAAAAGGGTGAACACATACAAAGCTGTTACTCGAATCTAATGAACAACCAATAGTAAAACAAATAAAGAAAGGTTTATTGCATTAGAAAGTACAATTAATGAATAGACGGAGATTAGTAAGTCATTAATAATTTCCGGTATCAGTGAATACGGTACTCACTATATATACTTCTCAGTATTAGTAATTACAAATAGCAAAGACGTGTAGAATAGTTTAATACAACAGTTAGTCTTTCCAAATTTTATTTTACAAAATTAGATTTTATAAGCTAACGTATATTGTCTTTCTTCAGCGTTTTATAATGATCATATTTCACGTTCTCATAATTTTATTCATAATTATTATTATTATTATTATTATTATTATTATTATTATTATTATTATTATTATTATTATTATTATTATTATTATTATCTTAATTATTATTATTATTATTATTATTATTAGTATTATCTTAATTATTATTATTATTATTATTATTATTATTATTAGTATTATTATCTTAATTATTATTATTATTATTATTATTATTATTATTATTATTATTATTATTATTATTATTATTATTATTATTATTATTATTATTTACCTTCTAGAGGTTTTCACACGAGTCATCATCCATGCTTGCTCACTAATAATAACAAGTGGGGCCTGGAATTTTAAGGAAGACAAGTATCTCCAGATTTTTACTACTCTCCAACTTTTTTTGACGAACGTTGCAAATTATTTTGTATTATCGCAACAACCGTTTACCACTGATTTTCCACTGACAATGACCGTTGACCTTATCAAGAATTTTAGTGCAAAAAAGCACCCTCTCCCTAAAAAGAACAGTACTTTCTGCAATCTTCCAGTGGAGGTCTAGTTGATGAAAAGAATAGACATACTGAGGGGATGTCTTCTTCATCTTTCCATTGTCCCTGATCTTCATGACGATTTTCCGTTGTACCTGCATATGTGTACGTGTCTTTTATTTTGGGAGGATATCACAGGATGGGATTTTTGCTATTTTTTTAAAATTAGTGCAACTATTTTTTTTATATATTTATTATTCCATTTCTATCAAACCATTCGCAGATGATACAACCATCAACGATTATAGCTCGAAGACCATTAATAATCACACTATTTCTGATCATCTCTCTTCCGACCTGAATCACGTGCTGCAATGGAGCAACAGGTGGTTAGTTAGTTTGAATACGTCTAACACCAAGCTTTTTTTCTTTCACCACCAACGCTCGAATCCTCACTTAGCCCAAATTGAAATGAACTGCTCTTTCTCTGACAAACCTCCTGCTTTTATAAGCTTCTGGGACTGATCTTTACCTTATACTTGAAATGGAAGACTAACATCTAATCCCTTGCTAATGGTCGTTTAAATGGTTGGATCATGTTAGCGCTCCAGAAAGTATCTCACGTCTGACACAATCCCTTACATATATTTTTCTAGTTCTTTTCTGTATCGGCTATACAGTCTTCTATACATATTTGTTTGCTTCTTTTGTCTACTTATTTATGTAAAGTCGGTCAGTGTCATTCTTTGAAGAGTAATGCATTGCGCCTGGTCATTAAGTTCAGCTACCTTAATTCTATTTTTTCCTAGTCTAAGAATGGTCCAGAGAATTTTACTGCGGTTATTCTATTTATGTTTCTACTAAATAATTTTGTTTCTAAGAGTTTGCTCATTCTTCTCAAGTATTCCCCTATAATTTTTTATTTTATTTCTGTTGATTTAATGGCGTCTGCTTCTAAAACTCACATATATTTATTAGCATTATGTTTGCCAAGTGCCCTCATTTATTATCGGTTACTCAGTTCCATGTGTTCCGTTGTCTCGTGTTTTCCCTGGTTCTATCTTTAGTTGTGCACACATTTACATTCCGAAATATTATAGTCCCATTATATATTTTGCAAATCATCATCATCATCATCATCATCATCATCATCATCATCATCATCATCATCATCATCATCATCATCATCATCATCATCATCATCATCATCATCATCATCATCATCATCATCATCATCATCATCATCATCATCATCATCATCATCATCATCATCATCATCATCATCATCATCATCATCATCATCATCATCATCATCATCATCATCATCATCATCATCATCATCATCATCATCATCATCATCATCATCATCATCATCATCATCATCATCATCATCATCATCATCATCATCATCATCATCATCATCATCATCATCATCATCATCATCATCATCATCATCATCATCATCATCATCATCATCATCATCATCATCATCATCATCATCATCATCATCATCATCATCATCATCATCATCATCATCATCATCATCATCATCATCATCATCATCATCATCATCATCATCATCATCATCATCATCATCATCATCATCATCATCATCATCATCATCATCATCATCATCATCATCATCATCATCATCATCATCATCATCATCATCATCATCATCATCATCATCATCATCATCATCATCATCATCATCATCATCATCATCATCATCATCATCATCATCATCATCATCATCATCATCATCATCATCATCATCATCATCATCATCATCATCATCATCATCATCATCATCATCATCATCATCATCATCATCATCATCATCATCATCATCATCATCATCATCATCATCATCATCATCATCATCATCATCATCATCATCATCATCATCATCATCATCATCATCATCATCATCATCATCATCATCATCATCATCATCATCATCATCATCATCATCATCATCATCATCATCATCATCATCATCATCATCATCATCATCATCATCATCATCATCATCATCATCATCATCATCATCATCATCATCATCATCATCATCATCATCATCATCATCATCATCATCATCATCATCATCATCATCATCATCATCATCATCATCATCATCATCATCATCATCATCATCATCATCATCATCATCATCATCATCATCATCATCATCATCATCATCATCATCATCATCATCATCATCATCATCATCATCATCATCATCATCATCATCATCATCATCATCATCATCATCATCATCATCATCATCATCATCATCATCATCATCATCATCATCATCATCATCATCATCATCATCATCATCATCATCATCATCATCATCATCATCATCATCATCATCATCATCATCATCATCATCATCATCATCATCATCATCATCATCATCATCATCATCATCATCATCATCATCATCATCATCATCATCATCATCATCATCATCATCATCATCATCATCATCATCATCATCATCATCATCATCATCATCATCATCATCATCATCATCATCATCATCATCATCATCATCATCATCATCATCATCATCATCATCATCATCATCATCATCATCATCATCATCATCATCATCATCATCATCATCATCATCATCATCATCATCATCATCATCATCATCATCATCATCATCATCATCATCATCATCATCATCATCATCATCATCATCATCATCATCATCATCATCATCATCATCATCATCATCATCATCATCATCATCATCATCATCATCATCATCATCATCATCATCATCATCATCATCATCATCATCATCATCATCATCATCATCATCATCATCATCATCATCATCATCATCATCATCATCATCATCATCATCATCATCATCATCATCATCATCATCATCATCATCATCATCATCATCATCATCATCATCATCATCATCATCATCATCATCATCATCATCATCATCATCATCATCATCATCATCATCATCATCATCATCATCATCATCATCATCATCATCATCATCATCATCATCATCATCATCATCATCATCATCATCATCATCATCATCATCATCATCATCATCATCATCATCATCATCATCATCATCATCATCATCATCATCATCATCATCATCATCATCATCATCATCATCATCATCATCATCATCATCATCATCATCATCATCATCATCATCATCATAAAAAACATATTCGAAAATTTATACGACCCCATAACGTTTCTTAATGTAAACTCATATACTTTCTAATAAATGAACAAAAGAGGAAAATGATAAATCTCTTGAAAATACTATAATGCACCGATTTAAAAAGGTTGGCAAAATCGAGTTATGTTGCTATGGAAATTAGATCTCTTCTTAACAACATTTTTCTAGAATCTTCAGGTTATTATTTCGTGATCATCAGTATTTTAGTTATACTTTTTAATTGTGTCAGCTTGCATTGTAATGGAACAAAGTCACCAGAGGCGAATAAGTTTTTAATGAAAAGAACTTAACACAAGTTGAAGAATAGTGAAATATGAAAGGGATCATGATCTGTCTCCCAGGTTAACTGACACATCATTGCGTACTAAGAAAACCTATGGGAGAAAGCATAAATGGACCATTTTGTACTATATTTTAGAAATCACGTTCTTGGCAGATAATTCTCCTTGAAATATTGAAAAGAGAGCTGCACACACACACACACACACACACACATATATATATATATATATATATATATATATATATATATATAGATAGATATATATATATAAAGTGGTGTACTAAAAGCGAACTTTTAGGAAAAGTAAAACCTATTGTGAAGAGTATACAGCTCAATATCCAGGATTCCATTCTTCTTCATTATATATATATATATATATATATATATATATGTATATATATATATATATATATATATTATATCTTTATATTAGATCCTATCGTGATAAGTCAATGCTCAATATACTAGATAGAGAAATTGTGTGTAAGAAAATGAGTTATGACAATTAAAAATTGGATAAAACTTAATATTTATCAATTCATCACGTAGTGTAATACATTTTGGTCTGATTTTTTTCCCTGATGAAAGCAGCTTCATTTTTAAAAACCATGGACTAAAACAAAATTATCTTTTTTATATTCCTTGTTTGACAACTTGATAACGTAATATATAACAATTATTTATATATTTATCAACGTTTCAGCTTTATTTTAAGACTCCCTAAGGTTGATTAATTTGTAGAAATAACATACAACTATAATATTTAAAAATATTTTGTGCGTTGGTCACGTACACACGAAAATAATGTTTTCGTTCTTTTTTCGATCAAACCTTACCAATTTAAAATGTGTAAGGCGTTCATAACATGGAATGGATGTTGTAAATTTATACTTTTTTCCAAACGAAACATAGTCGTTAGAATTCAGAAAATGTGGTGCAATAATAACCTGACAAAGTAGAGCTTCATAAATATTTATTATATAAACATTTAAATTAACCTACACAAATGCAATTATGTATATAGCCTTGTTTTTTGACAGGACCAAAAAATGATTATCATCTCTCGGCCCTGACGAAATACAACGGCGCGGAACTATAATTGCATTGGTGAAGGCCAATTTGAATGCTTATATGATTTATATATATATATATATATATATATATATATATATATATATATATATATATATATATATAAAAGAGAGATAACATTCCTTAAAACATCTTCTGAAGAATTTAATAATTAATAAGGCTAACAGCCTTAACATCGTGTTTAGATGCGATATTTATTAATACAAATCAAATCAGAACAGATTTTTACTTTGATCTTTAGTCAAAGCTCAAAGTATAAATGAATGAAAAGATCTGTTCTGAATTTGTTTATTAATAAATATCGCATCTAAACATGCTTTGAAAGCTTTTAGCCTCATTTATTATTGTATGTACATATATATATATATATATATACATATATACATATATGTATATATATCTATCTATCTATCTATCTATCTATATATATATATATATATATATATATATATATATATATATATGAAGAGGAAAATCAAAGAGAATAGAGGAGAGAAAAAGAGAGAAAAATATATTAAGGGGAAAGAAGTCGGAAATAGTAAGGTAGGTGGTATAAAACAAGTCATTATAGTAAAATAAAGCTTCTAGACGGAATGGTAGCATTCGACTCAGTGAAATGTACAAAGGAACGTGCCCTGTCTCCCAAGAATCACTCACACTTCCTTATTAACTGGTAACTCTCTGGGAGAAAGCATAATTAGCACCATTCTGTTTTTTCCAAATCACGTTCCAGACTGATAATCCGTTCTGAATATATTGCAAAAAACGCTTGTCTATGCAAAAGTATTGAGAATTATATGTTAATGCGGTGATTCTGAACTGTGTACAGACGAATTACTTTTCTTTTTAGTCAGTAGCAACACGATTTGGGTAAGATCTAAAAGACTATGAGTAACATATTATGATAACGAACAAACATATACTACACTTCCCCCAAAATAGAAGCAATGCCTGAGTAGATAGTATCATGACGAACACACTAATGTTAAACAGAGGAGGTAATGCCTGGGAGAAGAACATAATTAAAACAGAACAGATACAACAATACTACCCAAAGTTTGAAATAATTCCTTGGAAGATGTTATCATGACGAACTCACATATACTACACCGCCCACATAAAGAGGATGTAATGCCTGGCAAGATGATCTCTATCTCTTTCAACTGAACGTTGCAATATAGTACAATAATACAATAGTCTGACATAGGAGTGATACTATAGACCCGGCTTCAAACAGACGTACCACGTCTGCATTCGTAATAGATATAAAATTCGTTGAGTTAAAGTCTGCTAAATCCTGGTATTCACATCTTTCAAACTATTTATGTCAAACACAATAATCATTGTGTATGTTCATCTTATTATAATGGAGTGTATGTCCGTCGGTAATCGAAACAACATAAAAACGAACGGCACAATTTCTATGAATAGTTCTGTCACTTATTTCTTATGATTTTATTTTTAGCAATTTTAACAGTAAAAAAAAATAACGTTTCATAATTAAAGTTATTTATACATCTATTTGCGTTTATTTAATACTGAAATACTCAATTCAATTTATATATGAAAAATCGTGATTAATTCACAGATTTCTCTCTTTAAACTAATTTCCATGGATAATTATCGTACATTACTGATTACTAATATATAATAAATAATTATGAAAAAAGCAACAAAAAGAAAATGTTTATTGTATAGTAGAGATATTTAAATTGAAGTGTGTAAAAATATGGTTATAAGGAGAAGTCTCACCCGTAAAACAGCAGTTTTTGAGAAACTAAAAGTAGCTACAGGCGGATTGAGAGATTAAAATCTAACAGTGACCTGCTTGATAAATTGCCAATTAATGCGGAATACATTAACGCTGCGTCGAAGCTATATATATATATATATATATATATATATATATATATATATATATATATATTAACCCAGACTTTAATAGGATGATGATACTATTGGTGTATATAAGTTAAAAATGAACCGAGGGAAACGGCAATTTCACTCAAACCAATTAAAGTTAAATGATGAATATACCACTTGGTAGTGAAACTAAAACACATAGGGTTAAAAGTGAGAAGAGAGTACATTTCTATGAGAAGTCGAGTTAGAGCTACGTAGCCAGGCAATTACGTAACAGACAGGATGTTGCTAGTGTGACCTGACTATTATTTCCCTTTTCATTGAATCAGCAAAGAGTGCAGTCGGGTCTGGGAAAGCAGTTATTTTCCAAATAAGATGAATTTGGGTATTATGCCAGTTTACATGTATACTGTAAAGAAAAAAAGAAAAAGCCCTAAAATATTGTTATACCAAGTGAATTGTTGCTTTTTTTTATTGATGACGTTTACGGGAGCTGTTATAGAATAAAAGAAAACGTTTACAACGGAAGAAAAGGAGAGGAAACGAATAACTGCTTCGTGGTGTCTACCAACAAATCTCAGATTGTCTACATGATTAACTGACCTCCCAGTCATCTGCGGGATCAGATAATTAATCAGCATCATACTACAGTTTGATCTACTTTAGTTGAACTGCTAAATTCAGTAAATTTCAGTTTATTTAGAGAAGACAATGTCAAAAAACTAGCGTATCTATCGATTATCGAGAAGTGACGGTAAATCTTCGTATTACTTCTAAAGATGTCAACCATCCGTATTAAACCGTATTGCTACGTTTACTACACACATCTATGTATCATTTTATGAATGTAAATTTACATTCATTCCTTAATTTTTATTTGATTCCGATTTTAAATAAGTGTGTTTCATCAATGTCTTAAGTAAAACCATAACATATCAAGATTATCTTTAGTATTTGATTCATATAGAATAAAAAATTCATATTTTTATTAAATAAAACGATAAGTCTGCAATTAATATAAACATTCGAAATCTTTTACGAAAACAAAACTCAGCGGGCCTGTGCCATGCTTTCCCTTCGTTATAATCTTTGTTCATGATGTCTTTTGATAATTTAAAAAGACTCTTGTTTAAGGTATTCAATATGAAACTACCCTGATGTATTCCTGATATATTTTAATTCTTCACAAGGAATTATAAAACCATAAAAAAAAATAAATCTATTATTTGAAAAATCACTTAGGATATCGTATGGCATCACTAATAAAAAAAATCCATATGATCTTCAAATGTAATGTATCAAAATTTGAGCCCAATGAAAATATTAGTTTATAAATTACAGTTATTTAAGTGAAAATACTGTTGCAAACATTCTAAACAAAAGAAAAATGTGAATTTCGCGCGTTGATAAACATTGTTGTCTAATGTGAAAATACTGTTAACACAAAGAAATGGCTGGTACGTTTTATTCGAACTCTGCTCCATATGTAGCAAGGGTTAAGAAGTAGTATGCTGACTTAAAACGCGGTCGTACAGACCCAGATGATGCTGAATGCTCAGCTTGCTAAAATGCAGTATTTGTCGAGAAAAAATTAAAAGTACACAAACACATTTAGCCGATCATAAATTGAAGTAGTGTGCGATCGCAGAGGAGTTGAGGATCTCGGAAGGTGGTGTATTCACTATTTTGCATGAACATTTTTCTATGAGTATGATGTGTTTGAAATGGGTATCGTGTTTGCTTACAGTCTCTCAAAAACAACGTGTCGACGATTCAGAGCGTATTTTGCAATAGTTTCAACGCAACAAAAAATAGTGTTTGCATCAATATGTGATAATGGATGAAACCAAACGTTGATCTCTTAGAACTTTTTTCTGTCCTCTCAAAATGATTAAATCTCTGTTTTTTCTAAGTTCTTTTTCTCTACTTGTTGGAATGAGTCATCTGTTTTTTTCTGTCTTGAAAAAATATTGATGATCAGCCAGACCCAACTAACTATCCTCCTGTCAGTCTTCTTCTTGTTATTAGCAAAGTGTTTGATATGTTGGTCAACGGCGAGTTTATTCATTTTCTGGAAAGTCTGGGCCTCTTTAGTGATGTTCAGTATGGCTTTCGTGGTTTTCGTTCAACTTCTGATCTGTTAACTGTCGGAACTAAGCGAGGAAAGGGTAGAGCCATTGGGCTTGGTATCAGATTGCAGCGTTATTGTTATAGTAGTAAGGTTTTTCACATTATTAGGTCTTTTCTTTCTGATTGAAGCTTGCGAGTAACTCTGAATTGTATCTCCTCATTCTCTTTTCCTATTAATACTGGTTTATTCAGGACTTTATGTTAGGCCCAACACTGTTTCTTCTTCATATCAATAATCTTCTTGAGAATAATATTAAGAAGATTAACATCTATGCTGATGATATTACTTTCTATTATTGTGATGCTTCTCGCCCATCTCTGTGTGGGGCAGGTGAAATATGCAGCTGATCTAGAAGTTGACCTTGGTTCGGTTGTGGGTTGGGGTACAAAATAGCTTATTAGGATTCAGCTCGTGTCATTCAATGGTAGTCGTGTTTTTTTTCTTCCTGAATTTTTTTATCGATGGCTCTGCTCTTGAGGAGAAATCGATTCTGGAACTTATTGGTCTTTCTTTCTCATCAAATCTTTCTTGGAGTTCATACATTAGATCCATTCATCTTTCTGCTTCTCAAAAAGTCGGTTCTTTTTATCGCTCGAAACACGTTCTCACGTCTGGGGCTATTCTCTATCTCAACAAATCTACTATCAGACCATGTATGGGACTGTTGTCATATTTTGGCTGGTGAATCTCTGCCACATCTTAGGGTTCTTGATAAGGTGTATAAACGTATGTCTAATTTGACTATCCTCACGATTTCTTTTTTTCTGCACCCTCTCTCTCACGGTTGTTTCTATACATACTATTATGGCATGTGTTCCTTAGAGTTATGTGATTTATTCCCGGCTTCCTTTGTTCGAGTTCGTTCGCTGCTTGGATCCATCATTGTAATATATCTACTTATTCCAGTTGCTTTTTTCAATAACTGCAGGTTTGTAAAACTCTCTTCCTGCTAACTGTTTTCCTTCTACCTCTAGCTTTGGTCTTTTCAAGACTAAGGCCAATAAGCATACCCTGTCTTTGCCATACACATGTTACGTTCTTGTATGCTCCTTACATCAAGTGGCTTAATGCTTTATTTGAAGGGATTTCCATAGAAATATAACTTATACTGGTTCCTAAGGCATCAAACGCATACTCCTCTGTGGTGGTTGATGTGACGTCACTGATTTTGGCCGAGTTCTCGAAAAGTTTCTGCTTCCCTGAAGTAGACTAGCGTTGTCGTAGCGGCTTCGTTGACCAGTCTGTACGACGCTCATGTTGTATTGATTAGATCCAAAGTCAGAGCCAGTGTTGATCAGTAGAATATAGACATGAACTAAAGAATGAGACATACAACAAACCGAAGCAAACAACAGATAACACAACGAAATATTCTTAATATAGAAAATAATAGCAACACCTACCCACCCTCCGGGCATGATTAGGGGATTACATGTTAACACCACTGGAAACAGAAAGAAAGAAACACAAATATTTTAGATATTAGAGGTAGGGATCAGTTAAATATATATTTAACATAAAATGTTCCCACATTTCCGGGCCATTGTATTTTTCTAGAGAACTTAATAAAATGTTTTAACAACTAAGCCTTAGTTCGAGTGGCAGGGTCATAAAACCACACGTAATCTTCTAAAAAAGTAGCACCCCTCTAAAAAATGCAGCGGATTTAACTCCCAGATCACAGTGCTATCAAACTTTTGTTTTCATTTGTCAATTAGAATAGTGGAAAGGTCTTTATAAAGATTAAAAAATAAGTTTGTTGTTAGAATTTATAAATTAGGCATCAACTTAATTAATAAAAAAAGGTAATTTATTTTTCACGAAAAATGTAAAAACTGCAAAAAGAGGGCGAGAGAAAGAGGGCAGAGAGAGAGCGAGACAACTACGCTCTCCCTCCCACTCCCCGTTTGTCTTTTCGCTTCTGTCTCGATTCTAGCAAGCCAAGTGGGTTTTAACATCGCTATGCATTTAGGGGTAGGTTAATAACAGTCCGAGGACCAAAGGTAAAGTCATGCGAGCATGTGATATTTAGGGTTGAGGAGCAGCTGATGCAGTTCTGTTAGTTATGGTTTCAACCTACAATGCCGGGAAGATGATTCACTTTGACAGGCAATGGCCAGGGTTACCTGCCTTATCAAAACACTGCCCAGAGAGATCAACCCTATAAAAAAATCTGCATCTCTTTGTGACAAGTTGATGTCATTATCGCTTGTGTAATAACTGAAAAATAGGGAATGCTGGTAACTTGGCAGCATCTGCATTCATATGTTTTGTTTACTCCTTGCCCTGGCAGCACTTGCACTGGAGATGACATACCAGTCTATCGAGTTCATCTCAGCGGAGCACAACACGGATGAACGGCAGTTTACCTGTTATAAGCTCTGACTAATAACCATAATGAGGAGCGCCAAGGGCCACTTTTCAACGATAGGAGGGGTATTCGCGCACCATTGGAAAGCTAGAGCTCATTTCTCAAGCTGGGCAGCTCCCGGCTAATAAGCTGCGTTATCGTGCCCGTCTAACCTGATTAATCTGGGTGTGTGGTGCTTGGTCAAAGACCGAAGATTAGATGCGTCGACTACACCAAACACTAAAACACAACTTAAACCAAAAGGTCCAGCTCTTAAATTGCGAACTCGGAATGTCAGGACTATGCTTACTGACATTCTAGACGACTTGATAAGCATACATAACTTGTGAACAACTGCAGTTATCAACAACGAACTCCATAGACTAGACTTCGACATTGTTACACTGCATGAGACGCGCCTTGCCGAGGCTGCTAGTCTACGCGAAAGACTTATCTGGCATGATAAACCAAAAGATGAGAGGAGAGAACATCGTGTTGGCTTTGCTGTAGGAATAGCATTTTAAATAAAGTAGAACCATCCTACAGACGGCTCTGAACGTATCCTCACACTGAAACTCAACGCCGCCACTTTCTTTATCACACTCATCAGTGTGTATCTGATAGTTTCTGTGGCACACCCTTTAAGCTCCCTCCCAAAGACTAAGTAATTCTACTCGTCGATTTCAATGCTCGATTTGGAAGCAACAACAAAGCTTGGGCTTCCTGTCTTGGTAAATTCAATGTCGGGAAAACTGATGATGATGATGATGATGATGATGATGATGATGATGATGGTTGTTGTTGTTGTTGTTGTTGTTATTATTATTATTATTATCGAAAATATTCCCTCCTTAGGTAGTATATTTTTGCTAGTGCATATAATGTTAGTGTTAGGTTTGTTAATGAACAGCTGATACCAAGTATTTCTTGTTAGCGTACGCTAACTCCACCGAACCTACGAGGTAATGTTTAGGATGATGACTTTATGACAACAGAAGATATGCTACACTAACCCCAAAGAGTGGGAAATGCTCGGGAAGAAGGTATAATGTAACAGAACATATACTTTACTACTACTTAAATTAAATATTAAAAGATAGTATATTGGTTTGACATAGGATAGTAAACTGAACTGACAATTTAAAGAAAGTACAATAGTACAATTAATAGAAGTAATAGCATAGTTTCGTCTTCAGACGGAGAGGTATTAAATCTCCATTAGCAATAGTAGTTCAGTAATATAATTCATTGAAGTAAAGGGATAGTTTCGGCTTCAGACAGACAGGTACCGAATGGATAAGAAGATTAGTAATAGAAGTAGAAGTATAGTGTCGGGTTAAGACAGGCAGGTACCGAACCCCATTAGTAGTAGATAATAACAACTTTTTGAATATTCAAAAGAGACGAATTTTGAAAAAAAATTTCGTCTTTATTGAATATTTGAAAAGTTGTTATTATTTCGAAACGATGTCAACTGAATTAATTTCTAAGATGAAAAAGATGTCTCAAACTAAAAAAATCAATGTGTTAAGAAGATGTACAACAAATAGTAACGTTGCCATGGAAATTGAGTCTCATCTTTTCCTAATTCTTTAGAGATTTAATGTTATGAGTTTGTATCCGAATAGCAGTGAATTGCAGTTTAGGTAGATCAAATCTCGAGAGTCACGATAGTCTTAATCAGTAGTATAAAGATTGGGAATGTCAAGATTTTTGTGACGCCATATTTGAATAAAATCTCTAGAAGCGATAAAAGCGTTCTACCCAGTAAAGTGACCTGTCTCACAAAATCAGTATAATATCATTGACATCTGGGTAATCCTTTGGGAGAAAACATAGAGCCATTCTGGGTGTTTTCCAAATCACGTCTCTTGCAGATAATTTCTTCCAAATATATTTAAAAAAACGTTGCCATTTACAAATACATCTAGAAAGTTATAGAATTCTATAAACACCGCAAGAGGAAGGCAAAATATTGGGGATAAACACTATAAATTATGCATTAAATAGTTAATTTTTACTCGGTAGAAATAGGATTTGGTCAATTATTATTATACTAGTGGGACCCTGTGCAATCCGCACTGTGTTCTCTACATGAATCTGTATAATTTAATGTTAAAAATAATATTTCTTTTGAAATGCCTGTCAGGATTAATACAATTAAAAATTACTTTTTTTTCTGAAAAAAAATTGTCATTCTCAGCTCCATATTATTAAAATAAATGAAACGAAAATGTCTCATCCTATTTTATTTATTAATTTTATTTATTTATTTAAATTTGTAGCAATTTTATTCTTTTTAAAACAATACATATTCTATTTTCTTACCGTAAAATAATTTCGAATCAGTATTCTTCAAATCGAGAAAACGAATATAAAAAAATAAAAGTAAAATGTATTTATTTAAAATTGTATCGTTTTTGTGAACAGAGTGACATACCTTGATTTCAGAACAATTCATTTTAAAATAGATGGAGTCGGAATTTTTTACCCTTAACGATATTAGATTAGTTGGCACTATCTTGCGGATCGGACGATTTCATTTTTGTTAATGTGTGTAAAAAGGTGATAACGTACGTAGGGACATGAATTGTCTTCGCTTATTATTATATAGCTTTAATTAATTCGGATTAAAAACAGTCAAAAGGATATTAGTATTCATTTTGCAAATGATTAGTAATGCCAAACGCAACATTAAGAAGGCAGGTTTATCTGTAACCGAATATACATCATTACCGATTACACGATATCCATACTGTTTGGACTTTATATTTTATTTAATCATTTACATGTAATTTAATTACATCTATTTACTTTATCCAATTCAATTATATAGACCAGATAATCATTAGAGAATTGTATCGCTAATAAAGATAATGTTATTTTATAACTGATTTGAATATGTAATTTACGAGTATTATGCAGACTCAATAAATTTATTCTAATAAATATAGTAAGTTCGTGGCTAAATCTAAAAGGATAGCAATTATTAAACTCTAATTGTATCCCGTATTTAACAATTAAGTAAGAATGAACAGAACAACCACCATTCATGTTCTGACTTTGCATAGGTTGAATACTATTAAATATTCTATGTCATTTTTATTTGATTATTTTGGAAATTATAGACATTGTATACTTCTAAATACATTAATTTGCAATTCAATTGGTATGTGTCGGGTGATTTCAGCCGACCATTTAAAGCGATAGAAGTAATCTGGCGAAAGAGATTAATCAAACAATGAATGCATTCATTTACATTTTATTTAGATTTAATTAAGGTTTCATATTTATTTAATCAAATTGTATATTTCATTTTACGTTACAGTATTGTTAGAAACGACGCGCCTCTTTTTTGCTGAGAATTGTACGAATTATTTGCTCTTCCAAAATTGAAACTAAAAAGTTGTATTTAATCAATTACAAAAGTTGTCTTTAATCAATTACAAAATGACGCTATACAATATTTTAGCGTTAGGAATTTAAAAATTAATTTTGATCATTTTAAGATTTTCTTTTCAATCGATATCCCAACCAAATTTGTTGAATCAAATAAAAAGAACAACACAACGATGCAGGTTGTAAAGATTCCTCGCATAATTCAAGCCACCACACGCAACAACCATTAAATGGAGATAGTTTATACTAGATCCTTTATGATATTGCCTCTACACTTGTGGTTGGTTATGGATTAGGAGTAGTATTAGTAGTAGTACTACAAATAATACTACTATTAAAACTACTACTATAAACTAGTAGTTGTAGTCAGGTCAATTATTAACTGATACATTGTCACATAATAAACCACTGGTATACATATATATTTATCGCTACTCAAATTCTTTTCACTTTCAAAGTATGCAAATATAATTTTATATTTGTCTGCTAAATCAAATTTATACACTAACAGATAAATTATCGTTAGACACTAGTCGTCTCAACACGGACTTGCAAGTCTTGGTGGCATTGTCATAATAGTAAAATATTTTTCATAATTGGGTTATTTGTATGAGACATTGTGTATAGTCAAGTGAATACTTCTAACCACTTGAGAAACATGAGTGGAAACAATTACTCATTGTGAACTGAGAAATGTGAAAATATTAAAATATCTCATGCTTGTCATCGTAATTATATGGCAAAGAGAATGCTACTGACGATATACTTATATATATATATATATATATATATATATATATATATATATATAATATTATAACTGTCCTGTGTTTAAATCTCCGAAACAGTTACATGGTAAACAGCTGATAATCCCCGTGTTAATATTAGATGCTTACGTTAAGGTCTCCTGTTTTTGTTTCACTGTTAGATACTTAATTCCCCTTTTTATTTTATTTACTCACTATTATATTTTTTATTTATTTATAAATTTACCAACGAATGTTAAATCTGCACTATTTTTGGATTTAGTTAGTTTCTCTGGGAATTTAAACTGCATTTTCCTTTTTTTGGTCTTTTTAAAAAAAATAACTCAAAGCTTCTTTAGTCTATATATTGGGTGTTTAGATATGTATGGCTAGGTTTCCTTCCTCTTATCTAATTGCCTTTCTGGTATCTGAGGTACTTAAGCTTTTTTTTTTAAATGCAACTTTAATTCCTATATAATTTTATTTCTAGCTACCATATCGCAGAATGGTTCTTGAATGTAGTGGTTAGATAGTATCATTATTTTTATTATTATTATTATTATTATTATTATTATTATTATTATTATTATTATTATTATTATTATTATTATTAGTATTACTATTGTTATAATAACTTTTATTTGATATGTAACTATTTTTGATTTAGTTAGTTTCTCTGCATTTTCCTTTTTTTTGTCTTTTTGTTTAAAATAAATCAAAGCTTCTTTAGACTATATATATATATATATGTGTGTGTGTGTGTGTGAGTGTGTGTGTGTGTGTGTTTGTTTGTGAATATCGTGTCCACTTGTACATTATATCACCACTAGGAGATATATGGCGTTTATGTAATTCAACTCTACGCGTATAGTTGAAGAAGTTTAAACATGATTGCAAACATCTGAATAGTAATACCTCATCAATCATTTTCAGGTGTTCATCTAGCGACCTCCAGATTTGTACATACTTTAGCATTTACTTTCCCCAAATTTCGAAATAATCTGAAGTTTTACCTGTAGTGGAAAACACGTTTATTCGATTGACACACTCTATTCCAACATAATTATCATTTCGCTCGTCAAGACTTATGGAATCATAATACGATTTTCCTCGTTCAGACTTATGGACTTATAATAACATTTTCACGTTTGGATTTTTGGCTTTTAACATAAAACGTTCCCTGTCAGAATATATGGATATTTAATAACTTAATTACTACCCAATTTATATTATTTATTGAACGAAGATATGAAATAAAGTTAATAAACTATGTTGGAATAAACTTTGTTCATTAATTTAATTTTGATAAATGCCTTTCGGAATGACCAAATATATAGTGAAAAAAGAACTCGTTAAAATTCTAGTATTGATATACATATTTATATATTGTTCAAATTGTTTTATTCAAATAAATAATTTTAGGACTAAATCCAACAGCAAAGCCAACATTATACAGGTTTTATTTATCTTGAAGATAATTGAAATGGTTATCGTGGAACTCCACAGAAAACAGCAGCACATTAATATCTATGAACTACTACATTTTGATTGGTTAAATTCATACAATAATTAAATTTGATTGGTTACTGAAATCAGTTTTCAAATAATCAGACGTCCAGAATAACACACTCACGTACATTCAAAGGCGGCTCTGGCGCCGGGTACTGACTATTCAAACAAGGACCTAATAACAGTCAGTCAGAGTGAGCCTAAATCTTCTACCACGAGCATTTGTTTGTCATTCACAGAGCCTCGCTGTGCGACCAATTACAACGTTACACAAATTTCGACTTGAAGGCTCTCAGAAGACGCAACCCCCCAAAAAACTCTCGAACTCCTTCAAACAAAAGTTCACAAACACACTCATTAAACAAAGGGAAAGTATGCATACGCACAACGCACGCTGAGTCTACCGAACTTAGACACTTTCACAGGAAATCCCACACGGCAACAGCCGAAATAAATATGTTTGCTCAACTTTTTTTACAGATAAAACTCGTTACCTAGCATGTTAATAAATAGTTTGAACACCCATTTGTACTTACATTTTGTTTCTACTTGTCCTGAAAAGTATTTTTGTTGACATTGCCTTATCAAACGAACAGTATCGGACAAATATTTCTGCCGATAAAACTTATATACAAAATTAAAGTACGTAGTATAACATCAGAAACAAATGTTCCCACATTTTAGCGTTCTTTTACTTATCACAATCTTCAGCTTTGTCATAAAAATAAAATAAATAAATATATAAAATAGAATCAACATTTTATTGTAATCAAATCATCATATATATATATTTGACCATCTTTTTATTGTTTATTATTCTTAAAAGTTTTCTTCGTGTTTATTTATTTTAGACAATCAAACTATTTTAGATCTATAAAGAGAGATTCTGACGCCGAAATTATAGATACTATAAGTCGGTTGAAAATAAAAAAAAAACATATATTTTCGTTTGTTAGGTGGCCGTTTGGATAAAGCGTTCGCCTTCACTTCCAATATTTTATGTTATCTTGCGGAGTTCGAATTTTCTACTAGACAATTGTTGTTTTTTCCATTCCAGTTGTTTTCTAGCCGATATCGATCATCATCATGAAACTGAATAAAGCACTTTAACAATTATTTTATTAAGATTTGAAATTAACAAACAAATATTTTCTATTTTAACTGATGTGCAGAAGAGAAACGTTTGAGAAACCCGGCGTTGACGTGTCCTTTAGTTTGAGAATATGTTTGAAACTGTATCGAGATACGAAACTGTAATTAATAGAAGTGAAGAATTTGAAAACATTTTTAATCAGTTTCGCCGCACCTGAATATATGTTTTTTGGAGTTAAACTTTGAATCCTCTCATGTCATTTCTCGTGCCTTTTAACGACCTACATACCTACAATTCACTTTTTCCGCTGGACTTTTTGACACCGAACTTTTTTGCAATCGGACATTAGCTTGCATTCGGGCAGAGTTTTGCCTTGTTTTTTTTCCCCCACAATCTTTATTTTACTTTTTCAAATTTTAAACCTTGGCCTTTGCCAACTTATCTATCCCGGTGATTTCCTCTGATGATTAGACTTTGATCTTTGAAAAGCCTGGCTTAAGGAAACAATTAATTTGAATAAATTGCCTTCTTGCAGATTATGCCTTGATTTGAGCAACTGAATTGAAAAAAGATCTGCCTCTTTTCTAATTCTTTTTCATCCTTCTACCTATATATATATATATATATATATATATATATATATATATATATATATATATATATAATAGAGAGAAAGATATATATATATATAAAGAGAGAGAGAGCGAGAGAGAGAGAGAGAGAGAGAGAGAGAGAGAGGGAGACATTCTTAAATCCCGTCACAAAAATGTTAGCGAGAAGAAGCGTGTCTGACAGTGTTTAGGGGAAGCGAGAGAGAGAGAGAGAGAGAGAGAGAGAGAGAGAGAGAGAGAGAGAGAGAGAGAGAGAGAGAGAGAGAGAGAGAGAGTATGTCTGAAATTAGGGAATAAATTCTCCACTCTAAGAAAAACGTCAACGGTGTTTTGTTCAGTTTTCTTTATGTCATTAGAAATAATAATAATTTTTATACTAAGCATTAAATTACCGATGTAATTCTAATTTTATATGAATATTGGTGCGAACACTGGTGAAGCGTATTTTTTGTCATTTTTGTCGGAGGGTGTAAACTAGCAAGAGGTTCTACATTTGAAAGTGCATTGAGAAACGAAACTGTCATGGACACAAGCAGTTAATGTTCTCGACGTGAGTTATTTTGAAACGTTTTTTAATCAGTTTATTTTTAAATTGCCGAATCAGTATATTTTTCAAGTTAAAATTATTTGAGGAGTAAAATATTTGGCTTTTTATTTGTTTGCTTGGTTTCTACTTTACATACCCATTTTCGCTATATATTGGCGGGTTGTTTAATTAAAATCCGTCAAATGGGAAGTGGTCATTGTCTCACGGGAATTTCAAGGAGATTTCACAGCTTTTTACAGAGGTCAATGATTTTCATTTGGGAATAAAAGTTCAAAGCAACCATTAACCACTTAACCCAACTTGGCGATTGAACACTGATGTTATATTGACTGGGAACAGAGATGACAAATCCGTAGAATTGCAGTCATTTAAAAATCGATGGGAACATTAGTGGTTGCTGTAGGACAACTAAAAGCTTAACACAAGTACGAAGAGACGAAAAATGAGAGGAAGAAACAAGAAAGAAGAAATAAGAAATGAAACACAAAGACAAATATAGACCCTTTCATCTATTAAATCTTATCATAATTAGTTCATATTTATTTAGCACAAATCAAAACATCTATACACTAAAAAACCCTGTACATCGTGTTTATTATTTTGTCACGAGCACACATTATTAAAGGACATATATATGTGCTGCCCTCGACAAAATGCTAATTAACATCTTGTCTTGACAGCCAGTTAAACTCAGACTCATAAACTATTAAACCAACACATTCCATTATACGAACAATATTTGTTTTGTAAATCAGGTAACAATTTGACAGAATTAAACACACAAAAGGAAATAAGTTCGCTGCTACGAAGGAAAGGGAATAGTAGACGTTAAGGAAGGAAGGAGATGAAATAGGGAAAACGAATGCAACAAGTAGCGAGGCTAGAATCGTTGAAAGAATAAATGTACAGCGACAACCAAACGAGGAGTGACCACACCAATAACACAGAGACAGACCAAGCTAGCCTTTAATCGGATGGAAATTTAATAAACACATTTTTGTGTTACAAAGAAAATATTGTCAAAGAAAGACCCAAGGGGCTAGACAAATAAATTGGCTTAAACAAGCAATAGAACATTTTTTTATAAAATGTACCAAAGTTATGTAGACAGGCGGAGAAGCAGATAAACGTGCATCAGTAGATCGTGCTGGGCAGGAAATGATCGAAAAACCTGCTAAGAAGAACCAAATCTCGAAGTTATCACGTTGAAATGGATAAAAGATGTATTTCAAGGTAAAAAAAACAGAATGGAAAGCTCAAGGGAGCATAAAGAAGTTATAAAAAAACAAAGAAGAAATAAGATTGAAAAAATAGCAATTACAAGGTAAGAAAAATCACGTCGTAGCAACGAGAAGGTAAATGTAAAAAACAAAAGAAACGGTGAAGGGTGAATTTATCCATAATAAAAGAAAGATATATATTAATTAATTATTCAAGTTCAAATATATTGACATAATGAATTAAGACAAATCCAATATTTTTTCAAAAGTGCTCAATACAGAGTAGAGCTTTATAAAATTCAATACACATTGATGGGATAGTCGACACTAATTAATTCATGTTTCAGCACATATGCATCTATTCAAGACTGTGTCAAAAGGCGAAAGTCGGTTTTGAAATCTGCCCAGAAAACCAAAGCTTAAAAGAAGGGTACTAATAAGAGAGCGCGTGGACCGATAATAAGGTCAATAACTCTTGAATACATCCAGCTGTCTAGTGTATATATATATATATATATTGGATTAAGTAACCCTCCCTACCCACCACTCCTCGCTATAACGCTGTGTGATTTCCACTTGCCTAATATAATTATTATTAATTTTTATTTCACAATTAAATTTGTTAAGTTGACATCAAACGACGATATAGCAAGGAGAGATGTGGGAGTGGTACCATTTTAAAAAATTCAATATATACATGCACTAAATAGCCAGATGTATACCAGACTGATTGACCTACTTATCTTGCCACGCGCTCTCTTATTTTTTCTTTATTTGTTCCTCTTATTTTCACTTTTGGTTTTCTTGGCAGATTTTAAAACCGATCTTCGCCTTTTAACACAGACGCATGTGTACTGAAACACGAATTAATTAGTGTCGACTGTCCTATTAATGTTTATTTAATTATATGTATATATATATATATATATATATATATATATATATATATATACACGAGGAGAGTTTGAATTACCTACCAGACATCATCCTCGAGTGTCTTCGGTCTTTCTGTACAAGGGTTTGCAGGACAGCCTGACATGAGGATACTTCACCCTACAAGTAAACTCTGACCAAATATTCAAAATAACATAGTATTCAAAGCCAAGTAAGGCCCATTCGAAACGGCTATACTCTGGCTGATACGAAAAATGGTGCTACTTCTCCAATTTGGATACTCCACCAGACTAGATGAATTCTTGTGATGGGATACCGTAAGACCAATATACAGCAACAAAGACATACTATAACATAGTTAAGTTGTTAATTTGAGAGAAGAAAATTAATATTCTTAATTTCTTTGCTCACTCAACGTTTGAGAAATAAAGGTGAACTTTAATAGACTATTCGAATATCTATGTATCTATGTATCTCATTCGAGCTTAAGTGTTAGCCCCAGGAAATGGGCTCCTTAGTTTCTGTCCAGCCACGTGCACAGTGTTCAACAACTTTTGACTATTAATGACGGTCCACACCATAAATTAATTTGGCTTTACGATCACCCCTCCGTCGCCACTGTTCGGTGAAAAACCTGAACCTGCCCTCGGCTTGTAAGGCCAACAGGACATCTGATTAAACTTCATATTGGTTTTGAAAAAAGACATTTTAATCATTAACAATTATTTGTCGTTGTTGAATAAATTTTAATCCTTTCATATGTTCTTTTAGATTACTTGAAACTGAATGACCTCTGACAAATGAATGAGTGTTGCTAAAAACTGTGGACGTGTCAATTTGTTTTAAACGACAGCTAACAACATTTAAAGTCTAACGTGATCGATAACCAGATTAGCACAAATACGAAGAGACGGAAGGTCATAAGAATAAAGATGGAAAGAAGATTGGAAAAGTGAAGAGAGAATGACGAAATGACACGCTAAACAGTTTTAAAAATCAACGTCCTGCATCTATTCACATTTATAAAATTTGTTTATATTTTTTAGTGAAACTGAAAATATTTTGTTTATTTTTGTGCTTTTTATCTTGTCATAAAATAAACATAAACATAAACACACACACGCACACACACACACACACACACACACACACATATATATATATATATATATATATATATATATATAGTCTCGGAAGTTTCTCAACCATTAAAACTATATTTAAAAAAAAACAAAAAAACAAAAAAACAAAAAAAAACAACTCATAGTCCCAAGTCTTTCAGTGGAAGTCAATTTATTTTTAACAGTTATATTAGTTTGTTTCTAACACTATTTTAAGGGATCATCAGTTGTTTACCATGAAAAACTGTTACGGGAATTTAAATATATATATATATATATATATATATATATATATATATATATATATATATATATATATAAAGGTAGAAGAAATAAGAGTGAAAAACATGTACGAATGTCCAGATTCATTTCAAACTTAGATTGTTCAATGCAAGGTATATTCTTTAATAAACTAATGTTTATTGTTTCTTTCCTTAAGCCAAAACTTTTCAAAGATCGAAATCTTATCATCAGAGGAGATATACAGATAAGTAGGCTGGACATTCGTACATGTTTATCACTCTTATTTCTTCTAACTTTATAATTACTCTATCTCGTATATTGAGCCTTAACCATTTCACTATAAGTTCTATCTACTAAAAGTTTACTTTTAGTTTATATTTGATTCTCTCTCTCTCTCTCTCTCTCTCTCTCTCTCTATATATATATATATATATATATATATATATACATATATATATATACTTTAAAATGGATGACGTTATAAAAAAGTGAATGTAAGTTTCCAAAATTAGCGTGACGTGATTAAAGATTAATGGTACTTGAGAAATGCTGTGGACATGTACTTTTGTTTTAAAGAAACAACAGCCGTAATACACACGACACTGTTATCTGCTACTGCTTTATTAACCACAATCAATGCCAACAAAGTATGGTACTTGTAAAGATGGGGTACCCACATGATGTGAATACTTACAAAAATGTTAATTCTGAGTAAAAATCAATCCTGAATCTGCCAGTAGTAGTTTACAATTTTTAATTTTTTATGATTTCTTTTTCAACTCTTTTTTTAACGGCTAGATTTTTTATAACTCTAACTCTAAGCAAACTCTAATTTAACCTTTCGTGTGCTTAGTGATGTCTGCACTTATAGATTCTATTTTCGCGGTTTTCAAATCGTAAATTGCTTCGGCCATTTCCTGGACTAACTCGGGATTCTCAGTTCATACTCAGAACTTACTTCAAAATCATCTTACAAGTATCAAAAGTATATATTTAGTATTATGATATAACAAATACTGACTGAACGGGTCACGGGTGGACTAGCATTACAGTCAACATTAAAGCAATTGCTATAAAGCGAAACATTTTGAAGTATTACCCAGCATTTCGACTAGTAAAACACGCTGCAAGAAATATTTCATTTCGCGTGACTCATTCATCAACCGAGGCGTCATCTCGCCAATATTTGGCAGGAATCCAATTTAAGTAAGACCAACAACTCTAGAAGACTGAAGTAAATGTAAATATGTCGTGTTGAAGTGTCTTATGAACTAACATATTTCTTGTAAGATACATTTCTCTTAAATGTTTATTAATAAGTGTATTATAAGAATTTATAAATGCTGAAAATGTTCTGCTTGTAAAATATTAATCGATTATTTTTGTTTTTTTATACATAGCAAGGAGGACCTGTGTCCCGGCGTTGCCCAGAAATTTTATAATCAAAAAACGTCTTGCACCCATCTCTGAACCCCATATCACTATTTAAAAAAAAAAAAATCTTAAATAAACTCTCACAGGCCGTAGTATTTTTATTATACGATGCCGTTATTTGTTTTTTTTTTAATATAAAATATCATTATTATTTCATACACATCTTATAAAATATCAACATTTTAATGGCAATAGAATTTTCTAATTTGTTTTTGTATATCTTATATTTATGAATAAGTAGAACATTACACGTTTCATGACAGGCGCTGGTGCTACCAGATCAAGCTGTCTGAAGATACTGGCTTCTTGAACAAAAATGCACCAAATATTGATGTTATTGTTTTTCCGTTCTCTATGTAAACTCAATCATGTTCTGCATAGCAAAACACAAAATCATTTTTCCTCTACAAAACAACTAAACCAAACCAAACACTATGAATAAATATTTGAACATATAAAGAACTTAAAGAATGAAAACCTTTACCAAAATGACCCGATTCGGCATTAAATAACCCGAAAATGGTGTATATGCCGTAAAATAAAACAACCAAATAAACTTCAGGAATAAATACTAGAACATATGAATAACTTTAAGCATGAAAACGTAACTAAAATGACCTGATTCGGTATTTAAAAAGACGAAAAAGGTTGATATGCCGTAAAACAAAGCTATCAAAACATACACCATGAATAAATACTTGATGATATGAAGAACTTGAAGCATAAAAACCCTTACCAAAGCGACGTGATTCGGCATAAAATAACCCGAAAAGGGTTGAAATTCCCTAAACAAAACAACCAACCAAAACAACCAGCCAACTCAGGAGAGAAAATTCTCCGAACAGAACAGTTTTGCACGACATTTTACGAAGATTAAAATCAAGATATAATGATACCAAAAATAATTTCTAGAATATTATGTTCGATGGTAATCAAAATCCATTATATAGTTTTTATTCTAGAAAATGCCTAAAATTTAAGGCGTAAATAATGGTGTCTTAAAGAGAAATTTAATTTCAGGGAACCTTGCTATATTTGTGTCTATCGATCAAATTAAATAGAGATGAATATTCGAATTTTCTAATATTAGGTTGTGCCGATATTATGCGCCCTAAACCCTCTTTAAATACTCTAAAGTAACTGAAATTTGTAAAAAATACTAATTAGATTCTAATATCTATTGTACGATTTTCATAAGAGGCGGATGTATTTGAATTTCCATGAAGCGATTATACTCTCTCTTTGCCCCCTTAGCATGACATTAAATTTAAATAAACTAACTAAATGTAGCTGATATTATCAACCTTCATAATGATCGGTAAATTAGTTAAGGAGTAAATTCTACCCATAGAAATATATTATCATATACACATATACGAAACTTTAAAATATACTTGTAGAATAGCCGTCCGAGGACATGGGTAAGCTATAAATATAACATTCGTTTTAAATCTTAATATGTTTTTCTCTCTATGTGGCTTCCCCGTAAATGGTATAATTAACAAAAAAAAATTAGATAGCCTGTTGCCTAGAATACATATTTCATAATCATAAGATCAATAGATTAGGATTTTAACAAGCACATTCATATTATTGACGTTGATTTGCGTGCACCGATCATTTTACAAATATATTGCTGAATAGAACTCAAAATTTGATGTAGAGTAGTTCTTTTCTCTATTAATTTTTATATCTGACTTATTTTCAAATATTTTTTTTAGAAGTCAGGTGAGTGATTTAGTGCGCGCACATCTTAAATTAAAGTTTCCAAAATATTAATTTGCACATATTGTTCAACGTGTTGCCGAGAATATATATTCTAAATTTGCTAATGAAAATATTTTTTTATATATATGAACCCCCTAATTTGTTACATTAAAAATAATGTGCATATGTTACTCAATGTATTTAAAAAATAGATTCTCCAAAATTCAGAAAGGGGATTGACCTGTATATATATATATATATATATATATATATATATATATATATATATATATATATATATATATATATATATATATATATATTCCATGATAAATGCCAGTATACTGAAATCATATGCTCTTAATAGGATTAAGATTCATATACGCTAAATGTACAAAAGCAATTATATCACTTCATAAGTGGTTATAATGTGTGAAAGTCGTCATCAGTCTTAATATTGAAGGTTCTATCCTTGTCTAAGCCGTGCTGATTACGGCTGCGAGCCAGAAACACGTGTCCATGTACGTATACAATTAACAGGTGATAAAATTGTACATATTTCTAGGAAGGGCTTCGTAGTCCAATGGTAAGACGCTAGACTAAAGACGTCAATATCGAAAGTTCTATCCTTGTCTAAGTTAGCCATGCTGATTTTAGTTGTGAGCCAGAAACATGTGTCCATGGATTGTTTTTATGTACGTATGAAATTAATAATTTGTCTTGTATACAAAGAGGATACTACAGCAATTTGAAGGAATGCCAATTAAATTTCACGAAGTAAATCATTAAAAATTTCTAACTTGTTTTATATGAAACTGAAATGCATCGAAGTGAATTTAATTTAATAAGCAAATTCATTATTTTGTCTAATATGCATTATATTAAATTTAATTTCTAATGAAATAGTTATTAAAAAATTATATTAGATTTTTCAAACGGTCGGTTTATTTCAATAACTAATATGTAACGTATTTCTATGTTCGATTTGATGCGAAAAAGACAAAAAGGAATCCTCGGTTAGATTCAAACCATCACCCCTTCGATTCACAAAAAAGGTCAGGTGTCTTTTGGTGATTTTTTTCCATTGACAAATCTAAAAAGTACCCGTTCCTCTAAAACAATCTTCATATTTCATCGCACAAGAAACAAAATCGCCTGTTATTATTTGGAATATCATTCAAGATGAGAACAGTAATAAGAATAATCTTAATAATACAAATGAAAACATCTAAAATAAATACGAAACATTCTATTTAGTTCTTACTTCATAGTAATCCAATAGTAACGTCCAATGCGTAGTCTAACCTTTTAAGTTTGTTCTTTCGAAAAAAATATCTGCGTTTGACAAACGATACAGAAGTTAACACGTCAACCAACAATTGCTGATATAATCAACCAAAAATTGGAAATAGTTTTTCAATCTCGATGAGAATGATACGTTTTCAATTTCAACTTTAATTTCTCTTAACCAAATTGAGTTTTGTTTTACTAACGAGTCACTGCTTACCTAGGTCTAAAGGCAGCTCGAGGACAATGATTAATGGCCGGTGACAGATGGATGGTGAAACAAAGACATTTAGGATTGCAGATCATAGTTCGATCTGGGATAGAATTCGATTACGTAATGGGACGGCTGAACAGGAATTTAATACCATTGAACTTGAAAACAACTATGCTGTAGTCAGCTGGGAAGCAACCCTGTGTTATTAGTTCCACAAATTGACAATTCTTGGCAAGAAACTATTTCGTTTAGCTTAAGGTACAAAGAGGAAATAAATAAAACTATTTTACAGTGGTTGTAAATAGACGAAATTTTTATGTGAATGTTTTATAGGGGAAACCACAGATTGAGGCCAATAGAGGTCAGCAGAGCACCTGCCATAACAATAACGATAGTGTAGAGAAGGACTAGCTACGTCTCTTCCGTGAAACCCCACTAGATTGCCAAGCCGTTTTTATACTCTGTCAAGGCAGTAAAATGTACTCTGAGCGGCATCTCTCCATATGTGGCAACCTTAGGACGCATCTGTCTCTTTTTTCTTTTTTCATATTTATTAAATAGCAACATTCAATGCGTAATCTAACCCTTTAATTTTCATCTTTTATAAACTTTTTCTTACGATTCATGAACGAGAAAGAACATGTCAACCCACAATGGATGATATAATCAGCACAGAATTAGAGAGAGTTTTTCAATCTCACTGAAAGAGATTAATTTTTTATGTCAACTTTCACTGAAGTAAATTTATTTCTATTTAACTCGCACCGAAATATATCTGAGAAAAAAACAACAACTTTCAAATGCGTAGCTACTTTGCACTATTATTTTTAAATGTATCTTTTCATCTATCTATGGGGCTCCGTCAGTCGGCCACAATTGTTTGAAATAACACTTTTAGCGCTTGACGTGTTCTATTTTTAGATACGTTTTACGTGGAAAAGGCTGTATCAAAAGAATGTCTATCAATACATAAATATATTGATTTTATCTACGACCTTTTAGAACAAACAAAAGTAACGAGTTCATAAGATTTCAAATTGTCTAAATAGAGGAAAATATTGTTTGATCCGTATGTGAGTTCAAGAGACTATATTTATAAACTGTCGTTATGTATAGTGTATAATAGTCACTGGCGGCTTATTTTGTCGTCTACCGAGAACCTATAGTTTAGCGGGCAAAACTAGATTGTTTTTTTCGCAAAGAGCTTGTGTATTAGTTTCTAATACAGTGTTGTGACGGACAATGTTTTGTGTATCAGGTTGTGTTTCAAACTGCTGGACGTGCTTGAGTTCTCGCTTATGTAGCAAATAATAGCCGACGTTCAGTTACCAGAGCGACTCTTTCTGATTTCTTGAAGTTCAGTTTCGGTAATCAGTAGATATATAGTATTTTAATACACTTGACCAATAGTATATTGTACGGGGTTTAACTCGTTCTAAAAATCCGTCGTCAGTTGGTATGTCTCTCAAGCTTAGTTAGAAATATCACTAAACACGTCCTTTTTAGATGCGTTTAAATATCTATCTGCTTCCTGTAAAATGTGAAGAAAAACTGACACTTTTTTTCACTATTGTAATGATTATTTATATGCGTTGTTTAATACTCGGCAACTAATTTATTTAATAAGTTATATAATACTTATAACAAGAAGGTATCATGCAAACTATAATTCAAATGATGAAATATCAGTGTAATTGATTGGTTAAATCATCTCTCATGAGGGGATGATCAAATATTCTATTATGTTAAGTATATATACTATAACCCGATTTCCCACCATCTATGGATAAATTAGAAGTTAGTTTTCAATTAACCGTGTCCGAATAATTGTTTACAAAGAACATGTTGTGTTTCCACATAACATTTTTAATTTGCTTTGTATGCCTTTACACGAACCAAACAATTGCACACACACTGACACACTGACACACTGACACATTCCCACTTCCAGTGAAAACCTTTTCAATTCCTTTCGACTAACTAATCAGAAATGAAATATTATGGCATTTGTCTCTGAAAATGAATTTTTCTTTTCAATTAATCGACTAGTCTTATTAATTGCACCGAAATAAAAACGATCAAAGTAATTTGTCATTAAAAGAACTATTCTTTGAAAACTATTAACACATCATCAACTAAGTCCCGGACCGATCTAAAAACAAATTCTAGGCAAATTCCGACTTTATTCATCAACAGTGTCTTCTTCCAGGGTGATGCACTTATTACAACCCGATATTCGATACCTTTTTTTGTATAACGATTTGTCTTTGACCCCAAAATACGCCCAAGTTCTAGATATTACCTCTTTAAATCTCTTACACTGGAGCCTTTATTTTTAGGTCTGCAAAGAGCCAGTACTCGCTGGGGCAGACTTGGAGACTAGGGTGGGGTAAGAAGCAATTCATATTGCAATAAATGTAGTTTTGCTATCGTCGCGATAAACTTATTAACTGGTGCATTATCTTGGTGAAAAAGCATATTTGGTTGTTTTTTGTTAATTTCTGTTTTTAAACGCGACAATAATGCTATATAATATCGACTATTAATAGTTCTCCATTTCTCAAAGTAATCGATTAACAATGTACCATGGGCATCCCAAAATACAAATGCCGAAATGTTTCATGCTTTGGACGTCTTTCACTAATTGCTGTCCACGTAGTTGTCTACGTATTTGAATACAAAGTGAAGTAGTTCATCTGTTTTATCAATTATCACATATTGACGCAAAAACTATTGTCTTTTTACATTGAAACAATCTCAAACCACGCTCGGGATTGTTTTATTTGATCGACAGTGAGCGAACACGCAGCTCTTAGCTGTCTCACCAACATACTTTCATGCAAAATGGTGAATACACTGCCTTCTGATAATTTTATCTTCTCTGCTCTGCTATCTCAAGAAATTTAAATTTACGATCAATCAAAACGTTTTAATGTTTTCCGGGACAACTGTCGAATGTGGGCGATGTTAGCATTCGTAATCATGTGTGTGTGTCGGACCGCGTTTAAAGTCAGCATACCATCTTGGAACCATTGAGCAGAGTCCAAATAATACTAAACAATCTTTTGCTTTGGTTGAGCAGTATTTTTCCATCAGAAATCAATGCTTTATAAACACACGGAATTCAAATTTTTCCGTTGTTTAAAAATTTGCAACAGCAGCTTGACTTAAATAACTATTACTCTGATTGGGCTCTGATTTTAAAATTTGAAGGTAAGTACTTCATAAAATCACATGAATTTGTTATTAGTTGCGCAATCCATATGTCAGGCTCGAGACTTACTGAATGATGTGTTTATAACCGCCAAAAGCACATATCGCGTTTATTTTACTGTATCCCCTTCTGTTGCTATTCATTACAGACACACATACACACACGCATATATGTGTGTGCATTATATATAGTCTCGTAAAAATGCTACCCGTTAACAAGACATTCACATTTGAACGTTTTACGCACTTTTCAAATCGCATATTTATTCCTATCATTTGATTTCATTCCACTAATACAAACCTATCTAAAATATCTAATATCACTTACGTTCTTTCCTATATATATTTAAAAAGCTCTGGCAAATTTGTCTGATACCGTTGCTTTGCGATTTTGCATGACTGAGAAAAATTGGCATTATATTAACTTAGCTCTAAAAATGTTTGTTGTTGTTGAGGAGAGAGATGGGAAAGCCGTTGATGGATATCTTTTGCGAAATCTAGATTGATATATACATCTGTATTTCGTAGTTCTAAATGGGATTACTAGAAAAGAAATAAAAAATAGTAAAACGACTGGTGCGATAAAATTAATGATGCAATCTGAATTGCAGAGGTTTAAACAGTTTCTGGAACGAATCAAACGATTACACGATCGAATGAGACGAGTCGGCACGAATGACGATACGCGGACCTGTTTCCGGTTGAAAACATATTTTACAACGGAGGCTTTTCGCTCTAAATGTATTCAGTGTCTATTTATAAGCAGACATTTATTAGCAGGCATTGAGCATGAATTCAAAAATGTTTGTTCAAAAGATTCAGATATTGATCACACTTCTTCGACATTTCAAAATTTAAGACGAAACCCAATATTAAACTCTAGCTGATAAAATAACTAATGTTAATCATACTCAGCAAATATATCCATCTCAAACACAATGTCATCAGGGAGGTCGTTTATGAAAATCAGGAACAATAAAAGTCTAAGGATCGACCCCTGAAGTACACCTGTATTTATGACATGTTGTTTGAATAGACGTCTATCGAAGGCGACCTGGATCTTTCTATTGGATAGAAAGGATCTAATTATATTAAATATTCATCCACATGAATTCATATTTATTAGAAGACCTTAATGAAAGTTCTGACGAGAACTAGCTTGAACAGTATGCATACACTTCTCATTCATAAAAGGCTGTGATAGACAGGACATGTAGCGCAGATCGAAAAGTAGAGAATCCGAAAACAAATGCTATTCTTACTGCTGGCAGGTACATGTGGAAATCGGAGCAGCGTACACTACGATAAACATATAATTTAAGAAGTCTGAAAGGGTCTTGAGATACCAACATATTGACAAGCTTCGCAAAAATCGAATTATCCGAATGTTGATTAATCATATAATGTTAGCATTTATTCGAAAAACACTATTCCAATAAACTTTTCTTATGTGAATATGTATGTCGGTCTGTCACACCTAAGTTTGTAACAACGCAAAGATTGTATGTACGCATTGCAAATATAAGGATTCCTGAATATACTTGCCTAACACAGTTTTAGTAGGTATTTTTTTAACTAGTAAGGGACGATTTCAACATTTTTCCTGATGTCCATACAATTTCCGATTCTGTTCTTAAATTCTCATTCTCATACAATTACCGATTCCGATTTCCATTCTTTAAACATTCCTAAATGTTTAATTAGAAATGTGTTGCTTCTTTTTAATTTTCTTAATTACTGTTAACGCCTCGTGTAATGTCCGCATACATTTTTTCCAAAACGTGAAGATACACTTGGGGAGGGGACGTATATTGCACTAGTATATATTTTAAAATATTTTTCTAAAATGTTTTCCCATGTAATTGATTAAACATTGTACGACAACTAAAGATGTATTTCTTATTTAAAACAAAGCCTATTTGAATTAGTATGTTGTTAGTTGACAAAATGCTATTTGAACTTAAATTAAATAATAAAATTAAATAATTGTGTTTTTATTTTAAGGATGTTCACAAAATATGTAGAATCTAATTTTCTTAAGAAAGGGCGGGGATGATTTAACGTTGACCGGGCAAAATCCAACCAGCGAAAAAAAAATTAAATTAAAAAAAAATCGTTTTATATTAAAGTATTTTAAATTATCAATAGATGTTTATCAGTCATTTTTTTCTTGACAAAAATATGTTGATTTAATTTTTAAACATGTTCCGGTTCTTTTTAAATACTGCATTCTTATGAAATTATCGGTGATTGTTTTTTATGTTTTATCGCCAATTAGTAATTATAACTGTTTGTTGCGAAAGAAAATGGGGTATCTGAACCATACACTAATTCAACCAAAAAGAAAATGCGATCCTCCAGTTTTTAGACGATTACATGTAAACCATCTGAAAACACTTAGTAGTTAAAATAAATAAAGGAAACAATCAGTTTTACATATAAATTTAATGTTAAATGATCACCACTTTCGGAAAAAAGGGTTTTAAGAACATGTCACCAATTTTTATTGGTTTTAAATTTTGGCCATGTTCTTATCAAACTTTAGTATAAAAATGTCATTGTTAAAAGTCATAAAAACACGCCTAATTCCTACTACTAACCCTACGCCCGGGTAGTAATACAAAAAATAAAACGATTACGTGTGGTTTTATGACTCTTCCGGTCGGACTTAAGGTTAGTGAGACAAAATTTGATTCACTGCTATAAAAAGTTAGAATGACCCGGGAATAGGGGATTATTTTACGTTAAATTTATATGTACAACTAACCCCCACTATGAATTCTAAAATATTTTTTCAGTGTTCACACGTAATCGCCTAACAAATGTAAAAAAATATTTTTTGGTGCGGGCGACTTTTAAATGTAGATATACTTTCTTTTTTTTTTAATTTGACAAGGTTCTAAATGTTTTCTAACAATATATTGAATCCAAGATTTTAATAAACACATTGTAAAATTTTCATCTATTTTTTTTACTTGTGACAGCTTTTTCTATTTATCTACTTGTGCTATTAGTACCGGTGCTTTATTTACTTAAATTCAGTGAAAATAGCTATTTTAGAGATAGTTTAGCTATCATACGTTTTCAAATTCTCCATAAATTCAAAACTGATTCAATTAATTTCAAAGTAAAATAAGCATTAGGTTTAAAGAATTCTAAATCGAAAAAGATAATATAAAACATTAATTATTTCAGAGGATATATACGCGGTGACCGGACAACGCCTATGTTAAGGGTGGCGCCAGTAAAATAAAAAAAAAGTCTTGAACTCTGAAAAGTGTCATATGCACGTTTAGCAAATAGATGCGAAAAGAAATGTGAACATTTCAGCCGGTTTTATAAGGGAATAAGCGGAAGTGAACTCTAGAATATTTACTTTGTTTAACAATGGAACATCTAACCAGAGAGACAATGCTAAATCTAAAAATTGGATTGCTATCCCGCGGTCTTGTGCCCCTTAGTTTCATGTTGTAAATAACCAATCTTCTAATAAATAAATGTTTTTGCTTTTATTGTAAAACACATTCTTTAAAATTGGAAATGAGGCTCAAATCTTTCCTATTACGATACTGATCCCGATACCCCCAACAGTTTCGATTTTTTCTATTCCCGATTTCGATTCCGGTTAATCGTTCAAACACTAGTTCATACTATTCAGATATACGTCCTCGATATCAGGCTGACTGTGATTTGTACTGTCGGGCTATGCATGGTTATGCTGAGTCTCGGTGCCCATCTTCGCAGTCTTTACTTTATCTTTGAGAAGGGTTAAGTTTATTGTGAATCTCCTGATGCGCCATTCTAAGGGAATTCCGATAGGGTTGCTCAGGTATTTTTCGTAGGCCAAAACATAATAATCCTAATGCGCTGGCCTTTCAAAACCACACCTGACCTTGTGTCTAACTTTCTAGAGATGTGGTAAATAACATTCTGGTCCCTAGACATGGTAGGCGATATATTTTGAACAAGTATAATGTAATAACGATTCATTTAACAATTTCTGTTTTATATCATGTATATTGCCAATGATGAAGGCATCAAGGACTGTGTAGGTTCGCATGATATACAACGGCTGCGTTTTAACTTCAATTACATTTATTTTATTCTAATTTATTCCTCGTTTGATTTACTTTTTTTCGTTACTTTTATCGAAAGACCTCTAAGCTGTCTTTAATTCACTTTGTCCAGAAATCAATATAAAATCGATCTAATAGTTTTGAAGTATATCACAATCTTATTTCAAATATCTGTTCGTGTTTTTCCTTGAAGGTTAAATCCATTTTGTACCTTTCAAACATACGTATTCTCCTATACATATGCATTAACATGCAAGCTCTGGTAAATTAATTAATGTTCTGTGTCGTATATAATTGATGATATCCATGCAATATCAACATTTTCTTAAATATGAACCCGTATTCGAAATTCAGATACATATACAATATATTTTGGTATCTTCCCAACCTGAACCTCATTCAACAACACACCTTGTTCATATGAGGAATACCATAAAGAATTTGTCTTTATATTACTTTTTTTTTAACTTTTATCGCTAGTGAAGTTCTTTGGCCAGAAGGGAAATAAAATCGATCAGATAATTCGGAAGAGTATCCCAATCTGATTTCATCACGCTATCCCAATTATTTTGCTAAAAGGCAAAATCTATCTTGCCACTAACAATTCGCATATATCATCGCATCACTGTTAGTTTTGGGAACAGTTCCTGTGTTAGATATAGTTCAATAACTCACTTAGAATGAGATCTTTCAATGTCGATTCTATCCACAACCAGATTTGTTCATTCGACTGGAATTTTTCCTTTATATTATCAAAACATTATTGTATTTTAAGTTTCGATTTCAAAACGTTGAATTTGTAATTTAGAAAATTATTTCAACAAAAATATTGATTGTAAAGCTTTCTGTTCCCAAGGAATTCAATTTAATAATTGAATAATCAAATATTTCGTTTGATCAATTATATTCACTTACACTAAATGTTAGTCTTTTGTGATTTATTCTTACAAATTGATCATTAGAATAGTTGTATTATCTTTTTCTATATAAAGTTATATATATATATATAAAGTTATATATATATATAAAGTTATATATATATATATATATATATATATATATATATATGTATTATTCTATATACATAGTAACTCATGAACTAATTAACCTATCATTATGAATTTTATAGCTGGTAAACGTGAAGAGAGTAATGTGAGCTATATTTAGTTTACTCTAGTTTTAGGCAAATTGATCAAAAGTGACTGGAAGCCTTTCGTTAAAATTCAGATACATCAGATTATATGATATTTAACATAAGCTATTATATATAATTAATAAATATTCCCAAATTTTCAGTTTCCGGGGAATATGCAAAGGGATTTTAGCAGGCATAATATGGATACAACTTCTCATTTTAAAATTTAAATATATTTCAGATTTGCACTGAATTTGATCAATAGTCATTAGAGACGAATTAAGCAGGACTCCCTGAATTCTAATTACTTTTAAGACTCCTAAAGCTTAAGCCTTACATTTTAGACATAAACTATGTACTGGATCTAGATCCAATTAGCATAAGCTTTCTAAAAATAAAGTTGTGCCACCTTATGTCTGGATTTTACTCTTCATAACGGACATAAAAGTGATGCAAAACCGTTCTGTTTAAATAATTCATGTTACTTGTCCCATTGCAGATATTTTCCTTGGTATTATTATAAAAAACGTTTTTGAATGTTCATGCAAAGGATATCTTTTCAAAATGTCGACCTGTCATATTTTAGAGAAATGAACACAATGCATATATCGAACATACTTTTCAATAGTTAGGCAACACTAAGTAACACTGCCGTTTCTTATCTGAATTCGTTAAGTCATCATCATATTCTTCTGGGGACTTTTAATTTCGTCAATTTGTATTTGAATAGCAGTTCAGAGAAGTCGAATCTGGAAAGTAATCAGAGTAAAAGCCTCAGATAAAGAGAATTTGATGACCAATCTCCTAGACGAAATGGTAGCATTTTACTCAGTGAAATGTAAGCATTACTGTGACATTTCCTTCAAGATAACTGACATTTTATTACAAATTAATTAACACTCTTGAAGGAAGAATAAGTAAAACTCATAATATTTCGCATTGCTTGTTAGTAAATCAGGTTCCTGACATTTATCCTCAATTTATGGAAAATGATATTGGTCGGCGCACTGTATGGAGAGAGATCTATTAACGCGATAATCCCGAACTATGCTCATAATTAGGGTATTAAAACAGGAAAGAATAGCGAGCTTATCTAGGTCTAAGTAAAATATAACCAAAAAATAAATACCTAGGAGTAAATCCAATATAGAATAAGGGGATTTAGATAGGTAATTCTCTCCATAATTATTGATCATCAGATTTCATATTCCTGGTAACGATGTGGCTTTCGATGTTCTGTACTGGACCGCCGCATCGGGGCAGGGGTTTTAAGGTTCTAATTAAGGTCGTGTTCTTCTGGACTTTGAAGGCACAGGGAGAGGAGAACAGCGAATAGCTTCCATTGAATATAAAGCGGGTGATTTAAACACTATACCAGCAGAGCACCCAAAGGCAGGGAATAGGGTTTCATTGTAAATAGAATGTAAATTCTTCTTAGTTGTAAGGTTTAAGAATCGTTTTTTTTTTGTTGAAGAGAGAGATCGGAAAGATCTTGATCTTGAGAGTACTCTCTCGCGAAGAACTATATTGATATAATTTTTATTTATTTCATAAAATGTTCATGAACGCATTGACAACAGAGAACTAGTAGCAGAGAATGAAATCCTTACAGTCAGATGTAAAAAAACTAATAGACAAGAAATAAAAAATCGCAAAACAACTGGTTAGAAATAATTGATGAAGCGATGTGAATTGCACATGCTTAAACAGTTCTCTGGAACGAATGAAATAATTGCACTATAAAGTGAGTCACGTCGGCACGAATCGCAGTGCCGGATGTGTTTCAAATTGAAAACAGATTCTGTAACCGATACGTTCACTCTAAATGTATTCAGTGTCTATTTATAAGCAGGCATTGGACATGCATTCAATAATTTTTTTCAAAGGAGTCAGATATGGATCACAAGATCAGGATCTCCAATCTTAAGAACATGCCCAATGTTAAACTCTACTTGAAATGAGAACTCTTGTTAACCATACTGTCCTTGTGTCGCACAAAATGGATTATATCTATGCAATCTTATTCTTTCTTAAATCTGCACTTCTATTCAATATATATATATATATATATATATATATATATATATATATATATATATATATATAAGAAATACGTTGGTATGCCCCCAAACTGTACCTGATATGAGAAAAACGACGTAAAATATTTATGCTGGGGAAGTCCACAAGGCAACGTGGTTATTATCATTTATCCTCAAATATTTTACCAAATTTGACGGTGTAATATAAAAACGAATGCAATGAGAATCGTAAATGTTTGGCAAACTTACAACTACACTATAGAATAATTGCAATAAGTCCATAAAATGGTATATTTAACGTGTACAAGTCTATATTGATTTCAATGCTGAAAGTTGGACAATATACAAAAAGTAGATCGACGTGTATATTATATTTATGAATCGCCATGCGTATTAAATTGGGCAAAAAGTAAATAAATAGCCTGCCAAAAGCCAGCTTCTCATTTATCAAAAGCTGTGGTAGACGGAATATAGTGTGCGAGTGTCAAAACTACAGAATCCGAAAACAAATAATATTTTCACAGTTTACAACTTTATATCGAAATGAGAGCATCTGAAACTGTGATAGAAATGTATTATTAAAAGATTATTCAATGGAATTTCAGATGTTAACATATTAATTGTACAAGTTAAACTAAAATCGATGTGTCTGTAGATCGATGACTAATATAATAGCAGGATATAGAACTGTCCCTCATTATTATCACCCAATCAATCTACTCTCGCATTTCGCTAAGAACATTTAATCACTAATCAACCTAGCGATAGTCCGGTACCTCGTTAATGCAAAACTTCTTTCTGACCATCAGTATGGGTTTAGGCAAGCACGGTCTACTGTTGATATCCTAACAGTCATCCTTGAACGCATATACAATACACTAGATAAGGCAGGCGAAGCTAGCTCGGTAGCGCTTAATATGTTCAAAGCCTTTATAAGGTCTAGCCTAAAAGGCTTCACATAAAAATTAATTCAAATGGTATTACTGGACGGATATTTAATATAATTAGATCCTTCCTATCCAAAAGAAAGATCCTGATTCTCCTCGATTGCCGTTGATTCAAACAACATGACATAAATGCAGGTGTTACCCAGGAATCGATCCTTACTTTTATTGTTCCCGATTTTCATAAACGACCTCCCTGATGACATTGTGTTTGGGATGGATATATTTGCTGACGACACCACGCTCTACTCTCGTCAGGCGGACAAAACGAGGCAATGGTTGTGTTTGCTTTTGGAACTCCATCCCTGACTATCTTTCTTTGACTGTACTGACATGCAGAAATATAAAAAACTTATGCGAAAAAGCGTCTCGCTGCACAGTGGCAACTTGCTTGGTTTGGGATGAACTATGTAAAATAAAATATTTGAAAGACACCAAAACTTTGACATAACCATTATTAAAATTAAAACCTTGACGACTGAATGTAATATGGAATAGAACAAGCATCTTAAACGTTTTGCAATGTTACAAATAAGCCTTGAAATAATTACGATGTTCATAGCTAGGTTCAATGAACACGATTATGTAGATTGCAATACTTTTCTGTCCTATAAAAAGCTGAACAATATACAAAAAGCGATTTGACGTATGCATGATCTACATGAATTATGATTAGTATTAAATAAGGAAAACGGTCAATGATAAAATTCTGATGAGAACCAGATTCGACAGAAAAGAGAGCTGTAGACTCAACGTGTTCTGTTGATGAGAAAATACAGAATCCGAAAACAAATGATATAATCACAGTTGGCAAGTAAATACTAAAATCGAGTAGCTTACATTGCGGTAAGGATATAATAAGAAGTTTGAAATGACAATATATTGATGGTACGCGCTAAGTTAAAATCGAAGTACCTAAGTTCGATTAATCATATAACATTAGTAGTTATTCTAAAAACACTATTCTATGATACTTTGTCTTTATGTTAATAGGTTTATCGATCTGCCACAATTAATTTAGCAACAACGCGTATATTCAATGATTGTATTATAAATATGCAGGTCCTTGGACATTGAAGGCGATACATTTTTCTCAAGTTAAATCGAACCAATAATTTATTTCGCAATCTGTGTTTTATGTTATTTGTATTTCCAAATATGATGACGTCCTGGACTGTATAGATTAATGTCCAACTCCGTAACGACTGTATTTAACTTTAATTAAATTCATTCATTCTAATTTTCTCCTCCCTATTTTCCTGTTATTTTTGTACTTTTCGCGAGATTCTGTCTTCAATTTAATTGTTCAGAAATCGGAATAAAAGCGATTTAACACTTCCGAAGATTATCACAATCTGATTTCAAACCTCTGTTCGTTATGTTGGCTTTCGGGCAAAACTTACTCGCAACTTACAATTATCATATATCATCGTATCAGTTTTGTCGTTTGGGACTAGTTACCGTGCTGGATTTACCTAAATACTCGATTTAGAAGGAATTTTGTCAATGTCGATTCTTTCTATATTATTGCTATATTATGCAACCCGATTTAAAAAAAAAATGAAATGCTTTCTTTTCTAATTCATTATTTTTTAATTTTCATAGTGTAAATAGTTTCTCTTACTGTAAGTTTCGATTTCAAAGCGAATAATTTGAAGTTAGAATTAATTTCAACAACAATATTAATTGTAAAGCTTTCTGTTTGTAATTAATTTCACCAAATAATTTTACAATCTAATATTTCGTAAAATCAATCCTTTTCTACATACGCTTAAAGTTAATATTTTGTGATTTCGTTTTCCAAATTTATCCTCAAAATAGTTAAATATTGTAACTTCTCATCGTTATAGTATTATTAAGTTTTATAATTGTTTTCTAATTTTATGAGACATTTTAGTATCTCTATTTATATAACGTAAGCCATGTGTATATATTTATCTTATTGTATATATGTATATTATTCACTGTTAAACTAATTAACGTATCATTATAAATTCCGAATCACAGCTGCTTGACGTGAAGTCGGTAATATGAGCAATATTTAGTTTAATTTAGTTTTAGGCAAAGAGAGTAAAAATGTTGATACTTTCCATTCTTAGTGAAATTTAACAATACAATAATAATAAATATCCTCAAATTTACGTTTCTGCAAAGTATTTAAAGAGTTTTTAGTGAGCGTAATATTAGCACACTGTCTCATTCCAAAAATTCAAATATTTCAGATTTGCATTCGATAAGATTCATGATCATTAGACACGAATTAAGCAGGATTCTCTAAATGTCAATGTCTTGTTATGACTCCTTAAGCTAAAGCCTGAAATTGTCTAGTATAAAATCATGTAATGGATTTTGATAATACTTGTTATTACTAATTAAACACGATGTTTAGTTACATAAAGTGTAGATTTTACTTTTCGTAACGCACATAAATTTGTGCAAAACTCTTCTATTCGGGGGGATTCATTTTATCCGGTCTGAAACTGGTATTTTTCTAGTTATTATTATGAAAAGGTTTTTGAAAACTCACCGAAACGAATATTGTTTCAAAATGTCAAATAATTTACTTTTTAGATAAATTAACGTCTGAAAAAAACTAGTTAAGCAACTCAGTAAAACTGTTGTTTTTTTATCTGAATTCTTTAGAGACTTATTTAGTTATCAGCAGTTTTTGATAATTACATTAAATTTTATCAATTTGTATTCGAATAACAGTTTTCGGCGTCAAATGTAGAAAGTCATTAGAGTAAAGGTCTGAGATAAAAAGAATATGGTTGTTAGACAAAATGATAGCATTTTACAAAGTGAAATTTAAACAGCATCGTGACTTGTCTTTCAAGATAACTGACAAATTAACCCTCGTGTAGGAAGCATAATTAGATCCCATAAGTGTTCGCATTTTCATCTAAATCATGTTACTTTATTAGTTCTGAGGTTATTGAAAATAATGTTTGTCGGTGCAATGTATAAAGATATATATATTAACGCGATCATCCCGAACTATGCTCATAATAAATGTATTAAAACACGAGTTTATAGCGAGCTTATCTCAGGCTAAGTAAAATATATAAGATAAAACACCTAGAAGCGAAACATTAAATCCAATACAGAATGAAGGGATTTAGATAAGTCATTTTCTCTTTCATTATTTTTCTTCAAGCTTCATATTCATAGTAAATATGTGTCGTTTGATGGTCTTTCGTACACCGCCGCATGGGAGCAAGGTCGAATGTTCTAATTGAAGTCGTGCCTCTCCTGACTCTGAAAGCGAATGGGAAGAAGAAAAGCGTTTCGCTGGAAAGTTCAGTTGGTGATTCAAGCACGAGACAACCAGGGTTTCAGAAAGAGAGAGAGAGCAAAGCTTCTTTCAAAATAGAATGTAAAGTAACTCAGTTTTAAGGTTTAGTCCGCTCGAATGGTAGTATACGTACCTGTTTCAGGTTGAAAACATGTTAAAAAAACGGATGAGTTTCGCTGTAAATGTGTTCAGTGTCAATATGTTAGCAGACAATGAAGATACATTCAAGGAATCTAAATCTGCACTTGTATTCGGAATGTTATACATATAAGAAATAACTTGGCATCACCCTAACCTGCACATGATACGAAAGTAACGACGTACAATATTTATGTTTTGTGAAGACTCACAAAGGAATGTAGTTTATATCATTTATCGCAGAAGTACAATTACTAAGGTTTTTTTTTATAGAAATCGCTTCAGACAACGTATGAAACCACTTGATATAAAAAGCTAACAAGTACAAAATATGATTATCGCAAAGACAGAAAATGTCTATAGGCCTTAGTCCTGAAAATACATAAGCTATATGTAGGAGGAAAACAGTAAGCAGGTACAAAGTTTCACAAGCCTTGAATAGGAATCTGTATCACAATGAAATATCAAAACAGCGAATTTATAGAGACAACAAGACGAACGAGTCAAACGGGCTGGAACAAAAGAAGCAGGGAATAGATCACATACTTCTGAAGAACACATGCCATAATAGTATATATAAAAAACTGAGACAAACAGCATCACGTCTGTAAGATAGAGAGGGTGCAGAGAAGAAAAGATGTGGCCAAGCAAATTACAAATACGTTTCTGCACCTTACCAAAGAATCCTCAAATTAAACAGAGATTCACATGGTCTAATTGTATGATTTGTATAGATAGAGAATAGCCTCAGGTGTGAGAAAGTGTTTATACCGATAGAGAAAACCTACTTTTCAGAAAGCAAAAAAGGCAATGGATCTAATATATGAACTCTAAGAAAAAATTGATGTCAGAGAAAGACCAAGAAGTTTCAGAGTCTATTTCTCCTCAACAGCAAAGCTATCCATGAGAATATTAGGACGAACAGGAACACGCTTACGATTGAAAGACACGAGAGTATTAACAGGATTAAATATAACAAGCAATTTCGTACCCAAATCTACAACCGAACTAAGGTCAACTTCTAGATCAGCTGCATATTTCGACTGCTTCGAGGAAGATGGGCAAGAAACAACACCTGAATAGAGAGTACTATCATCAGCATATATGCTGAATTTCTGAATAATATGGTCTGGAAGATCATTTATATACAGAAAAAAACAGTGTTGGGCCTAGCATAGAGCCCCGGGAAACACTAGCATTTAATGGAAAACAGAATGAAGAGACACTGTCAACGTTACCCGCAAGCTTCGATTAAAAAGAAAAGACTAAATAATGTCAAGAACCGCATCATCAATACCACAACCCTGCAGTTTGTGTTGGAGACTAGAATGCCACATTCTGTCGAACGCCTTCAAGATGTCAATCGCAATGGCTCTAACCTCTTTTGAATTATCCATAATCGTCAGATTCGCTATGTTACAACAGTTAAAAGATCAGCAGTGGAACAAAAACCACGAATGCCATACTGAACATCACTAAAATTATCCAGAAAATGAACAAGCTTGCTGTCGACGAACTTTTCAAAAACTTTTCTAATCACAGAGAGGAGACTAACATGACAATATTTAGTTGGGCTAGACCGATCACCAGCATGTTTAAATATAGGGACAACTGACGACTCCTTGCAACAAGAAGGGACACAGAATTGAGACAAACAGATATTGAATAATTTAGAAAGGATAGAATGAAGGATACCAGCACAAAGCTTGAGAACAACAACAGAAATTGAGCCAGAGCCGAAAACCTCAAGATCATGAAGAACTATCGCAACAACCTGTGGAGTAATAAGAACATAATCAAGAGACTAAAAACTTTTCAAATCAGGACGTACATCACCCGAATCATCAAGAGAAGAATTGTCAACAAAAAGACGAGGAAAGAGACCAGCCTTATTTATAGAAGATGAATTGACCTAAAGACCATTAAAAAGTGAAAGAATAGCATAATTTATACTATTAATAACATTATTGTAGATTCTGCAATAAATCACGAGAGCCTCCCAAAACTTAACGATGAAATGTAAAGAAGAGTGAAATGAGCGTCATAAATGTTTGACGGGCTTACAACTAAACTATAGAATAATTACAAGGTTAAAGTTTAAGTTCACAGCCCCATCTTGATTTTAATGGTACAGACTTGACAATATACAAGAAGCAATTAGACGTGAAGATACTATTTATGAATCGTCATTAGTATTGAATGGAGAGAAAGGTCAAAGATAAATGTTTTGATGAGAGCCAGCTTAGGCAGTATACATACACTTCTCATTAATCAAAAGTTGGCGTAGACGGGACATGTAATTCGAGTGGAAAAGTACAGAATTAGAAAACAAAGGTTATATTTACAGTTGGCAAATTATCAGAATCAGAGCATCTTGATAGTAGGAGTTTAGCAAATATCGATGAATAATATAATATTAGCATTTTTTCGAAAGAAAATAAAAACTCTAGAAGTACAATTACGAAGGTTAAACACTTGACGATGATATGTAAAATTGAATAGAAAACGCATCGTAAGCATTTTGAAAGCTTACAGGTAAGCTGTGAAATAATTACGATGTGACCATCAATGTCAAATGTCGAGTGTATAAGACTATGTTGTCAGTATTTTTCATATGGTTTTAAGCAAAACAATATACAAGAAGCAACTCGACTTATGCATATTATTTATAAATAATAATTAGTATGATATGGAGAAAAAGACCAAAGATAAAGGTTTTGATAAGTTCAAAATTAGACAGTATGCCTACTCTTCTAATTCAGTAAATACCTACAGTAGACTGAACGCGTGCTGTTCATGTGAAAATACAAAATCCGAAAAAAATGATATTTTTATACTTGGCAAGGGGATATCTAAATCGGGAAGCCTACACTACAATAAAGAGAAGTCTTCGTTGCCAACATATTGATGGTACTAGCTTAGTTAAAATCTACGTACCTGTAGATCAATGAATCCTATAATATTAGCATTTATTCTAAAAACACTATTCCATGATACTTTGTCTTTATGTGGATAGGTTTGTGGATCTTCAACACTTAATTTTTAAACTACACGTATATCATATGAACGTATGTTTAATATACAAATCCTTGGACATTGTCGGCGACACATGTCTGTCAAGTACACTTTCACAATATATGGTATATGCAATGTGTATTTGAACGTATGATGAAATTCTTTTTTGAACTTGCACTTTGTAAGTTCACATGATATATAACTCTGTAAGTGCTGCGTTTTAACTTCAATTCTTCTTATTTTTCCTTTTTTAAAAAAATTATTTTTTTACTGTTAGCGAGAGTGCAATTCTGCGATCAAATCAATTCGTCCAGAAATGAAAATAAAATCTATCAAATGTCCAAAGGAGTATCACAATCTTATTTTAAACGTCTGCCCTGTTTATTTTGCTTATTGGCGAATTCACTGCCAACTTATCGATGTATGCTATTCCTCTGATGATAAGATCCACATTTCTAAATACCTAACTGTAGGAAAGAAAAGAATAAACACACTTTTACTGAATACACCTTGCATTGAACAACTGAAGACGAAATAGATTTGTCATTCTAACATTTTTTATTTCTTTTTTTTTGCATTTATCTATACAATTGCTCTATACCGTTATTGAGCTTTAATCATTTCACAATAGGTTCTAATCTCTAAAAGTATACATATTGCTTTTAGTTTCATACCTTATATATATATATATATATATATATATATATATATATATATATATATATATATATATATATATATATATATAAATTCGTTGACTTTTCCTGTAAAAGAGGACCTTCAGACTTTGAGGTACGTTTCAAATCCCATATTTTGTACTTACCTATTTTATTATTTGTTATCTCGTCACTAATGTTAATATACCTATAATGTCTACACACAAGCGGTGCTTTTTATGCATATACCAACACTAATAACTCTGGAAAATTAATGTAATGCTTATGATTTTGAATTCTGCATGATTGTGAAAGATACTATTACTATGCTTACCCAGCACTATACAATGCATGCCGTTGTGGACGAGAGAAATCGCCCATTTGTTGATATGTATCATAGGAGTTATCTTTAACGAAGTTCCGGATTTATATATATTTGTAGTAAAGTGCTTCTCCAGATAAGGATCCGGGGTAAAATCGACTTGACGTCGTTAGGGTTAGGGCTACTGTTAGGGTTAGCGTTAAGGTTATATTTAGGGGTAGGTTAAGGGTTAGGGTCAGCGTTAGCTCAGGTTCTAATCAAAAGACCAACTCGTATTTATTTCTCTAAGTGTTACCGACTTCATGCACAACAGGAAATCCGTGGCGTGGAATCGCAAAACCATCCCTTAGCCTTTCAAATAAAATTCGTTCAATCTTATTAATAGAAATCTAAGAAGAAAACCAAGAAAATAAAACGAGTGATTCGATGAAATTGCTGAAACTATTTGGAACTGTGAATGCTTAAACACATTATTTAAACTCATCAGAAAATTCATAGACAGAATTAGAGGGTTTTTTTTCAAATGACAGTGGAAGTACGAGGAACTGTGTCAGATAGAAAACGAAAAAAAAACTATAGTTTCTCCTTATAAATGTATTTAGTGTCGATCTATCAGCATTCATTAAACATTCATTTAAGGGCATAATTAAGGAATTTAAACATGAACCACACCTCTTTGATATCTCCGAATTCACGGCCAAACACAATTCTAAACGGCACCCAATGAGAGAACTGATGTTCGCTGACGACACTGCCTTTGTGACATACATCATGGATGGTATCTATGCAACCTCATTCTTTTCCTTAATCTGCACCTGTATTTATATGAAAAATACGTTGGTATCCCCACCAACCTGCACCTTGTACAACAGTAATATCATATCATGTCCATATTTAGGAAGACTTACAAAGCAATCTGATTTAAATCAATTCTAAAGTTTTAAAAATTGACGATGAAATGTAAAGAATAAAGAAAATAGCATTTTAAGTGTTTGGCAACCTAACAACTACACCATGAAAAAAGGTATTATATACTTATTAAGATCAAATGTTACATTTACAAGACTATATTGATTTGAACCCTTCTCCATAGTATATATGATACTTAGTAATCATCATGAGTATTAAATCGGGACAGAATGTCAAATGCGAAAGTTCTGATGAGAACCAACTTCGGCAGTAGGCATACACTTGACCCTCATCTAAAGCTCTGGTGATTCGGGCGTGTGGCTAGGATGGAGACGTACAGAATCGGAAAACAAATGCTATTCACATTGTTGGCAGGTTGATAACAAAATAGGAGCATCCTAAATTTGATACCCAGATATAATTAAAAGAAGGCTCAATGTATCCGCAGATGATACTATATTGATGGTGCGAACTTAGCGAAGATTGATGTAACTGAAGATCGATTAAACAGAGAATATTAGCATTTACTAGGAAAGAAAAAAACATTTCAAGATACTTTGCCGTTACATGATTTGGTCTTTCTGTCCGTCACCCTTAAGTTTGAATAAACGCGTTCATTAGATGTACAATATTATATAGTTGTTCTTCGACATTTTAAAACATTCACTAAAATCTGACGAATTTTTTAAATCAGAATTCCTATTTTGTATAATTTCTATTATCATATATGACATTGTTCTTATGTGTTAATATGCATGTTGTATGATATAAAACCTCATCACCCCTGTATTTTAACTTGAATTCAATTCTTTTTGACAACTTTTGACGCCTTTGTTTTTGTTCACCTTTTTCTTTTTAGCAATAGTGAAATTCTGTCTTCAAGTGACTTTGGTCAGACAGAGAAACAACATCGACACGATACTTGAAAAAAGGAATAGAATCTCATTTTTAACCTCTGTCCCGTTTAGTTTGCTTGAGGCATAATATATTTTGTATCTTACAGTTCGAATACATCATCGAATCTCCGTTGTTGTCTAGGAACAGTTTCCAATAATCAACGAGGAAAAAGATCTTTCAATGTCGATTCTCTCTACATTAATGCAACATTATGCAACCTGATTTATTCATATGACTTGAATGCTTCCTTGTTTATACATTCTAATAAATAATTTTTGTAATTAGATAATGTAAAACAAATTTTGTTACTGTAAATATCTACTTCAAAACGTAGAGTTTGATGGGAAAATTTCTACAACAATTTATGTTACAAAATGTTTTTCGTGAAAATAATTAATGAAACAACTATTTTAGCAACTTTTAGAATCAATCACATTCACTTACCTAAAAGATGTACTTGTCATAACTTTATTTTACAAAATGAAATTTCAAAAGTTAATAAATATTGTACGTTTTCATCGTAAATTGCATAATTGTATTACAATTATGATGATAAATAATTATCTAAATAAATATATGGGAAATCTGTTTCGTTCATAAAACATATATTATAATCGAAACTGGTTACTACTGTGTAAATCAATAATACAACATAATTTTTGGAAATACTGTATAAATAGTAGAGACCAAATGCCTAAATATATCTGTATGCCTAATTTGCATAAATATTTTAAAATAGTTTATGATGAATTCGAACTTGATGTTATTCATTCATAATTTTGTTTTCTTATGTTTTCGTGTGTATATATATATATATATATATATATATATATATATATATACAAATATATATATACAATAGTTTTGTCGATATAAACAGTAATAAATTGCGATGCGATAATTAGCTACACAAGTAAGCTATTATTATATGAATGGTCATAAAACCAGATATCTTTTTTCATGTCCACGAATAGTTTTTGCGTAAATGAACCAATCAAGGTAAACGATACATTTTTTGGAAAATACTAAGTGACAATGATTTACATTGTTTGACAACGAAAGGTAACATTACTATGAAAATTGGCGCCCTCCTTAAAAATGACTTTCATTTTTATCTAAATTCTTTAGAGATTTATTTAGTAACGATCAGTTTTTGTGATGGATTTTACTTTTATGAATTTTATTCGAATAGCGGTTTTGTGTCAAATCTGGAACATCATCAGAGTAAAAGATCTGGTATGGAGAGATCTTGGTAGTGACATATTTCAACAACTGTAAAAAAACCCGTAATGGTAGAATTGTATTCAGTTAAATGTAAACAACATCGTGACTTGTTTTTCTTAAATAACTGACATGTTATTACTAACTAAGTAACCCTCTAGGAGAGGGCATAATTACGACCATTTTCTGCCTTTTCATTCGAATTACCTTCCTGTCAGATGATTAGTCATGAAGCTATTAAAAACATATTGACGTGTGCAATGTATTGAGAGAGATATATTAATGTGATAATCTTGAGCGGTGCACAAATTTAGCGTAATAAAAACGCGAGTGAATAGCGAAAATATATTTATTGTTTATAGATGCGCTGTGGAATTGACTCTCCACACAGTCAGTTTTTAAATGTGAAAAACATCCACCTCACCAAACTGGGACATTCTGGAGTTGTACAAAAATAAAAAATAATCCTCCGTCTAGAAGTGTTTTTTTAAAATTTTGTAGCTGATGACAGAACAGATACTACACTTTGAACATAACACGAAGGTTGTTCATTCACGAACAATGACAGTCAAACGTGTGTGCGCATCACAATCAAATCAATCTTATCTACTGGCGGGTTATGTTTACTATCGAGGACATAGCGGCGCAATAGGACATAATCAGGAGTGGTTATCCAGATTGTTAATGAGTGTCTACTGGAGGGGAGAGACGTGCATTTTAATCGGAATCAGGAGTCTGTATTGGTAACAGTGCTCAACATTGACCTGATGGAAGTAATAGTACTGCAGGTAAAAACATTTCTCACTATGAGATTCCAAGATTTTTGGAAGGTAATGCCAGATTAATAGCTTTTCATTTTATTCTGTTATATCGCTGGCATAGTCGTTCAGCTAGTTGCAATGTCTAAGTATGCCAGGTTCTTTGTCATTTCCTGGGATTGAAGTTAACGGTCCGAATGCATGTAAAATGATCCCCAAATACTGGGTATATCTGATTAAAACATTTGATAACCGAACTACAGGTCAAATCGGAATTGAGTTGAAAAAGTACATATTCTCTCACAATAGTCACAAGATAAGGATTCCCAGAATAGGATGGGAGTGCCCCCTTTTAAGTTCATGCTAAGTTGTTTCAAAGGTTGTGTATCTTTAATGAGGGCGGTAGAATCGGGTGAGTAGAATCTAGGCTCCAAGCGAGCAAAGTCGGAACGTTCCATATACTTTTCGTATTTCTTCGATAGAATACGGCAAATGTCTTGCTTAAACGAAATGACCGAATCTTGTAGCAGAATGAGAATGGTGAACGGGTAGCTACCGCACTTTCTGTATGTTTGTGCGTAATTATCCACTTAAACATCATTTTACTGCTCATTTTATATAAAACATTTTACAATCAATAAATAATAACTAACATTTTATACACGGCTTACCTAATATATCTATCTCAATACTGAATTCAATTTATAACAATATCGTGATTCACAGAAGAAATGATATAGTTTATTTACGTATCAATCTTAAAACTGATTCAAATTAATATATTATTTACGTGAATTAATGTGTTTTTTAAACTTACTATAAATAATTTTGTTGATAAACATTAAAATAAAGCCAAAATAGCTCACATTGTGTTATGCGTTTTACAAGTAAATATAAGTAAATGTAAGAAAGACGTTTTGCACATATTGAATACTTTAAAAATATCATTTATATTTTTACTTTACATGTTTTACAAAACAACGATCATTACATGCTACGGAATGAGGAAAGTAACGAGACTTTTTTCTTGATATATCAGCCCACTATTTCAGCCGGATTATTAATCCAATTTCAGATTTTTATAAATTTAAAACGTTCTATTCAATAGATTAATTCATAGAATAATTGCTGATTTAATTTAAGCAAACGAAGAATATTTATCTTTGATTATTTATATATATATATATATATATATATATATATATATATATATATATATATATATATATATATATATATATAATAGTATTTCATGTATCCACATAACATTTTATAAGGAGATATAATTTTTTATGTATAAGTTTTCAGTATTTACTTCAACAGTGCTCGATACGTTAGTTGAGCTAGGTAGTAAGCTATGAAAATATATTCATTACAATTAAGCTACACGGAAACTCTCGCGTTTCATTCCCGGTGAGAATCTTCAGGCTAAAATGCATGGAATTATTTTTCCCGGGTGGTTTATATACACAGCTAGCTAGTTAACTAATCAGATTCTTTGTTGTTCTCTCAGCTAATCGTTGGGCTTCCCACGAACAAAGGTGTGGTTAGTAATTCCTTCTTTCTTATATCCTGTTCTATTGTTCTGTTTTCTTATATCCTGTTTCATTTGTTGTGTCAATATAATGGGTGCATTTATTTTAACACGTGGTTCCTTGTATTTCTATTTCAGGTTTTTATTTTTAAATTGTTAAGTTTTTTTTATAGTTTATTTGTTTTTATTTATTTATTCATCGTTAGCCTGAGAGAACAACAAAGAATCTGATTGGTTAACTAGCTAGCCGTGTATATAAAAACACCTGGGAAAAATAACTCCATGCATTTTAGCCTGAAGAGTACCTCAGTGATGAAACGCAGGAACCTCTGTGTAGCTTAATTGCCATAAATATATTTTCATAGCCTACTATATATATATATATATATATATATATATATATATATATATATATATATATATATATATATATTAGTACTTCATGTATCCACATAAAATATTATAAGGAGATATCATTTTTTATGTGTCAGTTTTCAGTATTTACTTCAACAGTGCTCGATACGTAAGTAGAGCTAGGTAGTAAGCAATGAAAATATATATGGCAATCAAGCTACACAGAGGCTCCCGTGTTTCATCCCCGGGGGGAATCGTCAGGCTAAATGCATGGAGTTATTTTTGTCAGGTGTTTTTATATACATGGCTTGCTAGTTAACCAATCAGATTCTTTGTTGTTCCCTCAGCCAATCGTTGGGCTTCCCTCGAACAAAGACATTGTTGGTGACGCTCCTATTTTTGTTAACAATGGATTTTCCTATATCCTGTTTCCTTTGTTTTGTTAATACAGTGGGCGAATTTATTTTAACACGTGGTTGCTTGTATTTCTATTTTAGGTTTTTAATTTTAACTAATTCAGTTTTTTATTTATTTATTTACTTTTATTTATTTATTTATTTTATTTATTATATATCATCCTAAGGTAAATTTATTTCTGTGTAAACAGCTGTTTGCTATTTCACTTGTAGAGTTTAATAGGTTTCGGGTATCTTTAAAATTTAGGATTTCGTATTTTTCATTCAGGCATGATCTACACGGGTCGTCTAAGTTTCTACATGTACTGGCCTGTCTTACTATTTTCCATTCAATTATTGGTGAGTGTCCATTTTCTTTGAGCTCCCAATAATGGTTATCTAGTGCTGTTTTAGTTCGACGTTCTTTGTTTTTAAATGTGCTTTTATGGTCATAGTATCTGGTCTTAAATCTAGGGATGTCATACCCACGTAGTATTTCTTGCTATTTGGTCTTTCGTTGGCAAATATCGTTGCTTGGTATACAACACTTTTAGTATTTTGTTGTTGTGTGCTTTAATTATAATTTCTAGGTTTTCACAGCAGCTGTAGGATAGTTTTAGATTAGTTTTATTGAATATTTTATGCAGAGGGTTGGTTACGGGGAAGTGTTTTTCAATCAGATTTAGGAACTTTTTGCCTAGTTTAGTTTTTAGCATCTGGTTATAGAGAGGGGTATAGTAGATTATATTTCTTTTTCTTTTGTTTTTATTTTTAATTTTGTTGTAATTATTAGTGTCTAGTTTTTTATATTTAATTTCGGTATTGTGGTAACCACTATTTTTTAGAGCTGTATTGTAAATGTTGATTGATTTTTTAAAAACGCTTTCGTTGCTAGAATTGTTGATAAGCCTACGTTCGATCGAATTCGGGATATGTTTTATGATTGATGGGGGGTGATCAGCCTTTGGGTGTACGTATATTGGGTTGGCGTTATCTTTTAGGTATGGTTCGTAGGTGTTTTTTCTTAAGTTTAATGTGACGTCTAGAAAGTTCGTTGTTTTAATGTTAGAAGTAATGGCTAAGAAGTGAAATAGCAAACAGCTGTTTACACAGAAATAAATTTACCTTAGGATGATATATAATAAATAAAATAAATAAATAAAAATAAATAAATAAATAAAAAACTGAATTAGTTAAAATTAAAAACCTAAAATAGAAATACAAGCAACCACGTGTTAAAATAAATTCGCCCACTGTATTAACAAAACAAAGGAAACAGGATATAGGAAAATCCATTGTTAACAAAAATAGGAGCGTCACCAACAATGTCTTTGTTCGAGGGAAGCCCAAAGATTGGCTGAGGGAACAACAAAGAATCTGATTGGTTAACTAGCAAGCCATGTATATAAAAACACCTGACAAAAATAACTTCATGCACTTAGCCTGACGATTCCCCCCGGGGAGGAAACACGGGAGCCTCTGTGTAGCTTGATTGCCATATATATTTTCATTGCTTACTATATATATATATATATATATATATATATATATATATATATATATATATATATATATATTTAGTTTTGAAAATAATTTGAGTATTAGATATCAAGATTGCAGAGAGAAAATGGGGAAATAACTACTATCGTTTTACTCACACGCATATTGCCAAACTAACAAAAATGATCATATATTGCTTACTGAACTCACTTACACGCTAGTTCACACATATATACTATCATGTTGACTAAACCAACGAAACACATATACACACACTGTCTACAATGCATATTGAATTTACACACACAGCCACACACATATAAATACTGACAAATAGCCAATATATATACACACTTCTATAGTATTCAAACTTTAAACATGTTACAAACAATAGCATATTTTACTTTTCAAACCTACATGCACGAACAATTAACTCAATTAATATTTAGTTTAGTATCTTTCTAAATTTATATATATATAAAACTTTAGAAAGATACTAAACTATATATATATATATATATATATATATATATATATATATATATATATATATATATATATGAAACATTGGTAAATACCGCATAATTCTTCTGTTTAGTAATACCTTTTTCATTTCTTATTTTTCTAATATTTTTTTATTTTCGGAATTAAAAAGATAAATATATGTTCTACATATTCTATATGTAAGACCCAAAATCTTGTTGTAGCAAATAACTCTTGAAAACATTAGAAAAAAATATAACACTTTTGGGATAATTCAACTCCTATAATAATAATAAAAAGTGAGCAATACTTACATTGGTGCAACTACTTATAAACTTTTACGTAGACTCAATATGCATTAGGTAAATTCTAGTTCAATTTACTAGTATTTAAAATAATTGCAACTGCATCCTCTGAATTGAGACAAATTTCAGTTAACAATGCTGATATATTACATATCGAAATTAATTTTAAAAATCTAAAATCGTATGAAACTCTCTATATCAGAAGCAAGAAACATATAACATATGAAACTATTTTAAAATATTTCAAAGTGTTCAACGTAGATACAATGTATTCCGGGAAGATAATTCTGTCGCTCACCTGGGACATAAATTGCAAAGTTCATATTTGTACATTTAACGACGTAACATACAGCGCTCTCGATAGGTATTGTTTTGAAAATTGTCTTGTTTTTCTATAGATTTGTATTGATAGATTTTTTTATGGGAAGATAATTCGACGAAGAATCGAAAGTACTCGTGATACATATGGAAGCATTATTAATCTTTTTAATTTTTAAACTAAAAAGATTAAAAAAATAAAAAAAGGGAAAAATAGACAGACGAATCCGGCTGTGTTAACAATATTTACATAAATTGAAGAATGCGGCCTACATTTTCTTGGTCATTTATATAAAATAGCATTTTTGGGTCTCTGTACCGCTTAAGTTTGAAACAGCATTTTTGTTTGTTTTTAACGCTTATGCTTTATTTTTGTTAGACATTAACGCTTATGTTTGGAATACCATTTGTGTTGGTCTGTTACGTTTATATAACTTATAATATAACTTTTGGTCTGTAACGCTTAGGTTTCGGATAGCATCTTGTTGGGCTGTCATGCTGAAGTTTAAAATAAAATGTTTGTTTATCTGTCACGCTTAAGTTTGGGATAGTATCTTTGTTATTTTATAAAGCTTCACTTTTAAATAGCATTTTTTGTTCGCCTGTTACTGTTAATGTTGAAAAAGCATATGTGTTGGTCTGTAGCATTATTATTTTTCTGTCACGCTTATGTTTGGAATAGCATTTTTATGTTTTCTGTCACGCTTATGTTTGGAATAGCATTTCTTTTTTTTCTGTCACGCTTATGTTTGGAATAACATTTTTATTTTTCTGATACACTTATGTTTGGAAAAGCATTTTATTTATCTGTCACACTTATGTTTGGAATAGCATTTTTATTTTTCTGTCACGCTTATGTTTGGAATAGCATTTTTATTTTTCTGTCACGTTTATGTTTGGAATAGCATTTTTATTTTTCAGTCACGCTTATGTTTGGAATAGCATTTCCATTTTTTCTGTCACGCTTATGTTTGGAATAGCATTTTTATTTTTCTGTCACGCTTATGTTTAGAAAAGCATTTTATTTATCTGTCACAATTATGTTTGGAATAGCATTTTTATTTTTCTGTCACGCTTATGTTTGGAATAGCATTTCTATTTTTTCTGTCACGCTTATTTTTGGAATAGCATTTTTATTTTTCTGTCACGCTTATGTTTGGAATATCATTTTTATCTTTCTGTCACGCTTATGTTTGGAATAGCATTTTTATTTTTCAGTCAATGTAAGTTTAACATTTTTGTTGGTCAATTACCTTAGGTTTAAAATAACATTTTTGGTCTGTCAGTGCTCAGATTTGAAATACCATTTTTGCTAGTCAGTCACACTTAATTTGAAAATAACATTGTTGTTGGCCTGTTACGCTTAGCTTTGAAATAAAATTCTCACTTTTAAACGCATTAATAGAACGAACGAATCATGAAAATACGCATTCCTTTGTAAAATAGTTCACATTTCTTGGTGTATGAAACATAATTTGATAGAATTTAGTTCTTGTTCACCGTCATCAAATAGTAATACCCAAGGCGTCGTCTAACCTTTTCATTTTGTTCTTTTGAATGTTCGTTCTGTGATTGCCGAGCAATGAATAACTTAACAGCTCAACCAACAATCGATGATATAATCAAGCATTTATTCATTATTGCGCACCAGAAAGTGAGCAATCGTTTTCCAATTCCAGCAAGGGAAAGAGAAACAAAGAGAAAAACGACAGAGAAAAAGACAGAGAAAAAGAGAAAGAGAAATGGCGAGAGAGAGAGAGAGAGAGAGAGAGAGAGAGATGGACTAACTTTTCATGATAACTATTTACTTCGTTTAACAAAATTTCGGACTGAATAGTTTGCGCCAAAATAACCCTCAAATATTAAAAAAAACTCTCAGAGATTGAAATAATGATTTATCATAATTTTTAAATGCACCTTTGCATTAATGGATTGTTATATGATGCTCCGTCTGTCGGTCACACTTTAGTTTCAAAAAGAATTTTAATTGTTAAATGTATTTTATTGATACGGCGAAGCATTTCTATCAAATTGACCACCATTACATCTATCGACTTGCCACGTTTTAGAATGATTTTAATTTTCATTGCAAAACGCGTTCTAATTACTGATACCGATCTATGGCTTTATTGGCCAAACACATAAATAAAAACAAAGCGGAACAGGCTGCTGTGCCGACTTGTCACGTTTTTGGTAAGAAATAATATTTCCTTGCTGTACGGATGATATTTTAAATATGGTGAAGTGTCAATATAAAATGGACCACCAGTCAAGCTGGTGACTTGTAACGCTTTGGTATTATATACAATTTTCATTGCTAGAAGCGTTTTATTTTGAGATACTTCGAGACATATTTATAAAATATATCTTCTTTCAGTCTGCCGATTTGTCAAGCTTTGGTATGAAATTTGCATTTCAAAACGGGGTCTGTTTTTAGATATGTCGAAGAGTTTATAAAATAGACCACCATTCAATTTATCGCTTATGACGTTTTGGTGAGAAATAGCATTTTCATTGCTAAACGGGTGATAATTTTAGATATAGGTATTTATATAAAGTAGACCAGCAGTCAAGCTGTCGACTTCTAACGCTTTAACGATGTCTTGAATCGCCGGAATCGCCCCCCTCTCTTCTAATATATATATATATATATATATATATATATATATATATATATATATATATATTAAAAAAGAGACAGAGAAGGTGATGAAATATGTAACAACTAATTTATGCACTCACATATGTATATACGTGAACCTGTACATGCATATAACATACACACTGATAGATATCGATGGATTTTATGCTATTGCTTATATAGAACTATTTAATCAGTAGTGCCAGAATTGTGATGTTCTTAAAAAATAAGTATAAGATTATTTTAGAGTTTTTTTTTTATTGAGTAGATTTAAAATGTAACTTTTGGAAAGAAAGTTGCTGATATGTTTTCTATTTACACAGAAAATTCCGTGGAATTGATTATGTTTGTTTCCTCCGGAGCTTAGTTCACCGACCGAACTAACATTTAAAAATCCGCTAGGTTTTTAAGTTCGCTTGACTTCAATTCAATACACAGTCTCCGTCTCTTAGTAAGTATATAAAATAGTTCTATGTCACGTATCTTATATATATATATATATATATATATATATATATATATACAAATCTCCCTCTGTCTTTCTCTCTCTCTTGATATATATATATATATATATATATATATATATATATATATATATAGTGCGTACGTCGTGTCAATAGAAAATCGACAAAAGAACTTGATCGTAAGGACAAAAGAATGATATTTGTTTTTTCTCATAATATATAGTTCAGGCTAATCTTATCTTCATAGTTTGAACTCAATACATACACACACACACACACATATATATATATATATATATATATATATATATATATATATATATATATAGGTAATATTATATAGGTGAATTTATACAGCTCACACACATACTGATATATATAAATATATATATATTTATAATATTACCTATATATATATATATATATGTAATATAAAAGTAAATTTATATAGTTCACAGACAAACCCATATATATATATATATATATATATATATATATATATATATATATATATATACATATATTTATATATATATATATATATGAGTATGTGTGTGAACTATAAACATCTGCCTTTGTAATATTACCTCTCTCTATATATATATGTATATATATGTATATATATATATATATATATATATATATATATATACATATATATAGAGAGATGTAATATTACAAAGGCAGATGTTTATAGTTCACACGCATACTCATATATATATATATATATATATATATACATATATGTAATATTATAAAGGTTAATTAATATAGTTAAAACACATACATATATATACATATATAGATATGTAATATTATAAAGGTAAATTTATATAGTTTACACACATACTAATATTTATATATATAGTTAATATTATAAAGGTAAATCTATATTGTTCACCCATATATTCATATATATATATATATATATATATATATATAAAAATATATATGTAATATTTTAAAGCTAAATCTATATAGTGCAGATCGCGTTGACGAGCAATACATTTACATAAGATTAAGCTCAATATTTAGTATTTACAGGTTTAATTAATAGAATTTCAGTAGAATATTTAATAAAAAAATTAATTATTAAACTAATGGTTTAATGACAATTTCGAAACAAAATAAATCACTGGTAATCCCCGATGGTGTAACCACCCCCTGTTAACCAAACATACAATATTTCTCTGTGTCTGTGTGCCACTTTGTCTGTCTATCTGTCTCTATCTTTCACCATCTCTCTATGGTCTTCTCTCTGTGTGCCTCTGTATATATATATATATATATATATATATATATATATATATATATATATATATATGAAAAACATGTTGAAATAAAGTAAATGAGAAAATGTTATAAAATCTCCAAAAATATTTTTTCGAGCCTTATTTAGAAGAGAATCGTCAAAAATCAAATTAAGAAAACTAACTAATTCATTGAAGTTTTGAAATATCTGTGACTAATGTTTGAATTCCTTTAGTTTACATCTATGTAACATCGGAGTAACTGTTAGAACAGGTATTTATACTGAGCAGGTGGTTATCAATGACAGAATCATTTACTTTTGTTGTCGATAGTAACGATCCTCTCCCAAGATTTGCTCATTTAATAACTCCTCCGACAATTTTATTTTCATAGTAAAGTTTTAATGTCCTATAATTCAGTGATATATATGTCCAGCGATTTAAAACCTTATCTGTGATATTCCACAGATACGTTCTTTAATCGCTGAAGTATAGTTAACTTTACATTCCATGTTGATAAATATATTGTGATATTTTCAGAGACTATCCTAAAGCTTTCTAAATGACTGTTTGTGCTCTTTTTATAAACCTTGAAATGTACCATAAAGTATGACACTGTTCCCATTAGTACTTACGAAATAGTTCAAGTCAGTCACCTTACTTAGTAATTCTTCCTCAATACAAACATGGTCTGATTTTAGCCAGGTCGAACCACCTCGCCTGTGTTTTTTTGCAAGTTCTACTTTGGGATCCATTCTAGGCGCAAGACTCCGCTTCACATTGTGTTCTTAGATTACGGAATACAGCTGGTCATCGAACAAATATACAGTACGGGTTGATTGTTAGACACATGCAAAGTATCAATGAAACGAACTTTTAATACAAATGTAAGATAGCAGTTGATTGATTTATCTATGGAATGCTGGCGTACGTTCTTTACCGATAGTAGGTTCATGCGTAAAAACGTTATATATGATTTTTATACCCGATTCTCATCGGAGTTTAACAAAAACGTTAGATTGGCCTAAGTGGGATGGAAACAGTGGCATAAGATGTCAGTAAATGTCTTCGTTCCACTTACGTTTCTTACCTAATTCTCATTTGTTTTATTTTCATAATTTCGCAATTATAATGTGATGAAATTTGTTTAAACCACCTTCTTTTAGGGGGATCCTTTCCTGTTCCACACTGTATGTTTTAATTTAACCTTTTCTGAAACCTAGGCGAATTTCCCATCACCAAACCCGATCAGCTAAAGTATTGTCACCACTGTCTAGAGGTGTATGACCTGTTATAAACATCCTATTATTAAAATTATCAGACTTTTATCAGAATCATCTTCACGTTCGCTAGTTATCTTTTTTTTTTACATAAATCAATAACCAGGATGCTCATTCACCTTTAACTATGGTACTCGACTTCTCAATGTTCGCAAGTTTACAAAAAACAAAACAAAATTCTTTGTCATCTCTCCCTATTTTTCGTTATATTCATTTTGTTTCAATACTACGTGTGTTGGCTATGTAAGGGGTTCTTGCTTTTATACTTGCATTATTTTAATTAGTTTTTGTAAATATAGATTTCTCATATTAACATTTTAAATTATTAATTTTATGTATTACTTTTTTTTTCTGCATCGCACATTGTCATTTGATACAGTTAAAATAGTAACTCAGTTTTGATCTATATTTTTCCGTCGAGCAAACATATTAGTTAACAAAGGCTGATGTTATTTCCAGCATATAAGAACGTGTTTGCTACAAAAGCAGTAATATCTGTTCTTTGATCAGGGACAGTTTGGTTTTAGACTTGGCTTTGGACTTGAAGATAGAGAATAGTTGTCAACCAGATCATGGTTGGATATTATTCCATCGACTCATGGAGCTATGCACAATGACTGTGGATATGTAGTTGCTGAACAGCATTGGACACTTATGTTACTTCTCACGTTTTAGTCATTTCTATTGAGCAAATCTTTGCGTTTATTCCATCACGAACCTCTCTAATGAGTACCATAAATTTGTATACGCATTGATAGTTTCTTAAAACTGTCCAGAATGCATATTTGTTTACACCGTAAAAGGCCTTTTAATCTATGAAAGGATCACGCAATATTGTGTTCTGCTCTGGGTATGATTGTATCATCTGACCCAGGTTGAACCTAATGTCTGTAACACGTTGGGCGGCTGAGGAAACTTAGCTAAGGGGTAAGAAATGAGATACCGCACTAGTTTACACAGTGGATTATATCATCCCTCTTGCATTCGTCCTACTTAACACAGAACGGTACATTTCTTGCGGTGGTAAATATTTTTTTAATATTATGACTTGGTTATCTTATGCACACTCACAGACACACACACACACACACACATATATATATATATATATATATATATATATATATATATATGTATATATGTATATATTAAATTATTTTAAAATATTTTAGCTACATACAACGTCGTTTCGGACAAATAAGTAACAATCTCAAACGGTCATAGGGCGCGAACACGGTTCACAGAGACACTTTAGATCTGTCAACGTTCATCTAGTCACATTCGACCACGAGGGATTGTCACGTAATAACGGCTAAATTAAGTGATATTTACGCTGAAAGCAACGAGTATAAATATTTAAAAAATTGATAGTGTTCAACGACGTAGTTTGAACATTGAACTGCGCTATTAGATTAATGTTTATTTTTAATCTTTCCGATAATGATCGACTTTCAATTTTACTTGAAAATGGCTTCTAATAATATTGAATTATTTTAAATATTTGTTTTACCTACGTACGACGTCTTTTCGAGCTTATGGCTCTCATCAGCGCAGGGAGGAAACAATATCAGACGGTCATAAGTGGCGAACCCGGTTTAAATCTGTAAGCGTTCACACACACACACACACATATATATATATTATATATATGTGTGTGTGTGTGTGTGTATATATGTGTGTGTGTATTAGAATGATACTCGACCCCGAATAGAACAGTTTTGCACCACTTTCATTTACCCCTACGAAGATTAAAACCAATATATAATGATATTAAATCTAATGTCTAGAATTTTTTTTCTAATTTTGATCAAAGTCATTACTTAATTTTGATTCTGGAAACTGTCTAAAATTGAAGAGTGAAGCTTAAGGGCTATTAATAAGAAATTGAAATGCAGGGAATCTAGCTTAATTGGTGTTCAATTAATATGGATCAAATTTAATGCAAGTCTAAAAAACAAACTGAATTTTTAAAACAGAGATTTTAACCACATCATGCTCCCTAAAACTTTTTTAAAAACTCCAAAGGGAACAGTCCTAAGAAATTGTCAAGTACTCCAGAGATTGATAACAGGGTTTTGTTTTACAAATTGGTTTCCGATTTAGTATTCAAAATCCTTGAGATATCAACTTACTTTTTCTGCATTTGTAATAAACACATGTACATAGGTACTACCACAGGTATAAATAGCAATAGGTACTGATTTTTGGGAAGTCAGCATTCCAACAGAGAGTCCTTGCAGACTGACCGAATAATCTCGCTGGTAACCTTCTGATTTATGTTTTGTACTACTGTTCTTTGTTTATATATTTGTTTGCTCAATTAATCCCTTGTGTCTTTATTTGTGCCTCCAACAAGACCATAACAATGTCCCTCTTACATTTGTTCTTACATTATTGTTTATTCCCATCCGTCGGTTATCATATTTCTTCCTACCTCTTGTCTTAAATCATTATTTTCTTTAGTCTAATTCTTGCATGTTTTCTTCTTTATTCCTTCCTTGTTTACTTCCATTCCTACAGACTTACGTCTATCATTATATTATTCCCCTTCCTTAAATCATTCGATATATAATTTATTATAGTTCTTACTTCCATAATTTCTTTATTCTTTTACCATCCTTCTAGGTACTGTACTTCATCTCACCTTCCTTATTTTCTTGCAACCTTTCTAGCCTTACATTTTACCATTATTCTATTTCTACCCTTAGTTATACCTTTTGTGTTCATCATTCAGTCCGTCTTTCTATACTTCTATCCTCAAATCCCCTCTTTCTCGATCGCCTACTTTCTCCTATTCTTGCATACCTGATTACGGAATTCAATCATATTTCACTTCACTTACCGTTTTGTTACTTTTGTTTCTCTCTATTTCACTTATTTTCATTTATTTGTTCATCCTTTCGTTAGCATTAAGATGAATCTACTTTGTGCCTGTCTGTCGGTAAAGCTTCAATTCGAAATAACTTTATCAATTTTTTTTTAATTCTTTTTTTGGAGGGGCAGAGGAAGGAGCTTATTGTGTTTCTTGTAATTTCTGTTTCTTTGGTTCATTTTTGTGTAGTGATAGCTGAGGCCGGTGTAATTTATTGGGGGGGGGGGGTGAGATTATGAAGTGCTGTTTCTTGCAGTTTCTGTTCCTTGGCTCTTGTTGTGGTGTTTTTCGTGTGGTTTCGTTTTCTCCGTTGTAAATTCCTTGTGACTGGTTAGCCTTTGTAGCTTATGTCTGTTAGTTTCCGCATTCAAAGATTTTCCTTAAGATTGCAGCTGTTTTGATCATTGCCGTCCTTTGTATGGTTTCGATAGTCCCTTTGATTCCAATTTCTCCCAGTCTTTTCTCCAGGTTTTTGGTGATTGTTCCTAGTGCTCTCACGATTATTGGTATTATACTAAATTTCTTCATGCACCATATTTCTTTCAGTTCTCTGGTTAGTTCTTTGTATTTACTTCGTTTTTCCGTGTCTTTGATCTTCACTCTATGGCCTGGTGGAACAGCGAAGTCTACGATTTTACAAGATTTTTCCTTTTTGTCTATTATAATAAAATCAGGTCTCCTTGCTTGTATGAGTTTATCTGTCTGTATATCCATATTCCAGAGGATTTTATGTTTTTCGTTTTCCAGTACTGTTTCTGGTTTATGTTTGTACCATTTGTCTGCATATTCGAAATTCAATTGTTTGCGCAGTTCCCTGTGTATGACTTTCCCAACACAATCATGTCTGTTCTTGTATTCTTTTTGAGCAAGTTTGCTACATTCACTTATTATATGATTTACTGTTTCGTCTCTTTGTCCACACAGTCTGCATTTATTGTTTTCCTGTGTTTTCTCTATTTGAACTTTAATGTAGTTTGTCCTAATCGCATTGTTCTGTGCAGCTATCAGTAAAGATTCCGTTTCTCTGTTCAAGTTTCCTTTTCTTAGCGATGTCCAGCTATTTGCGTTGGTTTCTTCTCTTGTGAGCCTTATGAAGCGTCTATGTAGTTGTTTTTCTTCCCATTTTTCTTTTCTTGTCTGTCTGTGTCCACTTTCGATGCTTCCTGCGTTGTTCGTTGGGACGGTATCTCTTGCTGCGGTGATCAGCCTTTCTGTGTTCTGGTTTATGTATTTCTCCAGCTCTTTTTTAGTGTCGTCCACACAGTCTTCTATACTTACCAGTCCTCTTCCCCTTCGTTTCTCTTCACGTAGAGTCTGTCTGTATCATCTTTTGGGTGTAGTGCATTGTGCATAGGCATTAATTTTCTAGTCCTCTGATCAAGGTGCCTGAGTTCTTGTTTAGTCCAGTTTATGAATGGTCCAGAATATCTGATTAGTGATACTGCCCAGGTTTTTATTCCTTGGATTAGGTTTCTGTTATATAATTTTGTTTCTAAGAGCTTTCGTGTTCTTCTCAGCTATTCGTTTCCAATCTTCTCTTGCATTTCTGTTGATTTGATTGTGTCTGCTTCAGAACTACCAAATATGTATAGCTCTCTTCTTCATTCAGAGCCATCATCTGCTCTTGGTTGGGCAGTTTTATGCCCTCAGTCGTCTCCAACTTTCCTTTTTTAATCTCTAGCAATGCACACTTTTCCATTCCGAATTCCATTTGAATGTCCTGACTGAAGATTCTGGTCGTATTTATCAGCTTTTCCAGTTCCTTTTTGTTTTTTGCAAATAGCTTCAGGTCGTCCATGTACATGATATGGTTTATTCGTTGTTCTCTACCTGTGAACTTGTATTCGGCATCACATTTCCTGAGTATGTAGTTGAGTGGCATCATGGCTATGATAAACAGTAGTTGTGATCCTTGGAAAATGCCTCTCTGTATTTTTATCTCCGTCAAGTATTGTCCTCCAGCTGTCAGTTCTAATCTCCATGTTTGCATTGCTTTCTTGATGAAATTAATAATCCTGTTGGGTATCTTGTACATTTTTAAACATTCAATTATCCATGCTTCAGGGATTTTGTTGTACGCTTTCTTGTAGTCAATCCATGTCATAGATATATTCTTTTTCTTGCTTTTAACTTCTTTCAGGATCTTTTGATCTATGTATAACAGATTATGCGTTCCTCTTTTCCCTTTCTGGGCTTCATTTTTGTTCCTCGGGAAGTAGTCCACGACTGTTCAGGAAATGGTAAATTTGCTCTTCAAGTTGTGCCGTTAGGATTTTCCACATTGTCGGTAAACAGGTTATTGGTCTGTAATTTCTTGGGATCGTTCTCTTCTTGGTGTCTTTTTGTATGAGCGTTTTCCTTCCTTTAGTCATCCACTCTGGTACATCTGTTTTATGGATACATACTCTCAGTTTCTGTGCTAGCCTTTCATGTAGGGTCGTGAATCTTTTGAACCAGTACGCATGTATTCCATCGTGACCTGGTGCTTTCCAGTTTGCCATTTTCTTTAGTGTTGTCTTAATAGTTTCTTTATTAATTTCTGTTTCCGTTCCTTCTTAAATTTTTAGAAGTTCATCTTTCATGTCTTTCAGCCATTTAGCATTTTTGTTGTGATCTTCAGCATTTTCCCATATCTTGGTCCAGACATGTTTTGTTTGTGTCGGGTCCGGTTGTTCTGTTGTTCTTTCTTCGTTTACGTTTTATTATTATTATTATTATTATTATTATTATTATTATTATTATTATTATTATTATTATTATTATTATTTTTTTTTTTTTTTTTTTACTCACTAGAAGTAATCACACAATTCATCGTCAGTGATTGCTCACTTATAATCATCGGTCGTGTTCCCTGAAGTCTGAGTGACAACAAGTCTACCAAGATTTCAAGTACTCTTCACCTCTTTAAGATAACCAATGCAAATGACTTTGAGATATCGCAATCGCTGCTTACCATTGACTTCTCGCTGGTAACGACCATTAGTTTCCTCTGGTATTTGGGTGAAAATTAGCTTCCCTGTGTTCCCAGTACTGTCCGCACTCTTCCAGTGGAAGTCTGATTAGTGATCTACCTCATCGGTTTTCCTATCTTTCCTGACCTTCATGACTATTTTATGAGTTATCAGCTGAGGCTAGTGGCATCACTTTTATCTTTTTCTTGAGGGGGGGCACAGTTTATGATATTTCTTCCAGCTTATGTTCCTTGGTTCGCGATGTGGTGTTCTTACTGTGTTTTTTTATTTCATCCTATTATAACTTCTATGTGACTGGTTACCGTAAGTAACTTATGTGGTTTGGTTTCCGCATTCAAGGACTTTCCTAAAGATTGCAGCTGTTTTCCTCATTGCTGTCCTTTGTATGATCTCAGTTACAGCTTTGATTCCAATTTCTCCTATTCTTTTTTCCAGGTTTTTGGGGACTGTTCCTAGTTCTCATAATAGTTTTTCTTATAAAAAACGAAACTAAGATAAGTAACTAATCCACGCTTTAAAAGATTTATTGAACATTCAGATTTAATCCAAACTCGAATTTCGTCTCATACAAAAAAATAAAAAGAACTGATTTTCTTAAGATGACTCCATTCCATCGTCTCTTTACACGATGAAAATGGGGGAACGGAATATTTTTTGATTGATAATTTTTATCATTTAGATTATTTGGACTTCATTTCGCATTTTGGTTATTATATTCACACAGTCCACATTGACTTGAGCGCAGCATATAAAAATACATTCATGAAGATCAGTTGTAAGTGACATTCTCATTGAAGCTGAAAGTTCACCCCTTTCTACAAGCGATGATAACTAAGAAACAGATAATTATGAATTAACAATTCGATTCGGTCATGGCTGACAGAACGAGAACAATCGACCTCTGTGGATAAAATAAAGTTTTCAGTTCAAAATTCCATATAGTTTTTCGAGTTCCTTAAAATGCACCGAAAAAAGTTCGAAGCTACATCGGCCAAAACGTGAATATAACAACCAAGATTAGAATAGTCGTCAGAATAATCCAAGTACAGATGAAAGTTCTATTTAAAAAGTAAACGTGACAAACAAAGAAACATTTTATTTCAAACTTAAACGTTCAAGAGCAACATATATTTTGTTTCATACTTAAGTGGTACACACAAAACAGAAGTGTTGTTTCAAACGTAAGCTTTATAAGCCAACAAAGATGCTATAAAAAACTCAATTGTGATAAACCACTAAATATGATGTTTCAAACTAAAGCGGCAAAAACCGAAAAGCGGATATGACATTGTAGGAAACCAATTTTGAACACCGCTGAATGCTTCCCTTGATTGCGTCTGAAAAGGGAAAGAGAATATTAAGAACATCACCATTGTCGGACCTGAAGGATCTAATTACTCCGGTAAGCAATGTTTATATCTTAAAGGAAGAGTAAGAACTAAATATCTTTTATTGTTTTCTATAATGTATATTACTTGTAGCCATTCGTTTGAATGATCGATGTACAGGGTGGTGCAAAAGTCGCGCATTGGTTTGTTTAGGTGATAGACACTACAACATTTCAAGTAATTTACTAGGCTTTTCTGATAAATAATACATTTACTTGGTAATTTTGTTACAGTAGTTTTTAAAAATAATATCCTTAAAATGGCCACCATTTTCGGTCTCACAAAGACGGGCTCTAGTTAGGGCATTTTCCATTACAGTCCTTAGAATAACTTGCTCTAGTTCTTGGATTTCATGTCTGATATTGTTTTTAAGCTCTTGAATCGTTGTACGCTTGTTCACCTATACCCTTTCCTTAAGATAACCACAAAGGAAATGGCCAGGGGCTGTTAAATTCGGTGAACGTGAAGGCCAGTTGAAATCAGAAAATCTGCTAATTAAGCGCTAGCCAAACAATCCCCTAAAGAGCGCCATACTTTGCCGGGCAATGTGGGCAGTAGCTCCATCTTGTTGGAACCACATTTCTGGGTTGTCCTGAACAGCTGGCCTTAAAAAAATGTTCAATCATTTGTTGATATCGCTGTGCATTTATCGTCACCGCGACACCTTCCTCGTCTTCAAAGAAATATGGACCGATCACTCTTTCCGAGGTAACACCACACCATGCAGTACATTTTAGTGGATGTAATTCACGCTGATGAACGGTTCTTGGATTTTCAATGGCCCATATTCTGCAGTTTTGCTTATTTACGAACCCGTTCAGATGAAAATGGGTTTCGTCGCTCATTATCAGTTTATGGATGAACTCATTTTGTTCTCTGGCTAATTGCTGAATGTGAACAGCATAAGCTACGCCTGAATTTTGTATGGAAACAGATGCAATTCACGCAAAATTCTTTGAAGTGACTTTCTGGACATCCCAATCTGAGTGGCTCGTCTTCGAGTTAAGGTGTCTGGATTTTCAGCAATGCTATCCTCAACGAGTGCTACATTTTCCGCTGTCCGTACTAAACGTGGTCTGCCAGATCGTGGAAGATCACTGACTGAACCCTACTGCCGAAATCGGGCCACAAGACGATCAATTGTGGTCTGACTAGGAGATTGTCTTACATTATAATGCCGACGATAGGCTCTTTTGGTTAAGATTATTGAACGGTTTCCGAAGTAAAGTCCAATAATTTTGGTTCGTTGTTCAGTGCTATATTTTTCCATGATAAATTATCAATGTTCATATCTGTAATATTCTGAAGAATAAAGAGAAAATTAGATTAAATGTGAAAGTTGTTACTGATTCAAACTAATGCGTGACTTTTGCGCCACCCTGTATATGTTTAATACATGAGTTGTGAAATGAAATGACGTATATTCTAAAAACGTCTCATAGATATGCTTACATTGATCTAAAATACGATGTGTCTATTGAATATGTACATTTAGCGATGTAAATGTTACTTAGAATTCAAATATAAAAGATGAATGGGCGAGAAAAGCCGTGTGTGGAGGTAAAAACCGGCATATAAAACTCTCATTTACAAATAAGAGACAATATAAAATTGGGACAATGATAACTAGACATTATTCCATACAAACATGTGTATTCCAAAGTGATTAGCGCAACTTGATGAGAGTTTGTACATTTACATACTTCGTACCACTGTTCTTATCTTTGATATTATTTCTACCGATGTTGTCTCCGACTTTCTTCAGGTGTGTCTTCTTGAACTCGGAAATCCTGATGTTTAACTCGGGTGAGCACTTTTCTCTCATACACCCATAATCAATTCCTGAGTTCGACAAAACGCCCCCAAATAAGGTCGAAGGTTTCATCGTCGTAAACCTTGTCAGAATAACATCCAAGATGAGAACAGTAGTACGAATCATCAAAATCATACAAACAATCAATCCTTATCTAAAAGAAAATCCTAAACTGATAACAGTAATTAAAATCACAGAAGCATAAACTGGGGAACGAGAAAAAAACATCCACATATACTGAAACAATGGCCCCGATCGTAATTGAAAAGAGGTTAGTGAGTACGAAAGATATTTGCATAAAGCCGAAGGCAATAGTAACCACATTAGAAAAAAAAAGACAAGTGAAAAGGTCACATACACTTATGACTGGGAGAAGCATTAAAGAAACAAAGTAGAAATGCAACAAGAATTGCGAAATATTACTTCCTTTGTTCAGTCGGAATGAACGATATATTTGTCGGTCACTTGAAAAAAGATTAAAAGAATGCAACATATATAAACTATCCATGCTTAAAGCAAACTTATATAACACATTTTCCACTTCCACCCAATTATATCTTATATCCTTCATATATCGGGTAATCGCATCTCCGTTCCTATAATAAGGGTGTTTTATACATGTTATCGATTATGGCTTTGCGTCTTAAAACTTGGCCCGATATTCTCTTTCACATTGCAATTAGTGGAAGTTCCCTGGTGGGAAAATTAGATAAAAGTGGAAGACAAGCTATCAATGATGCACCATATGTCGACGTAAGAAAAAGGTTGCCGTACACATGCGCTAGTTAGCTACTTCACGGTTTAACAAAAAGTAAGATTAATTCGCTAATAATCGCATTACGACATTCTATCGATTCGATAAAAACTACATTTCCTATACTAGTAATTTTCATAGACATATTGGTTAACCGCGAATATATGTCTATTCATAATTACAACTTACACATAATACACTCGGGTCTTTTATTTACATCTCCTTCTTAGACTTACTGTGAGTGTATGTGTATATGTACACAGACACGACAGAAGTAAATAGACACACGTATTATCATTAATAGTGAAAACGACTGTTAAAGGCTCTTGATGAACCAAGCCAAGATGTCATTTATTATTTTGGGCAATTACTCACTTAACAGCGGTTAGTAGACTCCCCAGGTTTGCGGCGATTTTACGCTGATTAAGTCTATCTTCTTATTAACCTATATGGTTCTTCTGAAACGCTGAGAATTATAATCCTTCTTTGGTCGCTGCCATGCTTAAATGCTGCTTTGTACGCCTCCGAGTTCTAGCCGTCAATAGAGGAAGCAGCAACTTAAAACATGTATCAATTATTTTTGTAGGAGTGTCTGTTTACTTCTCTCATGTCTGTGTATAACTGTATCATTTTGTTGGCCTCAAATTCTTATGTGCATGAACGTTCGCTATCAAGATTTCCAATCTTAACTCTAAAGTCAGGCAAGAAGGTTCCCCAAACAAAGACATACGGCATGTGATTCTCTTGTTATAATGTAGATTATTTGTCTGAATAGGACCTTGAAAAATATCTTTCATTTTTTCAACAATTTATGAAAGATAGATAACAAATTATTCGAAAATCTAATCTGAAATATGCTTCAGGCGGAAGAATGTATACCTTATTCAGATATATAAATTCTAGGATAAAATTGACGTATCTAGAAAGGCCATAGAATATTATCAAAATGCATGAAGTGGACATGTGTTCGTGTTTAGGATGAAGATAAAGACGAATTGATGTTTTTTTAATTCAATATTCTTTCACTTCTTCACAATTATTTAATGGAACACAGTTTCACCCAGTAGATAAACGTTGAGAGTGAATCAATAAAGAATGACCAGAAAGATAGAAATAAAAAAAATCATTTCATTTTTGTCCACAACACCTGCATATTTCCACTTCTTTCGTAGTAATAGTCTTCTATTATTGCTTTACACAATGTTTCTAGGAAACTACACGACCGTATTATGAAAAGAAACATTTTAAAACAGGAAAAGCAGCAAACGGAATAAATAAAAACATTTATAGACAAGAAGTAGGTAGACAAAAAAAAAAGAAGAAGAAAGAAAATAAGAATGAGACAAAGAAGAGAAGGTAAAGCAGCTAATCGATTTTTGTTGACCTTTTATGTTCGATTTCAGCATGCAAACACAATCGTGCGCCGACAAAGTTCGACCCTTCCTCTCTTCTACACTTCATTTGTGCTTAGATCTCTTGATACTATAAAAGGTCACCAGAATTTAAGTGTTTCCCCGTTTCTTTCTTTTTCTTTCCGCTTTCTTTTATACATTTTCTTTATCGCAGCTGTTTTCATTATATTTCTCAGTAATCTTCCTTGTTCATTTGTAACGTCCCGATGTAAAAACATATTTTTGCTGGCTCTGTCAATGTAGTCGAATTTGTAACTTCCATCAAAGCGTCATACAAACAGAATAAAGTTTGTTTCACCTGAGATTTACTAGTTAGTTGTTATTTTATATAATAAACTCACACTCCACTTCCTTGTGTACTTTACATTGCGTCGTCTGGTTCACTTGAGATTTACTAGTTAGTTGGTATTTTATATATAAGCCGTGTCATTCTATTCATCGTGACTTAGACGTTAATAACACTTTGAATACAAGTTACATATTTAATTGTTCTTCAAGTTGCTTATTACAAATATCAGCCCGTTTCCAACAAATAAAAAATGTATTTTAATATTTGCTATTTAACCCTATTGACATTTTATTTTAAAATTGAATAATTATAGAGCAAGTAAGAGCCTGAATATCACACTTGGATATATTATCATATCAACCCATTAAATAATTAGATATTATTTATAATAAATAATTAAATATTATTTATTAAGCTATATATTTAAGGTATGCTCCGGTTTTTCTTTATGTTCAAGCGTTTTGATTGACTAGTAAACATAGATTTGAACAATCATTGCGATTTTTCAGAATCACAATCTTTGAACGTTATTTGACCTTACGAATAATTATTATTAAATCGCGTGAAAATAGTTGTTTTAATTAATGATTTTACGCACCAACTTTGTCAGTTTGATGTATTTACATTGTGAATTAGTATTAATTTCAAGCTATATTAATTAGAGGTTTGTTTTCTGAAGAATAACGTTTTCTTTCAGTTTAATATGTTTACATTAGACTTATTTATAATCTCTGTATAAACAGAGTTGTCACACTGGGGCATTGCTAATGTGGTGATTGCGGGTTAGATCCCTGTCAGAAAATGCTAATTTATTTTACGTATGCTCATTTTCTTACGTTTTATGATATAATGTACCGTTTATCTTCGATGATAAGAGATTCAATTATTTTTTATTATTTACTATTAATTAAATAAACATTGAAATAAAAAATGTAATCACATAAAATATGATATCTTTTTATCCTATTGAAACAAATAATTTTAAAATAAGCATTTTATAAGCATTTTATGTTTTCTTTATCGTTAAAAAATTAATTTAATGTCATTCGACATAATTAAAAATGGTGTTATTATTTTTATATCAGATTAAAAGAAACATGATTTGGTTCAATTGATAATGTTAGGCCTGAACATTTAAATTAGCAATTATTTATTGATTTCTAACTATTTTAATGAACTCTTACTTCCGTTTATGTTTCCTTTAATCCTCATGAGCGAAGTTGAAGAAGTGCTGTTTTCTGGGTCGAAATTATTCCATCTAACATGTATCATTGGCTAGTTGTTAACCTTGAAGTAGTACTTGTGTTTAGCTCCTTACATCGAGTGGTTTCATGTCTTGTCTGGAGCGACTTCCATAAAGAGAAAAAGATTTGGTTTTCCGAAGAATCGTGTTCTTTATCACCGAATATAAAAGAATAAGAATATCTTTACATTCAACTGCTTTATAACATTTGTATTAATAAAACATTCAGTGCAGAACAGTGGATAGAGCAATCTGCTAAGGCGTGGAATACGAGTTAAATTTCAGTCGAAGTACACTAAATATGTTTCACATTTTTTATCAGGTATTCTTATCATATAATTATGATATAAATCAATCCTACAGTCACTTTGTTGCTTTCACGCTAACGCTATGGTTCCGTATAGTCCTAGGAAGCCCACCCTCACAGGTTTTACCTTCTTTCTGAGAATGACTGAGTTTATTGTTAATCGCCTGAGGCGCCCCTATCAAGTAATGTCGGCGAGTATGCTATATGATTTTTGTAGGCAAGAGTGCGCTCATCTTTGTGCTCTTACCTTTCCAAATTAGGCCTGACTTGGTGTCTAACCTGCTGGCAAGGATGTAAAAAGTATGTTTCAGGTTTCTTTATGCTATCTTTGATAATAAATTATTTTTTATTATCTAATATAAATTACAAACTTGCTGTAATACATGCAATCTCGTAAAGTAAAACTATACTTAAATAGATATTAAAACAAATAATTTACAAGTCAAATTTTTTATTCTGATGATAGTTGAAACAATATAATAGATTATTTTTTTGACACTTAACATTTTGGAATGCATTTAAGCTGTCGTATGACAAATCATGTTTTGCTTTAAATGTATTGTTAAATACTCATATAAAACAACTCAATTATAATATATATATATGATATGGTTATTTTGTTCTTAGCTAAGTGTTCTCTCTTTATTACGGAAGATTACGATAATAATTAGATAATTAAATATAATTAATGTATCCATAGGCAAGCTTTTTTCGTCGTTTAAAAAATTATGATGATAGATTCACACAACTAGCCTATCTACCAACCGATAAAACTTACAACAAGTATACACACACACGCACACACGCACATATATATATATATATATATATATATATATATATATATATATAAGATTTACATCTTAAATTTACATTTTTATAACACATACATTTACAATAGCTTGATAGTGTAGGACTAAAGCTGTAATAATATTTGTTTAACTATTAAAACCCACATCAAACGTTATGAACACATTCTCACAAATTCCTCAAAAGATCAATTTTTAGTCGCATACAATTGTTTCGGCCGACCACCAAAAGAATTTAAACCGGGTTTATAAAAGTGCTCAATATCAAATTTTGAAATTTTAAATTTCTTTTCTTCTTCTTTTAATCCCATTTCATTCTTTCCAAATATGATCCGATGTTTAGATCGGATTCTAACTCTGTCTAATGAGATCTCAGTTTAAAATAATTGTTGATCGATAACATCGACATGCCAGTGTCGCAGATTTTGTATATGTCTGTGTAAATAAAAATATTCATATATATATATATATATATATATATATATATATATATATATATATATATATATATTTGTGATTGCAGCGTTCGTTTTTTTTTCTGCTCACTACTACTTCGATTGTCTTACTTCCTAAGTGATTAAGATGCAGTAAATTTCATCATTAGGCCCCCTTAACTTTATAGGACGTAACTTTCGTTTGTATATATATTTTTCTTTATTTTATATGTACATAAACGTAATTCAGTAACAAAAATACGTCCTATAAAGTTAAAGGCAACTAATAATGAAATGTTTTGCATCTTAATCACTTAGAATATGAGACAATCGAAGTAGTAGTGAACAAAAAACAAGGAACGCTGCAATCACCAATAAAAATAATTACATAAAAATGCATTAAATGTTTACGTGATATAATCGTACATATTTCTAGACAGGGCGTGTTGGTCCGATGGTAACACGCTGTACTATAGACATTGATATCGAAGGTTTGATCCTTGTCTAAGTAAGGCATGCTGATGACGGCTGTGAGCCAGAAACACGTGTCCATTGATTATTGTTATGTACGTATAAAATAAATAAAATAATATATATATATATATATATATATATATATATATATATATATATATATATATATATTAAGAAAGCTGAAGACAATGCTGAGAGCTGGATTGATTAGAAGCTGGAAAGAACAAAAATACGCAATCGAAGGAGAGAACTTACAACTACTTATTTATTTTATTTTCAATCTTACATTAAGAACAAGTATAATGAAGGCCGAGGAATTATCTTATATGTGTGCTGTTAGAAACTTCAGTTTCCAGCAACCCACATTCAAGTTCCAGCCTTTCTGGTCTCCTGGACATCACTTATATGAACCGGCTAGAGCAACGAGCACTATGCACCTGCAACTCCTATATATTCTTCTCGAGATATATAGATGACATACTTATATTCACATCCTTTCGTGATGAAACCACCCAAATATTTAGAAATTTTAACAACAGCGACTTCCACATACAATTTACCATAAAACATCCCACTCTGTCTCCTTGCTTCAACCTCAGCATCACTGAATATAGTTCCACACATACCAACTTTCACTTGTAAACACCTTTTTATACACCTTAAGTCTGTTCTGCCCCTGAAAGCTAAATTAGGTTATGCCCAAAATGAGATTAACTGCATACAGAACAAATGTCCCTCTACTGCTGACAAAATAGCACAATCTTACAATTTCCAGAAAACCCTTCTAACTAATGGATACCCTACTTTAACCAAAACCCACTTAAATAAGACCAACACACACAAACAAGGCACCATATCTAATACCTACTTATTAAAACTCTCTTTGCTTAGCGATAAAATCACGACTGCCATTCGCAAGGCCATATACAAAAAAACTTTGACACCCACATCGGCACGCCTTTTCACCAACATATATTTAAAAGACATACTAACCATACCGAGAACCCTGCTCCCTGGCTAAATGCTCTATCACTAACACTTAACTATGCTACCGCACAAATTGTGTATGCAAATTAAAGTGTACCAAGTACAATACATTCTATATAGAAAACACTACAATAACCATATCAACGCCTATATATCCTCTTAACCACAGATAAAAAATTCATCAATAAACACCCCACCCTTTCACCACAGATAATCACATCATCCATACTAAAACTAACCCCATCCACCGAGTTTTATACATTTATCAGCAGATACCCAATCTCCACGTGACCCTCCTATCACGGTAAATACATGAAACCCTTTTAAACTCCCAGGAATATAGATACACCACAGAACGAAATAATTTTTGACCCCTAAGACCCCCCCGCTTCATACAGTCCATATAATAGATTCTCAAATCACCCGCCCACTCCTGTATAAATGAAGATGAGTGTACATGCGTGTGTATACGTCCGTGTGTATGTACAAGCACGTATCTGCGGGTGCGCCTGTGTATGTATAGTAGAATATTATTAATAAATTTAAAATATAAAATGATATTAATAGAATAAATAAAAGATTAAATTAATAACATAACAAAAACACAAAAAATAAATAATACAAAATAAAAAGTAAAAAATAAAAATAAAATTAATACCCCCCGTACATGTGAGTGTAGATATGTTTACGTACGTGCATACGCATATGCGTGCACATGTTGTATATAGACATGCTTGTGGTTCCATGCACGTATGTGTATATACGGTTATTTGTCAGTGCGCATGGAGGGAAGTACGCGTACGAGTGGAATAAAATTAAATAATAAGATAAAGAATTTAATAAATTTTCTGAAATACACTAAATATTAATATTATTAACACACCATCAATAAAATAGCAATTAACAACCCCCACCAGAGACTAAACTTATACCCCTCAAATACAAATAAAAGATAGCATCCATCATTCCGTTTATAACCACTTTTTGTTTTCAACACTACTGGTTATAAACGGGATATATCAACGAAACACTGTTTTTTTTTTAATATACGGCTTTCCTCCCATTAAGATCAAGAAAACACGAAAACACCAATTCAATAAACCAAAATAAACAAACACGTTACGGCCATAAAAATATGATTGCATCATCTTTTACAGCATTATATCGAACAATTAATCCAATGCATAAATTTATTCCCTAAAACGACAACAAAAAAGCACCCTAATTTCACAAACCTAAACGGCAAACTTCATAGCCGCCCCTTTCGTACTTTTTCAGACTAGGTAAAACAATAACATTACAAATCCCAAAAAGAACAGATAAATAAATAAATAAATAAATAAATCTTGCTAGGGAATAAAATGAAGGCCTTTCATACAAGAACTAACATCGATCTCTCTTAAATCTTAGTTAATCACTATCCCACACCGGATTTTTGGGGGACCCCCTCAGAGATACACCGTTTTCTGTCATTGTTGACGCCATTCCCTATCGGGACGTGACTACAATCATTTCAGCTTGCCGATGATTCCACTGGGCACACAGATTTACTAAAGATGTATAAATCTTCCCTTTTGGATGAAACCGCGGTACATTGCTGAAATATGTAATATACAGTATCTAAATAAATTGGATATATATATATATATTATTATTATTTTTTATTTACACAAACACTGGCATGTCGATGTTATCGATCAACAGCTATTATAAACTTAGATCGCATCAGACAGACTTAGAATTCGATCTTAACCATATATATATATATATATATATATATATATATATATATATATATATATATATATATAGCCTTACTCCTTTACATATATATATATATATATATACATATATAAATATATATATGATATACTCTCCCGTCGATTTGTACGTATGCGTGTCTAAAAGCAAAATCAGTTAGTTTTTAAATTTTTGTAATTTATTTACAAAAAAATAATTATAATTATTTTTTTTCTTAGTTCTTATGGCGATGGTGCGACTTCACTCCAGCGAACGATCTGCCAACGAGACATCATATGGAGCAACAAAAAATTGTGATTAGGTTGAACGCACCTTTGTCTTTAATCTTGACCTCTTCACCTTCTCAATGCGATTCACTTAAAAACTCCCCACTCCATTCTGAATGGCAGCTCCCCATCGCTCCTGTCTTGTGCCAAGTTCTCAATGCTTCTAACAGGGATTTTAATAGCGGACAGATTGGAGTACAGATTGCCCCTGTATAGAAGCCATTGCCTGCCAGTACTCCCTTTCCCATCCTTCAGTTTACCATACATAAGGATCTTTGGTATTCGCTCATCACTCATTTTTACCACATAACCAGTCCATATCTGCTTGGACTAGATGAGGAACGTTTCAATACATCCAATTTCACATCTCGCTAAGAGATCAACATTTTGCACTTCATCTTCAAGTGTGTATCCACACATGAAACGAAGACAGTGTTTGTGAAAGACATCGAGTTGATTAATCTGCGATCGATATGGAGTCCACGTCTCAGACCCATACAAAATGATGAAAAGAATGACAGTCTTATACACCTGCATCTTTGTTTCTTGTTTCCCACCTCTTTGGCCCCAAATGCGATGGCGGAGCTTACCAAAAGCATTTGATGCTTTGGCTACGCGGTTTATAATTTAATCATCAACCGATACATGCAGGCTTCACAATACTTCCCAAATATGTGGAATATTTCACATACTTCAGGCTTTTGTCATCTACTGTTATTGGGATATTTGGGTGTTTGCTTTACACTCCTGATCTGTTTGGGAGTAGGGAAATACTGATGCACAGCCTTAGTCTTCCTTATGCTGATAGTGAATCCAAAAGCCCGACAAGCATCTAAGTAGCGATCCATACTTTCCTGAGCCTCCACAAGAGATGTTGCTACTAGAGCAGTATCGTCTTCTAACAGGAGATCACGTATGACAATTGAGCGCACACGAGTTTACGTTTCAAAACGCTGATGGTTAAAGAGACCACAAGTTGTGTGAAATAGGAACTGAACACCACTAGTCCAATCAGTATAAAAACATTCGAGCATCACTGAGAAGAACAATGCTAAGAGAACCAGAGCCATGAAAAAACCCTGCTTTGTACCATTGGAAACATAAAACGGTTCAGAAACCTACCCGTCAGACACAACAGCACCCCTCATACCCCGGTGAAAAACCTTTTGATCCTAGGTTAAATATATTGTTTTACTATTTTTAGGCGATTTTCTTGCATATTTTACATTCTCTATGGAGATTATTTTCTTATTATCTAGTGCTAATGTTTATATATATATATATATAGTCATCCACAGACTGTTTCTCTGTATCACAGCTCTTCAGTGCGACTACACAAGCAATTGCCTCAAGCCGGGATCGAAACTCGACGGTCGATATCACAGTCGGCGCTTATAAGTCCTAGGCCATTCTGAATTCAACATGCTCAATCTGTCAAAACATTAACAGTATTTCTAAACCTTCCATATAAGTTATGTATGTTTACGAAATCACTATTAACAGAAAACTTAGCTGACTTTACATTAATAAAAAATGCATTTAAAAGTAACTCTCTATTAACGTTCACACACGAATTAAATATCAATAATAAAATGTCCCTTCCTCAACATAGAAATAAGAGCTGGTACAAATAAGCTCATCACGTACGCGTACAAAAATTATAAATAGATGTGTGTTTGTGTGAGAAAGAGTGTGTGTGTACTTGAATGTTATAGAGGAAATGACCAGAGTGCTCAATTACTTGTGCAAGGCTATATATATATATATATATATATATATATATATATATATATATATATATATATATATATATATATATATATATATATATATATATATATTATTATTATTTCAATTCACACGTTGCATAAGCTTTATCTACCATCGATACCTTCGTGTTACGTTATCACTCATAAATATATCGTTACGAAAGTCTTTTAAAACGTTTCCCGAAATACAAAAGTTTGAAACGCACTCAAAAGCTGTACACATCAGTTAAGGGTTTTAACAATTATACAATTAAAAGTCTTTAAACTGTCAGATCTTTCTTTCACAAACTCCTTACTCACTTGCCCGTACCGCGTTGGCCGATAGGGGTTGGAGAGTCTCTTTTAACAGGGTATCAATGTGTGGGTTGGCATTTATGCGTGTGTACGTGCCTTTTGAAATGCATCCCATAGATCCTACGATGATCTAAACCTCATGCACTTTATTTTTACTCATGTTTGAACACAATGGGTGCTTGTGTACGTGGCTTTCCAAAAACTCTCTTTCAATACAATAGTTCATAATTTACCTAGTAATCTTCTTAATCTTCTTCTTCGTTCTCCATTTCTTCGTCTGGCCGTGATTCGCTTCGTGGTCATCAAGATTTCTTAGATTTTCTGAGATTGTCTTACCTTCTTATTCGTCTTCTAGACTTCTTTATCGTCTGGCGTGGTTAATCTGTTCTCTGGGGAAAAAAACTTTTTGATACGACAAAGCGAATGCCCTTAGATATACAAAATAGCCGGAGTAAAAAATCTAATTTACCGGACGAAACGCAACTCATCTACAAAAACCATATTCTATACGGAACTTGTCAACATTAAACAAACCCAAATAAATAATACATTCCCAAACAGCATCGGCGATCAATACTATTGAGCAAACATAACACAAAACACTAACAGCAACAATGGCATTATTATTATTATTATTATTAATAATAATAATAATAATAATAATAATAATAATAATAAAAATATTAATTCGTTATATTGTAACTTAATGCACCGTTATTATAAAATAGACGAAAAATAATAAATATATTATTAGTATTGACAAAAACTGTAAACTCCGATTTACCATATATTATAAAAATCTCCAACAGCTAACTTATCAATACGAAATAACTCGGCGTCCAATAACAGTATACTAAACAAATAGTAATGACGTATATGTGTTCTAAATGCCCGATGGGATATTGGGTCTAAAAAACTAGTAATGACGTGTATGTGTTCTAATGCCAAGTTAGAGACCTTGTCTTTTCCAATAATACATGACAAGGACCAGTATATCTCACCGCAATGACAAGGACAAGTATATCTCACAGCCTAACATATCACCTCACCTCTTTTCATAGATCTATTTACCAACATCTAATCGCACACGACATTTCAAAAAAGACTTCCGAAATATACTAAAAACACGCTGTCATTCTCTCTGTTTCAAATTGTAACTTTCGTCTCCTCATCATCGACATCTTACCCATGCGAGCATGCACATCCACCATTAACCAAACTCCATACGGGAAGAGCGAGGGTATATTAATATCTTTTCAAAACGTTCTTTATCGACTTTTGTAATAAAAAACTTTATTACATGTCTAACTACGACTAGTGAGAGTCGAAAACGTTTGCAAATATGACGAGTTCTTATTTACACTGGAGCACACCATTAAATTGTTTGCCTGGCAACTCGAGAAATTGCATCGGAAAAGAACAAACAGGAACTTTCACTTCTGGTTAATCAAACATGTATAAATAAAAATGATGCCCATATATATATATATATATATATATATATATATATATATAAGCATATACATATATATATATATATATATATATATATATATACATGTATGTGTATATATATATATATATATATATATATATATATATATATATATATATATATGTATATATAGGTGGCGTATTTCCCATGTGTTTTATTAACGATTTTCTGGTTTAATTATGTTCATGTCCACATATTATCGCTCGGTGCCATAAGAGTTTGAGAGAAATACATGTTTTATTTCTAGAATATATGGCTCGCTTCGATTTTAATTAAGTTGGCAGACGGAAATGTCGCGAGCGAAAGAAAATAAAGAAATCTAGAAAAACAAAAAACATTAAACTTTCGAATATATTTTATATGTATTAATATAACTGTAATCTTTTATTTAAAACATAGATACTGGCTTTCAGAAAATGTTATTAAAACGAATTGTTTTCGTAAATGTATGAAGTACATATATCAGAAAATTGTAACAGCTGTCATTCTGCTTTGAATGTTCGGTTTCATAACCGTCAACTTTCAGTGTTTTTGTTTCTGTGGAAGGTAATAAAGATCACGATTTGCAAAAGCTAAAATGTCCTTTTTGTACAAAACCTAATAATATGAAATCACGCAGAGGCTGGATATTCTCATTTAGGAAGTTTTACTCATTCTTCTCGGCAGTACTTACAATCTAAGAAGTTACGTGACTTTTTTGAGCATTGGTTTTCATTATTATATTTCGAAATTTATAAAATAAAGATTGATAATTTTATCATCTTAGATTACTCATACTACTAATTTCATATTGGATGTAATTTTCATAACGTTTCGGCTGATATAGAAACCAACTTTCGTTAGGTGGGTTTTGTCGAACTTGTCGAAATTTATAAAATAAAGATTGATAATTTTATCATCTTAGATTACTCATACTACTAATTTCATATTGGATGTAATTTTCATAACGTTTCGGCTGATATAGAAACCAACTTTCGTTAGGTGGGTTTTGTCGAACTTGTCGAAATTTATAAAATAAAGATTGATAATTTTATCATCTTAGATTACTCATACTACTAATTTCATATTGGATGTAATTTTCATAACGTTTCGGCTGATATAGAAACCAACTTTCGTTAGGTGGGTTTTGTCGAACTTGTCGAAATTTATAAAATAAAGATTGATAATTTTATCATCTTAGATTACTCATACTACTAATTTCATATTGGATGTAATTTTCATAACGTTTCGGCTGATATAGAAACCAACTTTCGTTAGGTGGGTTTTGTCGAACTTGTCGAAATTTATAAAATAAAGATTGATAATTTTATCATCTTAGATTACTCATACTACTAATTTCATATTGGATGTAATTTTCATAACGTTTCGGCTGATATAGAAACCAACTTTCGTTAGGTGGGTTTTGTCGAACTTGTCGAAATTTATAAAATAAAGATTGATAATTTTATCATCTTAGATTACTCATACTACTAATTTCATATTGGATGTAATTTTCATAACGTTTCGGCTGATATAGAAACCAACTTTCGTTAGGTGGGTTTTGTCGAACTTGTCGAAATTTATAAAATAAAGATTGATAATTTTATCATCTTAGATTACTCATACTACTAATTTCATATTGGATGTAATTTTCATAACGTTTCGGCTGATATAGAAACCAACTTTCGTTAGGTGGGTTTTGTCGAACTTGAGAATCTTTATGTAGATTTATCTCGTTCTGTCGGCCATTATTGGGTCCAAGTGTTAAGTAATTCTTAATTATATTGTTAGTATCGCCTGAACTGTGAATTGAAACACAAACCTCTGGACCACTGTCAATCAGATCTGGTTATTACTTAGCAAATTATCCATTGCACTAAGGGTCCATGTTAAAAAATGTTAATGAAGAGTTCAGTTCAAAATTCTATGCTGATTCCTGGGTTTGACAAGACGCACTTAAAGAAGGTCGGAGGTTACATCGGCTGAAACGTTGTATGAATAACACCCAGCATAAGAAAACTAGTCCGAATAATTAAACTAATACACATTGTATTCATCAATCTTCACTGAAATGGTTTAACTTATTTTAAGATTACTTCTGGGAAGTCTTCCAAACGTTGAATATCTTTATTCATCAGAAATGTTTTATTTGTATGTATGGTGTGACCAGGAGCATTGTTAAACTGAACACATTGTCTCCTTTTTATTTTGTTAGATGATTCCATGTATGTTCCAATCAACTTAAAAATGTCCATCGTTGCGTTTGATGTAACCAATACCATTATCTGTCCATTCAAAAATGTTTCCATCTTTGTCAATTTTTGTTTTCCTGTTTTCCATGTTCGGCAAATTTTGGGAACATATATTACCATAACTTCCTACATGAGGTAGCTGCCGGCGAATAGAAATAAATCTCCCTATCTTACAGTAGAACATAGTATCACTTATTGTCGATATTTATTTAAAGCCCAACGAATTAAAACACTGGGAAACGAGCAATAATGGGACAGAACATTCTTGTAAAATTCCATGATTTTTTAGAAGTACGATTAAAAGAAAAATATTAAATCAGATTATATGTACAATAAAAGTAACATACATGTATCAATAATCATGTATGCAAATTAAATTGTGTAAGCAAAGAATAGGGAGGCTTTATCTTTATAATAGCTGATAATAATCCCAAAGAAAAGTAAGAATAATCATGTTACCAAATTTATTTTTATGACCAAAGAGTAGGGGTTTAATCTTAATAACTGATAATTAAAAAAATATTGCAAAGAATAAAAATATATTCATATTTAAATGTTATGAGTAAAAAAGAGGGGTCTTAATATTAATGCCTGATACTCCATATAATACAAGTGAATGTTGTGTGTCCGGCACGCTTTACACTATTGAAAGTGAGACTAATATTGAGTTTTCGAAAAAGAGAGGCAAATAGAGAGAGAGAGAGAGCGAGAGAGAGAGAGAGAGAGAGAGAGAGAGAGAAATAGAGAGCGCGCTTACAGTCGAGGTAGGAATAGCATTAATTTTCTCTTCTCTCATCAATTAGTTTCATTGCAATAATTTCAAGTAGTGAATATGAATTAATTTGCAAAGCGAGAGTGGACGGGAGAAGACAGCTTGTTTTAAATAAGTGGATTATCAGCATTTAGTTATGGCTTTAGTAGCACGCATATTCAAAACGTCCGTTGTTATTTCTCTTAAATTCTACTATCATTTATTTCATAATAAAATGATAAATTTACGTATGTCTGTGAAAGGAAAAGTACACTTTTTCTAGAATGTATACACATTTGATATACGATAAGAAATTGAACAAAATGAAACTTAAAAAAAAATATATTTTGTTTTGTGTGTTTGTACATATTCTTTAATTCAATATGTAAATTTGTTATTCTATAAAATGAAAAAAAATATACATACTGTTTCAGAATGTTTTAGATGATGATCGAAAATTTGTATTGTTGAGATTTTTCGAACTCAACCCATTATTTGGTCTCATTCTTTTATGCATGACTAGGTAGAAGAGTTAATTTTTAAATGTTTACAATCATTATTACTAAATATAATATAAAATAAAATAATCAAAATTTGAGAATATATATTTATATGAGATTCAGAAATGGGACTATTACTTTCTTGTGTTGTTCAGTTTTCGCGTAAAGTAATTTGTCTTAGAGGAATTCATAGGGGAAAAAAACGTTTAAGCTTAAGACAAAGACGTCAGCGTTTCCATGATTATTGACCTACATTCACGCGATACGTCACGCTGACTGGTGAAAACTAGTTGTTCGCTACTATGATGGAAATCCAGTCTTCCCGTTTCAGAAATGCAGAACCTTAGCACGAATGCGTTAGGAACGAAAACAAAAAATAGTGCTACGTTTGAGTCTAAAACGAAGAAATGCAGGAACTGTTTAGTTATTTATATTCTAAGAAAGTCTTGGGAAAGATAATTGTGTATATATATGTATTTTTTTAAAGCTGGATCAGATTTCAATAAAAATTGCAACGTAACACGAAATAAAATGTATAATTATCGTCTTATGGGCGATGCATTTTTGTTTATTATGGTCTGCCTCCGTACTCATGATGACACATACGCATTTATTTGAATTCAACACCGATCTTCTCCCGTCAAATATTCAGTAAGGTATGTTTCGGCAGCTAAACAGGTTTCCGTGCTAAACTTGTGGTGAGGACTATTGGTCATAACCCAAAGCGATGAAACAACACCAGAAAATGTGCAAAACCCAAACTTGATCGACATTCCCTGTCGGTGTTATCACCAGTGCTGCTTGTAACAGAAAATAGTATCACATATTGACCTGTACAGTATGTAACTCATCGACTTCTACTACATGTTGAGGGGGGACGTCGTGTATGGCCCCTTTGTGTGTTTGTATAAGTAAGCTAAGTGTGTTTATAAATGAAGTATTATATTGAGTTATAATTTCTCATTGACTTTTAGATCAATTTAGATATTAACATTGCTTCCTCATATAAGGTTGCTGACATTTGTTTCTACGGCTTCAATACTTTTTGTGATGACTTTGTTGCTGTTTTTCTAAGTGCTTTTTAAAGAAGGATGTGTGTGTTTGTGAATTGGTCTAATTATTGCGCCGCTAAAAATATTTGTACTTGGAACATTACACACGTATGCTGACATATACACGTGCCCCGCATTAGACAATTTTTAATTGTGCCTTGTTTGTTGTCTATGTTTTGCCTTTTCGTTAGATCTCTTCAAAGATAAGGCACGGGTGGACGAATCTTTATTATAGTACCTTTTTTAAGGTAGTTCTTGGGATATCTTTTTACTTATTTTATTCCTGAATGTGGGTAGCTTCAGAAAGAAGTGTTAGTGGATTTGTGTTCTCAACGATAATTTCTTGTGGATTATTTCTTTAGCATTTTTATCATTGCTGCCACCACTTATCAAGGCCAAGAGACACCCGAGAATAATGTTTAATGAGACGAACATTTTTGCTAGCTGAATTATGAATGAATACTATAGAAGTACAAATGTCTATCAATGGTATGAACTGCGTTTTATTATTATCATAGAGCAGTAAATGATAAGAATTTGTTGACATTGGACTTGATAACTACCAAGTTGTACTCAGAAATGGAAGCAGTTCTGTGGTAATATGTTCTATAAATGACAACTCCTTGCGAAGTAGATCTGCTTAGCGGTAGGCACATAGAACGAGAAAGGAAACGCTTTTTTCCTTGTAGCAATACGACTATTTCTTACTGTGAACGGCTTATAAAGAGGAACACAATATTGAACAATGTTAAAAGAGACTAGGAACGTCTCTTCTGTGAGAAAAGGTTGCAGGTAAGAAAGGAGATTACTCACTATGTGTTTCCCGTTTTATATGGGTACTCGTAATGAAGAATGGAGTTGATTATTATGTATAGTCTGTCTCTTTCTCTCTCTTACTCCAGATAGGTATGAGGATTGTCGATTTATTTTATTCCTGCAGTGTAGTAACTTCAGGAAACAAATTTGATAGAAGTTTGGTGCTTGTAAGGAAACTCGTGGGACATGGTCCTCTAGCACTTCAGGAAAATGTACGATATGTGTGACCATATTCTCGGCCTTGCAATTATTTCGGATGTTTACGATTTTATTCTTTAACTTTCAATGTTTAGCACTGATGGTACCTAATTGGTAGTGGACATCTTGAATTCTATTTACGGTTTCTCTCTATCATTTGGTTTGAGCGTCTCGCTCTTCTGTTACTTTGAGTTGGAAGGTAGTGACAGGTTAATGAACGTGAGCGTGAACATATCGTAAAAGAACGCGTGTGTTTTGCGCCATTCAGCGTTAAAAAATGATTAGATCACGGTATCATTGATAACAAACACCAATACCGGTAGAGGTGACGACGACTCGTCATATCTCTATTTGAAACATGTGAGACGGCGATTGTGAGACGGCGATTGTCGGATTATGGAAATAATTCGTTTTGCACGATCAATGGTATGAAAAAGAATTTATCATTTGGGATTTATATTTGACTTGACTTGATGCCGTAAAAGCCGAAGTTAAAGAGAAAGTTATTTTACGGTTGATGTGTGTTTAAGTCCCGGCTAAAAAAAGTTGTTTCTGCTATTTGTGTCTGCTGCCAGTTGGGGGAGGTTGCCTTTTTAAGTCGAGATTTATCCTCTTAATACTCTGAGGAAATTTTTAAATACCTTGATTTAAATCTTTTGAAATTCTTTATTATTTTATGTGGGTCAGTCTGTGGTCCCGTTATGGTTCGGGTGCAAGCGATGTCGTTTTCAACCTTTTACGTTACAGATAGGGGTCAAGTGTTATTTGGTTCTTCTCCGCCCAAACATATATTTAATCATAATTCTCGAACGCTGTACATAGTTTAACGCACGCTTCATATAAAGACGTGAATATAAGTATGTTCAATTATGGATCTAGATTAAAAGTTACAGTTTAGTTTTATTGTGTTTTGTAACAATAAAGAGGAACACTTACCAGCTGAAAATAGAATTAGATGCTTCGCATGTCGTGCATACCTATTTGTCAGAGTAAATGAAGAGCTTCTCTTCACAATTGTAGACTCTCATAGTTGGGACTGATCTGCATATGTGAATAACAAATTAGTATATGTGGAGACAAACTGACATAATGATGAGAACTTGCTTGCTTGCATTTAGTGGGAAAATATTTATACCTTTCCAATAAAGAAATGATAAATGCTTATCATTCTTCACTGATAAAGTTAACCGTTATTCTCTTAAAATTATTACTATTAGAGACACTTAGAAGAAGTTATATGTGAAAAAATATTCTTATTCACTAACATCGATCAATCCTCACATCAGTTATATGAGCAGTCGAGCAAAATAGTAATATTGTTCATCTCTGCAAATGAATAAGCGATGGGAGCAAAATAAATTTCATATACGTCTAAGCATTTGTCTTGGAGGCTCTGTCAATCTATTGGTTACCTATACTTCAGTTTGAACTATCATTGTATTATTTGGATTATTCGGACTACTGTTCACATCTTAAATCTCATTCTCACACTGTTATTGATTTTCTCTTTTAGAAGGTTTCTCCATTTCTTCTGACAGTAATTCGAAAGTTCTTAAGTATGCCATGTTTTCTTGTTTTATGTATTTGACGATTATTAATGCAATATGAAAAGAACGAATCTCGCAATTTGCTTGACGTTAGGGAAACTGTTTCTTATAAATCTCAGTAAATAATATTTTCCGCGAATGATAGTCGATTCATAAAAGACGCCATTAGAGTAATTTTGGCATCTTGGTGGACGTGCTTCTAAGCCGCTTTACCCACCACGACGTCCACCACTCATTTTAGGATATATTAATCATTTTCTACTTTTTTTACCTGCGTGGACACACAGTGGATTACGAGAGCTTCTCTTTTCTAAGACAGATAACGCGCACAACGTTTTCTCTACGTCTATTGCCTTCTTGCTTTCTCCTTCCCATAAAAAAGAAGAAACCTCGCAGGCGCCTTTTGTTGATAGATTGGGCACTATCTATGAGGGATGCATGCGTCTCCCATCCAAAATAATCAATCAAACTGATATGCCGGCAAAGCCCAGAAAGACTATAATGCTTTTATCGTCGTTTTTTGATGAGGATATATATCTTATTGCGAGGGACTCTATTAAGGATATTGGCTTAACCTAGTAACTATATATATATATACATATATATATATATATATATATATATATATATATATATATATATATATATATATATATATATACACACATATATATATATATTATATATATATTATTATATATATATATTATATATATATTGCTATATATATAATGTTATATATATATATTGTTATATATATATATAGTCACATATATATTTACATATAGTTACATATATATATATAAATTATATATATGCCTATATATAGTCGCATATATGCACACATATATATTGTTATATACAGATATACATTGCCATGTATATATATACCTATATGTTGTTGTATATATATATATACACACACGTATATATATATATATTGTTATATATAGATATATATATAGTCATATCAATATTTATTATAGTTACATATATATGAATTATATGTATGCCTATATATCGTTTTATTTATATATATACACATATATATATATATATATATATATATATATATATATATATATATATATATATATGTATATTATAAATACATATTCCTTATTTATCACGTACAGAACTCGATGTTTCATGCTTACGCAATCTTCAGTGTCGGGAGTTCATTCCCGACGTTCGGCGGGCGCGGACTCCGATCACAAATCGCCACTGTTTCGGATGCATATATATATATATATATATATATATATATATATATATATATACATGTTTTATATACTTTTATGTATTTTATATATTTTTATATATTTTCAAAGTTTAATTTTATTACCTGCAGTAATGTCATTGCAGTAATGGTCCTCTGAGGAGAAGATTTTCTTTGAAAACTCAGGAGTTACAGACTTTCAATTATTTGCTTGAACTTTGAATTGTAATAAAATTTGATTCGCACCTTATTTTATTTATTCACTTCATCTATGCTATATATATATATATGTATATATATGTATATATATATGTATATATATGTGTGTATATATATATGTATATATATGTGTATCTATATATGTGTGTGTGCATATATATATGTATATATATATATATGTGTATATATATGTATATATATATACATGCATATATATATATTTTATCGTGTTTAATAGAACTAAATAAAGCTGAACACAAGGTGGCTAAATAATTATATATCTTCTTTTCCTCGCTCTCACATGACAAACAATTCCCGTCGAAAATCTACACCTCACATCTTACGGCTTTTAATTTATCCATAAAGAGAACTGAGATGTTTTTATCCAGCATGAACAATCATGATGCAGTTCATTATCTTCAAATATTGTTGTTTTTTACACTCATTCATGGTCCCCAGCGATCAACCACACTAAAGAAAGAGATATCAACTGGACGTCATCGCTATTAAATACTTCAAATAGAACTGAAATGAAAGAATATAAAATAATTATCAAATTTATCTGAAACATCTTATTTTTTTTCTATTTATTCTTCCCAAACAAGGCACACTTCCATTGAAAGCTAAGGACTTTGTAAATTAGATGACGGATATAAAGAGTCATTATTAGTACAGTGAGATGCTTATTTAGATTACACTTACATTTCTGCATGTTTATAGAGTCGGGGAAAATAGAGCAAAGATGGAATGCCAAAGGCAACGGGTTATAAGAAATCATCTATAAAATTTGAATAATTCCGGCATCTGGGGAGCTCTAAAATGAAAGGGTGGAATTTTGCTACCTGTCGGGTTGTTCGAGAGTATATACGTTTAAGGGGCAAAAGTGCAGTAAGTTCGTCGGGGCATATTCCGTTGCAGTACTTGTAAAATAAGCAAAGGGACGCCACATTGCGGCGATAGGACAGGTGCTGGAACTTGATAGACAGTGTGAAGCTTATTAGGTTAAGGACTATTTTCGGCCTCTGTCCAAGAGGGAGATACTAGTAGTTGGTGCACCAGTCTATATGTGGCAACAATACTCCATGCATGGGTGAATGGTGGCTTTGTAGATATATACGATATGGCAGATGCGAGAAGGGGTTTAGGCCGACAGAGGGAACCCAGGTTCCTTGCAGCAGACTTGGCAGTGTATTAAATGTATTTATTCCATTGTATATTACCCGTGAATCTTAAGACTCAGAGTTAATATATATATATATATATATATATATATATATATATATATATATATATATATATATATATATATATATATAAGTATAAAGGTATACTCAATAAAGAATAAAAGGGAAATACCAGTAGAGTGCTCAATTAAATTAAATTAAGAGCGTAATATTTTTATTTTTAAATACAGATTTTTATTTTTAAATACTTTATTTTTATTTTTATTTTTAACTGGTCCATGTCTGATTAAAATCTGTATTTAAAAATAAAAAAAATAAAAAATATATATATATATATATATATATATATATATATAATGGTAATAATCCAGGTAAAATATCCACATTTGAGTTTTTTTACTATTAATATATTAATATTATTGATAGTAAAGAACTCAAATAGATAAAAATGTGAAAGAGTGAAAAAATATCCTTAGAGAAATGAAAAGATTAGATCTCAAAGTAGAAATAACATCTAACATTAAAATAGTTAACTTTATAGACGTAACATTCAATTTAAATAAAGAGACTTATGAACCGTATACTAAAGACAATGCCAACCCGATCCACGTCCACCCACTCTCTAACCACCAAAAAACCATAATTCAACACACCCCCAGATCAATCGAAAAAAGAATTAGTGATAACTCGTCTAATGAAGAAATATTTAACAAATATAAAGACTTTTACAATAAAGCGTTAAAGCAAAGTGGATACAAACCTAAATTAAATTCACCAAACCTACACCTCCCAACAACAGACGCATAAATAGGGGTAGCAAAATTATTTGGTTCACACCCCCATATAATAACATGGTTAAAACCAAATTCGGTAAACAATTTTTAGACTTAATTAATCTACACTTTCCTCCCAACAATATACTGCATGAGATTTTTAATAAAAACATCCTCAAATAAAGCTATAGCTGTGGCGAAAATTTAGAAAAAATAATAAGAAAACATAACAATAAAATTCTTAATGGGAAAAAAACTACTGCAATGTAAACAACAAATACAAAAGCCTGTAACTGCACAAACAAAAAAGAATGCCCATTACAACAAAATTGCGCAGTAACCCAATCAGTATATCAAGCAACAATCTCTACTAAAGAAAACCCAACCCTGAAAGATTTGTACATAGCTATGGCTGGTAATACCTTCAAAGAAAGATATACGTGTTCTTTTAATAACCCTACATATAAAAAAGAACTTAACTTTCTATATATTACTGGGAACTATACAACAATAACCAATCACCAACAGTGACCTGGAACACAATCAGAAAAAGTAGCACATGTGATTCCCTAAACTCACCTTGTTACCTTTGCCTAACAGAAAAACTTGAAATAATAAAATTTAGTAATAGGGGCAAACTCCTAAACAAAAAACAAGAAACATCAATTAACTGTAGGCATAATAGATTACACCTTCTTAGTTATCCACTTATAGCCCCTTAGGCTGTTACTATCTCATAAGAAAAAAACAAACAAAAAAAAACACTTCACCTACCCATCAACTGGTAATTTTGTCAACACAACTATCATCTTATACCTTTTATATTAATTATTATTATTATTATTATCAAAATATTAATAATAATAATAAACATCCATAATAATTGAAATGAAATAATGAAAATAATAATGAATGATAATAAAAATAATAATAATAGTTTAATTTAATATAAAAGTACTAGAAAAATAAATATAACTAAAGAATAACTAGAAAATGCCGACGTTATTAATTATAATAATAATAATAATAATAATAATAATAATAATAATAATAATAATAATAATAATAATATATATATATATATATATATATATACATATATATATATATACAGGGTGACCCAGAAAAAACGGGCCCCAACTCTAATTAGGCCCCGTTTCTTAGTGTTTCGTCCGAATGAAATGAATTTTTGGTCATAACTAGTTTATTATATTCAAAACATCACATCAAAACACTAAGGTATTTGGCCTTTTTTATCCGTGCTACAGCATGTGTTCTAAATTGCCTCCATTTAGCTCCGTGCATTTCTTGAGGCGCAGAACGAAGTTGTCCATGACGTTCTTCCAGACTGAATTTTGAATGGCTCTCATCTCCTCCCTGATGGCTTCCTTGTGTTCCGTGATGGTTCTAGTTTGCCCTGTGTACACACTGTCCTTAAGTTAGCCATAAAGGAAAAAATCTGGGGGTCTTAGGTCCGGCCTATGGAATGGCCACTCAAAATTAGTCTTGAGACTGATCACTCAGCCTCAGAAGTTCTCTTTCAGTCAATCTCGGGACAGGTTTGAGGTGTGAGAACTTGCACCGCATTGCTGGAACCAGAACATGCCCATGAGCGACGGGTAGAGGGTATGGAGCGCACTCTTGAAGGTTTTGTAGGACCTCCACATACCACTTCTTGGTGACTGTCACTGCTGCGCCAGATTCTTCGATGAAGATTGGTCCGATGATGCCTCTGACTTAGGAGAGTGCAGGGGCTTGGTGGCTACTTTATTGGGTTTGGAGGACCTCCAGATGACATTTGTCGTAGAGTTCGCCTTTCCGTCAAGATGGAAGTGGGCTTCATCTGAGGTCCAAAGGAGGTTAAAGAAACCTGGTGTCTCCTCGATCTTATCGAGCATCCTGACTGCCATAGCGCTCCTCTGCTTCTTGTCTGAGGCTGTAAGGGTCTGCAGCGTCTGTATTCTGTATGGGTAAGCCCTGATATCGTTCACCAGCACTCTCCTGCACGTCTCACGGGGAATACTGAGGGACTGACTTCGCTTACGAACAGAGCGTTTCGAACTCTCCTGGAAAGACTCTCTCACTTTCGACCAGCTCGGCTGTCCGCTTCTTGGGACGTCCCGAGTGGCTTGAACGGTGCTCACTGGCAGCGTTGAGGTTCTCCACGGTCCCATACTTCTCGAAGTGGTCCATCCAGTTCTTAATTCTGCTTTTTCACTGATGCATGAAACTGTCATGGGTTGTCTTGAACGAGCCTGTCTTGTAGTAAAATTTAACACAGTGTATTCTTTGTCCCAGCTCCAACTGAGGTGTTGCTGTACTCACGGTCGTTGATTCTGCCATGTCCTGTAAAATAAGGGCAATCGGTGAATGAATAAAGGAGATATCACATAACGTGTACACGGGGGCCCGTTTTTGTTAGATCATCCTATATATATATATATATATATATAGGGCTTTACGGAGATTGATACAGAGATAGAAACCAATCACTTCCCTTTTTCTGTGAACTCAGTATATCTTTATAGCTAGCTTCATCTAAATTATGTCCCTTGATATTTAAAGAATGTTGTTTTCGTAATCTATTCATTTTTTAATTAAATTACTTTCATTAATAACTGTTAAATTACAAAAAACTATTATAGATATACAAGAAAAATAAAATGATATAATGATAAATGAGTAACAAAACACATTAATTATAGACAATTAAAAAAGAAATTATGCACATTAGACCGATATTTGAATGTCTGTATGTGTATATACCGTATTTGAAAGAATAGTGTGGTATTGATTAAAATAACATGAACTTTCGCATTTATTCATATATATATATATATATATATATATATATATATATATATATATATATATATATATATATATACGAGGCCTGTCTAAAGAGTATCCGACATTTATTTTCCGTGCGAAATAGAGACGATAGGGCGGCGTCACTCTACACAGCGAAGGAAAACACCTTCATGCGCATAAAAGCATCCCGAGTCGGCAGGGCAAAAAAAAGCGCGACAGGTGCGAAGCAAAAGTAAAGTAATGCTGACTGTCTTCTTTGATATTCGTTGAATTGTGCATCACGAATACGCACCGGAAGGACAAACAGGGACAAAAGAGTACTATCAAGATGTTCTCCGGCGTCTCCGTCACGCACTTCGGCACAAATGACCCGACATGTGAACGACGAAAAACTGGAAACTGCATCACGACAACGCCCCCGAACATTCATCCTAATTGATCCAACATTTCTTGGTAAAACATTGAATTCCAATCGTTCGCAAAGCTCCCTACTCTTCAGACACGATTCTGTGCGACTTCGGGTTGTTTCAAAAAATTGAAGACGCCACTGAAAGGTTCCCGTTTTGAGACTAGAGAATTGATAATAAGGAACGCGACAGCGAAAATGAACCTCATTCCAAAAGAAGACTTACAGAGGTAGTTTCCGGCAGTTGATGGATCGGTGGGCTAAGTGTGTGCAAACACAAAGGGATTATTTTGAAGGAGTTTGGGGTCCGAACCCCTTCAGATGTTTGAAATATTTTATCTGGCCTAAGGTCAGAAACATTTTAGACAGGTTTCGTATATATATATATATATATATATATATATATATATATATATATATATATATATATATATAAAGTTATGAAAATATATTCATGGCAATTAAGCTACACAGAGGCTTCCGCCTTTCATCCCCGGGGGAATCTCTAGACTAAAATACATGAATTAGTAAGCTGGAAAGCCATGAAATTAAATACTGTCTTGTTTTTAAATTCCCGAAACAGTTTTTCATGGTAAACAACTGATGATCCCTTAAATAATGTTAGAAGCAAACTAATATAATAACTGTAAAAGTTAAATTGACTTACATGAGTGATTTTCCACTGAAGGACTTGGGACTTAAGGTTTTTGAAAATTTTATTAATATAGTTTTAATGGTTGAGAAACTTCCAAGACTATATATATATATATATATATATATATATATATATATATATATATATATATATATATATATATATATATATATATATATATATATAAGGAATAAGATTAGTGGTTTTTGTTTAAAACATTTTATTTTTCCCAAACAGTAGTTCCAACCGTATTAACTTATACATTTACTACGTTTACCAGAAAAACAAATCAAGATATATTCAATCTGTCTCATCTGTGAGATGTTGTTACATCCGAAAAAGTTAAATCTAAACTAAAATATAGTAAATAGTTACGAAAAATATAATTCTCTAGCCAGATGGAACTAATACATTCAGTCAAAGTTTTTCTCCTTAATTAGTGAGTATAACTCAATAAGTAATAAAACAATCCAAGGATAAACGACAGAGTTATTGAAGTGTGAAAAATATTGTTGAAATTGATGGGACTTTGGTTTCTGTGTATATTTACACTGTCTCTCATTCCGATTATTTAGCATATGATTATATGCCAAACAGAAACACAGTTATCGATTATCCTTCTCACATTTTCGATGAATAAACGCGGTAACGATATTACATTGGATTATTAGATTGGCTGAACTTTCCGCTGTATCTTTGATAGAGCTAGCAAGTTTTTAAAAAAGTTCGATCTACGTGGACTGAATTCAAAATTGTTAGTCACTTTCGAAACTGTCTGACGAGACACAATTTGCATTTAAACAACATGATTACAAACAAATACGATTCTATTCCCGGGGATAACTTCTCAAAGCTTTCTCGGAATCTAACAGTGAAATACACAGCAACGTATATATAAAGATACGGATAATATAAATTAACTAAAATGGCCGTCAGTAGAATAAGCGTCTGTTCTGTTGATTTCCGAACATTGTTTCTCAAATGAATTGTAGCCTGCGTACTTTTTTACGCTAATTTAGTAACTTCTATTATTATAATAAATCTGACGTTTCCTTCATGGTGGCTTGTTTTCCTATATATTTTTATTGCGGAAAATAGATTAAAACATGTTCTTCTGTTAAGGATTAAGTTTGAAAAAAGAACCCTAACTTAAATTTTTCTTATTAGACATCATTTGAGATTAACTAATCAAATGACACATCTTTCACTACGTCATCTATCACTTTCACCCTTTCCTACCGTATGTGCTTTATTATACGCTGCCTATTACTCGCGATGTAGTCTCCTGTGCGTCATGAGTAAGTTGCTTGAATCTATGATAAAACTAGAAGTTGTTAATCACCTTAGCAAAAACAGCCTACTCAGCGACAAGCAATATGGCTTTCGCCCTACAAGATCAACAGCCGATGTGCTGACTGTAATATCACACAGGATCAGTTAGACTATTGACGGGGGCTTCGTTTCTAGAGTAATAGCTCTGGCTATATCAAAGGCTTTTGATAGGGTTTGGCATGAAAGCACTTCACAAGATTGCTAGCTATGGAATATCTGGAAATGTGCTCTCAACCATAAAATCCATTCTCTCTTATAGATTTATAAAAGTAGTCGTTGATGGGAGAAGTCTGAAGCACACAATATCAACGCCGGCGTGCTATCAGAGTTCCATTCTGGGCCCAACCCTCTTCCTGATCTTCATCAATGATCTCCCAAGCCACATTCTAAGATCATTAGTCGACATTTATGCTGATGACACAACCATCTATGGAAACACCTCGAGGAGCATTAATGATCAGGTTCTTTCTGTCTCTCTTTCTTCCGACCTGGAACAAGTGATGCAATGGGGGAAAAAGTGGCTGGTTACTTTTAATACGTCAAAGACCACGCTCCTCCCCTTTCATCGCCAACACCCGGATCCCAACTTTGTCTTGATTGAAATGAACGGCTCTCCCTTTGAGGATTTACACTGTTTTGGTAAGCTCCTGAGACTGACCCTCTTTTCAGACTTGAAATGGAAGACTTACATCAAATCGGTTGCTAGGACCGCTGGAAAAATGGTTGGACTATTCAACGCCATCCTCTACCTGTACAAGAGTCAAATACGTCCTAAGATGGAGTACTGCTGCCACATATGGAGAGGTGTCCCTCAGAGCCCCTTTTCTGCATTGACAGAGTTCAACACCGACTTCGTAATCTAGTGGTGGGTGTCCTCTTCTCTTCCCTACAGTCATTTACTCACAGGAAATATGTTGCTGGCATTTCCTTGCTCTACCGTTATTTTCATAGCATTTTCATTATATTCGCCCTTGTAAAATATTCACAACTAGAACCTGCTTAGCCACTACCACTGTCAATGATTTCCCTTTCTCACTCTGCGTGCCCAAGACGAAACCACACTTTCATGGGCAGATATTTTTTTCTTAGAACTGCCCGTCTGTATAACACAATGCCGGTAGCCTGCTTCTCAGCCGACTACAATATGGTCGTCTTCAAGTCTAATGTATACAACCATCGTGCCGGTGATCGCGACACTGTCTCACCGTCTACCTTTGGGTCCTGATAAACGGTGACCTTTATTGTTAAAAAGGTGGACTCTTTATGCCTCTGTTTCTGTCTATCCGCCCCTCTCTCACTCTGTTTATAAACTGTAGGGTAATCGATTTCCATCTGTTGCTGAATTCGTTCAAACCTTCTCCTCTTCGTCCTCGCTTTAAAGCACACAAAATAACTGCTGAAGTAATCGGCACTTTTGGGATTGAGTTATGCTGGAAAAATCGCCCATTTTAATTCTTCGGTACTTCTGCAGTTTACGGACCGGGCTATTTTTTATGATATATTTTCAAGTTTAATTCCATTTTTACGGTATATTTATTTAGTTTATTAAATTGTTAGGTTAAAGTACTGAATAGTTAACTGCAGAAGTAGCAATTCTTCTAATTAGCCGTAATTTGCAATTAACCCAATAAGTTATGTTACTCTATGTTGTTTGACCGACCGTTCTTATTCCATACAGTGTGTATTTCTCTCGGTTCCGTTTCCCTTTCTCAATCTATCAACAGTCATAGTTATTAAACCCTCCGTATCACCTCGCTCTTATTCTATATTGACGAATCTCGTAATAAACTTTTTTTTTTACACTTTACCGTATTATAGTTTTTAATGTCATGTGATAATCTTCAACTCCAATATCTATCCTGAGTCGTAATTAATTCACATTTTATTACAACCGAGAATAATAAAGAAAATAGATATACAAAATAATTAAAAACAAATATATTATTTGTTATGTTTATAAACATTTATTAATTATATCAATATTATATTTGTGTAGGCTTCCTCACCTTTAAGCAAGAGTCTTTCAATAATTATTATAGAAGGGGGAAATGTTCAACGTCAATAACATTAAGAATGTAACACTAAATGATAGTTATCTAATACAATGCATTTATTCGAAAGCAATATGCAAGTACCAGGAAGTTACTTGACAGGTCGAGAGAAGACAAATAGTGACGATCAAGAGGCGCTCGTAAAACTAATTTTAGAATATACTAAGTAGGACGGCCCCTAGAGTAAATGTGGTATTGTGGAGACTGAGATGATTCTAGTTAAGAGTAGGATAGACATTTTTATCCTTTTAGACCAAAGATGACGACCGACACCTATTTCTCCTTACACTTTTGATGGCCTTGTGCCTAATTTGTTTGAACGTACATTTTTTTATATAATCTACATATTAATAATTGAAAGTGTTGTATCTGCCTTTTTAACATAAGCGCCGGAAATAGTGGCGATTGAGAGGCGCTCGTAAAGACAAGTCAATTCACGATGGTCCCCGGTGCGGCGGGTCATTTACAGACCAAGACTTGTAAACGTTATGTTTATTACGAAGACATTTTTTATTATCATTTGTTGGTTTTGTTTGTATTCTAATACTTATGTATAGGTGTTTTACGTACTTAGAATCACTACTACTACTACTACTACTACTACTACTACATCGTATTTTATGTTGTTCGACCTACCGTTTTATTTATTTAATACAATGTGTATATTTCTCACTCCCTCTTTGTTTATTAACAGTTAAAGTTATTAAAATCTTCCCCATCTTCTCCTCTTTTTTTATATTGACGAATCTTGTCAGAACAAAATAATATCATGTGATAACTTTCTGGCTCAATAGAGAAATGTATATCATTAACTGTAAGTAAATATAAAAGTAATCAAAAACTAAAAAGATTATCTATTATTAAGCAGGTAAAACAGCGTTAAAAATTATATGCATGCATATTTTTTACCAGCGTTCGTTCGTTCCTTCTTTATACTTAAATAGTTGAAGTTTGACCTACTTAGAATTATTAATACTACTACTAAATAACACAACAAATTCATTTCGTCTATTTTCTTTACGTATACCATGCGAACGTATTTATAAATTTAGCTTTGATTTATTTTTATATTTGCAATATCCGACGTGCATTCTTTTTCGTTAAATAATATAACATAATTAATATTATTTCAAAAGTAACAATAATTCAAGCATAAAGAATGATATCAATAAAAATAAAACCTTTTTAATATTCATATTTCTTATTGCTACGTATAAATATAGATGGTCGGAATGAGGTACAGTTAAGTATAGTCATAGAAGGCAATCCTACCAGGCATTACCTCTTCTATTAAGAGATATTTATTTATTGCTATACGTCTTCGGCGCACCTACCTGGAATTTTCTATAGGTCTTTTCCCGACTACCTTGTATCCTGCTAGAATCGCCTGGAGGATGGATTTTCTCCTCACACCACGTAAAATTGCTTTGATTTCTAAACTGGCTGTGAGTGGAGCGTAGCTAAAAAAACCCAGCCTAGGGAATCGTTCGCATCATGCCGAACAAGGTATTACGTTGCTCTCATTAGACCCATCTTTGTAGGAATCAGGTATTATTCGATTCAATTGTAGAAGGCTATCTTGCTAGATATAACCTCACCTCTTTTAGCGGAGTGTGAGTATGTGGAAGTTATAGTCCGTCGCATAATATGTCCTTACCTACGAATGCCGACAGGTCCGTACACGGCTTTTTCTATACTTTCTGTTGTTAGTGGCCACGCCAACAACATTCTCCTGATTTAAGTGATTTATCTATAGCACAATGTGTCACCATTTTCTAGAATAAAACTAAATATCGTATATAATTCTTAGATTTATATAATTCGGATAATTCAGATATTATCATCTTGTTTTATATACACAACGATCGGCCTATGTGACTTATTCAGTGCATCTCTTCGAACTTGTAACATCTTAGTCGAACTTGAGAATCTTCACGTCGAACTAGGGAACCTTGATGAAATTACCCTGTATTGAATAGACGGATGTAGATTGGTCTAAGTTTTACAGACCGACTAGAAATATACATTGTTTTAATGCGGAAAAATTCTCGTATAAATTTTCGAAGAACCTAAAATCTAATATTTGCTAAATGTGGCGTATAGAACGTAGACAGCTATGGTTTGTCGCATAAGTAGATTCTACTCACAAGATAGTTGAGGTAAACACAGAACTTAATTCTTGCTATGTATGGCAAAATCTTGCTTGGTAGTGTTAGAAAATTCACTCAGGCAAAAAACCTTATTTTCCTTAAGTATTGTGACCAGTGAAACAGTGATTGAAATAATACGTTAAAATATTTTCATACGTATCTTTAAATTCGACTCTATTCAAATCTATATAACTAGCAAATATATGCTCCCTCTAGTCGCATATTTTTGCTAATTGTTAAAGAATGACATAAAATACATAGTTAAAGCTAAATAAATTTGAGGCAAAACAAAATAAAATTAAGTCAAACGTATTTCCAATTTTATAGATGTCAAGCGCGAAAGAAAATAATAAGAAATAACAACATAGCAT
>OY744516.1:181040213-181075213 GCA_963556195.1 Sepiola atlantica | reverse complement strand
ACACAAGCTAGATTTCTTAACTACGTGAAACGCACGAATTTTAGTGTTCCATTATTATCTATTGAATCACATATGGACTGTTTTCATCTTTCAAATACTAGGCGTGCCTGCTGTTAGGGTGGTACAAGTTAACCTCTAAATGAAGATGATAGCTACGTGACGCAAAGCCATTTGAATCTACGTTACATACTTTCTATTTGGCTATGATACATAATCCTTTTTGGCGCCGCAAAGTTAGATCAAAATATTTGGCTGTCCTTACCAGAGCATACTAAAATATTTCCTTGTCTCAATGAACCCTTGCCAAGTTCTCTGAGGTGGCCATGAACAGCGTGAAACAATTATAGCTAAAGGTAGATGTCGGAAAAGCAAAAGAAAATGAAAATTGACTGAACACAACAAAAACTCGGGTCATGAGCAGAAAAGACCACAGGTGAAAGCAAAACAAGAAAACAAAACGAAAATGGTACAAATGTAAAAGGAAAAAGAAACAAAATATATAAGTAACAATACATTACCTAACTTATGTACACAAAAACACGCTCACAACTCTTGAAAGATTTAGAAAAAAAACTTACACAGTTACAATGGAAATTAACACATAAATAGTTATACCGTTATAAGACTGAATAAGACAAATACATATTTTTGAAAATAAAAATACATAAAACAACAATGAACAGAAACATTTAGAACATAAACAGGAACATATGAAGACTGTTGTGAAGTAGTCCAACAGTAAAAAGAAGTCAAATCGAGGTTGGGTTTAGATACCAAGTGTATTAACATAAAAGGTACAAAATTAAGGAAACTGACTGGCACTCGGCTAGACAGTTACAATACTGTCATTTTCTTCCTGGTGAGTGTCTACTCACACTATTTATAATGAGAACCGGGGTAGTTTCTCTTCTGTTAGAACGGCTGTGTAACAAAAACAAATGTTTATTTTGCATTAAAAAAACAATCAATTATGATTAACCAACGAATGATAATTCTAATTTTATTTTCGTTCATGAATTACATTTCTTAGAATGTATTTTATAATATGTTAAGCTTCATGAATGTTATGATTTTTTATGGTTGTGTTGAGCACTATATTTCGGGAAAGAAATAAAGGAGAAGTTAAGAATCTGATGTAACGTTGACAAAACATGAACTAATTATTGAGAAAGAAAAGTCTAAAACTTTAACCGAGAAAAACTATGACATCTTGCAAGAATTTTAATGCCTAAATGTAAACACACGGCACTGAGAGTTTCGATATTTCAGTACGAATAATATTAGTTCTGCGTTATAGAAACTACAAATTTACGCATGTTTTGTACATAAGGTTGAATTATGAATGAAAAATACTTCATAGTAAAACTAAGTGATCACAGGAAATTTAGTATATACATGACATATTTATATAGCTTCTATAGTTAGATAGCGAATAGAGTGTTTTAGTGACACCCTAAAGGTTAGAGATTACCAAAAAGTGGAGGTCAAGGAGACAATGTGACTTCTAGATAAGGGGGTCTCGGTCTCTTTCCGGCTGGCAACTGAAGCAAGCCGAACCGTCGCATTCCCAGATCCTCAGTGGAGGTGGAGCGGTCGCGTACAGTGTAGCTAAGTGTAGCGAAATAAACGATCTATCTGTATATCTATGTCTTTCCCCACTTTCTCCTTCTCTCAATCACGCATAAGAAGTAGATCTGTTTTCTGTTTTAAATAAATATGTTAAACGAAACAAGTCTCAGTTGGTGTGCATCTGCGTAAAAAGAGGTGGCATGAATCACAGCGGTGGTGATGATGGCGGCGACACACAACGATTACCGCTGAGATGAGAGAATCAGCACACGTGCGTTTATCCCCATCTACATGAGTTCACAACGAAACACGGGTGTAAAACGGTTTATATACCATACTATAAGGCGTAATATAATACACACACACACACACACAGATATATATATATATATATATATATATATATATATATATATATATATATATATAACAAATCTTTGAAAATACTGTCATCGATATGTTAACAGTTAAAACAGTAAAAGATTTTCATGATAGGTTACAATTTTCACGGAATCTAAAATCAGCGTTGAAATTTCCCTTCGATTCCATCTGGGGTCACTAGGGGCAAGTATCGCTTAGTTTTATGAAATAACTTAAATATACCCGAACGTAAAGAAACGAAATTCATTTTGTAGTAGATTTTCCTTGTTGCATAAATACAAAACAAAAATAATATTTCATTGAATATTCTATTTAGAAATGTTTAAACGTTTAAATAATTATTTTATTATTTTTTTTAAGTATAACATAATTAAATGAAATCGAATACGTTACGATAGGCCGATTGCTCTTTTATAGCTGTCTGTAATAAACGCAGTACCAACAAGTAGTTTACATAAAAAAAAACATAACGCTTATATTTTTAATTACTTAACCGAAGAAACGTTATTTCTAACTTTCCTTTTAATATCAAATTGTAAACATGCGTATAATTGAAATTATTTTCTGCCCAGTAAATGAAGCCAGTACACACACACACACACAAACAAACACACACAGACACACACACACACACACATATATATATATATATATATATATATATATATATATATATATATATATATATATATATATATATATATATATATATTCCATTGACCATGGGTAATTAATCCAAAACCATAATTTCTAATAGTTTTTACAATGTATTTATTTCTTAACTCCGAAGAGAGTTTTGTTTGCATTATCTTACACACAAAAAATACACTTATCCGATTTTTGCCATAAAACGCGCGGAACAGATTAATATTGAACATAGATAAATTACTTTATTGAAGTTTAATATCAATCCTTACGCGCATGTCAGGGCAAAAATCAGATAAGTATATATTTTAGTCCAATCTTTTCAGTCATCAAAGAGTTTTAGTGTACATTGTTGAATCGTGAAATATCATGTTATGTAATAAAACAGAGAAAGGAAAAGTATGGTGAAATTCCAGATTGAGTCCAGATAAAAATTTGTCCAACTAAAGTATATAAAAGGCAAGTACTCACATTCGAAGAAACCTCGAATCAGATCCCTCAACGATGGCTTAAAAGTTGATATTTACGTACCCATTCTTAAATAAATATTGCTAGTAGATCAAAGCAACTAGCCACGCAGAAAATTGGGTGCGAATGTACAAAAAATAAGTACCGGGGATAAAAGTTTCAAAACAGATACACACTACTTATCTATTTTTATTTTTAAGCGAGGAAAAAATAAATTTATATTTACTTGAATTTATTACGGAAGTTAATTTTATTTATCTATTTAAAATTACGAATCTGGTCATTTACCGACAGAGGGCCAGTCGGAGAAAGGGAAATAATTCAATATTTAAATTTAAGGAGTTATTTCCACTGGTCTAAAATTTAATTCAACTCGAAATAAATATAAAAAGAACCTTATTTCTAATTCCCCTCCAAAATAATAATGCATTTACTTGGGACAAAGTAGAGCCTTTAATAGTTGTTAATAATCCAATGAATTCTAATGCAACTCATGCGGATAATATTGAATTGTTAATTTAGGATGCAACTTAAGTGTGAACCCACTTCTTAAATTTCCCCTGTTACTATCACAAAATACATGTTTTACCCCAATGGAAGATAACACGATCCTGTCCTCTACATTGATTGAGTTTAACCGAACTCACCTCCTCCACAATAACCACCAATTATGTTGCCACAGAGTCAACGATTCTTGATTGACTCCATCCTGGATAACATTGTACATAATAACGAAAGATTAATTACTTAATTCTTTACGCCCCTTATAGGTTCATCATTTACTATTTTAACTATAGAGCTTTAATTTTAAGATGAAAGACATATTAATAAGCCTTTATCTTATCTATCTAGTCGGCTGAGACTCGTTCAGGAGTGTCGCAAAAGATCCTGTGATTCATAAATTCTATTGAATAACGTTTAATATGTTAGCTATACAGCTTTACTTTTAAAATGAAAGACATATTTATTAGCCTTTAACTTATCTACCTAGTCGGTTGAGACTCGTTCAGGAGTGGCACATAAGATCCTGTGATTTATACATTCTATTGAATAACGTTTACTATTTTAACTATGAAGCTTTACTTTGAAGATGAAAGACATATATATTAGCCTTTAACTTATCTACCTAGTCGGTTGAGACTCGTCCAGGAGTGTCGCATAAGATCCTGTGATTTATAAATTCTATTGAATAAGTTACATGCACTATTAGTCACGTTTCCACTTTATTTGTTGCATATTAAAAAACTTATTTTCTAGATTAACTGTTTTTACGGAGAAATTATGATGCCAATTATTTAATATATTTTCAGACCTCAAATATGCATATAATCTTAATTATCATCCACAATACTCTGTAATGCTAATTTATTCGGTACCGTTCATTAATGGCAAATTGCAAGAACATTCATTTCTTTATTTTAAATGAAATACGAGATGAGATGGATTATTGGGAGGCTATGTACTATATATGCATATAATTATTGCTTAATTATTCATGTCCTATCCACAACCCCACGTAATGCTAATTTATTCGGTGATGTATATTAATTGAAAATGGCATAAGATAAGACGGATAGTTGTAAGGCTATGCACTATATATAGTGCACCGCTTCTCAAACTTATAGCCTATACTATTATTAATTACATTTCTATGTATGTTTTATTAAATTTTTACTAGTTTCTTAATTATATTCCAGGTTTAAAGCTGGATACTATGTACCCGTTTTGGTGCAGAAAATTTTGTAGAATTTCCTGTCTAATCTTCAGCAAATTATCCACGAAGTAATTATATAGTAAGATTCGCAGTTGCACAGATTACATTTTTTCCTTTGGTTGCATATATATATATATATATATATATATATATATATATTTATTCGCTCTACCCACTATAGACCATTTCAGCTCGAAGTGAATTTTCTTACTAAGTAATTCTCTAACAAATTTTGATAGCGATGCACGAGTTGTCTCTGAATTTATGTTAAGTTTAAGCACGCATGGTTTCTATATCTGTCCCTGAAAGTACCTTTTGTGTACTCGATATTGGTCTGGGTGTTGTTGCTCTTCTTTACATCGCATCTATACACCACGCTTGAAATCAAATATTTATTCCCCAACGGGCAATCGTTAGTGCATCTACAATTGCATTTGGGTTCTGCTCCTTGGCTAGCATTGTTGTTAGTTCTTTCACTAACATTGGTTCCGTTCCTCGTATGATTTATTTTGGATTTATTATACCCGATAATCGATGAAGCCATGTTATTGGAGGTTTAGAAGGATAACTTTACAGTGTTTTTGTTTAAGAATTTATCTATTCTACTACACCTACGGAAATCTTCTCCATGATACTATAAAAAAGCTATAGGGATATCTGTATGCATATGGTGACTATACAGAGCTGGAACAAATGGCATTAAATCTCCTGTTTTTCGATCCCCAATTCGTTGATCATCTGCTAGCTGCTATACTGCATTATGGTTTAGATCATTATGTGGGATCCTGTCATTATTGTTTCCATTAGCAGTATTATTTTTTTTCTCCTTGGCCCTATTATATGAAACTAAATTTCCTCATCTTTTCATACACCCTCTATTAGACCCATTGTGGTGTAAATCCGTTTTGATATAACTACTTTTATATTTATACATCTATTTAATTAAGGCATATATATACAGGGTGGGCAAAAATAAGGGTCCTATTTTTAAAAATTCATAACTTTTTTATTTATTGATTTAAAAAAATTTTTTTTTTAGAATAAGTAAAGGACCCCTTCCGAAGCAAGCATGAGCCGTATTAGCCCTAAGGAACGTACCCTCATTTAGAAAACATTATTTTTGCTTAAAAAACTCAAAACAGTGTAAAAAACAATACTTTAGTTTTTGTAAGTTTTAAGAAGTGTTTTTCGGCTAAAATTTGTTTTGTTTATTTCAAAAAATCTCGGAAGGGTCAGTCTACACACACATAAAGTTTGGTGAGTTTAACTTTTATTTTGTGGAAGTTATTCAAATTCAAGTTATTCAAATTTAAAGATAGAACCCTTATTTTGGCCCACCCTGTATATATATATATATATATATATATATATATATATATATATATATATATATATATATATATATATATATATATACAGGGTTATTCATAAGTTACTTCACTTAGCTATTTAAAATGATTACCATATGAAGCACAAACATACTATGAACTTCTGATAATTGTTATCTTACCCTTTAATTATTGCTATTTGTTATTTTAAATTTGTTCGTTTATATATTTGTTTCTATATGTATTTATTTCATAATCAATCAAATATGCTACAAAGTATCGTAAATTCCTTGCAAAAAAGAATGGAGCTATGCATGCAGAACGAAGGTGGTAATTTTGAGAATTTGCTGTAATTTTTAACTCCCATAAATGAATTTGTTGAATAAACTTTCTGTTTTGTATTACTGTATTTTTTAACTTTAGAATTTCAAAAATAAATAGCTAAGTGACTAGTGTGTGTAGATGAACGTATATTCGTGTGTACGTATGTGAGAATATTTGAGTATATGGATATGAATGTGTATGTATGTATATGTATATATGTGTGCATGTGTATGTATATATGCGTGTATACGGGTTTGTATATATGTGGGCATATGAATAAAGTCGGTTTTGGAAAGAACTAATCCGCTGATTGTAAAAATATTTGGCCTCACACGTGTATGATTATACTGAGGCGACGTTGAAAATACTCTCAAATGGGTAATAAATTTTATAAAAGGATTTGAAAGCGGTCAGATCAAATGTACTCGATAAACTAAAATGATGTAAATCAAAAGTAAAAAGGGGCGCTAATCTGTGATTGTATATAAATATTCCCTGTTTAATTAGGCACCCATCCCTTCCCAACCGAGACAATACACACAATAAGAAAGTTTGTTTTTTCTAATTTCATGTTTTCATAAGGTCTGAAGAAGTCGGCTCTCGCGAGAGAGCGCAGCTGAAACATGTATGCACATATGTTACCAACAAATGTTTGTATGAATGAAAAATTATACTAGAAAGCAGCTCTAGTTGTTATTGAGGACTTTTTATTAGCACTGGAGTTTCATTAAATTAATATGTAAAAAATAAAAATAATACATGTTCTATGTACATATATATATATATATATATATATATATATATATATATATATATATATATATAACGCTAGCGTATGTAGGTAAAATAATTTAATAGTATTTACTTAAAACTAATATTTTTATGAGCCCCTTTAATAAGATTAGAGTAGGGCCCTGTTGAGGGAAGTTAAAAATAGACTGGCACGTATCTATTAGGCATATTCCGATAACGTTCGTAGAGTCTTTAGTCAGTCTTTCTAGATATGCCGCCCTTTGCATAAATAGAACTTAAATTCTCTTCTTTAATGTGGTAATGTCTCGTGGCCTACTGCTTACAGCGCTTACTTACGGAGTCTAGGTTGATACTGTGGCAGGGGTTGGGACCGTGCGACCGTCTGAGATTATCATCCTTAAACTGGTGAGCGCGAAACGCTAGCGTATGTAGGTAAAAATTATTTAATATTATTTACTTAAAATAAATATATATATATATATATATATATATATATATATATATATATATATATATATATATATATATATATATATATATGGCATATACATTTTAAATAAAAACAACTATGAATTCGCTTTTGGTTACATTTGTTTCCATCACACATGCGGTTGTGAGTTAGATAACTTAATCAGCTGAAGTAACACGATGCTATTCTTCCAGCTCACTTGCCACCCATTAAATTACGGGAGTTTTTCCAATTCTTTAGAGAAGACCGAGGAAAGGTAATTACTGGGTTCGAAGAAAATGAGAGGGGATTCTGTTATTCATGCATAATTATATAATTATATATAACACACGATGTATCAAGCATAACATTTAAGATGTAGAAAAGACAAAAACGGGTGTGGATTTTGCATAAATTCATAAAAGAATGCACAGAAATTGAAAACTTAAAAATATTGTACAACCTGCATCATTTTTAATATAGAATGAAAAAGAAATGCATATTGTGAACCGATTATTAATTGAATGAAATTCGTCTCAGAGCGCAGCTACAATCTGCCGTCATCACGCCATGGTGTAAAACCGTCCATGCGTGGTGAAGAGACACACCCTCTCAGAGGAAACCCTGTTAATGGGCACAAACATAACTTGAACACAGCGAATTTAGAAAAGAATAAAAATCCATCTAATTTTTTCGGATTAGTTGTAATTTCTGTCGTGATTATGGCAAACAGGGTTTTCGACAGAGAGAACGTGGAAACAGTGCAGAAGATCAAGCTGCATGCCAACCAGAAAGGCGCATTATTCCAATCAGCGTAGAAACGTAATATCTCTATAGTAGTAGCATACATAGAAATATTCAAGCGATAGTTTCTGTGAGGAATTCATCTGTAGTGTCCGAAACATTATTGACCTGATTGATTGATATTACGTTTCGTGATCGCAACATTAGGCCAACGCCATTAAATATTCTATCCCTTTTTGTCGAATCTTTATATAAAACCAATAGAAGACAGGTTTTCAAAGTTAGAATGATCAAGCGATCAGATTCACGGTGATCAGTTATGTGAAATTACACCAGTAGTCAAAATCGTCGTTACATTTGAGGACTTATTTTAAACAAAGTGCCATCTAATCTGCACACTATTACAAAATAATTCAATTTACATCGGATTTCTCATACAATTCAGAAATGCTTGTTTCTATTAATGATTAATGTTTTTAATATACATTGACAAAATATTCATCTATAATATAAAACACAGTAAGTCCGCTGAACAATCGACCGCTTCTTCTCTTTATATATATTGAAGAAAGACCTGAACGTTTGATTTTCAATAGTTTCTATTTTCTTTTTGTCGGCTTCTTTCTTTTCGTCTAGAAGTATTTGATTTTAGTCTAGTAAAAGCTTTTGAAATCTTTCTTCAGTTTTCTGTTGCTGTTTCTGTTGCATTTGAAACTGCACCAGTAGCTTTAAAATCTTCATGTTTTACCTGGATTATTCTTTCTTCTATATTACGCTTGCTAAACGTAATCGAAGTTGTAAAAAGGTATAACACCTTTTATTTGTTTCGACCAAAGAAAATCACGTTTTGTACGCTCCTTATGTAACCGTAACATTTGCGGTCGACACTTTAATCAACAGAGACAAGATAAAGAATACAATAAAAAAGGGGTTTATCGTTTGGAGAGAAAAGAAAAAATCACGTAATCCCTTCTTGTTAAAAATTAACAAGTGTTGGAATAGCAATTGAAAATCACTGGCATTTCTTTAATGAGAGGAAAATAAGTCGCTCTTTTACGTTTTGTTATTATCCACCCGTAAAGCCAGTTTTTAGAACGAGGACGTTGTCTGGTTAATTTGTCGTTGATTTCTCTACGTTTGTCTTTTTTTAAGGTTCTAAAAAAACTCTTACTATACTTTGTCACCCGTTGTGGCGTCCATTTTAAGTTCGAAAAAATCCTTTACTGTAACCACGTCGTCACTCGTTGTAACGGTGTAAGTTCGAAATCTCACGTCGCCCGTTTTTGTGAAGTCTTTTTCAAGGTTCAAAAGAAAAATCCTTAATGTTCTTGTTTCCCGTGTAAGTTTAAATACCTTGCTGCCAATTGTCGTGAGGTCCTATTTAAAAAAAAATGTGCAAGTTTTTTGTGGGGTACCATGTAAGTTCGAATATCTCGTCGCCAGTTGTTGCGGCCCTGTAAAAGGTTCGGAATGAAAACACGGACTTGGGGTTTAGATAAACAAGTATATGGGATAAAATATAATACAACAGAGAAATAGGAGAACTGTTATGTAAGTTTTGACTGCCAGTATAGACTGGGGTTGGGTCAGCTATGTGACCCAGCTATCTAATTTCTTTATCACCGCAGGAATATGTGACACAGGTTGGACGGTGGGGGAAGAGTCAAGCCAGCGACCCTAAAGAAGGGGCACTCTGACCTTGAAAAAAATAGCGTGGGTAGCTCTGTCGGCATTTCCCTGTCAGCGCGCTTAAGGCAGTAAGCAATAAACTTACTTCACTCCATATTATAATAAAATTACTCCACCTCATGTTATTATTATTATTATTATTATTATTATTATTATTATTATTATTATTATTATTATTATTATTATTATTATCATCATTATTATTATTATTATTATTATTATTATTATTATTATTATTATTATTATTATTATCATTATTATTATTATTATTATTATTATTATTATTATTATCATCATCATTATTATCATTATTATTATTATTATTATTAATTATTATCATTATTATTTATTTTATTATTATTATGTTATTATCATTATAATTATGATTACATCGCATATATTATTATTATTATTATTATTATTATTATTATTATTATTATTATTATTATTATTATTATATTAAAATATGAACAATGAATGATTTTTGAAAATACACCGTGATGAACTTCACAACATGCTTTTGAAAGACATTAGAATTTTAAGCAATTTTCAAAACGATTAACTACAAATTCGAAAATCTCTATATAAATAAAATTGTGTTGTCACATATCGGTGTGTATATATGTTTCTCTCCTCTACGTGACTTACACATTAGTATGTATTTATTTACTATCAATCATTTATTACTTGAAATTAAAACAATAAAATAGCGTAAAGTAACTTTCCCAAACTAATTTTAAAAATAAATTAATTGCAAAATTAAATTCATAAGAATGCAATCAGTCTTCTTCATGAAATAAATAAAACATTTAATCATTAGTTATTAGTTTAAAATAATGCATTTTAATAATTAGTTTATAGTTAAAAATATTTTCTTTTGACCCTTCAAAATTTGAAAAATATCGGAATCATTTGCCCATTCAAATACGAAGTTATTTTGGCTCTTAAATTGATTATAATATCGTCATGTATAAAAAGATCGGACGTTTTCGAAGCTATTTCCATTTAATAATTTTATACATATAGATTAAAACAACATGACTTTAGAAAATATAATAGTTGTATTATAAATTGGTTTATTCAATAATCTACTGACCCATCGCTATTGTAATTATTACTTTTAACCCAAAGAAATAATTTGGTTAAGGAATCAAACGGCATAATTAATAAAAGCGAAGCAATAAAATAAACATAAAAGGTCTTCCGGGCAACACCGAATACGTACAGCTTTTAGTTTCTATTTACTTGCCTCCTGACTAGGGCAAAGTTAGATGCCAGATCATGTTTTTATGTAGAGCATATTCCGCTCTAAAAAAACACACTGGATGAGACAAAAATCAAAATATTTCCCCAGTCAATAGAGGACAGATACTACATATTAATCCTAGCTCGAAAGCCACTGTTTATTCATTTAATTGTAAACAGAAATCAATTGTCTCGATTTTAAATGTTTAAATTTCTTTTAACAAAAATACGAAATTATTTAAAATATCTTCCAAGATATCTAGATATATCGAATATAATAATAGACATCCACCTCAGGTTTTGTTAACAAATGTTTACACATTGAAACGTCTCGATTGGCGAGTGCATAGGACATTTGTCGAGATCTTAGCCAGATTTTGACTTGAACAAAAATAGAAATTGTCTCCTGAGACTCGTGACTGGATAATCAATGCCAAGTGCCTTGTTCTCTGTCATGATGCGTGAATGCCAATAAAAGCAGCGACTAACGATTACATTTGGGAACGGACGATTTAACTATTGTATTTTATCGTATTCTGTTTCGTATAGATGCCACATATAGGGATGTGCCACATATAGGGGTGTGCCACATATAGGGATGTGTCACTCAGAGCACTTGTTTCTGCCTTGACAGAGTACAAGTTCGAGTTTGAAATTAACTTTTCTTTCTCATCCCTTTTCTTAGCGTCAACTGGAATTTTTATGAACAGAGCTTTTTTCCAAGAGAGTTTACCTCGTGGAACTCATTACCACCGGACTACATCTCTTAAGATTAAAACACAGTCATCTTCAAATCCAATGCCAGAATATAATTTTCATAAAGAATATGAGCAAGCAAACTTACTTCATTCCATTCACTATTCACAATCCTATCGTAATATTCTTCGTCTCTAAACTGACAATCATCCCAACTCATTTATTTCGTATCCTCGAGTGGCTTTTGGCTTTGATAAGATGTTACTCATAAGTAAAAGTAATTCACAAAGTATAGTAGTTGCTTTACTTTATTCAAACTGAGAAGTTCGTCAAAGTGCTTATAAATTTCATCGCATGTACTCGAGATGAAGGTCGTTAATATATCTCAAAAATCTTTCTAATAGTGTCAACAATCATAGATCATTATCGGAACAAAGCTTTATGAACATTAACAAGAAACTATTTAAAAAAAGAACATTATAATGATTCGTCGATTCAACCTGCGGGTTTAACGACGTAAAATAATTTAAAAGGGCGTGTGACAGACTGATACACACACTATTGCAAACTCAAGTATCCCAGACTGATAGAGACGTCTAGCAAGTTGCGTCTATTTAATCTGTCCGTCATGTCATAAAATACCAATTTCTCACGTGACAGACCAACAACAATGATATTTCAAACTGAATCGTGGCAGGTCAAAGTGTGTCGTGCTGATCGGAAAACGCATCTAAAAACGATAGGTTTTATAGAGTAAAGAAAATCTCATGTTATAAAAGTAAATATGCATGAATCAGTATGGTGCGTATTTTTTGAAGGGCCTGATTTTGTTATTTTTGGTTGTTGTCGTTAAACGCATTAGACATCTGCATAATGCTCGCGAATATCGTGCCCCAGGATTGTCTGGTGCACTTATTTGTTAATCTGTAACATTGCAGGGTGTTACCTTCGACAACGAGAACAGCAATGCTCAGCGGTTGTATACGAAGTAGGCGGAAAGTTTTGCGCATAACACGCAGAGGGATGGCACAGAAACCAAGTTCTCACTATCACTCCATTAATTTGTTGTTCTGCGTCTTGCACGGGTTTGCTTGCCACATGCAGATGCAGAAACGACAATGAGGACGGTTTGAACCTTGACTAAAATAGTTTTATTGTTGGCATTGGTTTCCCGATACGTTATAGAATAAGGTACTTACATAAATAAACCATGTCAAGCTTGCCAACATTCATAAGTGTAAGCGGTGTAATGAAACAAACTAGATTCGAACTTTGAAGACATATGTTGTATGTACGTGTCGTTATCCACTTCAGCATATCTAAATAACTTCCAAACTCAGTCCCAGCAATAATAGCAACGACAACAGCAGCAACACAACCGCAGAAAGCAATCTCTAAATCATGTTTACATTTTGATATTTGCTTGACTTAAAAACTTAGTAAATTAAAGAAACTCAATCTCAATTGGTTACCTATATCGGATTTAGCCAATAAGAAACAGTCTCAGCAGAAGCAGTCCAGCTGTTTCTAAACCTATACAAACAACCGCATACGCACTTTTAAAGCAGATTGCCAGCGAAAAAGCCAAGTTACCTAACGAATTATTGTCACTCTGAACATTATCACGCATCTTTTTGGCGAACACACAAAACCCGCCGTAGCATCTCGCTACTGGCATTATCAGTACGTGGACTTAACCTTAAAAGAAGACAACACCTCCGCAAATAGTCTTACTTAATATAATACTAGACTGTCAATCTCACGAACTTGTTACTCCAACTTGCGTACATACGGCTATAATAACATTTCCCCCGTTTTGACTTTTGGACTTATAACATAACATCTTCTCCGTCAAGACAAATGAATATTTAATAATTCGTTTCTTTACCTTTTTTCTTGCTTTTTCTAAATGGCCTGAAAAAGTGATAAATTATAACAGAATGTACATTCTCATTTGCTTTTTTTCTTCACACATCATCAGATTTGGTTTCATAAAGTTTGACCATTTTTTGTTTGCAATATCAAAATATTTCTACAGTTCACTACCGATTAGACACTGAACTTCATGATTATCTAACAAGATACAACAATTGTATAATTTGAACTATTCGGACTGCTGTTCGCATCTTGAGTGTTATTCTCACAACGTTTCGGTCGTTGTAACCTCTGCCCATCTTCAGGTGTATCTTTTCGAACTCTGGATTCTGGACATAATTTTGAACGGAATCCTTTATTTAATCCACGGGTGTATAATGCTCTTGTTCCATCAACCATGACTGGGACAAGTCTTCAGTAATTCGCAATTCTTCGTATTGTTCGCACCAAGGAGATGGACAGCTTGAAAGAAACCCTCCACCTAATTAACTATCTAGAGCGCATGAAATCAGATTTAAGAAATCTAGACAAAACACCGAAGGACACCACTAAAAAACTCATCACAGTTTGCATACCGTACATGAAGAGCTTGTCTAAAAAATCCAAAGAATACGTAATCCATATGAAATGAGGATAGTATTCTGGTGTGACTCAACTCTCCGAAAGCATATTGTGAGAGTAAAAACCCCTACGGAAAATGCACGACTAAAGACTGTATGTATGCGATCCGATGTAAGTGTGGGAAAATATATTCGATTCTTGTTGGGGGTAGTCATGCTGATGACGGCTCATAGTTAGAAACACGTGTCCATGACTTTCTGTTATGTACGTAAACATTAATTTATATATAAAAAAATTCATAAATATATATAAAATCGATGACACGTCTGATTAAGGTTGATTGAATGCAGTACTCAGACAGCGAAAAATAATAAACAGACCGGTGTTAAATTACTAGTAAAACCAATAACAAACAAAAGTTGCATGACATAATAGGCGATTAAAGATCGTTTATAAATTGTGGCAGGGCGTCATGATCTGGAGATAAACACTAGACTATTGACATTTACATCAAGGGTTCGATCCCTGAGCAGGGTAGACATGCTGATAACGGCCTATAGCTACAAACCCGTGTACATGGCTTTCTTATGTACGTAAAATTAATTCACAAAAAAATGAGTAAATATTATTAAAATTGATGAAACGTTAGATTGAGGGCGATAAAGGGCAATTGAATTCCGTACAATGCATATTCTTAACCGCCCAGGGAGCGAAAAATAGAAAAACCGCACCAGTGTTCCAACGTTAGTAAAAACAATAACACACAAAAGCTGCGTAACGTCATAAACGATAAAAAAAGTTGTGCATACATCGTTATATGGCGTCCTGGTCTAGTGATACAACACTAGACTATATATATTTACATCGAGGTCTCGATCCCTGCCCAGAGTAGAAATGCTGATGACTGCTCATAGCTAGAAACACGTGCCCATAACTTTGTTTTATGTACGTAAAAATTGATTTATAAACAAAATAATATATACATATATATATATATATATATATATATATATATATATATATATACAGTTATATGTAGTGATATAAAGCAGTCGTATATATGTTACAGTACTGTAGGGCCCCATTATGCAAGGCACAGTAGGTTAACTAGTATCAAATAGCTAATTTTGTTATTGAAAAATAGGTTTTGTTTCTGGACTCAGAAGTGAGTTCAGAGAAGAGTTTGATCCAAGAATAGTCATAATAAATTTAGACACCTGACGTGACCTTTGAGTCAGAGATCAGAGTGAGTCGTTTTTGTCCCCATCTCGTGCGTGGGAATGATGATTACGTCACCACGGAGAACAAGAACTTAACTTTTTAGAATGAGTCTGCCATGGGAGCTCGAGGCGACAACGTCGTTTCGGAAAAGCGAGCGAAGTTTTCCCAAGAATGTAATCGCTCGCGATAAGGGCTGTATATCTAAAACAGATCACCATGGAAGCTTGCGGCGAGCGCATGAGGTAGCTCTCGAATGCAAGAGTTCGGGTGTGAATCGAAGAGATATGGGCCAAAGCTACTAAGAAAAACTAACAGCGTCTAACGTCCCACACAGTACGAACTTAAGAAGATGTGAATGAAGAACCAATAATGGAAACCCCTCCACTCGAATGAAAGCATGAAATAAAAAGAACAAAAGAAATCTCTCAGAAAATCCGACTTCGAGTGTCTTTGTCCTCTGCCCACGAAAACAGGTGCCGCACGGCGATCACAGCCAGCAACAAGACGGACGAGAACTACAAAGGTAACTTTCTTATAATGTAAAATATCTGGAAACTGTGTTTCAAAGTTACTTTTGGACTCTTGAAAAATGTGTTTAGAAATCTGTTTAAATTACTCTTAGGAAAAGTGTGTTTAAGGTCCCTGTTGAAAAATGACTCTCCAAAATGTGTTAAAGTTACTGAGAAACATGTTTGCTTAAAGAATGACTATGAAAGTGTCTATGAAAATTGTATCATCAGAAGTATTAAGAAAAAGATTGAAATCACTATTAATCCTCTCGTGAACATTTCGCGTTATTTTCGGCCGGAGAGGATGTAATAGCGAACTGTGAGGTGGTTTTGGAGAACTGCCTCAGTCGGAAGGATTTCTGCCTGTAGTAATAAAAGAGCTCTCTCCCACCCTTTGCTTCTCGTGACGTTTAATTTCGGTAGTTATGCAACAGATACTTCTTTTTGGTGCTTAGTGACCAGCTGTTTCGACATGGAACAGATTGAATTCGAACCATGGGTACTAACAACGTTTGCGGTCCAAAATATAAAATTAAATATTAAAAAAAAAGAAAAAAAAAACACGTTCGGTCCGATAAAATAAAGGGAAAAAGAAAGAGAGAGAGGCAGAGACGGACAGAGTCGGAGACAGAGAAAAAGTGATATGCAGTTCGAATTGTAGGAGTGGAATGATTTAGTAAAAAAAGAACAAAAAAAAACACTATTGGATTTTTAAGGTAACAAAACCTTAAGGAAGAATAGGTTGTGGTTTTCATTTATGTGTTAATTTGTGTTTTAAATGTATTTTTTTATTTTACATATATGTTGTGGGTGGCGTTTGATGCAGAAAAAAATGAGAGAGAGGATAAAAGTGAGAGTGATGAGTTATATGTTGGTAGAGAGAGAGACAGTGTAAAAGAAAGAGGAAAAAAGTATGAGATGGAAAGAGAAAAAAAAAGTGAGAGAAAGGGAGAAGGAATGTGAAAAAAAAGAGTGAGTGAGAGGCACATGTGCTGACTGGTGCCGCATAGTGTTTTGTCTACGAATCCTGTTTTGTTTCGGGACGGACATGAGTGAAACATGGTTGGACTTTGAGGTAACGGAACTTTAAATGCGTCGGCGAAGAGATTTCATGCCAGGAAGAGAGAGAGAGGGAAAGGACTGCGTGCGAACAGCTGGCGGGGTCGCCTGATGTCGCCCCGGGATAATTGTCTTTGTTTTTTTGTTCAATTGAATTGTGCATGGAATTGTTTTTTTTTAATATAATATTGTACTGCATAATTTGTAATTGTATTGTGGAGAGGGTTTGCCATTAATTCATTGGTTCGACTTTTATTTTTTTTATTATTGTTGTTTTTGAATGAATTTTGGAGAAGTTTAGTCGGTTAAGTGAGAATGCTATACCAGTTACGTAAAATATTTTTTTTAAAAAAGGCAGATAATTTAATGGGTATGAGTTTGGGTCAGCCGGGCGATTTGAGTTGATTAGGTTCGGGCAGCTGGCGGCAGCTAGAGTTGGTTTGGGTCGGATCGCGGAAACCCTTGGACAGGGTTGATCTTATCGGGAAGAATCCCCGTGTACAGAGTATGTACAGGCTTGGAAAGTCAATGAGGGATTCCCGGCGTTTGCTCGTATGCTCTCTTTTATAGAGTACCCATGGGTTAGTGGCGAGCCTTGTGGTAAAGCCTGCATACGTTAAAATTGCGAACGGGAGAATGACGGTGATATGGTCATTCTGTGGGACCACGAGAAAAGGACGGTGGTCAGTTATGGAAATTGTGGTTTTTGTGACCCAGGTGTGCCCAACTGCGCCGATAGAGTGTGTGAAAGTTGTGTAAAATGTTAAGCTTTGAAATTGTGGTCCCATTTTTTTTGTGGATTTTGGATGTTTGCCGACGAGTGTGCTGCGAAGATACCCCACCCCCTTACCGCATAGATAGGGACACGGGAAGGGAACGCATTGAATTGGTGTCTGCTCAACACCAGTGGGGATGGAGTTAAGCTGGGGTGTGGTGTGACTCGGGTGCGCACGTCGGGGCGGATAGAACCATGGGGATCGATTTAAAAAAAAAAGAGGTACCGGGTGTTAATTGGATTTAATTATAAGATTATAGGTTGGGCCTAGTTTGTGGTCATTCGGCGTGTTCCGGGAGCAGAGATGATTCGATGTGACATTTCGCCCAATACCGTATCGACTAGATAGATCCATGGGATGGGGTCCTCGACGTTTAATGAACAGGGCTGGGAGTTAGAAACTGGGTGTTTGTTCGCTGTCATTCGCGACGGGAGCACGGGCGTGTCAGAAATGTATGGTCCATATATAGCAAGCAGCATAGCGACGGTACCTTCAGTAAGCTTCGAGGCTGACCATTAGAGAATAGGTTAATGAAGGTTTTTTTTCTGTTTTTTGTTCCCCTATTCCGGCAGTGGTGAAATGATGGTAACCCCAGGAGTGCTCAGGCTCGGATTTTTACCAGTCCCAGGGAGGGGTTGTTTTTTAAAAAAAAAGAAAAAATCTTGGGATTTTTTGTTTTTTTTGTTTATAGGGAAGGAAGGAGTGTTACAGTACTGTAGGGCCCCATTATGCAAGGCACAGTAGGTTAACTAGTATCAAATAGCTAATTTTGTTATTGAAAAATAGGTTTTGTTTCTGGACTCAGAAGTGAGTTCAGAGAAGAGTTTGATCCAAGAATAGTCATAATAAATTTAGACACCTGACGTGACCTTTGAGTCAGAGATCAGAGTGAGTCGTTTTTGTCCCCATCTCGTGCGTGGGAATGATGATTACGTCACCACGGAGAACAAGAACTTAGCTTTTTAGAATGAGTCTGCCATGGGAGCTCGAGGCGACAACGTCGTTTCGGAAAAGCGAGCGAAGTTTTCCCAAGAATGTAATCGCTCGCGATAAGGGCTGTATATCTAAAACAGATCACCATGGAAGCTTGTGGCGAGCGCATGAGGTAGCTCTCGAATGCAAGAGTTCGGGTGTGAATCGAAGAGATATGGGCCAAAGCTACTAAGAAAAACTAACAGCGTCTAACGTCCCACACAGTACGAACTTAAGAAGATGTGAATGAAGAACCAATAATGGAAACCCCTCCACTCGAATGAAAGCATGAAATAAAAAGAACAAAAGAAATCTCTCAGAAAATCCGACTTCGAGTGTCTTTGTCCTCTGCCCACGAAAACAGGTGCCGCACGGCGATCACAGCCAGCAACAAGACGAGGGCCAGCGACAAACGAGAAATACAAAGGTAACTTTCTTATAATGTAAAATATCTGGAAACTGTGTTTCAAAGTGACTTTTGGACTCTTGAAAAATGTGTTTAGAAATCTGTTTAAATGACTCTTAAGAAAAGTGTGTTTAATGTCCCTGTTGAAAAATGACTCTCCAAAATGTGTTAAAATTATTGAGAAACATGTTTGCTTAAAGAATGACTATGAAAATGTCTATGAAGATTGTATCATCAGAAGTATTAAGAAAAAAGATTGAAATCACTATTAATCCTCTCGTGAACATTTCGCGTTATTTTCGGCCGGAGAGGATGTAATAGCGAACTGTGAGGTGGTTTTGGAGAACTGCCTCAGTCGGAAGGATTTCTGCCTGTAGTAATAAATAAGCTCTCTCCCCCCCCCCTTTGCTTCTCGTGACGTTTAATTTCAGTGGTTATGCAACATATAGTGATAAGTAGTAAGACTGCATATTAAACAATAAATAATAGGTTTAAGGCTCCCAACATTCATATTAGTATTGCCCTCATGGGCCCATGTCGCAGTGGATATAGTACTCAGTAAAATTCGGTTCTAACTGATAGTCATCTGAATGTTACAGGTTCATTTCTCAGTTCAGGCGATACGAAGAATTGAGAATTACAGAAAACTTCTCCGAGTCATGGCTGACGTAAGGAAAGCATGATACTCTCGTTTCTTAAATAAAGGTTTCCGTTCAAAACTCCGTCCAGATTCCCGAGTTCGAAAATATGTACCTGAAGTTGTACAAATAGTCCAAATTATATAAATTATCCAGCCTCATCTTAAAAAATTAAGAAGCCAGATAAAAAAATGTTCAATTTTTTAGAGGAGAGTCTTGTTCAAAACGTTAATCGATTGTGAAATGAGTAATCTCTTCCTATACATAAAGTTAATACTCTTCGTCATATCACATAGCTCCATTCATTTTCAGAGTAAAGTAGCGAATTTTACAATACATTAAGGTTGAAAGTATTCATTTAATCTAAATAAGATATCGTGATACAAAGATTAAACGCTTGTTGACATCGGGATGTCAAGACAGTTATTAAAACAATTTGTTTGATGATCCTCAATTTTACTGCTTAATCTAGAAACTCTGCGGATCTTGTTTGTTTTTCTGTGAAAATACAAAGTGTTGATGATGTCATTAATACACCGGTCTAATCATTTATAACGTCACAAATTGAAGACGTCAGAAAAGATGAAGTAATCCATTAAAACGAATTTGAAACATCGGGAATAGAGATCTTTTATGTAGCAAGCGGTTGGGGATGGAGGCCTCCTTAGTACTGATCAACAACCTTCCTAGAGATGGAATCTCGAACAAAATATCTGGTTTGCAAACCTAAAATTGCTTAAGGAGTAGATGGGCTATGCTTATCTCCCGGCCTTTGTACTCCTTCTCTGTCTATTAGCCAGGCGCAGAGGTACCAGCGCTGGTACCTATCAAAGGCACCCAGTGTCTGGCCTTGTTTCATAACTAAGACAATGAACACCGTCTCTCTTTCTCTCTATCTGCGCAACTTGGAGAAAGGTTTTTCGTCACTAAGTGTTACATGACTAGTCTGGGTTTCTCTTGTTCCGACAGGTACAGAATACAGGTATACCAGTATGTCTGCTTGCTGTTTCCAACTGACAGTACAAACTCCTAGGTAGCGCTAACAACTACTACTCTATAATCAGTTGAATAATATCGCAGGTAGCTGTACGTGCCATGTCATACATAAAAAGAACCTACAGTTATCCCTGGCTGGCTTTCTCGATGCCATAACCTCTCATGGACCAAGCCACAACTTATGGACTGGTTGTGTGAGCTTATTGGCACCTAACAAGTACCCACTTTGTTCACCCCACTCTATCTCAAAACAATCATATTGTAAAATTAAAAAATAAAACCTAAACTAGACACCCAACAAAAATCACTTTCGCCTCCGCCCTTGAGGCTCGCATTTACAAATATTCTGGGACTTAGAACAAACATCAACCACGTAAAAACTTTTCTCCTGACACACTCCCCTGATATCCTATCACTGAGTGAAACGAACCTTCAATCCTCAATCTCTTCACACCACTTTGACGTAACTGACTATCTACTACTATACAGTAAATACTCTGACAAACAGATGCACGGGCTACGAGTGTATGTCCAGAATACACCCCTCCATTGACTAAAGAACATAGGTTAGAATCAGATTACAAAGCCTACATAGTTTTTGATTGACCTTACATCACAGCGTTAGTTACTTATATTTCTTATACCGTTCTCCTTCGACCCATGACTGTACACTGCTTAACTCTGTTTGTGAAAGCATAGATAGAGCACTCTTACTCGATTCGAATGCTCAAATACATGTATTTGAGAATTCTAATGCACACCACCGTGACTGGCTATGATTTTCCAGCTTTACTGACACAGCTGGTAACTCTACGTGTAATTTCTCCTAAGCTCCCTCTCCCTCAGGTTTCTCGACCCGCCATTCTGATCGAGTAGACCAGATAACCTCACTTCGCGACCTGTTATTGACCTCACTGACCGAGGCTCGTGTGACCCTAAAAACCCGTCTAAAAGATGAGGAGGAGCTGTTGCTCAAAACAACGAGATACTACGAGCAGACTGATGTTTAGTCTATCAGATATCACATCAGAGACGCCCTATGTAGGTAAATCTCACTCTCTGCTGATCAATAAGAAAATGAGTTAACTGAATGGGTCAAAGCAGGCATTGAAGCGTATGTCTCCATGCGAAAATACTTCAGCAAACCCCACTCTCCTCAATGGCTCACCTCAAAAGGTGCAGCAAGAATTTCGACAATTCGCCCGCCATACGTCAACTGCGAATTAAATGAAATTTATAGAGTCAAGAAATAATTGTAAGGCAGTGATAGGTGAAGCAAAGATAAGGTATAGAGATAACAAAAAAAACAAAGCTTTTGACAAGGTATGGCATACATGTCTTCTTAAAATTCACTCATATGTTATTACTGGACAAATATTTAATATACTCAGATCTTTTCTAACCAAAAGAAATATCTAGATTGTCCTCGATGGTTGTTCATCAAAATAACATGACACAAATGTTTGGTGTATTCCAGGGATCGATCCCTGGACTTTTATTGTTCCTGATTTTCATAAACGACCTCCCTGATGACATCGAGTGTGAGATAGGTATATTATCATTTTATCTTATGCTTGTGCATACTTGATGACGTCCTCACACTGATAACGCGACAAAATGCTGTCATTACTAAAGGATGACGTCATGCTTAAAACATAGACACATATAATCAGCCACAGTTGATTACGTCACAAAATGCTGAGATAATAGAATCGGAAAGAGATAATTTTATATGCTTAATTAGACCAATGGTCACAGGTTGTTTACTGGGTGAACACCTAACCCCCTGAGTCTTTAGTATAATACTAAACCTCAACGAATGTTGTTATGAATACACGGCGAATACGAGTAGAAATGGTAAAAAAGTTGAATGAAGTAAATTATTACAATAGATAGACACATATTTTGAAATGTAGGACAAAGTCTTTTTTATTGAGAAGTGCTTGGCGTATTTTTCTCAGATTTCTCTCACACGCTGCAATATTTCAACATACAAGTTCAAATTTAGTGTTTTGTTACGGTCTAAAAACTCATGATCGTTAATGCCACAAGTATCAGACCAAACGCACAGTAAAATCTTTCTTCTATAGATTTCAGGTTCTGGGTGAGTTGTGAAGATTTACCTTTATAAACCCACTGCTTTTACGTCAGATATTGTCATATGAGAACTCAGTTTTCATTACATGTGATGACATAATCGAGAAAGGGCTATTTTCGCTGCCTTGAAAGATGACTTTTTGCGATGAAAAGAAGACCTGACTAATTTTACTCACTAAAGAAATTCGAAACCCGGATGCGTAGTCTTCAACCCCTACTCATCTTTTCTAAGTGACAGCATATATTAGACAGTAAAGACTGTAAATTTTGCTAATTTACGAGTGCTAAGAGAATGGTAATTCTCAACTAACTTTCATCGGTATCTGTTAAGCGCCGAAGCGTAGGCATCGAAGCTTACATTTGGAACGAAACTGTAAACTAACTTCTTACTTGTCAATCTTTGATAACTTGGCCATTACTGCTGCATATTTTACTCGCTGTCTCTGCAACGCCATTTTCTTGTTTAAACTCCCACAACATCACATGTTGAATATGCAGCTTCAGTTTTTCTATACATAGGCTTGTGATAAAAATGCTCTGAAAAATAGAAGGAAACCTTTTATTAAAATTCTGACTATTAAAATCCAATTCGAAGTGTTTTGAAATTACTAAAAAAACTTTTTAGTCATATCAACAAAATCGAAAATTATTAATGAATTGACTATATATATATATATATATATATATATATATATATATATATATATATATATATATAGTAGATAGATATATAGATAGATAGATAGATAGATAGATAGATAGATAGATAGATATAAATTACGGCAAGTAATAAGAACATACGTGACATGGAGGTTTCTTTTGGGGAAATTGAGAAATGCTAAAGTTCTGGAAACACTTTATGTTAAGTTATTAAAACCTTCTTTATGTAAGCAAAAGGAATGGCGTCTGTAGCTTACTGTAATCTACCAGTGATCACTTTTTCTACATGAACTTGCATTTTAATCGCTGTGAATTTATTTCTTTCCGCGACATTTTATTTAACAACTGTGGACGAAAGCCTGCTCAGCAGATTAATGTAATTATACAATTTTGTCTCGTTTTTTCTATTGTCAAATCCATTTCAATGATAAAAATATCACGCATGTTCTTATTCGTTGCCGTTATAAAATGTTGTACCACAAAAATCGACCGTTGAGAATTAGTTCCTACACTGAAGATTGCGTTAGCATGAAACATCAATGTCTGTAGGTATTTAAATAATTAATATTTATTTATAAAATATTATTGTTTATCAGCCCCCTCCCACAAAGGCTGGGCACTCTTGAGTAACTTTAATAACAAGCAGTGCAAATAGTTATATGCACGATCCGAACGCCGTTTCGTAGATCACTCTATACTGCTTAGTACATAGCCACCGATTTGCAATTTACATTTAAAATTCCTCTATATTTACTAACTAATTAGCTATGGCCGATGGATCAGATCCTCGACTACGAATCAGTGGCGATTTGTGATCGGGGTTCGCGCCCACCGACCGTTGAGAATTAGTTCCTACACTGAAGATTGCGTTAGCATGAAACATCGATATCTGTAGGTATTTAAATAATTAATATTTATTTATAAAATATTATTGTATATATATATATATATATATATATAGTGATAGTGATATTCGCGATGCTTCGAGCCAGCTTTCTGGTTTAAGATGGTAGCCGGTATAGTACTTTAAAGCTTTCGACCTTCGTATTCATCATCATGAGTAGTTTTTGTTTTAATTTTTAAAGAGACTTGTGATTTTTATAATTTTCTCGAAAGTCTTGGCAGGAGGTAGAGGTAAAAGAAAACAGACGATGTGGTTGGTCGAAAGGGCTAGAGTGATGGCCGAAAAAAGAACAGTTGGAGCTATATAGTACCAGATACTACCAGATAAAAGAAAGCTTGCTCTATGCATCGAGAATATCATTAAAGAAATAAAAAAACGCGAAAAATCCATGTTATTCAACCACACTTGCTTAGATAACAACTTGCTACCTAAACACACGCACCCCCTCCACACACACACACACACACATATATATATATATATATATATATATTAACATATTTAAATACATCTACCTAATTTGTGTATAGATATCTGTAGAAAACGTTTGTTTTTACGAAATATGTATTTAAGATTAAAATTGAATGTTTATTTCAGTAAGATTGAAACATTCATTCGTTATTTGTGTATTTTTCTACTATTAAAAATGACTGCACATGTTAAGTTCTCAATCTTTTGTAATAACTCGTTGCTTGCTTTTTTTCTTGTGTTTTTCTTGTCTTTTCGTGACCCTCTCAGAATAGGGATTTGCTTTCCTGAAATACAAAGCTATTTATTTATAATTTCAAACGAACACAGTCGAGACAAATCTGATGATTCCACACAATCTTTGTTTCGGATAACTGATCAGTGGAGTGGGGAGATAGAGAGAGATCGATACTCACCGTTTGATCGTATCTTGTCAGTCTATATCGGTTTACACTTACACGCACCGCGTACTTCAAAACGGACTGAACTTTTCTCACCACCATTCTGTGTTTGTGCTATGTGACGTCAAGTTCGTTTCTATTAATACCCACAGTCTTGCCATCCTTTCCTCGTTGACTCCGACTGACTTTTGAATTTCCTTTTATTATCAACATACGATTTTATATACTAGTCGTTTACTCGCTAAATGTCTAACATACACTTAACAATTATACATGCCTTTGGGTCCGCTAGACAATTTTGATTAGTACTGGATTTGATGAGGGACATTAACAGTACAGAAAATTAATGTGAAGATTGATAGCGTCAGAATTAATAATTAAACCCTCTCAACACAATACACAGTAAATGGGATTATTCATAGCAATTTATTAGTGTATATGACCAATATTTCCGTTGTATATAGACTTCAGACGACAGACATAGGCATAATATAAATGTATAAAGTAGATGATAAACCTATTCTGTTGATTGATATCAGCTGGTTTGATGTCATTACTTATTATATATAATACAACTTTGGGATATATTTACCTTACACTCAACCTTTGGATATATGTCAGAATTTGGCAATATTGATTCAACAAGTATATATATATATATATATATATATATATATATATATATATATATATATATATATATATATATACAAACACACACAGAGAGAGAGAGAGAGAGAGAGAGAGAGAGAGAGAGAGAGAGTGAGAGAGAGAGAATTGTAGTTTGAAGTATTGCTGAGAATTGTAATAATTGTATTAAGAAGGCTAAAAGCAATACAGATAGCCGGATTGATGAGAAGCTGAGATGAACAAAAATAAACAATCGAAAGGGAGGATTTACAATATATATTTATTTTTCTTTCCAATCTTACATAAACAGTAAGTATTGAGTTAGCAGTGTGTTATGTTCGGATGATGATTAGAAATCATTTGATATTTGATATGTGGAATTAACTAAAATGGATATATATATATATATATATATATATATATATATATATATATATAAAGAGATGTTTCGTTGAGCAAAATGTTACAACATACATACATAACGCAAAAAATATATCTATGAAATGTAAGCTACAAAGAAACCTGCTTCATTACCGAGATAAATCCTTAGTCAAATACGGGAAATTTGCCTTATCAGTTGCCTCAAGAATGAGAAATAAATGTTTCTGTGTAGCTTACTTGCTAAAAGTCTATTTTATACTATTGCCCACTATACTGACATATTGGACATTAATGAAATAAATACTGAATATATATTATTTTATAATATATATATATATATATATATATATATATATATATATATATATATCTTTCTATATAAATTATTTAATACATTTTATATATATATGGGCACACTTACACACACCTATATATATATATATATATATATATATATATATATAGAAAAGAAAATGGTAAAATAATAAATAAATGTTGAAAAAAACAACAAAATAATAAATAAATGTTGAAAAAAACATTCTACAAATGTTGGTAGCCTTACTCCTTTACATATATATATATATATATATATATATATATATATATATATATATATATATACAGGAAAAGAAATGTGAGTTTGCAAAGCCAGTTAAATATAAAGAGTAAACAAGAAAATCACAAATAAGTCGATCTCTGTTTTATATTTCTCTCTCTTTCATTTTTACTACGGGTTAAATAGTTTTAACAGTGAGGTATCATTCGCCGTTTTTTATAATACACTCTTCTGACCTTTTATTCTTGCCTATCTTAATATAATCTTTAATACCTAGCTATGAATTAATAATTTTTATACATAATTATTGGTATACCATCGTGTAAACATGACGATCAAATAATCGCCTTCATGTTTAGTCCACTTACCCAATTCTTAATTGTGATTAATCTTCTGAAAGTATTAACACGCCGTTTATCCCCAAGCTAACGGTTTAGATAGAATCAAGAACAATATTAGACGAACGCCTATACAATTTGCGGTCACGAACCGTACGTACACATTACAAAGAGTGGCTTCCTTAAGCTCTATACTCTATCAAAAGTTTATTGTACACAGCACTAATATAACAATGCGTGTGAAATACTTAAAATTCTCGGGTCTGATTTCTACGTTGATCTCTCGTCGTTCATTGGCCTCAGAGCTGGTCTTTGTCTTGCAAAATGTCACGTCTTGTAGAAAAAGTATGGAATATATAAGTGAGGTTGAACTGATGGAAACTATATATATATATATATATATATATATATATATATATATATATATATATATATATATATATACCACATACCAGATTAAGGCGCTGGGAGTACACATTTCCGTTCATTATTAATGAATATTATAATAATAATAATAATAATAATAATAATAATAATAATAATAATAATAATAATAATAATAATAATAATAATAATAATAATAATAATACAATTATAATGTAATTGGACAGCGTCATCAGATAAAAAAGTGGGCTCAAACCTTTCGACTTTCTGACTATCCCCACTCAGATTTCATAAAACCAAAACAAAATATGTATACAAAAAGGGAAATATACGAAATGCGTTCAAAGAGAAAAATGTGGAAGTCTAAGTAGAAGACGGAAAGATTAAAAAAAAGGTAAAAAATAGGGCCGACGCCCAATATATATATATATATATATATATATATATATATAGATAGAGAGAGAGAGAGAGAGTGACAGAGAGAGAGAGAGAGAGAGAGAGAGAGAGAGAGATAGATAGATAAAGTGAGAAAATAAAGGTACAAATGATATCTGATATTGAATCGTAAATTCTCGATATACGAGATAGAGCAGCAGTAGAATCAAATAAGTGATGAGTATACAAAAATTATAAAATGCAATATTTATTAAATCATAATATTTTCAAACAAGGGTTATATTTAAACACTTTTTTCTTTCTTTAATTCATGGATTTTCAACGACATGCCTTTATCATCAGAGGAAATTCGACAGATAAGTCGGTAAAACTTACTGTCATGCAAATTCTCCGATATATCATTTAAACACGTATATGGCATTACTAGTTTTTAGTAAGCCATTGTCAGTATCGGAGAATGTATCCTATCGGAGAATGTGTCTCCGCCAACAACACGTATATTGGCATAACTAGAACCAGTATTTAACGTCGTTTAACTTGCCACCTGACCTCTGAAGCGCCATTACACCTTACAGCACATAACATCTCCAAAGATAATTTTAGAAATATCTTAACCGGTAGTACATCAATCCTGTCTGTGTCATTTTGCGGTATTCGCCTCCCCATAATGGAAGCATTGCTCATTCAATTAAAAAGGCCCAACATCAACCATGCTCGTTATGAGGGGTGCGAAGGCGTGTTGAAATGCTGTTGAATGTTTTTAATGTTTTTAATCACATGGAAACGTCTTCTTAAATAAATTCACCAATTTTATTTTGCATTGATCAGCCATCCGCCTGATGACGACCATCATGATGGTCGAAAACGTTTGCGTCAAATATGGAGATTTCCTACACTCCTTCGTTAATAATACAAGATTTATCGTTCGACGAATAGAAAGATTGGATCAGAAAAGGAATAAACAGAAGTTGGCACCCCTGTTCAACCAGATATGTATAAAAGAAGGATTGTTGCCTAATTATACAATATATATATATATATATATATATATATATATATATATATATATATATATATATATATATATATATATATATATATATACTAGAAGAATATGACTCGGTGAAGACCTAATTATATCAGGTTAGATATTTTAAATCACGGAGAAAATCTATTGCGACGAAGGAGGTGCGCCGCCTACTAAACTTCTCCCCAAACAACTAGGGACATGTCTACATTCCCCAATGCGAGTGCCTAAAGCAACCGCAATGAACCAACTTCCCTTTTAAGGAGAGGTAAGGTTTGGGAGAATAATCTAGGATGAACTAAATCATACCCAATTCTAACAAGACGGCGCGAACCATTGCGAACAAGACTTTAGAATCCGAATATGCCAAGGATTCTCTGACTATCATGAAATTAAAGGCCGAAAAAAATCACATTATTTCCATATGCAGCAATATATAAAAAAAGTCAGTTTAATGTAGGAAAAAAGCAGTTCTCTACTAACAGTGTAAAATACCAACACGTTGATATTCACTTGTATGTGTGTCTCAGGTGACATGCAATAAACCAACACCGTTCCGAAGGAGGTAGTTATGCCTGGGATAATGGACTCATCGGACTAAATTGACATATACCTCATTCAAACAAACAAGAATTTGCCAAGAGACAGGGCAATCTTAAGCTTGCCAGAATGATGTTTGCGAAGCAAGTTAAATAAAAACAATATAAAAAGACATAATACATTATTAGTCTCTCTCTCCCTCTCTGTCTCTGTCTCTGTCTCTCTGTCTCTGTCTCTGTCTCTGTCTCTGTCTCTGTCTCTGTCTCTGTCTCTGTCTCTGTCTCTCTCATGATCTCCCAGTTGCTCCTTCTCTCGCTCAGGTTTTAATTAGTAGTACTAAACCGTTATCGATAGCGTGAATATAGAAGGTGAAGAATGATGAAGAGGGCGAGGGTTAAACGAAAGCAGTCACGGACATTGATTAGCTTACCGTTAAACAGACATATATATATATATATATATATATGTATATATATATATATATATATATATAGAGAGAGAGAGAGAGAGAGAGAGAAAGAGAGAGACATACATACATGCAGACAGACTAAAAGAGTGACAGAATGATAAAAACAGGGGTTCAATCAACATACGCCGAGAGAGGGTGAAAGTGATAGATAACAACGTAGTGAGAGATGGGGACCTTAATCAGTAAATTCAAAACCCTGGTCAATTAGACGGTTTAAAATGGAAGTTTTTTCAAACACAATGTTTGACCTGCATAATAGTTTAGCATATACATTTGTGTTATTATATATATATATATATATATATATATATATATATATATATATATATATATATATATATATATATATATATATATATATGAAAAAAGTTCTTAAGGAAAAAAACGATAATAAAGAGATCTGCAGCATAATAACATATATATTCCTGTCTCCACTTTTGCCTTATTCCTGACGCACAATATTCCCCTCTCTCTGTCTCTCGCTTCCCCCTCTCTCTCTCGCTCTCTCTCTATATATAATATACATATAAATTAGTGTTTTTAGACAGTAATTGCAAGTTTGACCGTAATATAATTATAACATGAAAGAAAGAGCTTAAGCCGAACCATAAGAGATACCACTTAGAATTAGTATCCCATCTCTTTTATTTATGATCTTGTAACGAAAATTACCTACGCTGAAAAGAGTTCGTGGGCAGCCGAAAAAAGAACAAATGTTAAACAAATACCTATAAATTAAAGTATCAGAAAAAAATTATGCTAATTCTTTTCCTCTCTTGGTGTAATGGACAATCAGAAAATTGTTTTTGTAAAAAAAAAAAAATAAGTTAGATTGTTAATTTAGAAAACAATGGGTATATCCTGTGAGGCTAATTTCGCAGGAAGTTAATTGTGAAGTAAGTGTTGCCCAATCTAACACACCCTTTTCTAAAATCAGCAGTGTTTTATTCCAATGGCAAAGAGAAGCCCAGGACGACTGAAAACAATGCCGAGATAAGAAGAAAGCTCTTTTTTATACGACATGTGTTATTCCTTAATGGTCACCCATTTTACTTCTAACAAGGCTAAACGTTACTTAACATCGATGATCTAACGGGACCCGGTGTTTTAGCGTGATTATGTCGTTGGTTGATTTAACGATGGAGAAATAGCGTTGATCTTGTTAAGCAAATTGTACTTCTGTTATGAGCGAGAAAAAGAATTTTAGCCCCCGTTGTTTGTATTCATTTCCCTGGAAGGCCGTTATTTACATTTTGATAGTAGCGAACATGGTATAGTATATGTTCTTGCTTTTGGTGTCTATACCAGGGAGTTTCGCCTTGGCATCCTCTTGCATTTAAAAGGTGGTCGACTGGGTTTCAGACACCTTTCTTGTCGGAATAATGTATTGTTTGGTTCGATGCTCGGAGCTAAAATCTCCAATGTTTTGTCTCCTCTCTCGGAAAAGAGTGTTGGTTAATTGTTAGTCGCCTGAGGTTCCTCTTACCAGGAAATGCCGACGGGTTTATTATCGGTTATCTTTGAAGCCTCAAGGGTGCCCTCTCTGGGTAGGTAGCCATATGCACGTTAAAAAGGCATTGTGTCTCTTCCTGCTTATAGGCAAAACCCGGAAACGCTGCGTGCAGGAACGTGTAAAACAGCTGAGTCGTTTTCGACATTTGAACACGCACTTGAAATAGAACTTGTTTTACACGTATTTTTCACCTGTTTTGTGAGGCTTTGCCTTTTTGACATTTTAAACATGAATTTGCGATTGAACTTATCGTTTACACCCGTATATATTTTTAACTGAATCATTGCTTAATACATAAACACATTTTTTAAATGCTACTGAATCTTGCACTCTTGGCGTATATAGAAATAGTCTACATGGATACGGCTTCCGGTTTTTAAATCAGAAATTAACAAGCAGTGTTTATTTAGCTCGCCTTGATTTGAGCAGAATGTTTAATATCACTAGTTTGAACATAGAGAAAATCAGTCATTCAAACAATTTGCGAAGAAGTAATTCCAGCCTTAGACCTTGGTTTTCTAAACATTTCCTTAAGAGAGTTTGCCCTCGAAAAAATAGTAAATAAACTTTATTTAAAATCATATTTCACCGCAAACAAGTCAGGCCGCAACTGCAGACGTAAGGGGCTACTGAGATATCGGGTGTAAGTTTTGGGGGTCATACTAAGTTAAGAGCTGTTCAGCGAGATGTATGTTTACATCAGTTTTACATTTCTGAATGTCGGTAGAGTCGGGAAAACAAGGAGCTGGGAGGGAGTTCCACAGGCCGGCAGTACGAATAAAAAATGTATTAGAGTAGAAGGCATCTCGTGACCTTTACAGTTAATAAATGGGACTTAGCTGATTGTCGGGTTAGTCTAGTGCATTTACGTCGAGGGGCCACCAAAACAGCAAGTCGATATTTGTCCAGTAATACCATATGCGTGAATTTTAATGAATAGACGTTTATGCCACACCTTGTAAAAGGCTTTGGATATATAAAACGTTACCACCCTAGTTTCACCTGTCTTGTCCAGTGTATGATATATGCGTCTAGAGATGACCGTTAGAATATCCGTAGTTGATCGTTCTGAATGCATACTGACGGTCAGAAAGAAGTTTAGCATTAAAGAGGTGCCGGACTATCGCTAGATTGATTAAGGATTCAAAGATTTAAGAAAAGGTCGGGAGTAGACTGATGAGATGATCATTCTGAAGAGCAGTTCTATCTCCAGAATTTCTGAAGACTGATACAACAGAGGCAATTTTCCAGCTATCAGGGAACACGATTCAGCGAGGTATGTGTTGTAGAGTTTGGAGAAAACAGGGGCCAGTTCAGCAGAACATTTCTTGGTTACTATTACTGGCATAAGATCAGGCCCACACGCTTTGGAAGTTTTATGTTTTTTTATGATGCCTATGACTTGAGATAGGGTGATGACCCGGTGTTTAAGTGTAGCTTCGGTTCGCAATGAGAATTTAGTGAAGGGGTGGTTTGCTGAGTCCAAAATGGAGTGTACAGCGAAACACTGGGACAGTACTTCAGCCTCATCAGTTGCTGTGAAATCAACATAATTGTGGTTTGATAGCGGGGAATTTTTGATTGTCCATTGTTCACCACAAGTAACAAGTAATAAACATGATGCTTATTTTAAAAATATGAAAAAAATATATAAAAATATGGTGCTTCTACAGAATATAAACCGAGCGAAACCAACTATTGCGAACTAAACCTAAAGTTTAGGTTAGGGTTAGTTTATGGTTACAGTAAAAAAACGGATTGCGCCAAATTCTTTAGAAGTACAAAATATTTTTTAAAAGAACATTCCAATTATTAAAAAAGTTTAATTTGATTATTTGTAATATAAAGATTCTAATTATAAAAACTAGTTGCATTTTCTTACTTATTTAAAATTAAAAGAATTGTTGAAAACAAGTTATTTATTGCCAAAAAATACCCTGCCTAAAATATAATGGGGAACTGTTTATTGATAAACACTGGTTTGGTCTATATTCGATTTTATAACCGGAAGCTATCGTCAAGTTGACTTGTTCTATCTTACCGAGCATTTTGTATTTATTTGTGAATACATATTCGACAGTCACACAATACTGACCGATTAATAAAAGAATGGAAAACGCAAATCTATTTCCATAATTAGACTTTCCTTTGTTTGTTTTCCTATTTGTTTCTATGCCGATTTATACATTTTTTTCCTTTTTCATTTTTAAACTTTCCAGTTTGAGACGTTTTCTTCCTCATTCATTTGCGCTAACTTCTTTGAAATTATGTCCGGCGTCATTTTTTATTAATTTCAAGCAACCTCGTACCTTCTGATAATCAATGGACAAAAACTAAATGAAAGAACAATTTTAAAAAGAAAAATCAATGATTGGTGTTTTTTTATAGATCATCAGAAATAAGTCGCGTTTACTCAACTCGCAATTGTTCAGTGTTTATTTATCCTGTTAAAATTTTTAAAAAAGCATTAGAAAACTTATTTAGGAAGACAAATAGCAAGTCAGACAACTCCCGACATATGAAATGAACTTGGATAGATCCGCTCACTATAAATATATAGTTAACGTTGGGTGCTTATATGGCATCACACATAATAATAATAATTTATATATGAAAAATTAAACACTGACGTAATTGTATGATTTTATATAGATATAATTGCGAACAATGACGAAGCATACATTCTTTTGGCGTTTTAAGGAATACTCTACACCAGTAAGAATATAATACATTTTAACCCACTGTATTCGTTGTATAACTTCCTTAACAATAGTACTGTGTATACTAATATCGTGAAAGCCCGTTCGTATCAGTAGTGTTTTAAGAAATAATTAAATTGTGTACCTGATTAATACAACGACATCTGTTCTGGAAGACAACCCGTTATGCCTTATAGGCATTTGAAAGACAATTGAATTGGATCAACACGGAAGCAACACGAATCTGGTGTACAAAACTAATATGTTATTTCCAACTGCTCGCTAACAGCTTATTCTAATATGGGAAATACGCAAAGATGCAATTAAAATTCCATATAAGCTTTCGGGTGAAGACAGAATTCAAACATTCTACCACGTTTAGAAATCTTTTAGTGAGAAATACAAAAACAAATCGGATCATTAGGGCAAACGTTACCGCCCACAATCTCTGTATTAACCATCTAGAATGTTCTATTTGCTTTGTTTACGTGGATATTTATTCGTGGCACAATATTCACAA
>OY744516.1:180747713-181035213 GCA_963556195.1 Sepiola atlantica | reverse complement strand
GCATAATTCACGGATGTGATCAGGTAACTGTATTTAATAATGGCTTGATTAGTACTAAATTTAAGTATAGGATGTATTTTACTGAAATATATATCTTGAGAGAAGGTTGTGTGGAGAATAGGGAAGTAAGGCCACCCACTGTGGAGACTGGATTGGTTGGTATGACACCAGAAACCCTGTGCCACATCCCTGGACAATGCAAACTACTTGAGTGTTTTCTCTCCAAATTAAAAGTAACATCGGATATGTATCGTGTTATGGTCAATGTTGCCAAATACTCCTCATTAGGGTTGGTAGTGTGTTACAACAATTACGCTAGGGCAGTCCATAATGAATATATGGCATTTATCTAATACCAAGGCTATTTCAGCTGCTACGTGTTCAATGGGTGCGTATCCACGTTATGCATCAGTGCAAATTAATCTGTTCTTGTAAATAAAATGCGCCAGTCCATCAGGGAAACACAACAAGGGTTTATCGGTAAGAAATATACAGTGTTTCGGTAGTAGCTGGACACCTGTGCTTTTTAACGCCAGATTGCATCAAGATATGTTCCTCTCTTAATATCGAAGGTCGTAACAGCATTCTTTAAAAATCGACAATAGTTTGCATAGATTAGCAAAAAAGCGTTCTCGAATTCTTGGGCCCAAAATAAGTGTAAACTTTGTTTGACAAAGTCTTAACATTGAGACATTGTAGGGCTTAGTGAATATAATCAAGCTACATTGTTAACTAATCACCACCAATCATTTGCATCAGTTATATAATTTTGTAAGGGGCTTTTACTGGTAATGTAATTTGAATGGCTCCAAACTGAACCACGTCTTGATAAAATTGGAATTTAATTTTCATAAGGACAATTCTGTTTATTGGACATACTGATAGGAACGCAAATGTATGGTAGAAGGCATCTCATATACTTTTATCACAGAGTAACATATCATACAACGACTTTCAGTCTGCGGGAAATGTTGTTAATGAATTCATAGTATCTACGAATATAGGTGTCTCTGTAAGTTTACTATCTCTGGGGTATCAGAGATGGCCTTCTTTCTATTGTTTTGTACTTTTAATGTCAATTAGAATGGCGAGGTAGTATGATATGTCTCGTTTGCACAAAGAGTTTAAACGCTGATCGTTCACCGTTCTGCTCGATTTTCATATATTTTAGCAGTGATGACTATAATGGTATACCAATCAGTAGGGGTACTAACATGCACTGGGGTCAGGATGCATCTTTGGACATCGTCTTAAAATGTGTCGTAATTGCTTCTTGATTTGATAATGTTATTGCCCTGTTTAGGGGCCGGAATGAGAACACAGCCACGGAGTTTAGGTAAAACAAATATATTTGAGATAAGGATATACAACGGAAGGACACAAGTAGTTGTACGTAAGTACTGACTGCCAGTGTAGACTGAGCTTGAACAACAAATGAGAAGCGTAATGCTTCCAGTATTTATTGAGAATGGACGAGTCCAGATGTTCGTCCTAGGTACAGGACCATAACATCCCCTTCCAAGCCTGACCTTCTCAAGAGTCTACTATTTTTTCGTTTTTGGATTGATGATATTCTGAAGTTTCCTGAGATATCTGTATGTTAAAGTTGTGTTTATTATAGCCATAACCTCCTCCTGAGAAGTGCTGTCGGTGTCCTCCGATAGTCCTTCTTTAATTTGGTGTATGTCTCTCTTATGAGAGAACTGATGGTCTCTATTATATTCGATATTTAACATACTCCAGCTTTTTTATTCTAGGTGTTTGACCCTTGAGGACATTTTGAAATTTTGAAAAAATGTCGCCTTTTTTCGACATTCAATTACAAGACAGAGTATCTTATCTTTCATAGTTTTTAGTTTTTCAGAAAACTCTTTCAGTGGTAACTTTTATAATTGAAGTTTTGTAACTATGAGTTCACTCTCTTTAACCTTCCACTGGTTATTAAAATAATCTTGCTTGATTTCATTCAGTTTTGTGTTCGCTTTTTCACAGTGGACTTTGTTTTCTTATGTGATTTCATTTCTATCATTTCGGCTGGCAATTTATTTCGAGTCCATTTCATACGATTAATGGTTGAACCGAAATCCTATTTTCGTTTTTCTCAACCGGTCGTCAGATTTATTTTCTTCTGGCAAGAATTCTTGGTTGATAATCTCCACAAGTTGAATAGTTGAATAAGGTCTACGCCAAATAAATTACATGTGATTTTTAATATGTTAATTTTTAATTTTGTTGTCGCTATGTTAAAACTCATGTCGGTATATATTTCCGTTTCGAAATTCATTCATCAGCAGTTATTGTTCTGGAAATTTGATTGGTTCTTAATATGGCCGGTTTCCCCAAAAATTTCCATGTCTGTATATCATTAATTGACACGTCTAAACCCGAATCCAATTGTAGTTTTACCTATTTATTTACGATTTTCACCTGAACATATCTCCTTAAAATATTGCCGCCATGTTTGATAGTCTTTACCCGCGTTTTATTTCCTTTGATCGTTCTACAATGCTAACCTTTGTGTCCGATTTTTTTTACAAATCCAGCATGTTTTAAAACAAAATGAACATGCTGTTACCCAATCCAGGCTTCAGCACCGATAAAAACGGTCGGCGGTAATTTATCTTTATAAGGCTTGTTTGTTTTGAGGCGTGAAAATCCTGTTTTTCGCTTTTTAATAGTTTTTCGATGAGAGTTGAATTTTGATTTTTAACGCAATTTTGGTATGTGTGCAATGCTCGACGGATCGGGGTCCTTCGAATCATGCTTAACACTAATAAATAGTTGACAGTCCTCGGCTAATTTTTTGCAGTGTAAAGTTCGATTCATTTACTAATTTATGCCCTATTTCAGCGTCTTTTCCTGATACCAATTCTTTAACAAATATTAAGCATTTAAAATTATCAGCACGAATATCAGATAATTTAAAGTCGCCGGAGTGCTTATTTACTACTGATGTAAACACTGAATAATTTTCGTCATCTTTTTTACCAAGTTTATACACTTCCAGTGTTTGTGAAATAACGAAATTTGGGTGGGTAAAAAACTCTATTAGAAGTTTGACGTCTTCCGTAAAAGTCAAATTGCTAGTCTTTCTAGGCAAAATTAAATCAACGAACTCCGTATGTTCGGTTGTACCTAATTTCCTAAGTAATAGGATAACCTTTAGAGTCGGCCAATTATCGCAATCAATTTTATATGAGTCTTTATATTTTCTAAAATACGTAGCAAAAGTTTTCCTTTCATAGGGGGGATACGTGAAGTTGTCGATGGAACTCCACACGGAATTCTGTGACAAAGCCTTATTGTTTTCGTTACCTTGGAGTCTAAGCGATATTGTTTGCATTAACATGTCAAACTTTTCGTCAGATTCTTTGTTTTGCTCTATAAGCATTTAATTTCGTTCTAGAACAAGCTTTTGAAATCTTTCTTCAGTTTTCTGTTGCTGGTGCATTTGATATTTTACTAATTCTGCAATCATCGTATTACATTCTTCCGTATTTTAAAGTTTGCCTTTTTTCTTAGAAAGTAAATATTTTCTTTCGGATAAGGTTTCGGGTTAAAAAGTTATTTTCTTTAGATTATGTTTGCTAGACGTAATCTTAGTTGTAAAAGAGTATAAAACCTTTTTTTCTCGATGAAGTGTAGTGCGTAACCGTAGAATTTGCGGTCGGCATTTTGGTCAGAGAAAAAAAATAAAAATACGGTTTAATTTTCTTTTATTTCGGAAGAAGTAACTTTCTCTCTTTTGGAGAGAGAAAAAACAATCATGTATATACCCTTTATTGTAAAATATTAAAACAGTGTCGGAATAGCAATAAAAAAATCACTGACCTTTCTTCACTTAAAAGAATAATAAGTGTTTTTCTTCTTTATTCCACCGATAATCCAGTTTTTTGAATTAGAACATTGTCTTCTGAATTTGTGGTTGATTTCTTTTTTCTCTTTAATGTTTTCAATGATTAATTTTATCGCCCGTTGTGGCGTCCATTTAAAAAGGTTATCCCATATTTTTTACTGTAATGAAGCTGTAAATCTATTGTAGTGGTGTAAGTTAAATTTGAAATCACGCGTTCCCGATCCTCGTGAAGTTTCTAAAGAATAATCCTTTATGTTTTTGTTTTTCGTGTAAATCTGAATACTTGTAGCCAGTTTTTGGGATGCCCTTTTTTAGATGTACAGTTACCAGTTTTTGCGAGGTCCTTGTAAATGGTTTTCGTGATTTACTGTAGGGTCTCGTGTAGATTCGAATACCTTGTCAAAAGTTGTTTTGGGTCCCGTGTAAGTTCGAATACTTTGTTGTTAATTGTTATGGTGGGGTCACGTGTAAGTTCGAATATATCGTCACCAATTGTTATGGCCCTGTTTGTTAGAACACGGACACGGGTTAGGTAAAACACTATATATTGGAGAAAAGTATATGCAACAGAGGAACGAGCGAAGTAGTATGTCAGTACTGACTTCTAGTGTAGAAAAAAAAAAGTAAGCATATTTCAAATACTCGTCACCTTTATAACATCAAATAAATACACAAAAATCTGTGAAACAATCTGTCTGTGCCTCACCTATACATGTATACATATATATATATATATATATATATATATATATATATATATATAATTAAATTATATATATATATATGTATACACACACACATATATATATATATATATATATATGTATATATATATATATATATATATGGAAGAAAAGGGAAAAAGAGAATGAAAGACAGAAACCAACATGGCGCTAAAATAAACGCTTTCCAAAACACCGGCAGTGTTATAGGAAATAAAACAATCAAATAAATATCACATTTATAAGAGAAATAATATACGTAAATGATAGACAATAGGTCTATTTACATCGCCGCTTGCAACATAGATATTGAATTATATTTCTTGAAGAAAAGAACATATTCCGCCTCCATTCTGCCAGAAGCATTTGACCAAATTGAAATACATATGTGGATACAGTTACTACATGGTACACTTTCACCCCCGCTACACAGTGCTACACTTGTCATATTTTTATCATGCTCCAAAAACCTTGTGCAAAATGTCGTCAGATCTTCATGATAACATTGTTAAAACGTTTATAAGTTTTGATTACAATAATTTTAATTCCCTTAATTTATTTTGATATTGAAAGGGGAAATAGTATTAGTTATTGTAATTTTAACTCATGATTTCAACTTTTTAATTTATTTTTAATTTCCATGAAATAGTTATATTCTCAACTATAAAATAAAACGAGGCCAATCTATCTTTCTAAACATATTAAGTGCACGTATAGAGACTAGAAAGGAAGAGTGAATAGTATTTCTCTGATTCGTCTACGGTGGCCGACTACTTATTAGGCAGAGTAGACTCCTCCTTCTACCATCCCCCGATATTCCCAAAACGGCGTAATCAAGTGGCGAACCATTGAAAATGTACCTAATTATTCCCTTTCCAAGAGGAAATAAATTATGGTACAAATGGCTTAACATGTTGGTGAGTTTTTTTTCATTCTTATTCTGCATTGAGCTCTTACTGGAGATCTATTACACATAACACCCCATTCTTATGGGATGCAACACACACACACACACACACATACACATATATATATATATATATATATATATATATATATATTAGTTTACATTAAGCTTAAAACAACACGAGTTTAGAAGATTTGAAGCACGTAATATTTAATCCAAAAGTTTTACTTCGAAATATCAAATAAAACACGGTTATACACATTATATCACTGTGTAGAAATTTTGACCGAATCAAGTAATATTTCGTTCCTTCTAAACACCGTCATATACCCACTACTTGCACTTTGATAGCCTTCAATGACTCATCTATATACATATTTCACACAATCCTATATGTCAGGGTCGGGCAACCTTTTCAGAGTGAGGGCCAGATGAGACTTTGGAAGAAGATCGCGGGCCGGAGTGAAAAACGAAATCTCAGAATTACTATATTTTATTTACATGAATAAATTGTACAAAAATTGCATTGAACACTGTACAAATCAATGAGACTGCTGGTGCCGTTTGCCATGGAGAAGTATTTCCATGTCTGGCTCGATGGTTGAGGTAGACAAAATAAGAATGTCATTGAGGTGGCGGTCCGTGAGTTGGGAGCGAAGGTGAGACTTCGTGTACTTGATTTTGTGAGAAGAGCTGTTCACAGCAGTAGGTGCTACCGAACATGACCACAATGCGTTAGACATGGGCAACGTAATGTATGAAATTGTTAGAAGGGGGAACGGTATCGCGGAGGAAGGACAACGGAGAAGAGGTACAGAACTTCACCTTCATTTCATTGTTGCACTGCAGCTCCACCAACTCCATCTGTAGGGAGGCAGGGGCGTTTTCTACGGGGAAGTTAAAGGGAGCAGTGAAAAGCTTGAAGTCCACAGCCAGCACCCTGACTCCTGTAAAACAGGAAGTACATTCCCCACGTAGAGAGTGACGACACTAACGCAAGTGCCCAGGCCCACATTTTCAGGGGCACATGCAGCAAGACGAGGAAAATGCACAAACTGACCAGAAGCCAATTGAGCCTCCCACAAGCGCAGTTTAACCTCGGATGCAGTGATGTGAGCGTACATGTCTGTCACTAGAATCTCTTTGCCTTGCAGTTTTATGTTGAGGGTGTTAAGGCGCGCTGTGGTGTCCGTGAGCAAGGCCAGGCGAGCTAGCCCCGCGGATCAGATAATTAATCAGCGTGGGGAAGGTTCTTCTTGCGTTAAAAGGTGTCAATCTTATGTTGTAGGTCACACACACGAGAGAGCAAGGCCCCACAACTCAGCCAGCGTACCTCACAGAAGTAAAGCAGGTAGTTGTAGTCACGTTCACCTCGTCCATCAGTGCCTGGAACTGACGATGTTTAAGGCTGCGGGAGAGGATGGACTTGACGACTTTCACTACGACATACCTAACACCAACGAGGTTGGCAGACTTAGCGCACAGAGACTCTTGGTGGATGATGCAGTGCATCGTGTTAATGGGCTGAGTGCATCCGGCGGTTTCACAGTGAGGCATTTGGAGCGAAGCTATGCCCTTCTTCTCACCAACCATCGCCGGGGCAACGTCGGTCGTCACACACACAAGACGGGAGAGGCCCAGGAAGTGCTGATCAACACACAGAAGCATGGCGTCGCAGATGTCTTGCCCAGTGGTGGCGTCGTGCAGCGGGACAGGCTGGAGGGATTCCTCACACACTTGAAGGTCAGCGGTGACACCGCAGATGAAAACGGGCAGCTGGGATGTGTCCTTTGTGTCGGTGCTCTCATCTAGAGCGAGAGAAAAGGCGACGAAATTCGAGCTGCGTGTTTTGAGTGAGTCGTGCACGTTGTCCGACATATCCTCGATGGGGCGACGAACGGTGCGGGACTAAAGGCTCACGTTCTCAAAGGCGGAACGTTGCTCTAGACAGAGTCCACTACAGAGAGGAGGCATTCCTTGATGAAATCCCCATCCGCGAATTGCTTCATTCGGCGAGCAAGGATGTGGAGACTTCATAACTGGCGCGCGTCACCTTTTCGGCCTCAGTATTCTGTTTGCGGAAGAGTGAAGTTTGCTTCTCCAAGTTGCCTGATAGTCTAACGATGGCGTCCTTTCTTTCGGTGGCAGACATCGACGCGAAGTTTGACGAGCAGTGCTCTGTCTCCCAGTAGCGGGGCACGTTGCACTCTTTTAGGACAGCCAAAGTCTTCAAGCAAATGAGGCACTGGGCCTGCCAAAAGCGCTCGATGAAGAAGTACTTCTCCCACTCAGGGTTAAAGATCCGACGCTCGAGGTCCACTTTCCTCTTCTTAACACGCTGGGTCGCGGACATGATGAGCTGAAAAGAAAGGACATTAGGTATATCAGCAATGAATAAATTGTTACGTTCGCGCTTCGTTAAGGAACGACGAAACGCTTGCGCAACAGAAAAGTAAAAAAAAACAGATTTTTGAAAGATCTTCGGGTTCAAATATTCATATATTTCAAACACGTGGGGGGGACACTCTGTCTCAGACACATGTAACGTAAATATTCAGACAAAGACACACATGTGAAACAACGAACACCAACGCAAGTTAAACTCAAAATAAGAATGTCTATTTACAAATATTGTAAGGGGACGAAAATATATTAAAACAAATCAAGAATATAGGGTTGGGATTCTAAGTAATTATAGCAAGCGAAGATACGTGCATATAAAATGTTGACCTGAGAGAAAAGAGGATAGGACTTACAGTGATCAATTTCTTCAATGTTTTGTGGCGTTTTATTTCCGCTTCTTCTCACTAGATATTATTAGTGTGTGCCGCGCATGCCCAAAATTCCCCTGATGATAAGAGATGGTCATCCATTGTCAGTGGGCTTTTGAAACATCCAGGTCGTCGCACCTGGTAACCTCAAGGTTTGGAATCGGTCGACCCCTTCCACAGTCGGCCGACTTGGCTAGGTGTGAAAAAAAGGGACGGGGGGAAGTAGCAAGTTGATCCAGCATTCGTTTTGACACTTCTAACATAAGTTCTATGTTTCATGCCCTTTCCTCGTTTCTCGTTTCCTCTTTGCCTCTCTCTTTCTCTTTTTCTATTTTTATCTCAGGCCAACGATTTGAAATGAATAGTTAAAGAAAAATGAAATATATATGCATCATCGCTCGCTGATATTTATACATTTTTATCCCACTGTAAAACTTAATTGAAACCTACTTTTACGCCTATGTCACAAAATGATATAAGTTTTACCGGGAGGTCTGTGGGCCAGATTGCAATAATAAAGTCTAGCAAGGTGGCGGGCCGGACGCTAAGCCTTCGCGGGCCGCGGGTTGCCCGTCCCTGCTTTATGTGAACTACACAACCTGATATATATATATATATATATATATATATATATATATATATATATATATATATGTTTGAAAAAAGACAAACGGAAAACAGGTTAAAATGCAGGAGAAAAACAAAAAAACAAGAGATTTGACCGGTTTCGTTCGTATTATCGCTACATTGAAATATGATTTGACAAGTAGGTGACATATTCCTCTTTATTTCTCTTTTTTAAAAAATCATATTTCAATGTAGCTAAGGGGCTTCTCATATTCCAATCGGATCATCTTTTCTTCTCCCATTGTGTGCCTTAAAAATAAAATAAAATTGTTTCCAAATCTTCACTTTTTCTGAAGACGTTCGATAATACGAACGAAACCGGTCAAATCTCTTGTTTTTTGTTTTTCTACTGCATTCTAACCTGTTTTCCGTTCGTCTTTTTTCAAACATTTTGTCTACCACGGAATTTCATTTTCATGAGTTATAGTGTACCTTACCCCATATATATATATATATATATATATATATATATATATATATATATATATATATATATATATATATATATATATGGATGTTTGGTAGTGATTATCGGTTTGAACCTTAAGAATGTGGTACTAAATACGTAGTATGAAATGGAGACAGAATTAAAAACAGGGAAAATAAAATAAAAACAAACGACATATTGGCAGGTTTCGTTCGGATTAACGAGCGTCACTTTTTCTGAAGATTTTCTTTTGTCTGAATGAAACTGTTCAATGCCTCGTTTTATTTCTGTGTTTGATTGTTTTTTATTCTGTAATCCATAAATCTTGTCTCCACAACATTACATTTTATCATCATGTATATTGTCACATAGTAAACTACTTAGAAGTGTATTGTCTGCCGTATAGCGTCGGGTACTTCCTCACAAGACAGTATCTGATTAGAATAATACATCCACGAATTAAAACATGGTGTATTCAATTAAATAAACGTGATATGACGACATTGTTGACACTCTTTCAATTTGCTTATTTAAAAAGGTATGTGTGGATGACTGAAGCTGTTAACTTGAGCGGCGAAGACCTGTGCGAGCGACTAAATCAATACGTACACCCGATTTCGATGAGTAGACTTGCGTCCAACCGTGAGAGATAGATTGAGAGTGTGAGTAAGAGAGAGAGAGAGAGAGAGAGAGAGAGAGAGAGAGAGAGGGGGTAAGTGGCAGCAAAGGAGACCAATAAAACGACACCAAATGAAGAGGCCGTGTTAGTGGTCGGACAGCGATAGGTGGCTGAGACTTGCTGTATGAACGAGGACAAACCGTGTATTCTGATGAGAATTACAGAGAAATGTGAGAAAAGAGAGTTTAAAGTCGCAGGAGATTAACTACCTACGCTAACTATTAACGATTCCAATCGCTCGAGATTAAATAACTATAAATACTCTCTGAGGATAGTAATTCCATTAGCTCGTCGAGTTTAGATAGACATCGCGTCCAATCCGAAGTATTTACTTCGCATACCCACGAATATTATTGCACCTGTAATTATGTTTCTTTCTGCTTTTGTGTGATAATATTTTCTAATTTTCATATACATATAAAAGTAGGTGTGTAAACTTTTTTGTTCTACCCTTTCTGTGTTCCATTCATTTTCCGCTCCAGTGAACACTGATCTTTTGAACTGATACCAAATAGCGACTTTGTATAAAAACACAACGTGACAAAGCTGCTACCATATGTAGTCTTCATCATGAGAGCGGATCCATCCGTCGACGTGGCCTCCCCTAGAACCAAGAAAAACTCAGCTGGCGGCACATCAACCCTTACAGGGTGTGAGAACAGGTAGCCCGCTTGTTATATCTATTGAAGTCACACCTACGCACACACCTACGAAGGGAAAGGAGAGGGTTATAATATGACGTTATCTTAGAACATCCTATTCCTTGTGCTTCTAGCAGTCTTTTGAATCTATGCTGCTTATCATGAATATCATTCAACGAAAATATATTGTATGAACAGAAAAAGTCAGACAAAGAATTAAGAACAAGTGAATCATTTTTTTTCGTTGAACACATCTTGACTATTTCGATCTACAATGGCTTCTTAAAAATAATTGTATGGTAGCTGGTAAAAAGCATGAATACTAACATACCATATTTACGAACAGTTTTCGTTGTTGCTATCAAAACTCTTAAAATACCTTGCGAGACAGACTGGATATCTTTCTTCATATATTGGTGCAACATAATCCTCCAGCTTTAATACAAATATAGTACGGACTAACAAAACATTGTATCCATCTTCATTATAATCATCATCATGATAAGGAATCATCTGGTTTCGATGGTGACTTCCTCACTTGCCACAATATTTTTTCTTAGCAATTTTATTTGACCTTTTGGTTGCGAGCAAAGCGTAGTATCTGTTCTGATATTACACTTCATCATTTATGAATGAACATAAATGATGTAGTGTAAAGGAAACATACTTTTAGAATGAAGCATTTTTGATTTTTGTCTCAACCTAGTTTGCCCATTATTTGGAGATTTATTTCCCGTATACTAAAAACCGACCTTGTGTCTAACTCTGCCCTGTACGGGGAAGAAGTAAATAACGACACACAGTTTATTCTAAATTGTATTTTACGTCTAATTCCACCTACTATCATCATCATCATCATCATCATCATCATCATCATCATCATCATCATCATCATCATCATCATCATTATAATATACTAACTGTTAAATAACTGTTATTATAATATACTTACTGTTACTGAGTCACCACTTATCAAGGCCCAACGACTACTCGAGGACAAATGTTAATGAGATTGGAAAATAAACAGTTCTAAGCGAAGATTGGAAACGATGGATAGAATGGACACACTTTGTATATTTAAGACGACGGATCCACAAGTATTTGCAAACATCGGACTTGATGATAACTATGTTGCTGTCAGCTGGTAAGCAGTCCTGTGGTATTGTGTTCCACTAAGGAAAGTTCTTAGAAATAAAGCTTGTTCGTGTAAGTTCCGTTTTGTTTTAGGTACAGAAATGAAGAAAGGGAAGTATTTTACACTGATTGTAGGAAGAAAAGTTTTTGCTGTCAAATATTTGACAGGTGAATGCGGAGATTGTAGATGATTTTGATATCTTTATATTAAAAATAATTCTTGTAATTTAGCCATTTATGTTGACCCTGTGCAATTCGTAATTGTAACTTGATTTACAAAATATACTTTTACCTCAAACTCGATAATAAATGTATCTCCTATCATTATTAACTAGCGTGGTAACACCAAACGTTGCGGAAATCGTTCCTGTTGCGATCAATTTAGAACTGATATCGTTCTAGACTGGTATGAAAATCATAATTCTATTGAATTTTTAACAACGAGTTTTTTAAGAGTCTTCTTATAATCTGCGGGATTCGGGATATTAATGTGAATTCAAAATTTATAGTGAGAGATCAATTAAAATTTCAAACGTAAACTAAACAGGAGAAAATGTTATTTCACGCTTAAACTTGTCAAACTAAGTATAATTGCGTCTATTAAAAAACTTAAATAACTACTTAAGATATCTAACGCATAGTTTTGGCATGTAGTCAGGTTATTGTTTTGCTTGACACATTCAATCCTTGCTTAGAAATACGATAGATTCCAGTACACAATACGTAACTAGATCAACATATATGGGCGCACTGCTCATGCCTGTAGTGCATTTTTACGTAACACATTATTCGTTAATGACCGGGTTCTTCTACAAAAGATACTAAAAACACAAGTGTGACAGACCGATGTACAAAGATAGTCTGATCTAGAAATGCGACGATACACCTAAAAGGCAAACACTGAACAAGATTGTCAGTAATCGTATAATAATAATACTATTAATGTTCATGCTAAAACACTAACTACAAGTAACCAAGAAAAAAATCGCAAAATTAAAATAACCTCAAAACAATAAACTGAAAGCAATCCGAACCACTTTTAAACTATCTGATTTAATAAAACTATGATTTTTTTTAAATAGCTTAGACCCCAATTTAAAACGCTACCTCAGAAACAGAAAAAGAAAATCCATTCATATCATTAAGTATTTGCATAAAACTATCGTTTCACATTAATCCCTCCACAAAAAAAAACTCACATAGATAATTGTCCACCATACTCCGACTTCCACGGTGACGTTTATCATGTATTTTGTACGGCGGCGAATGACAGTTTTATCGAACTCAACATGAAGACATGCACGCTAAACCTAACCCGACGTATGTCTAAAAAAGACCCATAAAAGTAATGAGGGTTTAACCGATCTCAACGTTGAAACCTAGACAATGATTCTACCTCAAACGAGCAGCATGTACCGGATATCTCAAAAGGAGAGTTATAAACACGTAACTCGAGATAACTTCTTGAATTCGTGGCTTCTTGAATAATTATGTCGGTTTTCAACTAAATAATGCAATAGGCACATACTCCTTGCTTAGAAATATGATAGATTTCGAGTACACAATGCGTAACTAGATCAACGTATATGGGCGCACTGCGCATGCCTGTAGTGTATTTTTATGTAACACATTATTCGTTAATGACCGGGTTCTTCTACAAAAGATACTAAACACACAAGTGTGACACACCGATGTACAAATATAGTCTGATATAGAAATGCGACGACGCATCTTAAAGGCAAAAACTGAACAAGATTGTCGGTAATTGATTCAATCTTTGTTTAGAATATACGATTTAACCAAATAAAGAAGTCAGCAAATACTTGCTTAGAAATACGATAAAACCGTGAACAGAAGACTACTAACACTTGTTTAAAAATACGATGCATCAGATATAAGAGAAATTTAATTCTCGCTTAGAAATGCAATGTCACCAAGTACAGAATGCACCTAATCCTTGCTTACAATACGATTATTCGAGCTCAGAAGACACATAATCGTTGCTAAAAATGCCACGTCTTCTAATAAAAGATAACTCTTATCCTTCTGTAGAAATACGATGTACCCAAGTACAGAACTCCCATTATCATTGTTTAGAAATACAATATATACCAGTACTGAAGACACCTAATCTTTGCTTTAAATAAGATTTAACCCAGTACACAAAAAATACAATGTGTCTTAATACGGAATACACCTATTTTTTAAATACGATTTAACCTCGTACATAATACCTCTAATCCTTAATCAGAAATGCAATGTGCCCCAGTACGGAAGGAACTTAATCTTTATTAGAAATACGATTTAACCCAGTACAGAAGACATCTAATCTTTTATTAGAAATACAATCTTTCCTAGTACGGAAAGCACATAATCTTTTATTTTAAATACGATTCAACCCAGTACAGAAGACATCTTATACTTGCGAAGAATGGCAATGTATTCCAGTACGAAAGGCACTTAATATTATTTTTAGAAATTCGATTTAATCCCGTACATAAGACATCTAATGCTTGTTTAGAAATACAATGTGTCCAAGTACAGAAGGATTTTAATCTTTTATTAGAAATATTATTTTACCAAGTACATAATGCATTTAATATTTGGTTAGAAATACAATGTATCCTAGTACGGAAGGCACTAAATCTTGTATTAAAATTCGATTTAACTCAGTACAGAAAACATCTAATATTTGCATAGAAATACAACGTATTCCAGTACGGAAGGCAATTAATATTTTATTAGAAATACGATTTAACATTGTACAGAAGACATATACTCCTTGCTTAGAAAATACAATGTATCCCAGCATATAAGCCACCTATTTTTTATTAGAAAAAACTGTTTATACCAGTATATAACACGCGTTACCATTGCTTAGAAATACGATGTATCCCAGTATAGAAGACATCTTATCCTTGCTTAAAATACGATATAATCCAGTACAGAATATACCTAATAAATTCGCTTGCACTAAATACATAAAAAAGTAAGAAAACTTAATGTACCTTAAATATATATATTAAACTACCCCTCCCCTAAAATAGACTATTGTATAATAATAGAATAGTCTCAAATAGTATAATTGCGATAGATAGTAAATCTCTATTATTGACAGAATATATATATATATTATTATTATTATGATGGTGATGATGATGATGGTGATGATGATGATGAAACTACCGAGAATTACTATTTAGCCATGCAATTTATATACGTGTGTCTAATATCTACAGACACACGTATGTAAATTATCTCGCAAGACTAAAAAAAGAAAGCCACTCTTACTCTACATAATATTTCTGAATCGAAGGTGCGATAGACTTTAAATATACTGGTGTCTCCATCAGGTTTTTTTTTCAGAAACTCTTCAATATATACGTTTCACTGACTTAATTTGAATACGATATCAGTCTATTAGATCAACGTCTACAAGAACTGCTCGTTGTAAACGGATAAATGGTGGTGTGCTTTTAACCGCTTCTATTAGTATTTTTTTCTATTTACTCATTCTGTTTCCTTCTTTATCTGGAATCTGATCAGCAACGAGAAACGCCTAAACATTATTTTCAAATAGCTGTGAAACTCTATACGTAACGAAATAAAACTATTGAATCTGCCATACACTTCTCAAAATCCAATACCGTATTTATGCGCATGTCATTTAAGGAGTCAAATAAGTTAGGAGAGTAAATTTCAGGGCTAAGATTACAAAATAATAGATCGGTAAACTTAATTAACAAAACAAAATACCAACAAATAAATTGTGAATTAACAGTTTTACACAGAAATAACTCATGTAGCAATGTGTAGATGCGGGTATGGAAATAATATAGCCAGAACGGTAAATGTCCCATGAGGTTAAACTTAAGTAGTAAACACATTTTTCTTTAAAAGTTGAGTGAGAGCTACGAGCCCCAGCAGTAAGGTTACAAGCTGGACGCCGTTAATCAGACGTGGCGAATGAGAAGATAGATCTTTCGTTGTTCACTGAAAAAGTGAGCAGTGTTGGTTTTGAATAGCCCCCTCCATCTACGGGTATGGGTGGTATTTTGTATACGTATCCATGTATATTGTCACGAAAAATAAAAACCCTTGAATACTTTCCAAAATAAATGTATGTGTGTCGTTTATTTTTAAATAATGTTTATTAAAGTCGTTAGTAAAAATGAGAAGAGGTAAATGACGACAGAGAGAGGAAGATGGAAACTTCGACTTTCACATACAATCGCTATTATATAAAACAACTAGCGGATTCCGTCGACAATTTGAACGAACCGAGGGGATCAGAAGAACCCCCTACCATATTTTACACCTAGAATATAAATAATAAAATTACATATAATGTTTGGCAGACTGTTGATATGTATTTAAGTTCAAAACATGATAGAACATCATCTCATATATTTTCATTTGGACAAGTTGTTCATACTTATGTTTCCATGAATTTCCTATTTTCTAACGATGAAATCTGAAGATTACAAACGCCTTGTCAGGACAAGAGTTATGTCCCTTAGGGAAAACTGTTTTTTCTAAGCCAGCTAGAAGAACTTAGCTCCCTCTTCTTGGTTAAAATAGTCGACACTAAATCTCATGGTGAACACGATATTTGGTGAGAATTCACGTACCACAATGTAGTCGAGAATTAAGAGGCGATTGTCGTTCTAATTTGCCCGGTAGACGTGTTACAGATGAGTCCGGGTTCTAGGAAATCCGATAACAGAAAGAAACTGTTACGAGAAAATGTATGTTCTCACATTATCTTTTTTACATGTATAATTTGCTCAATATTCTAGTATGGGAACCATATATTCTGTATTTAATCTTATGCATTAATTGTCTCGTTTAAAGTAAATGTCTTCGTCATCCAGAGCTGTTTTAACTGTCTTTTACTTTCTAACACGTTCGATAGTGTAAACAAATACTCAGCGATTTTTAGCAAAAATAAATGTTATTAGTTTACCAACGCGTTGCTAAACTTGATGGCAGAGCGTATGAACTATTCTGATTCCTCAGTCGTTTATTTGATAGCAGAGAAACTCCTTATTAGAAATAAACCGAGGCTCATTAAACCAGTTATTGTCAGTCATCAGTTTCCGAAGCTAGAGCGGTCACTAAGCATTGAATTAGTAAATAGAAAAAGAATGGGTACTGATATCGATCCTGACCCAGTTTTCGAGAGGTTCGACTCGGAAGCGTTCGGCTGTCCTACGCAAACGCCCGCGAGTTGACGAGCCGATTTATACCAGACGAATCCCAACAATTTTATACACACTTCAACTCAATATAGATACTTCCCTTTTCATTCCATTGTCTTGAATTAGTGCTACACTTTTTAGGAATTTCGATATTGTTAAATAAGTGCACACCTTACAACCTGGATTATCGGAAAACAATATGAGGTTATAGACAATGAAAATCGATAGCAAAACTTCGAGATGGTATTCTATATAATTGTGATACTATGGACTGAACCAAGATCGGAAGTAAGATGAGTGGACAGCTTAGAGCGGCTGAGAAAAGAAAACGCGCAATTAATAATTTACGCTGCTCAGCTGAGTGTCACTTAGACAGAATTTCTGGTCGAAACTAAATATATTTAGCAGTCAGAGCTTAAAAGAGATTAGCTGGGAGCCGATGGAGGCAGACGGAAAGAGACAACCAGATCAGAGTACACCCGAGGAGAGAAAGCTCGGGACAGATTTAGCAAACGATGATATGAGGTAACTTAAACAGAAGGACAATAATGGCATTTCGACCAGAAGCTCCAATCCCGATATATATATATATATATATATATATATATATATATATATATATATATATATATATAATTATAACTATTTCATGTATCCACATAACATTTTATGAGGAGATATCATTTTCATGTATCGATTTTCACTATTTACTTCAGCAGTGCTCGATACGAAAGTAGAGCCAGGTAGTAAGCTATGAAAATATATATGTACGGCTTAAGCTACACAGAGACTCCCGCGTTTAATCTCCGTGGGAATCTTTAGGCTAAAATGCATTAATTATTTAATACATTTTATATATAGGCACACTTACAAACACCTATATATATATATATATATATATATATATATATATATATATATATATGTACTATTTAATTACTTATGTTTATTTATAGATGAAATAGTTATCCACGGCCTACGACTGGGCTCGAACCATCAGTTACAATTATTTCTGTTATTGCTTTTAACAGTAATGACGAAACACGTGCCATTGGATAACTATTTTATGTATTTATATATACTAGCAAATATATGCTCCCTCCGGTCGCATATTTTTGCTAGGCTGCCGCATCAGAAATGAAGGCTCACGCGTAAGCCAATGGAGCCCTAGTCATATTTCTGTGGTGGTTAGACATTGATTTTCTGTGTTTATGACCAAGAATATTTTTAGTTGAAAATAAAGGAAAAAAAAATTCGACCCTACCCCGATTTTTATTGTAACCTCGCCCATAAATAGAAAGACCTGTAGTTTAAAAAGAAAGAAAAAAAATCTTTTGTACGCCCCTCAATTTTTTTATATTACCAGTCATTGAAATATTTTTTAGTTATGAAAAAAAAAAATTTTTTTGACCGCCTTCCCCCAATTCTTTTATCTCCCCCCCCCTATACATGTAAATATTTTTAATTAAAATAGAAAAAAAAAAAAACCTAACTGTAACGACGGGGGCAAAGTTAGTGTGGGTCCTAAAATGAAAAACCACCAAAAAATCAAATACAGTGAACACAGTGTGTGTGTGTGGGGGGGGAGTGTTTGTTTAATGACCTTTGTTTAATTAAACAATTTTATTTTACAATCAGTTGTATAGTTTTCCAGTACAATGTGTTAGTTTAAATAAATAAAACATGGAATCATAAATTCTGTTGAGGTCGTGAAAAAATTATAATATTGGATATGAAAGTATTAAGAAATCAAATACAGTAAACACGAAAAGTTTTTCAATTCTCGGAAAGAAAAAGTTTACCTGAACTGTGTGTGTGGGGGTGGGGGGGGGGTTGCGTGCGCACGCGCGTTTTTATATAGTAATTTTTAAATCAATTATTATTTTAATTACACAATTTGATTTAATAAATGTGTGTTTTAAAACATAATGGCTAAGAATAAACAAACTTAGGACGGTTTTAAAAATGGAAAACTGAGGACGGTGAATACAAGCATTGTTGTTTACATATTTTACGTGCCATATTAACATCTTCTGCTTAATCAGATCGCCATATTTAATTACCGGAGGGAGGGAGGACACTACTGATTAAAAAGCCAATCGTCTGCTTAATCAGATCGCCATATTTAATTACCGGAGGGAGGGAGGACACTACTGATTAAAAAGCCAATCGTCTGCTTAATCAGATCGCCATATTAAATTACCGGAGGGAGGGAGGACACTACTGATTAAAAAGCCAATCGGCTGCTTAATCAGATCGCCATATTAAATTACCGGAGGGAGGGAGGACACTACTGATTAAAAAGCCAATCGTCTGCTTAATCAGATCGCCATATTTAATTACCGGAGGGAGGGAGGACACTACTGATTAAAAAGCCAATCGGCTGCTTAATCAGATCGCCATATTTAATTACCGGAGGGAGGGAGGACACTACTGATTAAAAAGCCAATCGTCTGCTTAATCAGATCGCCATATTAAATTACGGGAGGGAGGGAGGACACTACTGATTAAAAGGCCACTCGGCTGCTTAATCAGATCGCCATATTTAATTACCGGAGGGAGGGAGGACACCACTTATTAAACACCCAATGACGTTGCAAATTTAACAGTACTCGCATTTAAATGGTTCAGAAAACACGCCAGTTATGATAAAAATGACTGTAATTAATTGTATGAATAATTTTTATTAATATAACCTCATCGGAAAATACTGTGAATACATATGTAAATATTATAATAGCAGTTATAAGTGTATATTTGTAAATATGAATTTAATTGAAGGTTTAAAGGAATGACTTATGTAAATAGGAAAACCCATCTGGTGTCTTAACGGCTTTTAATGACAGTATATAAAGAATTTCAAAAAGATTAGTTTCAGTAAAATAGTCATACTGGAGTTTCGGCTTCAGACAGACAGACAGACAGACAGATACATAAACTCCATTATTAATAGATATATATATGTATATGTATATATATAAATATATATGTATACATATATATATATATATATATATATATATATATATATATATATATATATATATTTATATTTATATATATAGTAAGCTATGAAAATATATTCATAGCAATTAAGCTACACAAAGGCTCCTGCGTTTAATCCCCGGGGGGAATCTTCAGGCTAAAATGCATTTTAGCCTGAAGATTCCCCCCGGGGATGAAACGCGGGAGCCTCTGTGTAGCTTAATTGCTATAAATATATTTTCATAGCTTACTTAATTTTTGGAATATTTATCAATTCATGTGTAAAAACTACATTTAAGATTTAATCAAATTCGGCCGTATCTAATTAGCCCCAAGGAGCTTTAAGCCTCTACTTAAAACCAAACTAAATTGAACTAAATATAGACCTCATTACTCACCCTTCCTACTAGCAGTAGTATTTCAAAATTCATAATAATCGTTTATTAGTTTTTTGGGTGTGGGCATTGTTTTAAAATCTTTGTAAAATACGTAAATGTTCTTTGAGAATTCTACTATGTATAATTTTGGTTATGCTGATCATAACACTGTCATATTTGATTTTGATAAACCGTTTATGTCTGATAGAGGGTGAAAGGCGCTTCAGAGATATTACTGATAACATTAAGCGGTTGCATAATAAACAACTGAAATTAAGCGTAATGTCAATGTATCGCTTGATTCTTTAAATAAAAAAGACAGTAATTGTCGTTTAGTTGCCAATTGAGTTATGCTCGCTTTTGCAAATTGACTGTTTGGAGTCTCTAACCGCTAGATGGAGTCAATTTGCATACGGGGTGCATTGATCAGTATAAGATCTGTACTCTTTGGATTGAAGAGGTGCGCTGTTTGGATTTTGTAAATTTTACCCCAAAATTCGAACGTTAAATTTGTGCCCCTTTTTTGACCGGGCACTATCTCTGTCCCCTGGGCAAGCCCCTTTTGACCACCATCATTCTTACTACCCCTCTTGAGTGGTCACCCCTCTTGGGTGATTTGTATAGCCCGTGTTGGGCTTTAATTGATGTACTTTCTTTTTCTTGCAGGTTTGTTCTAAGCCCAGGTACAGCCTAAGCAGCTTGCCGGATTTGGTTGAACACCTAGCGTAATATCTAGCAAACGTTCTTCAATCTCCAAATCGACGGGTTTCGAGCCGGGCTCACAACTGGTTATTTATTTTTTAATTGATATGTTTTTTACCTAAAAAAATTATAACTCAGCGCTTTGTCTTTTTTCTGCACTTGTGCAGAGTAAAACGGGAGAGAGTAAGACTAGACCGTGCTCTGGTGGAGGCTTAGTGCCTAGCCCGGGCTCTGGTTCACAGATGCTTAAAACACATTTGGAGGCCGGTGTAGGCCAATACTTACTTTACGTGTATGACGCCTTAAGCGACATGCCCAGTATTACCGTCAGTGATTTTCCTCGCACTGTAAGTAGATCAGAGCTTACCGCCTTATGCGGCAGTTCTGCCTACGATTTTAACGCTGCTTACCCCGGAAGCGTAGGTCTTAGTCCGACTGGGGAAGGTGATCTGGGTCGGTGGAATAGACTCCCCATCACATCAGTTGGTCGCCGGGCTTTAACTGTCAGCCCGCCTTCTCACAGGAGGAAAAGTCTCCTGCCTGCAGGATTAAGGCTAGCCAGGTCGGTGAAGCTCCAAAAGGAGGGAGCCACCGATCCAGATCAGCCGCCAGGGCCAAGCGACCGGGAGGCTGCTCAGATAAAAATGTTTGAAATGTGCTATGAGCTATTTGGAGGTCTAGTTACCAGCATCATCAGTAGCAGTCGCAGCAGCAGCAGCATGATGGTTCTAAACAGAAACCCAGTCAAAACCGGCATAAGAAAATCATGACCGAGGACGAAGTTGGTGCCGCCACCAAAAGGAGAGGTGGGACGAAGTTGGTCACTCCAAAGGTGTCCAATCCGTTGGAATCCCCTCAAGAGTGGCCGTCCCTCCCTCGTACTCAACATATGTCTAACCAGAACAAGGCAACTCCTTCCGGGCAGAAGACGCCTCCGCCAACATCACGATCACCTCCAGTATCAACATCCCATGCCATCTCAGCAACAAAAGACAAGTGGGGACCCCAGTCCTAGCTAAGCCCCAAGAAGTTCCGTCGGTTGTTTGATGAAAAATACAAACATTTGACCGACAGTAGCAACATTAAAGGGTGCGGTAGAACGATTAGGGAGAAGAATAGTATCGCTAGTCACCATCGACACCAAGACCAAGGGGTTGACTTGGGTCGATCGGAATCAAATGGTGAACATTTTGTTGGGACTCAAAGTCTCGGCATTTTATTTGTGCTACGGAGGGTTTGCCACTTGGGATATTCTGCTTCCAAGTGAAGAGGAAGCAGAAAAATGTCCAGAGCAAACCTGAGTTTTAAAATAATCATTCAAAGCCCGAAGTAGGAGAATGGCTTTAGTAACTGTCCTTGGCATCCCCTGCTACATAAGCTAAAAACAGCTTGGTGCTGTCCAAAACCAGTATAGGGACGTTGAAGGCATATTCTCTGGTCCGTGGTCCCAGTAATCTAATGGTAGGAGACTACAAATTAAGTATGAGAGTTGACCGGGGTGGCTTTGATAATATCTCATCCCTACTAAAGTGCGAGACCTGGACGATGAGTGTAATCGTCGTGAGTAACAGGCCACATTGTTGGCGCTGTGAGCAAAAGGGGCATATGGCGAAAGCATGTCCAAAGAAATTTCCAGAAAAACAGATCCCTTCTGCTGAGGGCAAGGGAGTGAAAGCGGCGTCAGTGGTACCAGCAACTCTCCCACCAACGACCGGAAAGGGGCGCTTCCACAACAACAAATTATGGGTGGAATGCGGCTACCCACAAAGTCACAAAGTCAAGATGTTCCCACCAAGGAGCTGCAGCCTTAAACGTCTGTCTTGGCAGCGACAACAAAAAGGAAACAGCCGGCCTCCTTGGTATCTTCAGACTCAGAAGTGGAGAGAGAGAGAGGAAAGCAACATGGAGGATGACGCTATGCCGGCTCCAGAGACAGAGAGCAAAGACTCAAGAGAATTCAAGTAAGCCAACCGTAAGGCAAAAGGTAAATAGGCTGGGTCTCTATCCCCTGCCCAAACGGTTGGATAAAGATAAAGAGTCGGACTCCAAAATTAGTAGCAGGTCTGCTTTACCTTACCCTATTAGAAAGGACAAAACACGAAAGCTCCCCTTCTTGCCAAGATACCAGATCTGCTTCGCAGATCTTCATCATGTCGCTGCAAACTTGAATCCGAGGCAGCTCAGCATTATGCGGCCACGGCAGCTACTCACTCATACCCAATGGCTGGATGTCAGCAAGCCCCCACATTTTCAAGATGCCCCCAGGATAATCACATTCATCTGCAAAACAAAAGTAGGGCGGACCAAAGCCCTTTAGAATATGACAGAGGCCGCCAAAGGGGAAATTCCGGGTCTGAGACTGGTGGATGAAGCACATGACTCGCTCAAACATCGTGGGTCACAATGTGAAAAGATAGTCCCCATGTATGTCCACCCTTTATTATATAGGCCCCTTACTCACCTTCCAATTGGATGTTACAGGCATTTTCCGAGACGGACGGGTTACGTCCGACTTGCCAACGGGAAATATGTGGCATCCTCATCCATCAAGACTTCAGACCAGTGGTTGCCAATGAATAGTTTTAGGAAGTTTGAACACGAAGGGCATGAGGCCCTTAAGCAAAGCTAAACGCATATAAGGAGACCTCAATGTCCTTTGAAATAGATGTGACTGTGTTACATGAAACTCACTATGATTCGATCGACGATCACCAACTGCTGTCGGAGCATGTCGATGTTTTTTCAGAATTCGGTAATCGTTGTGTTAGGAGAGTTTCCTTGTTAGTAAGACGCACCTTGTTCGCAAGGGTAAACGTTGTTTACTCGGATGCTGATGGCCGCTGGCCGTGCCCAATGTATCCGTGAAAAGTGCCGCATTTCGAATCGTCGCAGTTTATGCGCCCAATATTGCTCGGGATAGGGTTCTTGTTTTCCATGGGTTGGAGGGGTTCCTCGGTAGTCCAGAGTAGTTATTTTTACTGCTAGATTGGAATACCATCCTAGATCCTAAATAGATAAGGTGGGTGGGCCTAGATGGTCTGATGGGTATAAGATCAGCCTGTCTGATGACTGAATGTGATCTGGTCGACAGGTTTCGTGTCGATAACCTGGGCGAAAGTGGTGGACATGGCTATCTAGCTGACCTTCCGCTCCAAGTACTTACTTGGATCGGTTGTTCATGAGAAGAAGCAAATAAGATTATAGCTCTTGTCTCACGTTCCACTGGTTAGGCCATTCTGACCACAAATTACTTATGGCCAGTTTGAAAATAGAACATAGAACCTATAAGTTAACTGGATACTGTAATTTAAATACCTACTTACTGGAGATACGTGATTTTCGGGACAGGCTAACACTTACTTTTCAAAAGAGATCGGGGGGGGGCGGTAACCGGGAGTAAGTTAACGCCAAATGTGGCATTAAGCGCTTTTCTGTAGAATATAGCAAAAGCCTCACCTTAAATAAGGCTGAAACAGAAAAGCGTTTAGAAAATAAGCTTTTCCGAGCGGTGGAAGGGGGATTCTCGACGCATAAATTTAGCTAAAGGGGGACCTGAAATGTTCGGATAACGAGCGGTATGAAGGTCAAGTAGTCAAGGCTAGGTTAGAAAGAGTGTCAAACAGAGCCGTGAATGTTGATGCTGCATGCGTAGAGCTCAACGATATCGCAATTCGGATGGGTTTATTCGTAATATTCAAAGCCCGGAAAGACACACCCTTTTGTCGGCTTGGGAGATTTGTGAGGGGTTTCGGGAGAATTTTTCGGATCGCTTCACCCAACTTTCAAGACTCCGCGTCGAGGAATTTGGCAACTATTTAGTTGGTTCGCCCCGTCTGGAGGCGGCTCGAGCGGCTAATTGTGATGGGCGCGTTACAGAATGTGAGGTCCTGGTTGCGTAGAAGCAGACAGGCTACGACTAATCTCCAGGACTTGATGGTTTGCCCTAGGAATTGTTCTTGAGGCTGTCGCACATGTTCGTACCTAACGGATGTATTCAACCACTGGTTTGAACAGGGTTTTATCCCTGGTCAAGTCACTAGGGGAGTGATCACATTGCTAAAGAAAAGGGGCAGGCATGTTGGGGGTTTAGATGACTATAGTCCCATAACTCTGTTGAATACAAATTTAAAGATTTTGGCCAGAGTTCTTGCCAATCGATTGCAAGCTGTTATTTGTAAATTGGTTGAAACTGATTAGAATTATGCTGTGAAGGGAATTATGGGATTCAGAACAATTTGTATCTGATACTCACAATCTGAGAGGGGTTAGAAGACGACACGGAAGCCGCGCTGATCAGTTTAGATCAGTCTAAAGCTTTTGATAGGGTCGGCCATCGGTTCTTGGTATCTGTTTTAGAAGCCGCCGGTTTTACACCGGACTTCCGCAGATGAGTCTCCATGCTGTATTGCAACCCGACACCAGTGGTGCAGGTAAACCGGATCCAGTCGGTATCGTTTGCTCTTTCTCGGTCGGTACGTCAGGGGTGTCCGTTTTCTCTTCTTCTCTGCGTTCTTGCGTTGAAGAATTTTTTTCGCAAGCTGAGACAAGTGGAGGCTAGACTGGCTCTACGCGGTATCGCTCTACCTAGTGGTGCGCGAGCCAGGTCTCCGCGTATGCATATGATGTTTCCGTGTTCGTCCCGAGCCGTCGAGACATTTTCACGGTAACTAAGGCACTCAAAAGGTATGAAGATGTTACAGGAACCGTGATCAACCTTAGCAAATCCAATAGTTTAAGGTTGGCTGCCTGGTGTGGCACAGCTGCGCTGCCGGGCCTCTTCAACTGGTCCGATGGCCCGGTTTGGATTCTTGACGTGTGGTTCGGACCGGGTCTTCAGCTTGAAAAGAATTGGTCGGAAGTACAGTCTAAGGTCGAAGCGTCTGTAAGGATTTGGCTTCGAAGGGGGCTTTCCCTTAAAGGTCGAGCTGAGGCGTGCGCCACGTACGTTTTTCCTCTTATCCTTTACCGATTGGCTGTACTACCTCTGCCTGTGGACGGCTTGGCGACTTTGACGCGTACGCTTTTCTCGCTTCTGTGGGAGAAGAAAAAGCCGCAAGTCTGTAGACAGTTCTGTACCAAACGTCCTGATGTTGGAGGCTTCGGCATGCCTGACTTGGCGAGCAATTTATATGCCGAGAGATTAGCATTCCTGAGTAGAAATTTGACAGAGGTGTCTGCGTGGGGCCCTGCGGTTGAGAAGGCTTTTCCCAACCTCATCCCTCACCACTTGCTTTAATGTCGTCGTAAGCAAATGGGTCAATCGCGGTTCTTCAACGAATGCCGAACTGCATTCAGAGTGCTGCCGGGGTCCAGTGACCTCGCCCCGTCTAAGAAAAACACTAAATCGGGAGTTAGGTGAGGGGATCGCTTTGGATCCACTTGGGCAGCGGCTTGGATTGTCGAAGTAGGAGGTTCGCTTTCAGTGATATTGGGCGCCAGGCCAGAGTTATCTTAACAATACTGAGTTTTCTCTAACCTGGCGATTGGTTCGAAATGTAGTACCCCTTAATGGCATACGCTTCAGTATTGGCGTGGGCATGAACTCTTTTTGTCCACGTTGCAAGGAAGATGAAATTGAAACAGCCAAGCACACCTTTTTCAACTGCTCTAAGCTGCTATAATACTGGACGTATGCCAACGAGGTGACGGGTCGCATCATTCTCGAGCGGGTGACGTGTCTGGATTTAGCATCTGTTGTGGCTCAGGGAGAAATGAATCGTGTTTCTTGCAGTTTTAGCCTTAGCTCGTAGTGTTGTCTTCACGCTTAGACATAGGGAGTGGGAGCTCCGCTTTCTCATTAAGATTAAATTTCGTATTTTAAGCATCAGCTTAAAATCAAAATTACTTGTGATAAAAGAAGGTTGCCTTTCTCACTGTTTAGAAGTAGGTGGATACACACCGCTCGTTTATGCGTGTTTGTACGGAATAGCATTGAGTTCGTGTTCCCTGTTTAAGCATGGCACACGCCGACCTAAGGTCTTTCTTTTTTACCATATTTGTCACGAATATTCACGTGTTGAATCAGACCCTCTAGCTAGTAGTACAAATGAGTCATGCCCCCTATCTTTATTTCAGATGTCAGAACTCCTCCAGGATGCCTGCTCCCCGATTTACTTTACCCCGTGTTCGCTCTAATGGTATTTATCCTGGGGGACACCGCCCATTACTTAAAAACCCTACCCTGTATGTTTTGTACCCGAGGCGACGCCGACCCCCACTTAGGGACTGGCTCTCTTGCATTCGGTTGTTCCGGAAGACAGCGAGAAGTTCATACCTTATATAGGTTAGGAGGGTCTTACTGACTTACCATGATTAGCATCTTAATTTGTTCTTTATTTTACATCCTTTTTATTTTTATTTATTTTGGGGAGATTTTTAAGGCTTATTTATTCTCCTACTCCCATCATTATCAATCATTGTAAATATATTTTGTAAATAAATATCATGAAACCATCTGGGAATATTTTAAGTAGATTAGTCCATGAAGTAAATGTGGTATTGTGGTGATTGGAACTAGTTTGTAGAGCATAGACCAGTGGACGAGTCCCGACCCCCACTTTCCCCTCCATACCCATTTTGGCCTTGTGCCACATCTTACAATTTATATATATATATATATATATATATATATGTAAATATTGTGAAGCTAAATAAAGGTGTGTTGCTCAGTGGCCAGAGTGAAGTGCAGAGAGAAAGAAGTGACGTTAGAGCATTAGATTTTTATTTTTCAAGAAGCTTTCTTTTACGGATAGACCAGAGTAATAATTACATGTTTATATTATTGTAAGAATTATAGTCAATGAAAATACTAAAGAACCTTCATTAAACTCATGAACGTACGTAAGTAGCAACTATTTTTACTACTACTGCTATTGATAATGTTGATGTTGAAAATAGACACTTTTTAATCGGTTTTGTTGTTTTTTGGTGAAGGCGATTTCCATATATTTCTGCTATAATAACGAGACAGTTCGCATCAGATTTAATAACAATATATCGCTTAATCACGTAAATGAAGCAGACAATGACCATACTGGTTAAGTTATTAAGTCGTTGTTTACGGGACGATATAGTTAGAAGCAAATATACTTAACATGGAAGTAATTTATCTCCACAAATATTACTACTACGGCGACAACTACTATCTAACATACAATTTTGTCTGCCGGATGTTCCGTGTAAGACCTAAATAGCAATGATTATTACACATCGATATTTGATTCTAAATAACCAATTTTTATTGCGGCGTGTTCTTTACAGTAGAAAACGTAATTCTTTTTAGTTTCTTTCGAAAATATTTATTCCAGTTCAGATTGGAATGTATATTTTCAATTAATGACCTACACATTTGTTTATGGCATTAAGTAAAACATCCTACATTTTTCTGTGTATTTTAACTATACGAAAAACAATTATATATGTTGAAATTAACTATTTTACTACATGTTTTAAAGATTTAACTGTTTACCAATACATATACGTGATATAATTTTCATTTCATACAGATTTAAATTGTTTTTTCGACGATATAAGTTGTTTATTATTATTTCAGCAATATGGATTTCACACTTCATATGATGCCGACTCTTTTCCGGAATCAATGGATTTCTTTTAAAATGTGCTTATTATTATTAATTAAGATTGTCTATTTCAGGAATCTTTAAATATAACCAGTAATACTTTCTACGTTTCTTGGAAACAACACATTAAAATATTCGGCACAGTTAACAAACGATAAAACGGACACCGATTTCTTACTGGTTTTAAACACATTTCGTACAGTGGAGATGAATCCATTGTATATATATTTTTAAATTTTAACTTAATGTTTCTTCTAATTAATAAACGTATTATCAGACGCTGGTGTGTAAACTTAAACTTACTTTCATTTACAATGCTATATAAACAACAAATTGCTTATTGTTGAGGATTCCATATTCGCAGATCCAGCTTAGTGTAGACATGTTATAGAGCCGTGTTTGTGACACTTAAAAGCTAGAGGTGAAATCAGAACGAAAGTCGACGAAACCACGTGACTTCTTTACATAGATGTTCTGTCTCTTTTCTGCTGACACTTCAAGCAGAGGAGACGTGCCCAGGGCACCGTTCACAATGTAGCTAGATTTAGCGAGACGAGCTATCCTTCCATCTATGTGTCTGGTTTCTCTCTCAAACGCGCACGCAAGTAAATCGTTCCCTTGATTTTTGCAGTGACTTGTTTCACTTTTTAATAGACTATTTATATGAATTAACATCGACGTCCGAGTGGTTTTGTCAGTAAAAACCTATGTCTTCGACACGTGTATAATTGTTTAAAAATTTTATACCGTTACCAAGATTATTTTAACTTGATTTTTCATAGTGGAATTTCAACTGTTTTCACTGATTAATTACACGTGGAAAAAAACAGATAGGGAAGAAAAGCACACGAGAAGAGAAAGAGAACCTGAGTGCAATAGATGAATAGTATCCTGGTGTACTTCTGCTCACAGCTGTTTTAGACATTAATATTATTGTTTTATCTCCGATGGTATTGTTTTCGTTTCAAGTAACAGCACTATTCGAGCAAAAGAACTACGATATATCAATTTACATTTTAAAAGAATGAAAATCGCTTCAGACAAGGCATGAAGCCACTTGATGTAAGGAGCTAACGAGAACGAAATATGATTATCTCAGACAGGATATGTCTATTGGTCTTGTCTTGCAAAGACTAAGGCTATAGGTAGGAGGGACACAGTCAGGAAAAAGAGAGTTCCACAAGACTGCAGTTCTTTGAAAGAGGCTACTGGAATAGGAAGCTGTATTGCAATGAGGTATAAAAACAGCAAATTGATGGAAACCACTCGACCAATGGGTCAAATGAGCTGGAAGAAAAGAAGCAGTAAATAGGTCACATAATTGTGAAAGAACAAAACTGAGACTAGCAACATCACGTCTGTGAAGAAGAAGAGGGGCAGAGAAAAGAAAGGATGTAGATACTGAAATGACAGATACGTTTCTGTACACAAGCCGGTCATTGTTTTATTTTCCATACTTTTAAAATGTAATAGTTGTTTACTTATAAAGGTCGAATACGTACAAAATAAAAGCCATTGTATTTCAAGCGTATTTTTTATTGTTGCCTTACATATCCAAAGCAATTATATAATTAAATATGTTTTAATACTTTGCCATTACAGATTGTTCTTGTTTTCAAAAAGAACGGCGAACACATTAAGTTTCATTTTATTTTATTTTAAATTACACGCCATGTAAGGGTTTTTTATTTTATACATTTAAACTATTTTGAATTATTTTTGTTAATTTTCACATGGGTTACTTCTGAGGATACGACATAGGAACGTTCGATCATTTATGTATCAAAGAGAAAATAAACATGTCCTTAACTTTAAGTTGACTATGGAGCATGCTAGGGGATAACACTTCTAAGTTGTGTACATGTTGGCAAAACTCCGAGCGGCTTGAATGAAATTGAAAGTATGGTTAAAACGTGGAGAAAAGGGCCTTGCTGTGTTCATATAATTTATATCTAAGTTTCGCTGGGTTTCATCGATGTAATTTTGCATAGAATTTAATAAATGCCAACGTTTTAATTTTTCACTTCTCTCCTACTTCCATCTCCACCTTGTTGCTTTTTCTTTTTACTATCATCTTAAATGTTCCCAGGACACGTGACGTTCTTATTGTAATTATTGGTCAAGAGTTTAATCATCGCGACCTAATTTCGTATCTTCGAAACAAATCAAGCATATAATGCTATGCAGTACTCGATCATTTACTGGGCAAGTCAAGAAAGATAACTTTTAACTTTTTGGCAAAGAAATCCTAAAAACACACAGGAAAAAATACATGTGCGGATGATGTATAGGAGTATGGTGTGTGAAGAGAATTACAACGTACTGTTGCATACCGGAGCGGAATGTACCGGACATTTCACCTGGTACGAATAAAATGTCAGTTGACAGAGACACGCACCAGGGTTGAAGAAACAAACAAGGTTATTGACCAGTAGTAACACACTTTAGTCAATTGTTGGAAATAAAATAATTTTTAATTGATTTCAAACAACCTGAAAATGGTATACTATCCAAAAGGGTTAGTTGCAGAACAAAATACCCGGCCACTAAATGAACGTTAAAGGGGCGTGACTACATTAACAACTAAGGCTAAATTCCAGAATAAACGTTTACAGGTCGATGCGTTGGTGTCAACAATTATTATATGAACTACCCCGAGATTTAAATCGATAGTTGACTGCCGATCGGGTCAGAAAAAAAAACAAACACCGTAAATTACTGTGCACCATTATTCTTCACTACCACCACTCGTTCACCGCCACTGACAATAAATATATAAAATTATATTTTTAGACATCAATGTTTGTCGCCATTTTTAAAGCAGACCATAAATACAACAATGCTTATTAAATGTAGAAACCTATTCCAAGAGTGCATAGTTGATACGTATGCAAAAATAGAGCATGCGAGGCTATTTTACTTTTAGACTCATCAAATGGACCTAAGAGTAGATCATGACTATTTACTGAAAATATGCACAAAATCTTATCGGCAACCTTTACTGCGGAACCTTGAGATATGCATGAACGTATCGAAGATCTAATGGTCTATAACTTTTACCTGAACTTCAAATTGGCCAAGTTTGTGAATAAACTCCTTCCGAATTAGTCAGACATGCTCGTCATGACATTATAGCAAGAGTTTCCCATCTGAAGCTGACCATCTTTATCCAACTGTAAACGAAGTAAACCATTTTCGAATCAGTAGTAGCTATTTAGGAGAAAAGATGATTGCAACATGCCTATTATCCGGGTTTGACGGGTACAATTTTAGTTCCCCTAGCATTATGCAGTTATCAGAGCAGATGTTTATTCTCAAGTATTCAATCCTGTTTCACCTCATCGCATTATACACGAGATGATTCCTGGACCATGCGGTAATATAACCACACGTTCACTGTGTATTAAAGACAGTCAATGCTGTAAATATATCCTAAACGGTTCTTGAATGTAACTCAATCGAAAGAAAATGGCTATCCACAATATCTGTGACTATATGCGGAGGCTAGGGAATTTAAGACGATCTTTATCACACGTGGCAACATAATTGTTTGAGTGGACAATCAATATAATAGGCACTTATTTTTAATTTTTAATGTTTATATCAATTTACAATATTGTTATAGTGTGAACACAATTATATACATTTGCAAATATGCGAATAAATATAATGGCCAAGCTATCTTCACAATTGAAAGACAGCTTTATGATAAAGTTATGAGATATGACACTGTTTGTTATATATTAACTAATGAAGCTATATGCATCTATGATTATCACACGTTATTTACTTGCAGTCAATCTAAAACATTGGCAAACAATTTACTATTATGAATGTCATTTAACAGATAAAGTTGCAAAAGTAGCTTAAACTACTCTCATGGCATTATTCAAATTGTGTCAAACAGATTTCTTAATGGATCTCGCTCCAGAAAGGAATAAAGCCAATTGGTGCAAGAAGCTGAAGTGAACCTAAAATGATTAATGCAAATACTACAGATCCATATTGATCTTTGTTTTGAAAAGATAAATGCTATAGTTATAAGGAAAACAGTCAACGGGAAGAGAGTTCTATAAGCCCGCAACTCTTGGAAATACGCTATAGGAATATGAAGATTTAGTAAAACGAGGCGCTTGAACAACGAATTAACCAAGACCACTAGACTAACGATTTTAACAATCTGGAACAAACAAACGAGAAAATATTCAGACAATTAATTTTACATGTATGCTTTTGTACGCTTCAGTTCCCATATTGCACACTAAACATAATGTCGTCAAATGACAATTACATGGCAAGAAAATTCCAACATATTCGACTATTAGAAAAACAGAAGCTTTTGGCAGGGTGAACACAATGCATCCAAATCAATTTGAATGCCTTTCTTTGGGCCTGAGTATACATTAGAGGACTGCAGGGCTTTAATGACTTAAAAAAATCAGTGATCTGGTTATGAATATATTCAAAGTTCAATGTAGTGCACGTGGACTATATAAGGTTTACAACAACGGAGATGCTACGTTGCATAAATAATTTATATCTGAATGGGCAAGCCTGCGATTTTGTTTTGTAATGATTTTGAATACATATACAATTTCTATTCAAAAACAACCTTGTGATGCACGAAAAGAATTAGTTATTGAGTTTTTTGTTCTTTGGGAACACAATCAATATACCATTTCCTTGATTAGATCTCCAATATTGCCCTGGTTTCTATCGAATATATTTTTCTGAGATAAATAAGAAAACACTGACAGAAGTCCGGCCTTGACTCACACTATAAAAGTAATGCATATCCTGTCATTAGTGTATGAACGGATAGTTAGTTATTAATCACCTGAGTAAGTGTCAATTGTCCGGGATGGCATCGAACAAATTAAATAATGGGCATAATTACGTATTTCGTACCGTACTGAATGGTGTAGAATATGAGGAAGCTGCGATCATATTCAATGATTCATCCGGGGGTACAGGAAAATATTTTTGTGATTAAGTTAATTCTTGTAAATGTTAGAAGAGATGTTAAAAGTAGCTGTAGGTGTTGCGTCATCGGATATTACAGTCACTTATTCTTAAGAAAAGACGATAATCCAATTTGCCAAATACTCAGGGTTTGGGATTCAGCTAATGTTTTAAAAAAAGTGTTATTTCATCTTATTAGTTGAATGTGCAATGGCATATTACAAGAAATAATCCGGATCTCTAGATAAAATACTGAATGATCTCAATAGATTTAATACTTGATGGATGGTACCCAAGTTTTATAACAGGTGACTTCCAGTAAATACTACAAATTGTTCCACGTAGATATCCTGATGTGAGTTCAATGCTGCGCGTTCAACTGTTATTTTTGTGGACGTATAGCAAGACCGTAATGTTATATACAAATATAACAACAAATCTTGATAGCGACTTAAAGGCTGATGAGTTATCCCCCTACTTCATAATATAAGTCATAAAAAAATTGAAACGACTCGTAATGGAAAGCTTGTTATTCCCCTTGTATAGTATCAATAACTTCATCACATCAGAATAATATATGGATCACGAATGGCTAATTTACAGTGAAATTCCAGCTCCTAAAAATGTCATGGTACATGTCACCAATTAACAACTACTTGATTAGATTACAGGTGAGTAACAAACTTTCAATTTTCACGATTAAAACCAGGTTGTGCAATATCATACAACATTCTATTAATTCGTTACAATTCCCTTGTATGCAAACACACGTTTAAATAAAAAGCTTGATGCCGAATTGTGTTACTCCGGACGTATTATCCTCCACGAGACTTGTGTCAAATGCATTCAACCACATGCAATAGAAGCTGTCATACAAACTGGTATGGCAAAAGGCAAACTCATATTCCTTCCCGAATTCGCATTATTTTATCAAATCTTGTAATTTCATTTAAAAAGGTTTAAGTTCTTAGGTAAAGTGTGTTTTGTTATGATAATTAACAAATCCAAACGACCATCTTGTGATGTAGTTACTCTCAATCTAATTCGCTTTTCTTTAGCCGTGGGCAGTATTATGTAAGATTTACAAGGCTATGGTCGGCACAATTCCTATATATATATATATATATATATATATATATATATATATATATATATATATATATATATATATATATATATTGACACCAGAAGATGTACCTTTCTTATATACAAGAGATCTGCGCTTATAACTTTGAAAGCGAGGCTTTCGTGGGAAAATATGTAACACGATTTACTACTGCATCTATCGAGGTATTTTTGTGTTATGTTTTAGATATGTTCTTGTTTGTATCTGTATGCATATATGTCTATAAGCTTAGTAGATGTTTATCTTTTTGTCTGAAGTGTGTGAGCGTTTGCTTGTAGTTGTACATTTATTTCTCTATGTTTGTGTATATTTTTTATTGGTGATTTTACACTGCATTTATAGACGTGTCATTGTCTGTATTTTGCTTGATTTCTTTAATCTGTAATGAAGTGTATTCGTGGTTGTTCAAATGTATGCGAATGGGTCAATGCATGTGTATAGCAAAAGGTAGATTTATTTTTGTTTATATAATTTATTTGTGTCCGATTCTCTATTTGTGTGTGGTATGTGCGTGTGTATATGAGTGTATGGTGTCTTTTTTAACCAGTACGTATGTATATATCTGTTAACTATGTTTATATGCTAGACTGTTATAATGAAATGGTAATATTGTCTATGCTTATTTGACATGGTGTGTATATGGTCTTATAAGTGTATTTAATTTAGTCAGTTTGTGTAGATGTACTATGAGTTTCTCTTGCTTTTTTGTAAAATATACTTTATTACTGCGTTTAAAAAAGTCTTTTAATATGATAATATCGACCAGATGTTCATTTTATACACGTGGGTGTATTCACGTTTATAGGAAAAATATTAAATATTGCTATCACTCAACATAAACTTTAGAGTTTGCCATGACGACAAAGAGGTACTGCTAAGTTTTGCGAATGTATTTTATATCACGTTCGTATGTTTTTTATATTTGCGATGCGTAAACTGTAATATCATCTTTTCTCCATGCGTGTAGTTGACTCCCTGGACACCAGAAAAAATGTTTACATTGGATAAAAAGGAAAAATGTTTTTTGTCGCATATTAAAAGGTAATTTATTTGCCTTCAGATTTTCATGATAGCATATTATATTTGATTACAACGTTGGGGGAGATTCAACTAAGTTGTCATTGGATGTTGCAAGCATTTAATTTCCGCCTGCATTTATTCTCATATTCATTGGCCTTGAAAGAGTCCTATTTCTTGCAGATTTTTGAGTGAAGTTGAATTACGTTTCAAAAGGGAATTGAAAAACTGAAAAATAATTTTATCTTCTTTTTTTCTTCTACCATCACTTTAAAAAAAAAAAAATAAATACGAATAATCTCTATATTTTATTTTTCTCACTTGATCACTTGGTGTTTTATGTTTCAGTTGAAAGAGTTCTAAACGTAGGCACACGAAATATAAATGGCAAAACATCGTTATGATTTTCATTCGTAATTTTATATATAACGATTCATAATTAGTATCATTTGGATAATTTGGACTACTATTCTCATCATTAGTATTATATTCACAGGTTTTTTTAGGCGATATAACCTCAGACATTCTTCGCATGCGTTTTTCTTTATTTCAGAACCTTGTAGTCGAACTTGAAAATCTTTATGTTGGATTCAAGAATCTGGCCGGAATTTCGAACGGATCTCTATATTTAATCAATGGGAGGAATATTCTCATGCACTCAGCCAATGTTACTTTTATGTTATTAGTTTTTACTAACTATTCTAATGATTTCATTTCCAACCCATATCAGACAGTGACTTTGAAGTATTTATCAGTGTACTAAACTGTTAGCTATGAGTCGACATGAGAAATATCTGTCTCTATGGATTCAATAAAGGGTTGTTCAAAATTCTCTCCAGATCCCCTTTTCAACTAGAAGGTTTCCAATTTAAAAATAATATGCACGTGGATGAGAATGTATTTAGAACAAAGTCGTAACAGATCAATCGATCTACGAATACGCTAGATAAAACAAAGTCGTAAATAACAAACGCGGTATCTAAAACTAAGTCGTAACTAACCGATTGATCAACAAACACGTTATCTAAAACTAAATCGTAACAGAAAGATTGATCAACAAACACGTTATCTAAAACTAAATCGTAACAGATAGATTGATCAACAAATACGTTATCTAAAACTAAATCGTAACAGATAGATTGATCAACAAACACGTTATCTAAAACTAAATCGTAACAGATAGATTGATCAACAAACACGTTATCTAAAACTAAATCGTCACAGATAGATTGATAAACAAACACGTTATTTAAAACTATATCGTAACAGACCGATTGATCAACAAATACGTTATCTAAAATTAAATCGTAAAAGACCGATCGATCAACGAACACGTTATTTGAAACTTAATCGTAACAGATCGATCGATCAACGAATACGCTATTTAAAACTCAGATTTCAAATACCGATTGATCAACGAACACACTATTTAAAACTAAGTCGTAACAGACCGATCGACTAACGAATACACTATCTAAAACTAAAACAAAACAAACCAATCATTCAACGAATACGTTATCTAAAACTAAGTCATAACAGACCAATTATTCAACGAACACCCTATCAGTAACTAAATCGCAACAGACAAATCGACCAACGAATACGCTATATGATTGATTTCGAGAAGACAAATTATTGGGTCTTTATTATTTTGAATTAAGAAATAGAAACAAAACTTTGATTCAGTTTAAAATTTCACTCTACGTTTGAAACAGCATATGTATCGGTATGTAACACATGTTCGAAATCACTAAACTTTGACGATCGTTAAAATGTTCGTTATTTTCTTTAATTGTAAGCTCATACTAAGCAATCAAGTTTTGAACTATAATGTGTTAATTATATGTGATGCCAATTTATGGAAAATCGTTGAACTAAGGGGTAGTCCTCAATTCAGGAAACGTGCTTGATGGCTTGAGGAGACAGCACACTATTTTTCATTGAATATTTGGTCAGGTTTTACTTCAAGTAAAAAGTATCCTCATGTCAGAGTCTCTGACAAACTCCTGTACAGAGAGACCGAATACACCCGAGGGTGGTGTCTAGTAGGCATTCAAGCCCTCGCCCGTATATAAATTGCGCGCGTGTGTGTGTGTCGTTACAATAATTAAAAAAATCTGAATGCTCCTATAGGTTAATGCGGTAAAGAGTACGTAAACTATTTTATTTATTAAGGAATGATGCTGTTTTAAATACTTATGCATACAAATGACAATTCTATTTGTACACTAAAGTATATTGATTTCCTCTCGGTTTCTATATATTTCTTTACTAATAGTCGATATTATTAAAGCAAAATTCATTAACTATTATTAAATATTTAATACTTAAATACTTAATAATTCATTATGGATTTAATAAACGTTTTCAGATAAAAAAAACATTCACGAACAGAAAGTAGTTAGCAAGAAATCGTATTAATAGAAAGTACAGAAGTAATGGGTTGACAGAGGCTGCTTCCTCACTTCGCTTGTATTTCTATTTCCATTGATTGGGCAAAACGAGCTAATTCATATAGTAGAAAAGAGTCCATACAGTGACGGAATACGACAGACAACCAAAACATTAAATGAAGTAAATAATATCATTAAAAGAGAGTTGATTCTAGAAAAGGATAAACGATTAACATTTAAACGTAGTTCTGTAGTATAACAAGACCTGGAAAACAACAGGTAACATATAAGTGATATTGTACAAGTTATGCACGCCGCCTGGATTATGATGTCTTCCGATTTTCAGAATTCTATTTTCACGCCATTTTATATATATATATTTTTTTTTTCAGAATTTTATTTTATATTTTATATAGATTTATTTTATATAAATTTATATCTATTTTATACGTATATTTACGTATTTATTTATATTCATTTATATTTATTATTTATATTTATTATTTATATTATTTATATTTATTTTACTATTTATTTATTTAATTTAAATATTTATTAATATTTATTTCACATATATTTATTTAACATATATTTATTATTTATATTTATTATTTATATTTATTTATATACGTATTTATTTATATTTACGTATATATACGTATATATATATACGTATTTATACGTATTTTATATATAGATTTATTTCATATAGATTTTCAGAATTCTATTTTCCCGCCATTATATATATATATATATATATATATATATATATATATATATATATATATATATATATATATATATATATATATATATATATATATATATATATATTGGGCAGCATTCTTCTTCGGGACATATCTTGTTAGATCGTACAGACAACTTGAGTCAGCATATATTTTCTTTGATCCTTTCTAGATGGCTTATTAATGTTCAAGTTTCGGGCTGGAACTAGCAGATGAAATTTCCGTACTACTTGGGTACACTGGTACTTACGGTTCTTTTCTGTTGGGTATAGACTTTTAAATGTTTAATGATGGTTTGGGCGGAGACAGTTACCGTCAAAACTATCAAAATTTAACGAAATATACCTAGAAGAATATGAATATATGTATATATATGTGTATCAATCATACGATGTTCGAACTCATATCCTCCTTTGATAGATCAAAGGTTTCCGACGTGTACAGACACACAAAAGATTATTAGTTAGCGTGAGCAAGGTATTCTTAGATATATAGTGAAAGAGAAACATACGAAGTGGATAACATAATGCGGAATATTCTGCAAGATCAATCGGTTAAACAAAGTAGTGAGGGATAGGCGACTTTGGTGAGGTTTAAATATGATAAATCGTATTCTGCAGTAAATGAGGAAACGTTTGATTTTATATTTATATACACCCCACACTCCCCCCATATATATATATATATATATATATATATATATATATATATATATATATATATATATATATATATATATATATATATATATCAGAGGTAGAGGCGCCGACTGTAATCTCGACGGTTGAGTTTCAATCCCGGCTTGAGACACTAGCTGATCTAGCTGCACTAAAGACCTGTGATACAGCGAAACACTCTGTATGTGGATGACTATATAAATCTCCCTTTCTTAGGTAGAGCTTATTTGTAAGGATATCGCCAACGGTCATTATCTTAAAGTCATAGCTCATTGTGTAAAACTAATTCGAGCTCCCGGCACTTGACAATTGAGCTACCGGTTACATTCAGTCAATGTCGTATGATAGCGCAGGGGTAAAGGCGTCGACTGTTAGCTCGACGGTTGAGTTACAATCCCGGCTTGAGCCACTAGCTGGTCTAGCCGCACTGAAGAGCTGTGATACAGCGAAACAGTCTGTATGTGAATGACTATAATGAACATTTCTGAATACGTTCGTCGAACAGACTCGACGTGTCTTCTATCTGTGCCCGCTTCTAGGTACATATAGATCTTAATTTCCTTTAATTACGTGACAGTTTCCGTCGGCAACTGCTTGCAGATTTTAGGCTGACTCTCTGAACCAGGTTTGCTCCTTCCGACCGTCTGAAATTTTTATTTTCCTGCACTGATGAGAGCAATAAGCTTGACACGCTAGTGTCTGTAGGTATTAATAATTTAATATTTATTTATGGATATTATACTAAGCCCCTTTTAGAATTAAAGTTGAGCACTCTCAGTGATGTTAAAAATAGACTGTCAAATGCAAAGTTTCGAATACATTCGTCGAACTCTCTCGACTTGTCTTCTATATGTGACCGCTTCTAGGTAGATATAGATCGTAATATCCTTTTATTACGTGACAGTTTCCGTTGGCCGAGTGGACGTTGCGATTGCTTGCAGATTCTAGGCTGCCTTCCGAATGTCTGAAATTGTTACTTTCCTGCACAATAAGCTTGAAAAGTTAGCGTCTGTAGTTATTAATAATTTAATATTTATTTATAAATATTATATATATATATATATATAATTATTCACAGACAGACTATTTCACAGACAGAACACAATGGGGGAGAAGAGGAGGAGGGAAAGGTGGAGGAGGAAGTCAAAGGAATGTCTTATTAACAATCGTCGTATTGCGCTTAGTTCTGTTCAAATAAAATGTTTTTGCAATGACGGTATTAATGTTAAAAACCCGGGTCTCTGAACAATTCTGTTCTTATGCCGCTGGATGAGACAAGACTCAATAAGAGGACGGTCTTTAACATCGTGCATATATTTTATCGAACTGGCCATACGTGTGTTGAAATGATGACTGTAGGAAATCATGTGGGCACACAACGCGTTCGAGGTATCACCGTTTTATATTGCACGGTTATATTCATAAAGTATTTTATTCAAACGAAGCTGAGTTTCACCAAAATATATTTTCCCATAATCAGCACATGGTATAGTATATATTTCTGCTTGCGTAGGAGCTGTGGACACTTAATTTTTGTTTTGATGTCGTTTTAAAATGTTTTTTATAGTGAGACGATGGTTAATGAACCGTTCCTTTGACTTCCTCCTCCACCTTTCTCTCTTCATCTCCTCCTCCATTGTTTGCTACGAACGCCTCAATTTGTTTTTGCATGTCTACTATGCTCACGTTCATATCTTTCTTTCTTATATTTAAACCTGCTGGGTCTTTGTCTGTTTTTGACAATGATGTCAAATACTAATACACATCTTTTCTTTCTTTCGTTCTCTCTTTCTTTCTTTCTTTCTTTCTTTCTACTATTCCTGACTTTTTTGTTTACGTTTTTTTTTCGACGGGTCTCGTACAATTTGAATTTCTGTTCATGAAGGTTTTTATTCCAACTGAGGATGGTTGCTTTCTAGCAACTGAAATATCTTGGTAGAGCTTTCATGTGTTTGAGTTTATATTTTTGTTAGTTTATTGATTCGCTTATCCTCAATTCTATTGCATTTTGTCTGAAACATTGTTTCTATTATTCCTCATATATATATATATATATATATATATATATATATATATATATATATATATATATATATATATATATATAGTGATTATATATGTATATATATAGCTATTGGATAATAAAAAAGGAAAACCAAAAGAATATTTATGTATTCATCAACGTTTGGTCTTTATTGTCAGACTTCTTCAGGATGAGATGATATGTTGGAAGTAAAACCATACACGTACAACCATTTTCTGCCAGCAGGCGTAGAGTTTACAGTCGATATTAACGATAAAATCAAAATATAAAGGCAAAATTAGATGCTGGCAGTGGTAGCAATAAGACTGTAGAATTATAAGGAAGTTGGAGAGGTGAATATAGTGCAAATGGTAAAAAAGTGGAAGGCGAGTCGTGGTGCAACCAGGATTAAGTTGATTTTAAAATAGGAGGGGGAGAAATGCTATTCAAATCAATTCATTAATTTATCTTTGAAAGAGAAAACAAAAACGTCGTGGTCAAAACATTGTTTGGGCTATATACCGAACAAATCAGGGCTCGGTAGGGTGTTCACATATGACACCCCTATACATATGAGCACACAAACACATATTTACGTTAACATATAAATACACAAACATACACATGTGAAAAGTCTTGGCCTCGTTGTGAAACCAGAAAAAGAAAAAAGGAAAAAGGAAAAAAATGTGGGTAGGAAAATATAATTTCTGTGCGTCGTATGTGGGTGCAAAGTTAAAAACAAAAGCTATGAGAACAAACAAAGAACAGTTGGAACACATACATTGAAGACATTGCAAAGGCTGCAGCAAAGAATGTGGGCTTCTTCTACCGTGCTAGTAAACTCCTCACACCTGACATTATCCTGTATCTCTACAAAGCCACCATCCGCCCATGCATGGAGTATTCATGCCACATCTGGGCTGGTGCATCAATCTACTAGTCTCTCCCACCTTGACAAGGTCCAAAGAAAGAGTCGCCAACCTAATAGGCCCCTCACTGTCAACGAAGCTCCAGTGCCTGTCCCATCGCCGCAATGTAGCATCCTTGTGCTTGTTTTACAAATAATTTAATGGCCTCGCGATGTAAATTCACTTAACAAACTCGACCATCAACGAAATCCCATTCATACACTGTGGAGGTCTCCAGAGTCCGGAGAGCTTTCTACTCCAACAGCTTCTTTCTTCGTGCTGCTGGCCGCTATAACTCCCTCCCTGCCACCTGTTTCCCCGACAGTACTTACATGCAGAAATTTAAAACTCATATAAACAGACATCTCGCTGTGCAGCTCCCAAATTAGGTTGACCCCCCAAACTTTCTCCCTTTTTTCTCAGTAGCCCCTTACGTCTACAGATGCGGCCTGCCTTGTTTGAGGTGAACTATGTTAACATTTTTTTTTTAAGATGGGTCAAAATCCCTAAGTGGATTGATCATGTTAGGCTTTAACGAAAAAAGGGAGAGAACTGAAATAGTATGTATTTATTTATATATTTATGTGTGAATGTATTTATTTATCATTTAAATAATTATATATTCACTATTAACTATTTATTAATTATAAGAATATTTATAAGCGTATAAACACATGCAAATGTAATATCCATATATGTATACATATGTACATGCATACCGATATATGCAGCTATAAACATGTGACAAACAACATAGTTACCTGACAATACACTAGGAGAAAATAGAAAATGTGAAAGTTTAAGAAAGAAAAGGGAAAAGATACATCTAAAGATGTTATCAAAAATATTTTAAAGATAGTGGATTTATAATTATTTACTACAACGTACTGGTTTCTATAATTTATCCCCGGTAATTAGCAAACTCATGTCACATTGTTCTACTTACGTCTCGCTCAAATATCTATATGGATTATATGATTTCAATTAATTACTTACATATATCATGCTATTAGTTGCTCGTATACATGCATGTGCATATTTATATGTTTACTCACGTGTATACAAAAATATTAAATAATTATAAATACAATATCTTTAAAATATATAAATAAATAGGTAATATTCCGACTTTTGTCGTTAAAGCCTTACATTTTCTATCCACCTGTGGATGTAGACCTTTCTTAAAATATAGACAGAGCCATACTTTGTTTCTTCTCATAGCTGTTTTAACCTCTTACCCGTATACGTCGCACAAAAATTATATCCCCCCCTTTTCTCTTTTTTTCTGTTTCTGGTTTCATAACGGGCAAAGACTTTTCACATGTGTATGTTTATGTATCTATATGTTAACTTGAATATGTGTTTGTTTGTTCATAAGTATAGGGATACCATATTAGCCCTGCCCATGTTTGCCCGTATTCCCCAACCATAACCTCCCTTCACCTCCTACATTCTTCTAACACATAAGCCAAACAATCTTCGACCCGGCGTTTCGATTTTCTTTTTCAAAGATACATTAATAAATTGATTCAAATTGCATTTCCCCTCCCTCCTCCTTTAATATGTAACTAAATCCTTGTTGAACCACGGCTAGCCTCTCACTTTGTTCAATTTTCACTATATTCACCTCTCTCACTTCCTAATAATCTCACACACTTATTGCTACCACTGCCACCATCTAATTGTTTTTCATATTTTGCTTTTCTTTCTAATATCGGCCATAAGCAAAAAATACGCCGTATTACTGTTTGCCTGTTTTTTGTTTTTTGTTTTTTTGGCAAATAATTTGTTTTGCGAAACAAATAATAAAAATTAAATTGAAATATATTACATTTTTAAAACATATATTAATAAAGAAACTGTTTTTCTTTGATATTTTTAAATATTAAGTAATTAATAAATAATAAAACATGTTTTTGTGATGGTATTCAAATATATTACGAATTTACTTATTAATTCACAAACAATAAAATCAAACGAATGGAAATATACTACATTTTGTTTTCATTTTTATATAACAAATCTAACCCCATACACATTGACCGTTGGTTTTTACTGCAAATGCGATACACGTAATGGTTGTAAGTTTATCGGAAGTTTGGACAGTTTTAAGGCTATTTCGACTTATTCAGAAATAGTATGAATGATTAATTGTGACGTGGGCATGAACCAAAATTAAAAATAAAGATGAAAATCTGGTAAAATCGAACGGGCGAAAATAAAAGAGTTGCATTATTTTTGTCCTAACACCGATCGAAATATGTGACGTAAGATTTAGACGCTATAAGCGAGTTGATATGGTAAGATAACTGCTTGAACAAATAAAGAAAAAAAAACATTGTAGAGGATATTCTACAATGGCTTATTAAAATAAATATTTACTACAAAATCCTAACAGTACAATAAATTAAAAAGTAATCAAGTTATTAAAACACTAACAAAAAAAATTGAATACATTAGTGGGTTTTCGAAAAATATACTGTTTAATTAATTTATTCAAAGTACAATAGATTTATAAACAAACATCCTCCATGGGATATATTTAAAAAAAAAGTAATTGTATTAAATGTATGTCGGATTAAATTTAAAAGAAATATGAATCAAACAATTGGCTCATCTTCAGGTAATTAGACACTAGATCAGATGTGGGTTCTGATGAAAGTGCTTTTGTGGAACAGACCGGATCCGAACCCGGCACTCCCAGGTCCTCAGCCGCGTCGTTAACCACATACACACCGTCACACACGTTTATTGCATTATCAATAATATACTCCCGCTGTCGCCTATTTTCACTAGTCTAACACAGAACTCGATAAGTTCAAGGCCTGACAAATCTATATGGTTTTTATAAAGTACCAACCTTAAAATAACCCATGCAAAACGTTTGTTTAAACAAGGTATTAGTTTACAAATTACAGTTATTCCAGTGAAGCAACTTTTGAACATTTTCCAAAACATGAAAAAAAAATTGCAATTTGGTTGTTGATAAAGCATATTTTCTTATAAGAAAACATACAGTCCAAGCGAAGTGATGGCTTATTAAGTGTTAATTGGCCGCTGTCACGTCGAAAACCACAGTATGCTAACATTAAACATGGTCGCACGGACACAAACGATACTAAATGCACAGGTCGGCCAAATTCACCATTTGTCCCGGAAAACATAAAACAGTCCACAAACGCGTTTTGGTAGATCGTAAAGTAGGAGCTAATCCTTAGGTAATGCTTTAAATGAACATATATAAGATCTCAATACATAATAAAGATGAATTGAAATTTAATTATTGATAAAAATATATATACATTGAGAAATTGATATACATTGAGAAAATAAATTAATCAAACACCTCAACGATATTTTATTTATATTCAATGCAAAATAATACATTTTAAATTGACGTAAAAAGTTAATTCGGAACTTAACTAATTAAATACGTTTTTATAAAGTGAATAAGTGAACATTAAAAATGTATTATTTGGATTATTCGAACTACTATTCTCATCTTACTTATTACTTTCCACAATGTTTTGGCCGATATCACCCCTGCTTTCTCCAGCTGCATCCCCTTGAACTTGGTAACTTTTATGCTAAACTCATGACCCTTTGCACAATTCGAACTAAAGCCTGTAATGTTGTTCTAGTTCTGTCTGCCATTATCGGGTAGACGTGTTAAGTAATTTTTGTTTTATGCTTAGTTATTTACGCCTGTAGTCGGGATTGAACCTCCAGAACACTCTCGCCACGAACTGATTTTTACTCAACACATTCATGCATTGCACGACATGGGTACTTAGCGCAACGGAGAAATCCGTTGAGTAACAACTAGCGTCATTACAATGGAAACAAGTATGGCCTAATCCCAATGGAAATTATGTAACAAAAAAAGAGTGAACTAACAGCAATATGCTTCTGGACTTGTTGGAATACGATTTTCATGTATAACTAATTTGTGTAAATTTCAAAATGGTGTCTTTTAGTCTTGTCCAGGATGGTTATTACATAAAGTATCCCTGCTTATTGTGCTACTGTGATAGCATGGTTACAGTAGATAACTGGCTCAAAAATAGTCTCCTAAGAAACGGTTTCATGTCTTGTTATAAAAACATATCTGGTTGATACAAACAACGTTAACTTTCCTCAACTGCATATACAACTTGTAATGAACAAATTTCTAAGAACTCTTAGTCACCATTAAATATATATTTAGTATCTCTCAAGTATGAAAAGAAAATGCAGAAATATTTGCTGGGCCCTCGATAATTACTGTTCTCCTTTATCAATAATTTGTTGCCACAAGAAATGTAAGAAGAAACTAACGCTTGTAATATATTTTCTGGTGTAGTATTTAATTTCCTTAGGAAGAGAAAAGCTGACAGCTACCAAAATATTCTGACGAAAATATGGTTGAATTTGAAAGCACATGAGTATAGAATGAGCATAATGATTATTTACACAGTCACTTGGACTAGTTTCCAGATAACTGTGACGATGAGCCCGGAGGCGAACGCGAACGCGAACGCTTGCATAAATTACATTTACATAGTGAAAGAACGTTTTTTAGAAATATGCGACTCAAGCACGATGACAAATTATAGCTGGAACTTTGTGAAAGATTTTCCTGCGGCAAATATCTTTAAATATATATATATATATATATATATATATATATATATATATATATATATATATATATATATATATATATATATATATATATATGTTCTAGAGTAGTAATAAGAATACATATTATCATCCTGAAGAATGATGCAAGGCGGGTTTGCAAAAAAATAGGACTAGTATGGTGAATTACAACGTAATGTTAAAAAGTAATGTAGAATAGAATTTTCCAAATAAAATTCGTAACAGCTACGTGTCCCGGCAGTGACGTCCTCGAAACAAGAAGTAGCGAAGCTGATGTTGCAAATAGAAAGAAAGGATCGGTCTCTTCCGACTGAACCATAACAGATAACAGTTGGGCTTTTAGATAGCTGGTTCCATCACCTATGAAGGGGGGTGTGGGGTTGTTTTATGTGTATAAAAATATACCCTGAAGAATGAATGCAACTCCAAAAAGGTTTTAAAGCCACAATACATTTGTGATGTTTGTTAATTAATAACGTTGATGAAAACTATTATTCCGAAGAAAATAACAACAGAGGGGAAAAAGATGGAAACCTTCCCTGCAGCCTTACTACTATAACTACATTATACGATTCTGCCGACGAAGTAAACGCGCCATCGGGATTGAATAACATCCTATCTATGCTAATTATGTGGATTAAATTTTTGCTACAATAGCACTTAATTATGTGGATTAAATGTGGATTAAATTTTCCCTTGTCAAAAGTTATATTATATTTTCTCTTGTTCAAGTATTACTAATTATTTTTGTTTTTCACTTATGTGTACACATCTTCATGTCCTGCAAAAATCTAGGTTATTCTAGTTAAACACGTGACTGTAAATGATGCCAGATTTTCATTTAGAAATCCAAATATGGGTAATATGCATTGAAACACAATTTTTAGTAAAATTTGTTAGATAAAAAATGTTAAAATCAGAAATTGACAATCAGTGTTTATCAAAAACTGTCCTTGATTACTTTAGACCGCTTATATTTTGGCTGAATTTTTAATTGTCCAATATTGTAAATATTTCGTCAAGAGACTAAAACAAGTTTCTTTTATCAGTAAGGTTAAGTTTGAGTGATAAGGTTGTAAAATCGCACGTAATCACATAAAAAAGTTAAATGTACACCCCAAAACTTTGTTTTGATTATTTTTGATTAAAAAACATTTAAATTAATTATTTGTAAAAACAAATCCAATTATAAAAACCAGTTCAATTTTCTTTAAAGAAATGGTAAATAAAAGAAAATATCCGACCTCACATATAATCGTTAACTGTTTTCCGATTGCAAAACCGGAAGCCGTAGCGAAATATAGTCTTTCTATTAAGCCGAAAAATTGTGTTGACCACTTCTATTAATGGGAAACTTAATGGAAATAAAAATGCAATAGCATAAACCATGACAACATTTCAAAGAAATATAAATTGAAATGTTAAAAGAATTTCGAAATATTCCATTTAATAAGGAAGAAAGCGACGCAAAAATCAAAATTAAAATCAAAACACTCCTGGAAAATGTCTGGTAAATATAGTCCGATTTAAATAATTTATTCTATTGGTCACTTAAAGGTGAAGTTGGTGATTGATTGCTTGTTGCCAACGGCGTTTTATGTTAGCTTCCATTGAGGGATTAGGACACATTTTCTATTTAACATCTTATTCAAAATCAACATTGCACCATTCGTCATAATCCCAGACAAATCAAGTAGTCTCATTGCAAACAGTATTTATTGAAGGACGTCTTCACGGTCAACCATAAATTTTCAGAAATAGTGTTTACGATATATATATATATATATATATATATATATCAAAAATAAGTTTTTAGCCGTCATTTATACACAGCAGAATTAATGCACACATACACACACACATACATATATATATATATATATATATATATATATATATATATATATATATATATATACTAAACATAAATATTTGAATATTAGCTAAAAACAATTCATATATGCTACCCATAAGAAACGCCATAATCAGAGATGGACCTCACTGCTATCAATAAAGAAGCATTCTTCTTTTCATATCCCTAGTGACAGCGGTACTCTCTTAACAATAATGCCACTGCTTCAACGGGTTTCAATCTTAAGGATAATAACTAAATCAGACTTGTTTAAGCCGACTTGTACCGAAAAGAATTTCAGGAATAATAAAAGTTGTCCCAACTATATACATTTTGAACGTAACAACTTACTATACATAAAGGATAATAAGAGAGTTATCATTTATTTACAATGTAAATGTTTCGTCATGATATATATATATATACGTATATATACGTATATATACATATATATACGTATATATATATATATATATATATATATATATATATATATATATATATATTTAAACTTAAGCATGTTTACATGTTTATAAAATGGTATTTTATATACGTTTCAACACAGCTGCTAGGTGTATAAAGTGTAAGTGTGAACTATATTTAGTTTAATTTAGTTTTTAAGAAACAGGGTTAAACAGGGTAGAAGATTTTCGTGGAAATTCAGTTAACTCGGATTTTTTTAGAAATTTTTACAATAAGTATAAGACATACATTAATAAATATTCCTCAAATGTATGTTTCTTTGGAGTATTCTAAAGTGTTTTAAGAGGGCATAATATGGGCATAGCCCTCATATTTAACAATTCAAATATATCAGATTTACATTGAATTCAATCCATAGTCGTAGACTGTAGACATTCTCTAGAATGAAAATTATGTAATAGGTTTTGAATGAAAATTAGAATAAGGTTTATAGAGATATGGTTTAATGTGATTATAACTTAATTTTAATCTTTGTAAAGGACATAAAATAGTGCATATCAGCTCTGTAGGGGAATTAATCTAGCATATATATATATATATACATATATATACATATACATATATATATATATATATATATATATGCATATGTATACGAGTGTGCTACAGATAAATGTTAAACAGTCATTTGTTTGTCTTAGCCCTTAGTAAATTACATATCTACATATCTACCATATAAAATACAGATGGGATAAAAATTACCCCGTAAATGATATTCGAATTGTGTAATTCATTAAGAAATGCTAAAGTAAATTGCACCATATGTGGAAGTTCCGGAAGGTTTAATGGTACTTAGTGTCTATATGATATATTTATTTCAATGATAGTAATAATTATTTCGATATCAGTTAAAATCATAAGCACGTTGTGACAGGTCCTATTGATACTAGTATAGTAAGCAGGTGTATTTATTGGATCTTCTGTAAAGATTATTGTGCAAATCATAATGAAAAGTTGGGTAACCGCAATTACAGACTTGTAATAATGAATGGCAATAAGATATTGCGTGTAGTTATAGTTCATTTCTATTGTACTGACAACCCTGATATTGTGAGGAAACACTTGTATAAAAACATGATCCTACTAATATAATGACAAAATGGCGATCCAATAAAATATATTAGTAAAGAGACGATAACTTATCCAAATGTAAGCATATGTAAATAGGTTGTAGCAACTCAAGATACGGATCATTCCTGTAGTAAATGGTACGCTTGGTTTGAATTTTAAAAACTGCCAAATAGACACGATATACTCGAAACCACATACTTTTTTAAAAATGATAAAACATTGTTTTTAACCGATCTATTAGGCATAATTGTAAAAGTATTTGCTAATTGATCTGAAACTGGGGTTCAATCTGCGGTCGTCATACAGAAGACTCCAAAGATGTTACTTGATTCCTTCCTTTCAGAATACTCAGTATTGAGGATCAAGGGTAGGTAAAGTAAGGTGGGGATCAAGGGTAAGTAAAGTAAGGTGGGGATCAAGGGTAAGTAAAGTAAGGTGGGGATCAAGGGTAAGTAAATCAACATTTAGGTGTAGTTGCCAATTATAAGGAATGGTTCGTGTCCTTCTCGACCAAGTTCAATCCATTTAAAAAAAAATTATTTACTAATACTGAAAATCTAGTCGCAAATGTATATCGTTGTAAACGTTTATGTCATTGTCTGGCTATATACTTTTATAATTATAGACCATCTTTCAAAGGCGATAAAATTTACATCAAACGCTGTTTGCTTCAGATATCTGAACATACAAAACTGGCTTTTATAACAATACGATATCTAAAGTATAATTGTTAATATAGGGATGATAACAATGATGATAATAATTAATATATCTCTGGTCCGTTAATGAACTGGACAGAAGAGGAACTCGGGAAACATTACCAAAGAACCAGGAAACAAATTGCTATTTAAGAAAAATATTCAAATCAGTTTACTCCCTCTACCAAACTCTTTGAGTTACTCACATCGATTAGAGCCACAAATTACCGCAGAAAGTCTTAGAATTTGAGAAGCCCGAAGCGGGATAGCACTGTCTACACCACGATTGCATGGATTGTACTGGAATCCTGGGTAGATTATTTTCACTCAAATACCATAGTAATCCATCGAGGGTTTTAAGCAAAAATCGAATGGTAAACGACTGGTGCGAGAATTAGAAGGGAATTATAAATGTGGGTGAAAGACTTGTGTAACTCGAACTCCAGAGAAGACTATTTGCTTGTATCAGTAAGCAACCACGTATAATGTCGTGTCTGAGAACTCACAGCGAGTAAGAGATGATGATGATGATGATGATGATGATGATGATGATGATGATGATGATGATGATGATGATGATGGTGATGATGATGATGATGATGATGATGATGATGATGATGATGATGTATAATTATAAAGAAGGTAAAAACATTAAAAACACAATTAGAGTCTTCAGTCAATATGTAAGAATGGAATTCAAAATAGATACACGTGCTATACCTTTGTTTGTATTTAGTATATAGTAATAGCTATACAAGAACAGTTCAGTACTTATGTAATACATTCCTAGTTTCACCGAAGTCTTCCGAGACTAGCGAGCGTTAACGAACTTTACCGAACAACCTGAATGTATTATTAGCGTTCTTTTTTTCGAAAAAGTTATTTAACGGACTAAACTGTTGAGTTAATCTTGTATTTAAGAGTATTCTGTAATGTTGTTTTGGTACTTCTACACTATACGAACTTAATTGTTTTTTTAATCTAACCCTAACCTAACCTTAAACTAACCATAACTTAACCGTAACCTAACCGTAATCTAAGTTTTGGATTTAGTTCGGCAAATGTTGTTTTGTTCAGTTCGTATAGTGTAGAAGTGTTGGAACTTGATTCGGCTTTCTCCGTTCGTAGTCAAAACTACATACGTCACGACTTAAAATCTTTGAATACCTATTTCTAAAAAGTAATTATATCACTTTAAGCGCGCGTTAACCACAATTACGTGAAATACCTCGAATCGGACACCATGTAATAGAAATGTAATAGATAATAACATGATAATACCTCAAAGAAACGATAAATCAATTTGAGACGATAGAAGAACTGAAGAACCTGGATTATGATCACAAAAATTATCCATGAGCAGAAGGTATTTTATACGAAGTAAGATAGCGATCGACTTTATTTTAAAAGAAAAAAAAGAAAGAAAACGATGCATTTATATTTTCGTATTACGTATACAAGGCAATTAAAAGATAAGAGAAATATATCCTACTCGATATAGTGGCGTGTATTAGCAACAATAAAAAGAACAGTATAACAAGGACAGAAAAATCGCGAAATGAAAAATTAGAAAAGTAGTAACCGCATTGATTTTGCATGAAAACTGATAAAGGTCGCACACAAGTTGAAATAACTGAATAAAATATTGTTATACATCACCAAAATAAAAAAAACAAAAGCAGATGTAGATGGTGTGGACAAAGAGACGAAACGGTATATAGAATTTCCAGAAGTTTGAATTATAATCAGTGTCTATTAGCTGCCAAGATATATTACTTTCAATAATAACAAAAAGTAAAAGCTCATTTACAATGTTATACATTGTGAAAAATAAGTATTTAATCCCCTTATAATTGCTCAGTTTGTCAAATAGAAACGGTCTATAAGTTTCATGGTATGTCAGTCTTGAAAGTAAGAGAATATCAAAACTAAATGTTAATGTTGTATCAAGCTGTACTGATACCGATATATGTGTCTAGTTTATTACTGGATATCTGTAAAGGTTTTAGTGCGAATTATATAGAAAAGTCGGGTAACTACACTTATTATCTGCTTGTAGCAGTATTAATGCAATACAATAAATATCATGTAAATGTACAGTCTATTCTTATCATACGATAAGTGCTAACCGCCCTGATATTATAAGTAAACACTTAAACTAGACCATTAGCCTACTCATATCATGAGAATATAGTTGACAAAACACATCTGGAAAGACATAATTAATTATCCAACGTAAGTATATTAAGATAGGAATCAGCAGACTGTGGCAACACAATATACACATCAGCTATGTAATAATTGATACACTTAGATTGATTTTTAAAAGAGAGCTAAACACTGTCTAGCATTACTTCTCTTGAAGCTTGATTATTTTATTTTTATTAAATGATTATTGTTTTTACTAATACTATTCCTAATGCATTAGGTTCTTTGTGAGAACTGCAGGTTATTAAACTCTCATCCGGCTGACTGCTTTCCTCCTACCTATTGCGATGGTATGTTCATGGTCAAGAAGCATCTCCTGTCTTTGTATTACCCATCTTTTGTCATTTTTAGCTCTTCATATTGAGTGACAGTATGCATAGTCTGGAGCGACATCCATTCAAAAATACTGTACATCTCTTTGCAAATGTGTATCGTTATAAATGTGCCTGCTATTTTTCGTGCTATTTACCTTTTGAATACAATACTGTATATATATATATATATATATATATATATATATATATATATATATATATATATATATATAGACCTGATTACACGAAAACGAATTATAAATTCAAAACATCGTTCGCTTGAGATATCTGGATAAACGACGTAAAATACAATACACAATAGTAATTATCATTAATTATATGAATGATAAAAAAGGAGTAAAATAAATCTGGACTATTCATATACTGAACAAAAGAAGAATTTGTGAACCTAGATTAAGGAATCAGGAAAATAATTGCTACGCACTATGCACTATACTGGAATGATGCTGACCGACTTGATGAAAAAAAGAATACAGAGGAAGTGGACTCGTAAGAATTTCAGATTGCGTAAACAATGCAATCAAATAACTAGGGAAATATATAACACATACTACATATTTGTAATTACCACCACCCAAACTAGCAATAACATGAAGATGGGCAAAAAAGTAACTCCACGTGCGCATTATGAGACGGATAAAGAAATGCACACCAGAACAACATAGACATGATTGTGGATGTGAAACTTGCAAAGAGAAACGGAATCAGACGCGATCAGAACAACACAATTATAGGCAAGATAAACAAGACATAAGAAAAGAACAAAGGTAGGCCCTTAGGGCAAAGAAAAGAAACAGCTAACCACATAATAAGTGCATGCAGTAGGCTAGCTCCAAAACATGAAACATGCATGACTGTGTTAGAAAGGTGTTCTACTAGGAAACCACTTGACTTTGAACATACACACTAATGGTGCAGGGTCAGATCGAAGCCAGTATTAGTAGACACAAGACAGACAATCCTATTAGACAGAGACATTCTAACGGAAAGACTCGCCCAAGCAAGATGGTCGGACAAGATAATAGTCAATAAGAATTTTTAAAAATCTTTGCGAAACGGTAGATTTGACCGTCCCAAAAAATCACATGTAAAGCTCGAAGAGGCAGAAAAAATTAAGTAAATGCATGGAAACTACACAAGACCTGAAGGAATATGAAACATGTAAAAATTAAAAACAACAACTTTAGAATGCGGAAAGAAACCCACTTAACCAGTTACGCAGCCAAAAAGAGGTTAGTTAAAATAGTATAGCACTCAAAAAGCACGATTAGAAATAACGATGTAATATACTGGGACAGAATCGAAGGCACAAACATTTCCAACGTTGATATTAAAGATAACACAATAATTTAACGCCCCCCCATCTCTAAAAGCTTTCATACGTATCAACATTGGTTTTAACCACATAAAATGTCGGCGGAAATCTAGACCACAAGTGGTAGTGCCTGGAATGTATTGCAATCATGAAGAGATTTTTATTATTAAATTCTATCGTAATTCATTGGTCGTTGTAAGCAAGAACTGAACTAAAAACGGTTCTACAAGAAAGGAATATGTACGTGCATGGTGGCCGAAAAATGAAAAGAATACGAATTTTATGAAACTTGTATTCACGCAAACTCCAGGAAGCGATCAGTGATGTTGTCACGTCGGAGAAATTCTAATGAATAACAATGCTACTTTTACTAATCATGATAACTACAATGATAAAAAAGCTAGACACACTAGTATTTTACATCTGGGCTGACCTCTCTCTCTTTTTGACAGGGTCCAAAAAGTAATTTCTAATATAATAGGTGCCGCAGTCTCTGCCAAGTTTCATGCCTTGTCGCATCACCGCAGTGTTGTATAACTGTGCTTATTTTATAAGTATTTCCACGGTATGTACTTCGATTAATTTACCTGCACATATATATCCTTAAGGGAATGCCTCTGACAATCCTAAATAGCAGCAAAATCTGATCCCTTCACGGAAGTAATCCCTAGATGTTCTGTTTGACGGACTACTTGTAGTTGAAATTCCCATCCCACTCGTGTTTCCCCTTACAGCAGAAATTTAAATGTAATGTAAATAAGCATCTTGCTGCTCAACTCCCAACCTAGGTTGCCCCTGTAAATGTTGCCTTTATCACAGTTGCCCCTTACTTCTCACTGATACTATCCTTTGTTTAAGATAACCAAAAGTGTTTTTAAATCGAATAACCACAATTAAAAGCTTTAGTCATGATATAGTAACGTAATTAAGGATAGATAAACAAGCATTACATGTCATAACTTTAAATAACGAGATGTACAGAACTACCTATTCTATATGTAATAAGATCACTTAACGAACACGATTAGTAGAATTGCATGGAAATAATCGTGATAGAAATGATTTAATACAAATGAAATAGATAATGAAATCAGAACATCTCAGAAGAACCAGAAGTTCCCTAAGACTAAAGAAAAACTACTATTTTATGATAGAAGGAAAGAAGGAAGAAGACGATACATAAGTATGATCTTTTTCCTATACGAGGCAATAAATGGATTAGAGAAATACATTCTACAAAATACGGAGATGCGTATTACCTCGCCAAATTCAACACGAAGATGAACAATACAGAGAAGAGTGAAACCGGAAAAGGAAAACCGAGAGACGAAAATTGCATTTGGGATGCAGCTGAAAATAGCCGCACAAAACAACGCGATCATAACAGCTTCAGTGACTCCCCCCCAAAAACAAACAAATGTTGACAAAGTGACGAAGCAGTAAAAAAAAACATAAATGAATACACCACCCTGATTAAATATATATATATATATATATATATATATATATATATATATACCCGACCCAGTTAGTAATGTAGTCAACTGAATAGTGTGCAGCCAATTAGAGTATGAACACTTACATATGGCGCAAACGCTAACCGGGAACGTGTTATCACATCAACAGGTATGTTGGCGTTTCTACAATATGCCTCATTGTATATACACAAGCTCGAATTAAAATATACAGAAATAACGACACTTTTCGGCTGTTCCCAGGAATTTGTGTCGCGTTGCGTATTGATTGGCTGGTTATATGTTTTAACAATGAGGTATTTCAGACGCTCTGCTGAACTATATCTATATACCTCTAATTATAGAACAAGAAAACAGATGAAAATGCCACATTGATCGTGCTGGGAACCTAACTGAGATCGACACGTGTAGAAACAGTACAGAATCTACCCAACATAGATATGATTATAACCTACTCGCGATATTCTATATCAATTAAAAAAGTATCCCCCACAAAATGTTTAAATCCATCTTGAATTACATGTCTAAAAGAAAAATACAATGATGTGATGGACGTGTTATTAAAAGATTTACAACGCATTACACATAAAGAAAAGGAAAGATGACTGATTAGTATTAAATATTTCGTAGAATATTCAGTAAAGCACCTAAAGAAATGCATAATACAAAATACGGAGGGGCCGAATTCCCCTGCCAAGAGAAGCGCCAGAGTAACCAATATAGAGAGCAGCGAACCAGGAAACAAATATGTGAGAAAAACTTGGGGTAAGAGAAACTACATGCATTATTTATTATACAGCCAATTTTACATGACGAAAAGCATGGGCATTGCTACATAAAGGACACCTGAATAGAGAAACAAAATCGCTACTGACACTCGCACAAAACAATGTGTTTTGAACAAACGATATAAATGCTCAGAGAGACATATCCTAAGAAATATATAGACAAAGAGACGGTAAAGCACATTACGCGTGAATGCAAAGAGCACGAATATAAAGCTAATATGATTGGGTTTAGAAGATAGTAGATACATTTATGTGCGGCCGACTATAGTTTGAAAACACATATAATTCGTATAGACAAAAACTAGAAGTACGAGTATAAGAACATTAAAGTCATCAAATCGCCAATGACTTTGAACTACAAACCGAAAAACTCATCCACGGTAGAAGACAATACATGATATTAGTAAACATGCAGAAATATCTTACTAAATAGTTGGAAATTCCTGGATCAAATCTGATGAAATTACTGAACGGATATTATAAATGAGTATCAATACGCAAATACCTCGAAGAAGAAAAATATTTATTGTCACCAACATCAATTCTAAAGTTAAGCATTACGGTGTAGTAATATATCAATGTTGAATTTTAAACTCCTACCAGTCTTACATGAATATCGTATTTATGACTCTATAGACAATTATAATTTTATCAAATACAACATATAAGACCAAAAGGGACTTACACCCACCTAAACAACCTGTATCATTTCGTTCATGAAAAAAGATTAGACTAGTAACTCCTCTTCAAACCTAAATTTCTCACAAAAGAAGGTGTGACGTCACAGATGTACACGTGGGACAGTCATGCAAAACATATTCGTTCACTCATGTTTTCTGACATTTTATGACCCGATGTTGTCTGTGCCGGCGTCGACTTTTGGAACTTTGTTATGGTCTTTCAAAGCATGATTTGACTCACAACGGTTCCCCTCGGTGCATGTCAGCATGACCTGCACCGTGCTCGACAAAGTTCACCCCTAACTAGTTGACCTACACACTTTTAGGCATACGGGGCCCCTCATAATATAACAGAGATACCAAATAAAACACGGCGCTGATGAAAACAGTTAAAATGTTGATAAACCAACAAACATAACTAGATAATATTGAGCAATCACAGATGAACTGAAATAGAATAACACTGTTTAAGCATAATTAAGAACGGGGAGGAACGGTACACGGATCCACTGAAACTTAAAACTACTACAGCAAAATATAAAGGTCCAATTAACTTTGTTCCTTAAACAGACACATGTGCTGACAGTAGTATCTACTAGTGACGCATCAATGCTCGTAAACGTTTGAGGAAGATGAACAGTCCAAAAAAGAAAGAAGACCATTCAGACCTACGTCGGAAGTGCACGGAGATTACTGGGCTCAGATTCTGGAGAAAATGAACAGCCATTATAATTGAGTAATTAGTTGCAAACGTATCTTATTAAAGAAGCGAAAAGAACTATACTTTTAAAAATATTATTTTAATATTTAATCCTGTTCGATATTTTACTGTTATTAGTCATAAATAAAGGAAGATGGAGAAACTTTGCCTACGCAGTTAGAAGTGCTTCCTACTCTCACTTATTAAACTTGGCACATATTTAATAACATATTCCTTAGCTGATGCACATTGCACCGTAGAAAATATATACATAGTTTTTTAAAATCGAAATATAACATTTATTTTTTATAAACGATATTTATAAATGTTATCGGCATTTCATATATCCGAATGTTGCTCTATCTATTATCTTTATAATAAAGTAAAACGTGTTTCTCTTATTCAACCCTAACTTTAGAACCCTAAACTTGCATATGTTAATCTGTTTTGCCAGACACTTAGGCTAATTTTTATGCGTGTTTTACAGAAAATATGCATTTAGAAATTTCATATATTTGTCAGACTCAGTACCAACTTCTTGCACGAAGTCGAGTGTACGTTCATTCTTACGCTAACATCTACCTCGATGGCACCCACTTTAATTGGGAATGTTCTTAATAAATGTATTCTTAGAGCCTTATCTGTTTGTATTTCATTTTACGCTATTCCCATTGTCTGTTACGTGCTGAACATTTTCAACACACATAATTAATAACTTAATTTCTTCCGAGCGTTTTCATTTTCTATTCGAGTTCTTTCTGTCCACATCTCAGTTTCACAGACTATGAGAATAAAAATGCTGTAATACAAAAACAGTCACGTTCCTTATTGATAATTATACATATTTATTTCTTTTTATTTAAGTTTATTTCCGTTTTCCACTACATACACCTTATGTAACACCAACCATAATAATTACCGGGTCACTCCAGATATAGTAAGTAACATAATCAGATTTTTCTTTTTTTCCTTCTCCAGAACTCGATGTTATGGCTAAACAGACATTCTAGAATAACAGATTACTTTGCCTAATATATTTTGAACAGCGAATACTAATGTCTGATTAGAAAATGGCCATTAATAACTCACTGAACTTTTTCTAACATTTTACTACATTTATTTAATTACTTTCTCCAAATCAATTTATCTTAGGCAAGTATTCTACGGAGGCAAATTTGGGTAAACTTTTCATTACATTTCTGCAACTTAATCGCTCTATACATTAGCTTTATCATTACGTTTACAGCTCTATAGAGACAAAGTGTGCTTTTATAGAAAGACTCACGTCTACAAACAGGATCATGAACTGTCCTTTCTACGTATTTCCGACTGTTAAAAACGAATAGTATATTTAAAATTTGTAGCTTATATGTTTTAGGAGTGTTATACTTTTTTCCTTTTACTTATGTTAACCTACTTTTTAGAGTTTGTCGATTGCAACGTTTCCTTTATTTGTTTATTTACATTTTTTATAGTTGAGACGTCTTCTTATAATACAAAGGCTTTACAATCTTTTTAGTAACTATTGCTAATTTTCATCCTCATTTAGATTTTACCTTTCACAACGTTTTGGATAATGTCACTACCGACTTTTTTCAACTTCGACTAGACAGTTCTTGAGTTCGCAAATACTGCACCAAAAAAGGTCAGAGGTTGCATCGGCCGAACCTTTGTGAATATAGTAACAACGATTAATACAGTAGTTCCAATGATCGAAATAAAAGAAATTAATTTTATTACCTTTTGTTGTTTTTTATTCAGCGAAATTAAATTTTGCCGATCTAATTTTTGTAGCTAAACTACTCTTCATTGACCCAAACACTAATGTAAAGTCCGGGTGTGTAATCACACTTTCTCCCCAGCTGTTTTAAATTAAGAGTGTGGGATCTGCGTTAACGACGGACAAACATAAGCAGTAAATAATCCAAAAGGTCATGGGGCCGTGAATTATATATATATATATATATATATATATATATATATATATATATATATATATTTAAAAATACATATATAGATGTATAGTATACTTATTTCTTATGTCTATCACTCTCCAACTCACTCACTGTATGTTGATTCATCCCTTGCGCTTTTTTAATTCGATCTCTACTTCTTCTCAGAGAAACAATGTTCACTCTCTTTGTTAATTAATCAAAACGGAATCAATTTAGAACTCTACTTCATCTCCTCTCCGCATTTCCATATAACAAACAGAAGAAAATAGTAGTAATACACATTTTTACTCGTTAAAAAACGACAGACATACACAGAGAAAGAAAGAGAGAAAAAAAAAGAACGTGTGTGTGTGTGTTAGGGAGGGTGGGTAGGAGATACTAATTTGGAATTATTGATGTATTCTTTTTTTAATCATATCTGGTTTTGAACTCAATTTAAGCAAAAGTTATTACGAAATAACCGTGATAACGGTTGCACCTTCTAAGGCAGTATTTTCTTAATTTGAGAGGGATGTTATTGTCGGTCGCATAAAACATACTAAACTTATAAATACATACATATATATATATATATATATATATATATATATATATATATATATATATATATATATATATATATATATATATATATATATATACATATATATATATGTTTGTATGCATATAAAGAACGGGAAAATAAAGATATGATGTAAAGTTTTAAAGCAAAACCTATCATGAAATATTGATGCTCAATATACGAGATAGAGCAATTATATAAACAAGTAAAAGATGAGAATTGAAATTGTCCAAAATACAATATTTATTAAGTAATCAGTTGTTTAAAACAAGGGATTTTAAATAAAATAAATGTTGCTATTCCTTTCTTAAGTTATGGCTTTTCAATGAACGATACCTTATCGTCAGAGAAGAACAAAAAGATAAGTTGGTAATGGGGAAATTACCAAAACCCAACATTTGAAAACATATGCAAATAAAAATAATATAAAATGTTAAAAATATAGACAAAATAGCACCGCTGAAGGTGCCATAAGAGTTGCTAGAAGCTGATTCGAAGTGAGGTAATTTTATTGATTTTTAAAAAAATAATTGGCATCTGAAGTTTTAAGAATCTGTTGAAGTTGTGGATAAGTAAAGATAAATAAATGGTCGGGACAATTCGTCCAGTGAGACAAAAGTTACAGTGTGTGAAAGTTTAGGATGCCAGTGGCGTATAAAAAGCTGTTTGAGTGAAATTCAATGGCATTTTAAGAGAAACCTTTTTTTTAGTTATTCAATTAAAAATGAAATGATCAGTGGTTCGCCGTAAGAAACACTACCATTGAGAGAAAAATAGAATAGACAAAACAGGCAGCAGTGAACAAAAACGGAAGCTGACAACTTCAAAAAAGTAAGGTTCGCGGGTTGAAGGGACAAATAAAGGGAATTCCAAAATTGAAATTAGAAGTCGGACGTTGCAAATGGATTTTGAAACAAAATATGCAGCAGTGAACAAATAAGTGGGACGGTAGGTGCGAGTAGTAGGGGGATGTGGAAAGGTATCAGGGTATTTGTTGTAAAGACAAGTAGTGTTTAAATCAGGGGGTGTGGAGATTAAGTCCAGAGGTTGGAGTTAACATTACATCAATTAATATAAGGGTTTAGACTATGTTCGGAGAATAGAGAAAAAAAAACTAAAAGCAAAATAAAAATCAAGATAAAACTTAAAATTAAAATAAAAATTAAAAATATTGCTCATGTTAAATATATTAAAATTAAAAAAAACCATAAAAAATGGCTTGAGAATGCGGAAACAAACCCACTTAACCAGTTTCGCAGCCAAACAGAGGTTAGTTAGAAAAGTATAGCACTCGGAAAGCATGACAAGAAATAACGATGTAATATACTGGGACAGAATCAAAGGCACTAAAATTACCAACGTTAATATTTAAGAAAACACAATAATTTTACGCCCCTATTTCTAAAAGCTTTCATACGTATCAACATTGGTTTTTACCACATAAAATGTCGGTGGAAAGTCTTAGAATTTGAAAGAATCGAATAGAAATAGCAAAATCTAGACCATAAGTGGTAGTGCATGGAATGTATTGCAATCATGAAGAGACTTTTTATTATTAAATTCTATCGTAATTCATTGGTCGTTGTAAGCAAGAACTGAACTAAAAACGGTTCTGCAAGAAAGGAATATAAACGCGCATGGTGGTCGACAAATGAGACGAATACGAATTTGATGAAACTTGTTTTCACTCAAACTCCAGAAAGCGATCAGTGATGTCACATCCAAGAAATTCCATTGAATAAGAATACTACTTTTACTAATCATCATAACTACAATAATAACACGGCTAGAAACACTAGCATTTTACAACATCTGGGCTTGTGCATAACCCACTGACCTCTCTCTTTTTGACAGGGTTCAAAAAGCAATTTCTAATGAATAGGTCCCGCACTCTATTCCAAGCTTCATGCCTTGTCGCATTACCGCAGTACTGTATAACTGTGCTTATTTTATAAGTATTTCTACGGTATGTGCTTCGATGAATTTACCTGCACTTGTACATCCTTAAGGAAATGCCTCTCACAATCCCAAATAGCAGCAACATCTGATTCATTCATGAAAGTGGCCTCTAGATGTTCTTTTCGACGGACTGCTTGCATTTGAAATTCCCATCTTACTCGCGTTTCCCCTTACAGCAGGAATTAAAATGCGATGTAAAGAAACATCTTGCTGCTCAATTCCCAACCTAGGTTGCCCCTATAAATGTTGCCCCTATCACAGTTGCCCCTTACTCTTCACTGATACTATCCTTTGTTTAAAATTAATAAAAGGTTTCAAAAAATCAAATAAGCACAATTAGAAGCTTTAGTCATGATATAGTAATATAATTAGGGATAGATAAAAAAGATTTACTTGTGATAACATTAAATAACGAGATGTCTAAAACTACTTATTCTATATGTAATAAGATAACTTTACGAACACGATTAGTAGAATTGCATGGAAATCATCGAGGTCGAAACAATCTAATCGAAATGAAATAGATAATAAAATCAGAACATCTCGTGAGAACCAGAATTCTCTTGAGACTAAAGAAACACTACTATTTTATGATAGAATGAAAGAAGGAAAAATACGATACATAAGTATTATCTGTTGCGTATACGAGGCAATTAATTGATTAGAGAAATACATACTACAAAATACAGAGATGCGTATTACCTCGCCAAATCCAACACGAAGATGAACAATACAGAGAAGAGTGGAACGGGAAAACCAAAACCGAGAAATGAAAATTGCATTTGGGATAAAGCTGACAAAGAGCCGCACAAAATAACGCAATCATAACAGCTTGCGTGTCCCCCCCCCCAAAAAAAAACAAATGATGACAAAGTGACGAAGCAGTAAAACACATTATAAATGAATATAGCACTCTGCTTAAATATATATATATATATATTTATATATATATATATATATACACATATATAAATATATATATATATATACATATATATATATATATATTTATATATATATATATATATATATATATATATATATTTATATATATATATATATATATATATATATATATATATATATATACACCCGACCCAGTTAGTAATGTAGTCAACTGAGAACTGTGCAGGCAATTAGAGTATGAACACTTACATATGGTTGAAACGCTAACCGGGAACGTGTTATCACATCAACAGGTATGTTGGCGTTTCTGCAATATGCCTCATTGGATATAAACAAGCTCGAATTAAAATATACAGAAATAACGACGGTTTTCGTCTGTTCCCACGAGTTTGTGTCGTGTTTCTTATTGATTGGCTGGTTTTATGTTATAACAATGATGTATTTCAGACGCTCTCCTAAACTATATCTATATACGTCTAATCATAGAACAAGCAAACAGATAAAAATGTCACATCGATCGTGCTGGGAACCTAACTGAGATCGACACGTCTAGGAACAGTACACAATCTACCCAACATAGATATGATTATAACCTACTCGCGATATTCTATATCAATTAAAAAAGTATCCCCAACAGAATGTTTAAATCCATCTTGAATTACATGTCCAAAAGAAAAATACAATAATGTGATGGGCGTGTAAGTAAAATATTTACTTAGAGAAGAGTTCGAATTTCGCGGTTCAAATTCCCTTTTATTTTTATTCTATTAGTTTATTAAATATTGGTATTGCTTATATTTGATAAAAAAAATATACATTCTTCATTGAGTATATATCAAAACACGTGATTTAATCTCGCTTCCGTCTCCAGTCTGTACGTATAACACTTTTTACCATTTCTTCATACTCTTTTCTATCTTTCTCTATGCGATTACCTGTATAATTATAGAGGTGAAATCTAGTCACCACATGCATGTACAACATAGAGCTATAACCAAGATCAATATGAACAATATGACTATATATATTCTGCAAAGACGTGCATTGTTACAAAACACTGTATGAAAAAATAAAAAGTATCTTAAATATAAAATAGAGCAAAGTATCTTCAGCGAAGACTAAAACCATGAAAAGTTTAAATAATGCATTAGAAATTGGTAGTTAAAATGTACAGATGGATAATGAAGAACAAAACCATAGCAAATAAAACACACTACACGCTATGAATATTCACAGTAAAAATAGAAGGGCTTCGGAAAAAAATATCAATATGGAACATGCTAGATGCGGACGCCATTAAACGAGCAATGATAGAAAAGGATGATTAAAATAGAAAACCCTAAAAACAAAAAAAGCATCAGAAACTAAATTATATAGTAAGGACAAAATAAAATAAATATAAAGTAATCCTGATAAGGTAATCTGGACAATTCAGTAACAGAACAAAAGAATAAACAAGAGAAGAACTAAAACAGGTCCTTACAACCAAATTTTGTATTTCAAATTAAGAAAATAAAAGGAAATAAACACCTGAGGAGAATTCATTGTAATATAAGCTGCACTATTCATGAGGAGAACAAAAGAAAACGTCAAGTACCTTCACAAAAATAACCAAGGAATTAATAACTATGCACAATGTATTACACATAAAGAAAAGGAGAGATGACTGATAAGTATTGAAGATTTCGTAGAATATTCAGTAAAGCACCTAAATAAATGCATAATACAAAATACGGAGGGGCGGAATTCCGCTTCCATGAAAAGCGTCAGAGTAAACAATTAAAGAGAGCAGCGAACCAGGAAACAAAAAAGTGAGAAAAACTTGGGGTAAGATAAACTACATGCATGTTAAAATGACTTTCAAACACAGAAAGTAATTAGTTGTAAATCCATATGTAACCCGTATGGACAATCAATTTATTAATAGCAACAATATATAAGTTGGCTCAACATCGATTTCAACAATGAAGTTCAAAATGAAGATAGAAAATATTTGTTTAATTCTTCATGATGTATTGATAACATTATACTTATGTTAACAATTTTTAAAAAAGACCGGAATAGCATTATCCATCTTTGTTACTAGTAGAGATTTGGTATATTTCTGTCTGAAGACGAAAATATACTATTACTTCTATTTATAATGGAAAGTTTGTATCTGTTTATATGTAGCCGAACCATATTTATCATATTTGATGCTCAATTCAATGTTCTATAATATTTCAGACTTATGTACTATCTTTCAACACTGAATAAGGAAGTAATGCAATATATGTTCAGTTGTCATTCTACCATCCTTGCAAGGATACCATCTTCATTTTTGGATAGTTTAGTACATGTTATTTTGTCATAATACATTCCTCCCAAGCATTACTTCTTTATTTGGTGGTTGAAGTGTAGTATATTTTGGTCCGTCATATTATATTATTCTCTGATCGCATATTTTGTTTATTTGTAATAATGATAATAATTATGATAGTGTCGCGTCTGTACACCACTCTTTTATTTTACTTTTTCATCAGAAACCATCTGTTTAGCGCAAAAACATGGGCAGCCGATTTAACTCATTCACGGCTATGGCGTGGAAAAGTATTGACTCCTACTGTGTTGTTATGTTTTGTTTTCGAGTAGAAAGTTTGCTTTACGCTTTCACGACTATAACGTGGAGAATTACTGGCTCCTGCTGGTTTGTTATTTTTTTTCGAGTAGAAGGTTCTAGAACATTGCACTCAAGCAGACTTCGCATGTATTCCTTATTTTCCAGACTAAAAAAATAAAAATCTTATTTTTTGAACAAGCCGAAGTTAAATTAAACACGATCAAGTAACTTTGCAACATTATTTGGTCACGATAAATTCCGCTATGGATTATTTTTAATTATGTGTTTGTTTAATAAGCCAGTGGCTGTAATGAACTTCGCTCTAAATGGATACACCTGGTTTTTACTCCCAAATCCAGAAGACAACTGTTGAGCCAGAGACACAGACCCAGCAGAGCAGCAGCGAAAACAAGGTTAAATCAGATAAGTTTCTCACACTTTGCTACTACCTACTCAATTCACCTGATTTCTAGCTTGTCTCTTCCAGTCTCCAGCACTTCAGCGCTCTGCAGCAGTCCATCCCTACTCAGCAGCACAGCTCTCTCAAACAGTCCCCAGCAGACTTCAGCACTCTGTAGCAGTCCCCGATTCTCTCAACAACCAAACAGCCCTTTTCAGGGCTAACTAAATTAAACTACTGGCGATTAACTTTCTCACACTTTATTACTACTTGCTAAATTCACCTGATTTCCAGCTTGTCTCGTTCAGTCTCCAACAGTACGTCATCCTGCAGCAGACCTCAGCACCCTACACCAGTTCCCGACAGACTCCAGCACTCTGCAATACTCTCCAGTAGCTACCCAGCGTTCTGCAGCACTCCCCAGCAGCTACCCAGTGTTCTGTCGTACTCTCCAGCGGTCCACAGCTAACACCAACCAGATTCAGCCCTTACACAACAACACGGACCAAACCTACTCGAGGCACCCAATCAAACCCAAGGGAGATCTACACAGCTCTCCGTGTAACACCAACCCAAGCTGTCCAGGTTTCTGTTACTGTCGACCCAGCTTTTTCTGCTGTCCAGGTTCGGAAAACCTCCTTTTCTGCTTCGAGTGACGTCATTCATCATTTCAGCCTTTCCGGCTTCCAGTGACGCTACTTCATCCATCCTTCATACGTTGTTTCCATTATGGTAAATAGACGATTCCTTTTAACTGTTAATCTGCGTTTGCTCTATCTTTTTTGTCATTGCCGCTACCTCCTTGCCTGTGTCTCCTTTCTTAGTTGTGAGGCCGATCAACATTAACGACCGATCTCGCAACAATAATAACAACGACTATGACAGAAACGCTAGTAGTAGTTATGGTAGTGGTACTAGTAATAGAACTATTAGCAACATTTTATCTTATAATTGTAGAAACAAAGACATTTACCCATTAGAAAACAATTACTCAGTAATCAATACTATATTTGTGGTGACTTTGTCAATCTTTCTGTCTCCCTGTCCAGGTATGCAATCAGAAACATAGTCTAATACCGAGATGAAATACAATCTTACTCGAAAATGATGTCACGATTACTCCAATCGTAGCATTTAAAAAAAATAATATCGCGGTTTCTGTGTTTGACCTGGCCCTCTATAAACAGACCAGATAACGTTTTACATCATTTTATTTCATGTATACCTGGAAAGTAAAAATAAATTAGTGTAATGATACTTTTGCTGTTCATGTTGGAGTATACGTACGTTTTCATTCTTGTCTTAGAAACGTCGAAATGCCTTCTAGCAAGCAGGTAAAATTAATTCATCTTTTCGAACTTCGGAGGTTTTTAGTCGAATTTTAATCCATGGTTATTTTAGTTACTGTCACTTGTAGTAATATTGAACCTTTTACCATCTAAAGCCCCATTTACAACTGATAGCTAACAAAATCATTTAAGAATCATATAAATTAACACTCTTATCCAGTCATGGCTGACAGAAATAGGAAAATCTACTACCGTCCAGGTTCTCAAGAAGGAGAGAACGTTTCAAAGTTTAACGAAATGCACGTGAAAAATATCCGAATTTATATCGAGTAAAACATTCACTATAGAGGTCCGTAGATTCCTGAAGATTTTCTTATTTGATAGAGTCTTTTGATCGAACTGATTGGCTTAGAAATTCCCTCCCTGCTCTCTGTTTTCTTGACTGTACTAACATGCAAATATTTAAATGCAATGCCAAGAAAATTTCACTGCCATCTTAACAACCCAGTTAGCCTTCTATACACCTGGTTCCTATTACAGTGACTCTTCACGCTTCAGTAGAAGTATGCCTTGTTTGGTGCGAGCAAGAGTTTTAAAAGATTATTTAATAACCGTGGAATTTCCACGGACAGTATTAGTTTGGTTTGCAAATGCGATGACATCTGCACAAGCAATTTTTGCCACTTTTACCTGAAAAAGCGCAAGGATTTAGATATAATCCTGATGTGTTTGGCTATTTCCACACTTTTCGTAAAATATGTATAAAGCTGCGACAAGAGAGAAAAAAAGAACTGACCGATAAATCAAGTGCAGATGCTGATATCTCACTTTTTCTGAGCATCTCGTAAAATCAGTCAAAACTATAGAAGATGCGAAAGGGAAATAATAATAGAATGATAGAAATGACGAGAGAGATAGAGAAACATGTAGGAAGAAAAAGAAGGACAGTTAAAGAATATTCATGTATTGTTATTCATGTATAGTGAGGCTTATTGGTTTCCCTTGTTTAAAACTAAATGATATTTCGGTTAATGTGATCTCACAACTACTACTATGTATTAGAGTGATCGATAGCTTGTTCAAAAGCTGATTACATTAAAATCTTCAAGTAAATAAATACACTACAAAATGAAAATAATAAAACATACTTTGTATGATTTATCTTAACCTTTAATTGTCTCAGAGGTTCAGTCCATGAACTACGAGAAAGTATAAATATATGGTAAGATGTTATTAATAAATGTAATGATCGTCCACGGCGTTAAACTATCTGTGATAATTGAGAATAAAAATTCTAAAACATTTCAGTGTTTGCCGTCTTTAATAAATATCCAACCATGATCATAGTTTCAAATAGAACCATATATACTGCAGCCTCTTAGTACAGCCTATCATTCGAACACTCATCGGAAACTAAAATAGATACAAATAGAAAATATGCAGACATAATTTGTCTACTATATAAGCAAATATGTTTCGAAATATGGATAATTTTGCAAAGTAGCCGGACTTGGCTGCGGAAATAAAAAAGACTCCCCAAAGTTTTAAGTTGAGTTTTCTGTTCTTTTAACTATCTTAAATGTATTTTGCATTTTTACTAATTTCAAACCATACTACCAAATTTACTTGTATTTACCCTGTGTTTTCTTAAACTTTTATTCTTTTTATTTTTTAATGTTAGGCTTCAATTCACTCTATCTTCTCCGTAGCGTTTAATTTTATAAATAGTAAACTAGTATCCCTCTACTGGCTGTAAAATTCGATGTTCTTCTAGTTAAATTTTAAAAATATATGTGTTAACTAACTGTGCCAGAAAAATAAATGAATTTATAAAAAAGGTTTTGACTGTAATTCAATTTCCAACTGAATTTCGTACACCCCACTTTCTCTCTGCCAGTTTTGACTGTAATTCAATTTCCAACCGAATTTCGTGCAATCCACTTTCTCTCTGCCTTTTTCTCTCCTATCCAAATCGATTCCTCCCTTCCCAGCTGTCTTCATTTATATCACCTGAAATCCACATATACAAATGAGAGACCACCATAAACACCTGCACCTATCAAGAGAATCCCTTTTTTAATCTGCATACCCGACATGGGAAGCACCTCATACATTTTTCCTGATGGTGAGTGCTCCTCTCTATTGTTACCTGATCGTATGATCACACAAGTGATAGATAGTGGCTGGTCGCTTTATCCTAGTAGTTTTCCGTAGTGGGACACTTATTTCTTTCGTTCTTTTACATCAGATGTACCAGGACCTGAATTGGTAATGGAATAAGGCAGCTCAACCAAGGAACGTATGTCCTCTCCCTCACTTTCAGATGCAAAACCACTACTACTTGTATCGGAATCTGATTCTCTCCATTCAGTACTCTCTGATGATGTCTCATCATTGTCGTCCACTACCGGTGCTAAACTGAGACGTGGGCGCACGTCTCCTACATGTCGAAGCGTGCCATTGACGACCACCGACTGTGGACTTATCACTCCAGTGACGCGAGTTGATCTGAATTTCGACGTGCAACGTCCTTGTGGATTTTTCACCCAGACTTTGCTCCCCTATTTATGATGTGCATAAATCCCATGGTGATTCGGATAAGCACAACATTGACCTCTTTTACTCTGATCTGGTATCAATACAACAAATTGGCAAGTGCTGATGATGCGGACACATTATCCTTGGGGGTAACGTTGTACCAATACACAGCCTCTATAACAGGGACCCTCTTTCGTACAGCAACCCGTTTCACTGTCCTATGACATCTTTCTATAATACCATTTCCTAATGGTCTGTAGGCACAGCGTGGTCGGAAGTTTACACCCCACTCGTTCATTAACTGCCTGAACTGTTGACTGCAGAATGCAGTGTCATTATCCGCCAGAATCCCGGCTGGGGGGGGGGGCACGTTAAAAAAACACTGATTCTAATTGCCGGGTCACATGTGCAGTGTTTTGCCGTTGTAGTTGCCGCCAGATTAAAAACCGCGTGGGTCCACAATCGATCAGTGTCAGAAAATGGCAACTATTGTAGTGTGTGATGACCATGCCTAGCCGATTCCATACGTACTGCACACTGAGCCCTCCCTTTTTCCATTGCACTGGAGTTGGGTCTATTGTCTGGCATCCTCACAATTTCGAATAACTGCCTTTACTGCCGCTTTAGACACAGACGGGTCGATTCTACGCACAAAATATGATGTTCGCCTGATTCCAGGATGTCCACTATGTTGATGAATATCGTTCATCTGTGTTGGGTTCAGGTTTCCTGTGGCAAAAGCACAAACTGCCTGCGTTGGTTCAATCTCTCGCTTCACATCATGGAGCCACCACTGTGGAGTCTGCTCGGTTCTGGCCAGATCTTACTAGTGTTTGATCAACCGAAATGTCGTACTATTTCACAAGTGAGATTATCGTGCCCAGTCTCCGCCTTATGAACATGTCACTTGCGATCTTTGTGCTCAATCGAGACTTTCCCGTGAGCGCATTGTTTACCCAGTGGTACACACACACAGAGTCTGTTTTTATGTGTAAGACATTGGCATTCCATTTCAGTGAAAAGTTTAGTCCTTGTAGTACCGTATCCAGCTCTACCACGTTTATATGTTGGGTATCCTTTGTTAGTCGCAACCAGCTTGCATCCTCGATGATGGCTCCACTGGCGTCAAGAGCTACGCCCACAGTAAGAAGGCCTACGTTTACCCACATATCCAGTTCCTTTGTGGCCACGCACCATTTTCCTCGGACGGGATCTGATTGCTGTACACGGGCAAGTGTATCTGCTGTCATACACTCCAGCTGAGCATCGCTTACCTTGTCATCAATACACGCCGACGTTTCTCTCCTTATCTTCTCATCCTGGGCTAACACAGCCTCGAGCACCGCCCGCATTACAAGAGGTGCCACATTTAAGCCAACTTCCAACCTTGTTAGACAATATCTTTGTCCTTTACATATGACTGTCTAGTACGACTAGAGAGATCTCTCAACATGGATCTGTAGGTATGCCTTCCTGAGGTCCAGAATGGATACATTCGTTCCTTGCTGTCTCCATTCCTGCATTTTCTCTGCGTAAACATCTGCATCGCCAGTGAATGCATCAACATAGGTGTTTAATTCATGATAGTCCATCACAGGACACACCTTATTTTTTATTGGCCTGTAGAACAGCCATCAATGGTAGTAGTCCTTTGGGTGGCCCGAACCTTTCCTGATTATATGACAACAACCAACCGTTGTTTATTCAGGTCTGCAACTCGCATTCATAATATTCCCTTAATTCATTAGACATTGGATATTCAGAAATCCGGGTTTCCAGTTTCTCTGGTGCATAACTCGCTGACTATTTCCATGCTGCAAACCACACTCTCTTCCGTTCGTAAAATTTGGCAACAAAATCAGTTTCGTTAATACAATCTGCTGTACAGATAGGTTGTGCCTCCCCAAACTCCACACTTCCAGATTGTGTGATGCGAACGCCACTGAGTGCCTTAATGGCGTCAATGCCAAGTAACATCGAAATCAAGAGGTTTACCTTGCATAATCAGCACATTGATTGTGGCAATGTTACCAGTGTCTGTATGACTCTTAACAGTGCCACGTCCGCAGCAGGCCTGCTTAGCGCCAGTCAATGTAGTTACCACCATCTTCTGCTTTGACAAAGACCGACATAGCTTTGCACTCAAGAAAGAACGTGAGCACTCAGTGTCGAGGAGAGCCAATTATGGTGCATCATCAACATAGATGGTAATGACAGGTAGCGTCGAGTTCACATTCTGACTGGGGAATAGACTGGCGCTGATGTCTTGTCCCCAACTTCGTTTCCCGGACAATCTCTTATCAGATGACAAATCTTGTTGCACCGATAACATCGTTACCGGGTAGTCTTCCTCCTTTGCATGCAGTCTCTCGCAAAATGATTAGGGCCGTTTCATTTGTAACATGTATAATCAGATCGCCCCATGTCCACATGTTGTTGGGTGATTCGGGTAGACTGTGTCGCAGCAACAACTGGTTCCCCCACTTCAGCATTGTCTTTCATCAATGCTCGAGCTCGGGCCAACAGCTCTTCTAAAGTCATATCGTCCACCCTAGCGGAGGACCGTAACAACCTTTTCACAGGGTTGGGAAGCCCCCGTACAAACACACACACCAGCACATTATCTGGCATTCCTCCAAATAGCACTGACAGTTTCCGCAGATCTGACAAATATACGTCTACTGTCTCACCCGAACGCAATACACGTGCCTCGAACTTCTCATACGCTGTAAATCTGTCATCACCAAAGGAAGTGAATAGAGCTCCCTTAATTCGTGATGCATCGGATTTTTCTTCATGAGTTAGTTGCTGCTAAACTACGAATGCTCTCTCAGTTAGCCGAAGTGGGATAACATTTTCAAGCCACTTCACTCCAGATAAGTTACACACTAATTCCACCTTCTCAATCCATGCAACGACTGCTCCAGCCCCATCAAATTCAGGAATTATATTTAAGTCAAACACGGCTGCCCGTTTTAAGCCGAGATAGCTTGTTAACTAACTATGCCAAAGAAATAAAAGAATAAAAAAAAAGATCTGACGCTAATTCAATTTCCAACCGAATTTGGTGCAACCCATTTTCTCTCTGCCTTTCGCTCCCCCATCCAAATCGTTTCTCCCCTTCCCAGCTGTGCTCTTCATTTATATCACGTGAAATCTACATATGACAATTGGAGACCACCATAAACACCTGCACCTATAAAGAGAAGCCCTTTTTTAATCTGCATACACGACATGCGAAGCACCTCATTCGTTTTCCTGGTGATGAGTGTTCCTCTTTATCATCACAATATGGGAAAATGAATAGCCAAACATGTTAGAAAAAAAGTTTAAACAACCCTCGATATACAACCCTCCTGTAACCTCCATTCACCTTGGTCTGAGATGTACACAATATGATTTTCTTGAAGGGGTCATTTGCAAGGTAGCCAGACTTCAATTAATGCCAGCCACATGGTTGCCGAAATACAATTTCTGTTGAGTTTTCTGTTCTTTTAACTATCTTAAATGTATTTGGCATTTTTACTAATTTCTAACCATGCTACCATATTTACTTGTATTTACCCTGTGTTTTCTTAAACTTTTTTTCCTTTTTTGATGTTGAGCTTCAACTAACTCTATTTTCTCCGTAGCGTTTAATTTTATAAATAGTAAACTAGTATCCCTCTACTGGCTGTAAAATTCGATGTTCTTCTAGCTAAATGTTAAAAATATATGGAAAAATGCATAGCTTAACATGTTAGTAAAACAAGTTCAAAAAACCCTCGATATAACCCACCCTCTAACCTCTATTCACTTTCCTCTGAGATGTACACGATATTATCTACTTGAAGGGGTCATTTGCAAAGTAGCTGGACTTCAATTAATGCCAGCTACATGGCTGCCGAAATGAAAATAGCTCCCCAAATTTTCTGTTGAGTTTTTTGTTCTTTTAACTATCTTAAATGTATTTGGCATTTTTACTCATTTCAAACCATACTACCAAATTTACTTGTATTTACCCTGTGTTCTCTTAAACTTTTATTCTTTTTCTTTTTTAATGTAAGGCTTCAATTCACTCTATCTTCTCCGTAGCGTTTAATTTTATAAATAGTAAACTAGTATCCCTCTACTGGCTGTAAAAGGCGATGTTCTTCTAGTTAACTGTTAAAAATATATGGAAAAATGCATAACCAAACGTTAGAAAAATGAAAAGTTCAAACAACCCTCGATATACAACCTCGCCCTTGAACCTCCCCAACCCTTCCTCTGAGATGTACACAATATGATTTTCTTGAAGTTGTCATTTTAAAAATAGCCCGACTTCAATTTATGCCAGCCACATGGCTGCCGAAATGATAAACACTTCCCAAAGTTTTCAGTTGAGTTTTTTGTTCTTTTAACTATCTTCAATAGATTTGGCATTTTTACTAATTTCTAACCATGATACGAAATTTACTTGTATTTACCTTGTTTTTTAAATTATATTTGGAGTTTCAATTTTAACCCTTTTCTCCATAGCTTTCATTGTATAAATAGTTAACTAGTTTTTCTCAGTTGCTACCTTACTGGCTTTCTCTAACTTTTCTGTACTAACTTCTGACAGGGAAATATATACATATATACATATGTGGATGAATTTTTTATATTTATTTATTTTTTTTTTAACCTGCGGGGGCTCGGAAATACCCGACTAGTACACGGGCGTAGGCTATTCTCTCTCGGAGTGTTGGACCCATAGACTTTGTCAGGTCATCCACCTAAGAGAAAGAAAAATCTGTGAATAAAACCTTGCTACTAACTACTTACGTCTTAGCAATGAACCGTTGGGGAGGAATGCCTTCGTAGTCTTGATCGACAACCTTCTTAAGGCTGAAATCTCGAACAAAGTATCCGGTTTGCAAACCTATAATTGCTTAAACTCTACTTTTACTCCAAAAGCTTCTTTCCTCGTGCTGCTTGACACTGGACCCCCTTCTGCTCCATGTTTTCCGAACGGTACTGACATGCAGAAATTTAAAACTAATGTAAAATTACATCTCGCTGAACAGCTCGCAATTTAGGTTGACCCCATTCCACCTAAAAAAAAAAAATTCACCCTTTTGCTCAGTAACCCCTTACGTCTACAGTCACGGTCTACCTTGTTTGGGGTAAACTATATATATATGTATAGTGTAGTTTTTTTCAAGAAACTTACATCCAAGAACTTTTTACTCTTTGTGAATTTTTTCTGATGATTTTGTAGTGTTGCAGAGACGATATTGACATAAAAATGTTGTTTGGCACAAGACAAATGAAACGGACCGTAAAAGATATATCTCACAGAAATGTTATGTTTTTTGGGAATGTGAAAAAATAAAAATAATAAAATAAAACCATGTTTATTGGAATATAAACTGAACTGACTTATATTTGCTATGTTATCAATAATTGACAATCATTGAACTGAATCTTTTAAGGAGACTACAATGTAAAAGGAACTGATAGTATATGCTAATACATTTATTGTCATTAATAATTATATATATATATATATATATATATACATATATATACATATATATACATATATATATATACTAGAAGAATACCTCAATATCTCAATATCTCAAAACGAGTAAATTATTTTTGCACAAATTCTAGATTCCTTACGAAGATTAACATCAAAATATAATGATACTAAAATTTATTTCTAGAATTTTTATTATAATTTTGTTTAAAATCCATTAAATGGTTTTGATTCTCATATAGGTATTAAATTAAGGCTTAAGATTAAGGGGTCTTTCAGAAATGTAAACTCAGGTAATTTGGATTTATTTGTTTTCAATAAGTATGGATCAAAATTAATTAGACAGAAATTGAAATTTGAAGAATATCTATTAGTTGATGTCAACTGCCTATTGTTAAATTTCACAAAAATCAGAGCTAACTGAATTTTCACGGTGAGCTATTTACGCATAGAATTAAATATAACCCACATTTGGACTACATGTGCCTTGCAGCGTTGTTTCAAATGTAATACTGGTTAGTAAATTAATTTAGGGGTTCATCGTCGACATATATAAATATAAAATTACCTTACTTTATAAAGCTAACAATATACATTAATAACATAAAACTCTCAACGGACCGAATTGAGACAGTAGAATTCATACACATCTATATCTTCTCAGATTGAGTTTAATAACAATATTAAATTATAACTAAGGCTCATTTTAACAGTTTATAGTACTATTGTCGATGATTCCATCATCAATAATCTCTTTGTTAAATGTTCTTTTTCAATGTTATGATAAAAACGGTTATTATATTCAAATTTCGAAGGAGAAGTGTAGGGGAAATCGCTATATTAATATAATAAAAATATATATTCATACATAACTATCTCGAATTTATTTACGACTTGTTATAAACAACTAAGACTGAAAAGTTAATACGAGTTTAAAGTGTCGTATGTGTGTGGACGTGTCTAACTTAATTCGTAAGAATGTTTCTATAAGCTTTCGCTATGTTTAGTAGTCTATAGCTTTTTCTTGTGTCATTTACCAAGAAACTATAGCCTAGCGGCCAAGGCGAGATTTAGTTGGCGCAAAACGAGTCTGTGTACTAGTCGATAAAACCATGTTTGACTGACAACTGTTCGTATGGCAAGTTTGCTCTCTCAATCTACATAGTGAATACTAACAGGTGATCGGCTCCCAGAGTTATTCGCTTGAAGAACAATTTTGGTATGCAATCAGAGTTAAGTATTAAAACAGTCAGAATTAAGTATTTTACAGAAATCGCATTCCTCTGCTTGATGTTATTTACTGATTATGCTGCGTTATTGTTGTTTTTTGCTCGGAACAGGCTTCTCTAGAATCATGTAAAATGTGATTATATCAATCAACATTGCGACATTCAATAAGTTCTCTTCGGAATAACGAGACAGAGCATTCATATGATGCGTCTATTAATCTGCGAGTTTAGCGATTGGGATATAATTTCAATCATAAACATGTCAGACGAACGGAAATAGCATTGAAGACTCGCTGAGACAATGCAATCCAACTAATAAGCATTCCCACAAACGTGGTGCCAATTTCTATAACGCTTAACCGCGTATGTTCTTAAATATTATTATATCTTTAACTAAACTTAGGCATTGATGTGTGAATTTAAGCATGATGCACCAACTCACCTACAGAAAAAAAGGTTCGTCTTAGAGATGCGAGGAAGCATCTATGAATTTAACATCAAATGGTGTCGTTTGATTATCTTTTATTTCAATACATGAACAAAATAGAGATGATATGAAAGACAGGTTCGACACGTTTAAAGTTGTCACAGTGAAAACATTTTCATTAAAAGGAAATATATTCTATGGAATTCTCCCGAATCGTGTAAGATGTGAAATTTGACACTGTATATTTTCTAAGATAAAGATTATTGCTTGAACACATTAGTGTCCAAATGCTATTTACAAAGTTGATACACATATATTTAAAACTAGCAGGACCCGTGTTTCATCGTTTTCTCAGGAAAATATATTTAATCAAGAATATCAATGGTCACGACATGAAACAACGTAAGTGAAGCGAAGTACGGATATTTGTAATATTTATACATTTATGTATTCTGAAATACTTCGTTAATAAGTTAATATAAAAAACAGAACAATGTTATGTTAAAGGCATGTACGAAACAAATTGCCCACTGTAAATTCTAAAATAAGTATGTGTGTGTGCGTGTTTCCTTTTGCACTCCTACAGAATTAAAACATAACTTTTTAAAAAGTTGTTTTATCCACCGAAAGTTAATCTGTGTTTTTCTTGGTGGTGATGTAGAGAGGTCAAAGATTTGTTTTTTTGTTTTGTTTCATCATCAATAAATTAGGGTCCCATCATTTAACTACAGAAGTGAGTTTTTTATGTTTTAAAGGAAAAAGGAAAACACGAAAAAGGTTATTAGGAAGCGAATTACAGTTATTGTTAATATATATATATATATATATATATATATATATATATATATATATATATATATATATATGTTTCTGGAATACTTTGCAAGTAAAATAAAACAACACCATGTTAAAGTACCAAACAAATCCTCACTGTAAATTCTAAAAATAAGTGTGTTTTTTAACAAGGGGAGTGATTCTATAATTTTTAATTTGGTGACGTAGAATAATCGCCGATTTGTATTTTTGTTTAATCAAAATATTCCGGAGGCAGACTGTTCACATTCCGTCAGTTATGACAGGGTAGAAATGTTAATACATCCGTCAATGCGGAGGTTATTTTTTCAGTCAAGTTTGTTATTTCTTCGTGTACAGCCTCGCGTTCAGATTTGTTTGACCTACTGTTACCAAACTTGGTGAACATATTGGTCATGGTCTTACTTAGAACTGATTGGATTTTAAGATATCTAGGTCAAATGTGAAGGTCACCAAAGAAAGGAAACACTTTTAACGATATTTTCAGTTTGGTTCATCCAAGAGATTCGCTTGTCAATCCAGCCAATGTAGTCAAGAATCTTATATAAAATTTAAGAGTTCGGCATTGTCGAAATTATTACAGATTTTAACCATCGAATTTTTCCAAATTTTGTGTATGGATCTGATGCTCTTTGGGAACAGTAACCATCATGCAACATTTCAGGTTGACCAAACACATAATTTCTGAGTTATCAACGTTGCCATCGCATAAAATCGGTAATACTTCATACAATATTAAGAAGTAAGACTTTAGTCTATCCTTTCCTTGTCAGGCGGAAGTATGAATTCTCCGAACTGACTTATGTTCTTGTTTTTGTTTCTTAGTTCTGTAGCCTGTAGTAATGGGTTAACTTTTAACCCCCAAACAACTGTCAATTATAACTGAATTTTAACGAACACTAATAACCGTTAGGCATATGTCTATGTCAAATTGCCGAGTTCGATACAAAATCATATCGAAGCATTGTGAATATAATAGCCAATATTGAATAGTAGTGCGAATAATCCAAATAATGCAATTAACTCCTTGTGTATTGCTATTCAGTAATTTATCTCTCTCGAACTTCAAATTTTAGAAACCATAATTGATTAAGAAATCCGTCGTCATGAAAACGGTGAAAGCAACTCAGACAACACATTACTTCTAAATTAAAAGAAGAAATCTTGGCAAAGTCAGAAGAGGAATGCCATCGTTCATTAGTGATATAGGTTTCATCTCAGTGAAGAGGCGAGACTAGTAGCGATCGATCTGTGGTTTTCACCCAGAAAGCATTTAATTGACGATTTAACTTATACCAGCATTTGCAATAATCGAATAACTCACGGCTTGACTTTTACAAATCAAGGTTTATGAGTGTTTTTTCCCATCACCTGCAGATGTTCATCTCTAGTTTTACGTAAATGATGAGAATGTCCCACAAGCAACGGATAAAACAAGAATATCTATAAGCAAAGTCGGCCTTTCTGTAATTCATATAGATTTGGCCTGTTCTTATAAGGTTACCATTTCTCGACCTTTGGTCGACATGTCTGTACTATCGTCATCCTTTATTTCACTCAGCAAGTCGATTCCATATAAACCGTTCTGTCTGACCTGTAATAAGACGTTTCATGAGTTTTATATACTACATAAAAATATGTTTCTTTGCCGTATGCACATGTGTATGCGTCTGTGCAGTGTGATTTTTAATTGCATTATAGATGTGTATTTATTTGATAGCGAAGATAATTACTCAGTTATGTAAAATGTGGAAATCTGTTGTGACAGGGTGTGTTAAATATTGGAGTGCCATTGTCTTACAGTTGCAAACACGTATCGTGCCAATTTTATTGGTGTAGATGCTATGAACTATTATTTTCGTATTTTTAGAGAGATAGGATTTTGGCGCCAGAATTGCAATGTGAGAAAATTGACTATTCCCATAACTACGATAGTTTGGTCATGGGTTGGAGTAAGGTTCAACGTCGCTTGTCAATTTTTAACATACATTGTAAATATTTGTGAATAAGAATCATATTAACTTCACAAACTGCCTACAGTCGCATGTATATGCCGGCCGGGGGAGATGTAGATAATACTTATTTTTTAAGGTTTTTCTTTACGGAAGCTGTCGCCATTTTCCTAAATACGCCGCTTGTTATTCCCAAATAGACATCGATATGGTACTGATCAGGCTCAAGATAACTTAACTTCGGTGATGTAACGAGAACTGTGTTTCAGCGTGATTATGCCACATAGAATTAATTAAATAGGTATTCTTTTCGTTTTTAGTAACGCATCAAAGGTTTGGGATATTGGCTTTGTCTATTTGTATTCACGCCATTTGAACGTTAAATTTTTATATTCGTTTCTCTGGTAAATGCTTACAAGCTGTTGAGGCCTTTTTGCAGGTAAAAATCAGACTGATCTCAAAGTTTTATAATGCTACAACTAGCCAGTCAATTTAGTGATTATACCTTATTTATAAAGTCTTCGAATTCACAAGATTTAATTCGTCTCCAGCACCTAAACGGTGATGCTCTAACAGAGTCCAACACATCAATTAGGACAGTAATCAGAGAATGCGAGGTGTGCCAACAAATTGACTCTTTGCCGCCATAATGGCTGAGAAGAAAATTGGATTTCAGTCAGGCGTGCCATTGAGCGGGGATGAAAAATGCCACTCATAATAGCAGGCACTGGTGGGAATTTGCCAGATATCATTTTAAGTTGTCACAATAATTGTTTAGTTATATTATCCACTTGTATAAAATGTATCTGCAATCAAATTCTGATAATTAATTACGCATAGTTGGTGAGAATATCACTTATATAGCTATAAATATGTGTACGAGGAGCAGTATTTATTTGAAACAAAGGCTACGTTAAAACATGAACAATTTAAATTATTAGAGCGCAATTGTTTTGTGGTTTATTATGTCGTCATGATTTCACACATATATTCGTATGAAGTCAGCGCAGAATTGTATTTTCCAGTTTTATGCAGTGTTATCGTGTTGGAAAAATCTCTTTCCATCTAACACGTACATAGGTAGGCAAAACGTTCTATTTTGATAGTTTAGCAGAAATTAGTAAATTAAAACAATGTTCTTACATTTGTCGTGGTGAAATACACGTGCATATTAATACAGGAGGTTACTCGAAACGTTACCTAATGGGATAATTGAAACGTTTAACCTATTAACAGTTACATACTCTTCCGTCTAAAATGAATAGTAGTGTTCTCTAAGTGCATGGCAAAAAATCGTACACCGATCTGCAAATATATTTAAAACATTTCATAATTCTTGTGTAGAGTGTACAGATATGTATTATATCACATTTTAAAATATAAACATATTTTTAAAATGTGCTTGCAGATTCTAGGCTGACTCTGTGAACCTGATTCGTGCCACCCGACCATCTGAAATTGTTACTTTCCTAGCGTCTGTAGGTATAAATACTTAATTATTTGTTTATAAATATTATACTAAGCCCCTTTAAGAAGTTAAAGTTAAGCACTCTCAGAGATGTTAAAAATAGACTGTCAAAAAGGTATAATGCAAAGTTCCAGATACGTTCGTCGAACACTCTCGACTAGTCTTCTATCTGTGCCCGCTTCTAGGTACATATAGATCTAAATTTCCCTTAATTACGTAACAGTTTCCGTTGGCCGAGTGGATATGGCGACTGCTTGCAGATTCTAGGCTGACTCTGTGAACCGGGTTCGCCGACCATCTGAAATTGTTACTTTCCTGCACTGATGAGAGCAAAACGCTTGAAACGCTAGCGTCTGTAGGTATACATAATTTAATATATATATATATATATATATATACACACATACATATATATACGCACATACATATATATACATACACACATATATATACACACAAATATATATACACACATACATACATACACATATATATACACATACATACATATACACATGCTAGACCACTCTCTGACTGCTGCTCATAAAATGTCTTCTAACTGATATAAATAGGTGCATTTCGCATGATTTTGATGACTAGCCATTCCGGCCTCATCGGGTAAAGCGCCGGATTGGGAGTTATGAACAAACAACAGGTTTGACCGGTTTGAATAGTTATCTTTACACTGATGATTCTGCAAGGATGAAACGTATATGTATGTAGATAATAATTAAATATATATATATATAAAGTTTATTTATACACACATTTGGCTACATATAAAGACACGTTTCAACGGTATCTTCAGGAAGCTCGATATTACTAAGCTGAATAAATAAATGTCTGTTCTTTGTATTTTTCTATCTAACACTGATTCCATTCTTATATATAAAAGATTAAAACGCAGGCATTTATTTTTTTCGGACTGAGGATACTGAGTTTGCAAAAGCTTCAGTTGAAACGTGTCTTGTAGCCAAATGTTTTCATGACTTATACTTTTATTATGTCAATGGCTCTTTTTACTTATGAGAACTATTATGTAAACACAGTAAACATTCTCCGAATTTTAATCTGTGAATTAAAACTTTACCTGGATCACTCTATATATACAAGTTCTGTAAAAAACTTTGTCTTTGGTCATATGTTTTATGGTTTAGCTTGTTGAGTACAAGTTTTCGTATGCTTTTGAAGAACATACCTAGTTTTTTTCGATAGTTGTCACGTATATTTATGATATACATCATATTAGAATAGATGCACTATTTAAAATAGTTCTTTTTTTCATATTCACTTTCTTTTTAATATTTATTTAGTAATGGACGTTTCTTTGTCCGAATAGTGTATTAATGTTTACACGACAGTAGAGTTAATTATTAAATATATTTTATATATTAGTGCCAGTATTAAATCCTATTTTATTAATGCTTTCACGATTTTTAATCTTTTTGCAATTGTTGATGATTATAAGATTGTTTATTTGTGTTGTGTATATTTCGGAGGATATATGTATGTGTATGCCTGTATGACAGTTATGAAGCTTACAAGATAATTCTCTCTCTCTGTCTCTCTCTCTTTCTCTCTCTCTCTCTATATATATTATGATATAAAATGAAGTAATAAAATAAGGTGTCAATCAAATTTTATTAGAATTCAAAGTTCAAGCAAAGTATCCTTAAGTCCTTAGCTCATGAGTTTTCAAAGATAATTCTTCTCTTCAGAGGACCATTACCGCAGTTATACTACTACAGGTAATAAAATCAAGCTTTGAAAATATATACAATTATATACACAAATGCATAAAAACACATAACATCAAATATATCAACCCAAATACATACTTTTTTGTTGAATATATACAATCCATCCAAGTCATACAAATTGAAAAACATACAAATTGAAAAAACATAATCTTATATATATATATATATATATACATATATGATGATTTTTGGGGAGTAAAACATTTTATTATCGCAAGCATAAAGGGAAGACGAATTATATCGTTCATGATTAAAAGTTAATAAAAAAAAACGCCAGCCGACCGGTTTCGCCCTATCAAAACAAAGGCTGTATCGGGGGATTAAAAAAACGAGGGATTAAAAAGGGGGTGAAAAGAGAGAGTACAGGATATAAATAGCGTTATGGTATATGTACAATGGAGGATGAATCTTAGAAAATGTGAACACTTGTTTTTAGAAATTTAATGAATTAATATATATATATATATATATATATATATATATATATATATATATATATATATATATATATATATATATATAAAGAGACGGGGAGGTAGAGAGAATCGAACGTAATAGTAATATTAGGAAAATATAAAGAAGAAACGAAAACGTGTTACGTAAAATAACCCACACACACAGTAATAAAAAAGAAGAATACCTAACGTTAAAATGAACACACAAATATTGGATTAATGTTATGTTTGTATGGATGGTCGAAAGTGAATGAACTTGTGTTGTCTGTTAATAAAAAGTTGTGTAAGGTTCGTCGAAAAACTTATATTACGTGCTTCCATGGCTTTGGTATGAAGAATCGAATGCTGTCAAAATGAACACTGTAGTTTTTTTTACGCTGTAAGTATTTGGAAAATAATGTTTATGCCTTATTAATTTTACGTAAGAAATTGACTATTTGCTTAAATAAAAAATGAAATTATACCTCAAATCAACGATGAGCGATGAGGGAAATGGCTAAAGTTGATGCGTTGAAGAGATTGTAGCCGTCATTTTGAATCATGGAACACTATAAGTAATTATGTTCGTTAAATTTATTCCGTGAGAATAAGTGTATACGTAATAATTATATATAACGTAATCTTATATTCTATAAAATCAGCAGAATGTTATGGAGCGTCTATTAAATTTGTGCGGAATGTATTGTATTATGTATTAAATTAATACCAGATGATTTAAAATAATAATGGGTAGTGTTTATAAAGTATATGTTGTTTCTTAGTTCCCGGTGTAGATGGGTCGAATGCTAGTAGTAAAATATTATGTGGAACAGTTTTTGCTACCACCTCTATGGTGTATGTTTAGGGGAGAGTTTAGGATAGTGGGCAAAAAGTAATGCGTTGTGTTAGATGGAGAACATAATCATGAATTTATTAAAACACGCTAGAGTGAATAAGCTTATTATATGGGTGTGAGTTTAGTAGCCTATGATGCATGTGGTTATTTTCTTACTCTTGTCGAAGGTACAAAGGAAACAACATATTTATAATATATGGAATATATATATATATATATATATATATATATATATATATATATATATATATGTATATATATATATGTGTGTAAAATAAAAAAGAGAGCCAAAAACTATGTGATTTATATTATTTTATATATATATATATATATATATATATATATATATATTAGTATTAGTGTTATATAACATATATATTGATAAATAAACTACACAGACACGTTCATGTATTATTCATGCAGGGATTTACTAGGTTAAAAAAAGCCTGCAGATTTTCTTTTGGGAATTAAACATATACGTTTCTGTGTGGCTTACTTGCGAATAAATATTTATATTGATTAAAATATTAAATTATATAAAAAATATGAATTATTTAAACATATCGAAAGAGAAATAAATTCTGCATGTGTAAGAATAATGTATATAGTTTTATTCAAAATATTTAGATTAGAATACAAATTTCACCGTTCGTTTAAAATTTATTTTTGCCAGTGTCTGTAGGAAAAATGAACTAAACGGGTAATCTTAAAGGACATACATAAAATATGTTCGTTTAGCGATGAAGATACTATTAAAAAATACTGACATACACATCTAACGACGAGTTATTGATTGAAATAAACCTTTTACTGTAAAAGAAGGCGTATTTATCTGCACATGTTTTCGCACTGTGACTAACGCTAATTGTTACCTTGATTTCCTGTATTCGTGGAAATTTGCCAAATAGGAAGTAGATATGTAAACCGCAGATATGCAAAGGACACGATCGTCGTAAAAGTGTCCGCAAATGACATCAAACGAAAAAAAAAAGGAAAAATAATATTCAAAATGTTCATCACCAATTGACTCTTATTGTTGATGTTGGTAAGTTTGTAAAATCTACGAACGTGTGTGCTGTCTGTCTACGAACGTGTGTTTGCTGATTGTAAAGGAAAATGGTTTAAATTCCGATGCGAGAGTTTTAATGTGTATCAGTATTTTACAAGCTGAGACAAAACTTTCTTTGGGAAAAAGATTAATTTGTTATTAACGGGCATACAGTAATTTCTGACAGAGTGGACTGGCTTAGGAAAATACTCTACAGGATTTAAAGTAACTAGTATTAGAAGATCTTAATCGTAATTTCGCAAAATGAACAAATTGGTTTATTCTAAAATATTAAATCTACGATTTATAATCGTAGATTTAATATTTCAAAATGAACCAATAGGTCATAAGGTTCACATGGATAAGTCGGCTATTTTGACAGATAAGCGTGTTAATAGTTACGAGTTGACAGTTAGTCGACACCTGCAATTTGTACCAGCTGAAATATATTCTCGCGACAGAGGTCGGAACATACGCCATAGTCACACAGCAGGAAGTTGCGTTCAAATTTAAGAGAGAGAGAGAGATATATGATGGGGGAATAATCGTCTAGCAGACCAATTAGAAAATACCACGTATGAAAGATGTTTTTCGCTCGGGCAATGCCAATGATCCCTAATTTAATATATAAACGAAGGAAAATCATCTTTTCACATAGGAAGGGAGGTAGAATAGAGCTGACGACAGCGGAAATATACGGGGATTATGTTATAGACCGTCCTGCCTTTCAAAAAATTGCCTAAGATTAATTCTATTAACACGACAAGAAATAATAGAAAGTGCCAGTCGAAATCCGAAGTATTAAACCCGCAAATCAAAGAAACATTATTGTGCGTGTAACACTTTCTTTTGTTTTCGATGAAACACTTTTATTTTATATTAAGAGTATTCTCGTAATTTTTTCCAGGCGATGCCGATCTTCTCAAACAGAGACAAACACCTGGCTTTAGATCAAACAAACACAACGTGGCAACGTCAGAATCGATCAACTCAGACGCTTCAACCATCATTGTAAAAACAGGTAACCTATCCGTGCGGTTGACTACCTTTGGTCCGTCTTTATCGAAGCTGGTAATAGAGACCGCGACGAAACGGGGCGTTTCCTTCTAAAGTGGTAGCTGTGGGAGTCACACACATACAGAAGGGGGAAAGAGAGGGTATATTTATACGAAAGACAACGTTTTTTGTTGTCATTCGTAAGAGAAATGTCTGTGAACTAACTAATCAATACAGACAATGAATAATCGCTCAAATACATTGAAGTAGTCATAATAGTCTCAAATTCATTTAATATTTATCAAATACATTTTTTAAAAAGAGCGAAATATCTAAATTTAAATTATAATAACGTTCATAATTTTTTTCAATTGTGACAAAATTATTTATTTATAGGCGAGAACGTCAATTTTTATATATATATATATATATATATATATATATATATATATATATATATATATATATATATATTGATTATTGACTTAGAATTGTTTGCTCTTTTAGAATGAGGAAGCAAGGTGTTTGAAAAAGAATAATTTGTTTCTGTCAAAGTAGTAATCAATACGTTCTCTCTCCAGTCAAAGCTGGCATTGGACATTCTTTAGGGGACAATGTATCCTATCGATTAAATAGGGTATTCATAAGTCTCATTCATGGAGCTGAATCGTTAGGCGCATCGATTAATACATCGATTTGTGAGACTTAAAGTTTACGGTTCGAATTGTGTCATGTATTCTCACCTGTATATATAGTCACCCTGATGAGTATTATAAAGATGATAAAGCGCCTTTCTGTGCACATGAATATTTAATTATTAAGTTATATATATATATATATATATATATATATATATATATATATATATATATATATATATATATATATATATATATGTGTGTGTGTGTTTGTATATATAATATACAGACAGAAACGGATATTTGTTTAAGATACATTCTAATTGTTCAGATCACCAAACACAGTATTAATTACATTCAACAGACTCGTAATTAAAACATACAAATTACATCGGTCGATGTTTATCACACATTCAAACAAACTCACACATAAAGAGACAAATAGGAATAAAATACACGTCCGCATGCATCTGCCTATTTGTTCATATTCTCTGAAACAAACATTCATGCACACACGTTTATCTATGTGTGTGCGTAAATGGACAATTGTGTATAGGCGGGTATATGTATATGTGAATTCCTTTTTAGATTTATTTTAATAAAACCTTTGCTTTACTTTGCTACAGGCAGTGATGTCTGCTGATACGTTCGGAAAGATCATCACCTTTTTATGTGCGATCGCAGTTTTAATTAGAAAAATACATAAGCTGCATTCATTTAAGCAAATAAATAAAACGTGATAAATGTTAAATAAAAATAGGCTTCTTCTCGACAGACATTTCTTCACGTTTTGTAAAAGTAATAAAAAGCGCGCATTTGCTTAATGTATTTGTCATAAAAGAGAATGTAGATGTTGTTCGCTACTAATGAGTAAACTAGTTAAGGAATGAAGTAAGTGAGAAGTTCAATTCAGAACTATGCGAATTGTTTTATTTATACACATGATCCATCACCGATTATAGCACTCCGAAAATAATCCAGGACAAGATAATAGTAGAATCCGCCAAGTGCACACATTGAGCACACGTGTTGATTGAGGTTTAGTTTGTGTTACGACATATCAGCACTTTTAGTGAGCTATGTAATAGCAAAGCTATTGACTGCAAACACAAATACAATGTCTGCTGTAAAAGAATGATTTAAGACGATATTGGAAACTTTTACTTCTGGACGCTGTCTTTATCACTTTCCCAGTTTGATACGAATGTAACCGTACCAGTCCGACTAGAAGTAGGTATGAAAATGAAACAATGGACATCGATAGCACAGTACGCTGCTTCACTCCCTGTGAGATGTTTGTAGAAAGAATATCACATTGTAATATATCATTGATTTGCGCGTTTAATTGTCGTGTCAGAAAACGACTAAAAAGAAGAATAAACTTCACGGACAAGTGTAAAAGCCGTATCTTTAAACACACCGACATTCAGAACCACATACAAAAGACAATTACATATGTAGCGTTTATCTTCATTTATAGTAAAAAAAGATAGTTAGAATGGCGGTTTTGTGGAAATATTTTCTCTAAAAGTAAGTATACCGATTCAATTGCGTATGTCGATAGCGCACTACACAACCCCGACCCCACCATAGATGTTTATAGAAATAATATCACTATCATACATATATGTCTATATTGAACATCGCTAATATACATATTATATGTAGTTAATATATAACATTGGTGTGCATGTTTATTTGCATGGGCGGTGCAAAATTACAACAGAAACATAGCTCACGAGCAAGTGAGGAAAATCGTTTTTTAAACACATCCAAATCCAATCCACGAACACAGATACTGATCAACGAAGTTGTTTCATATGTAAATTTTATCTATATTACATGGGAGAGGCAGACAGTTGAAACAGCGGTTATGTTGAAACATTTTCTCCGACATAGAACTGATCACAATATGACTGCCACGTGAGTACGGCTGTTATACTCTTGCACATATATTTGTGCCAAGAGTATTTTCTTATAAACCAAGTTTTATGCATGATTTACGTATTAGAAAAATCATTTCTTATTTGTTGAACATATTAATTTAATTCTGAATAGGCAAAGAAGCGTGTAATTTATTTAATAAAGTGTAATTGAAAAAGAAAAGAAAATGAATTAAGCTTTCCGATTACGTTTGCGACTGTGTTCATATATTACTGTATGGAGTATCTTAGACGCAAATTGGAACATTTAAATAAACACTTACTTACAGATATATAATCGTAAGGATTACCACCGTCATTCTAGACCGATACAAATATAAATGGTATGTCAATATCTTAGCAAACAGATCGAAACAAAGAGAAAGCTATATTGTGGAAATATAACATTATTTATATGAGACTAATTACCAAAGACACATTCTGTAACAACATAATGTATCGATATCAAGATGATATAAGTGGGTGGGGATTTATGAAGGATGATAGCAATGCAGAAAACCGTGATTTTAAACGAGAGGATGAACAAAAACCAACAATCGACGATAATATTTGGGGTGTATATATGTTTTCAATAGATTTTTCACATATCATAACAGTAAATATAAGACTTACTGTTAACATAAATCCGTGATGGTTGAACATGTTTTGATAATTTTGGGAGAAAATTTAATGAAAGTAAATCAGTCTAATAGAAATAAAACATTCAAGATGATAGCCACTCTGAAGATAGAACTGCACACATATGCAGATAATTTATATCATTTAACTTTAATGACAACTAAGTACAATATGGATATCTTACATAAGAGTATTTTGCTAGACTAACAGATGGAAAAACAACAATTAATTTGGCAAGGATTCATCAAATCTTGTCAATACTTATTTGACCGCATAAATATATTTGAGAAATAATTTGTTAGATTTTTAATATAATTATGTTTAAAAAATTATCCTTTCGTGTGAATGTATCTCCAGTATACCACCCCCTTTCATAATATGTTCAAATACACCACACCACTCAGCTGACTTAATAGATATGTATATTTTATCGCTATATTTTCTTCTAAAAAAATATTTAGATTGTACAGATGTATTTGTGCAAATATGTAGTAAGTAGTCTCTTAGTCATGGAATCTATTTTTTAATCCGTCCTCGGTTGTCCCAATATATATTATAGAGGCGTTCATATTTAATAGTAGCTTTTTGTAGATTGTGTTTCAGAAGTCAACATTTAACGTTTGTTACAATTGCAGTTTTTATTAGAAATAACACTTTTATAATGCTATTTTATAAGACATTGCTTCTTTCTTTGCGGTGGGGACAGTGTAATATATGTTCGTTAGCAAACATGAGCGATAAGACGGAGAATATTTCTACTAGTCATCATAATACAGATGGCTACAATGGTTATGTAAGAGAGTGGAAGTTGCTTATCTGTGCGTGTGCTCTTTTATTTGGTAAATAATGAACACGGATATGAATGATCAACAAGACAGTGTGATTCGTTTCTGTCGTCTTTTTCTGTATGAACAAACCACACTATTCGTCCTGCTAACAGGTGCAAGTAACGCTTTCGACAGCAAATCAAGTCAGTATTATTACAGTAATTCCTTTTTAAATGTAGGTCTCAGCAGCATCATAACGTCGATTCCAAACGAATTAACGTATCCATATTTGTATCTCATTCATTTTAATTCAAAATGGAGTTTTCAGAAACTGTAATACAACAGGGACCTTATATTCGCGTTGATGTTAAATAAATGAATCAAACATTTAAAAAAAATATTTATGGGATAAAGATTAGTAAGTTATATTATTTTGATCATTTGGATATTATTATACTAAGGATATTTATTCTGCGCGAATTACCGAAGACTTCTACCGGGTCATGACTGACTGACAGAATGCAAGGTAATCTCGTGTATTATATAAATGGTCCATTCGTAATTGCGTAAAGATTCATGAGTTCGACATAAAGATACCCGATTACGACAGGACGCGCCTGAAAGAAGTTCATAATTTACATCGAACGAAACGTTGTGAGAATAACATCTAATGAAACCACAATCATTTATTTATATTTTATATAGATTTATATTTAAATACGTTTGATTTAAATGCTAAATTGTTTCCATTATTAGTGTATCTATTTTCTAATCGGCCATGTCTTTTTTATTATTTATTCACTTGCAAAGTTTAGTATCTTTTAAACTATCTGATCATTTTTCTGAGATTTTAGATGAGGATTGATCATTTTCATTTTTTCTATTATTTGGTAAAACTATTCTCATTTCAGTTCACTAGATAAAAACGTTTCGGCTGATATACCCTACGACCTCTTCTATGTGCATCTTTTCGAACTTGTGATCTTAATAGTTTAACGTAGAAATAGTTATGTCGAACTCGGTAACGTATACAGAATTTTGAACTAAGCACTTTATTTAATCCACATAGTAGATAGTTTTAAACTTATCTTATACTTATCCTTTGTAGTAAAGATGCAATTTTGAACTCAAGAAGAATGTAATTTAAAACCGGTTGTCAGTCAAAGATTTTAAGCGTTAGCTCATTAGTCTTTATAGACAATTGTAGTATGGCATCTGGGGGCCTTACAACTGATATTGTCTTGATATGTAGTATTACTACTTGTTTTGTTCTGTGTGTATTTAGGCAGCATATTTTCATTAAGACAAACCAGAACAACACAGAATCGCTCAGCTTAGTAATTCTGTTTCCAGTTTTCGGATGGTCCATCGAATATGTGTATCAAATTAGTAGGATCAATAGGTTTTATGTTCCATTCTTCGCGAGTACTTTCGATGGATTCATTCAATCGTCTTCTGCCAGGATATTAGTTCGGTTTGTTCATATCTGCTGGGTTTGTCGGATAGTGAGGCAATGCATTGATTTTTAAATGCACGTATGGTTGATGAAACGCCGTATTTTATTCTCGAGTTCATTATATTTTAACATTATATTTTAACATAAATTCACTAGACTAACTCGACAATCAACTAAATCTCATTCATTCACTGTGGAGGTCCCCAGATGTCGGAGAGACTTCTACTAAAAAAGCTTCTTTCCTCGTGTTGCTGGCCTCTGGAACTCCCTCCCTGCCTCTTGTTTCCCCGACAGTACAGACATGCAGAAGTTTAAAACTAATGTAAACAGACATCTCGCTGCGCAGATCCCAATCTAGGTTGACTGCCCCCTTTCTTCTCCCCTCTTCTTTTTTCTCAGTAGCCCCTTACGTCTACAGTGGCGTCCTGCCTTGTTTGGGGTGAACTATGTTAAAAAAAAATTATTGATGATTATATTTTAGTCAATAGATAAAGCGGTTATTCAAGTTTACTGCAACATATTATGTTTGTAGATTTACAAATTCGCTTATAATTGAAATTTAGTTAAGTTATTTTTATATTGAAGTCATTTTTAAAATGCGTCTTAGGTTTTCTGCAATAGATATTGTCAGTCGGTATATTCCAGTAAGATGAAACTGGTATTTTCATTGATAAAATATTAGTGAACGATACGTTTACTAATTTATGTAAAGTGCGTTCAAGCATCACCGTAAACAGATATGTCCGTCGATCCGCCTCTAACGCTTAACTTTAAAGTAGTATTTTCGACCGTCTGTCATGTGTCATGTTGAATTATCTCCTTCATCAGTAAATTGTCAGATTGAATGGACACATTATAAAATTATCGTTTCTTCTCTAGTTTTTTTCAGATATTATTCATTTTTCAAATTCTAGACTATTTAAGATATTCACTAAATCGTTTCCAAAAGTGATGATTTCTCGTTTTTTTTATGGGAACTCGAAGATAAAGGATATGCCTTCACATTACACACAACCACACTAATACACGCGCATGTATATATATATATATATATATATATATATATATATATATATATATATATATAAGAGAGTAGTGGATTATTAGTGCAGTTCCAACGAGAGAAAAGTATATATGTAAAGGAGTAAGGCTACCAACATTTGTAAAAGGTTATTATCAACATTTATTTATTATTTTGTTATTTTATCATTTCATAATTTTATATTATTTTATCATTTTATAATTTTATACACCGCGTTTCAAGCGGTTGTTCGCTCTCATCATATATGTAACTCCATTTGAAGAAATGTCTTTCGATTTGAAATAGTGTTGTTTCATTTGAGGAAATGTGTTATTATTTGGCGTTTTTGCGCATGTGTAGGTTTGCAAGTGTATGTGATTTGATATTTTTATATGTTTTACTTTTTATTATTTTCTGCTTCCCTTGGTCAGAGTCGTGTGTGTTTATTAACAACGTGTGAATTTGACCATTATTTTATCGGTTATCTCCATTTCTTGAAGTGCTTGGATTTTCATTTGAAATTTATTATTTTTTATTGCCCTGTCACCTAATATGCTGGTGTGTCCGCGTGTGTGTGTGTGTGTGTGTGGGCGTGTTCGTGCGCTTAGTTCTGAATCTTGTACATAGGTGAGCGACATACATACACACCAACACACATGTACGCTCCGTATAGTGTGTAGTTTGGGTTACGATCTGTTAAAATCTGGATTGAATTCAAATATAAAGTATTTTTCTTGTGTTAGTAAGTATGTGTAATCTTGGCTTTGGAAAATTGGCATTATTTAATTTTCCTTCGCTTCATGAGTGCACATGTTGGGAGACGAATAATTTATGGTTTTCTTTAATTTTAATGTTGTTTTTATGTATAGATACTCTATTATTAAATGTTTTGGTGGCGCTTATGTAAGATTCGTTGCATGTTGTACATTCTAGCACATAGACAACGTTCTTGGAGGTACAGTTAAGGTTTTTTTTTGTGAATGTTTGTATTGTTTTTTTTAATTGTGTATGAGTTCCCCTCTATTATTATGTCACAGACCCCGACATTTTTCCTTGTTGCATTTTGTGACCCCTTGCATTGTGTGTTAGTTGAGTTTGGATGAGGTTAAAATTTGTTTGAGGTTTTTTGTTTGGCGTTTGCTTTTTATTATTTTCGTTGTTTTAATATGTTGTTTAGTTTGTTGTTTGGGTTGAGTACGAATAGGTTTCTTGTTATTTCTATGAATAATTCTGGATTGTTTTTGTTGTGTGTAGAGATGTATGCTAATATTTGTTTTTTGTTTCGTTTTGGGGGGATTCGTAATTGTTCTAATGGTATGTTTTCTGCTAGTTCTATACGTTTGTGTATCATTTGTAGGAGGGATCCTCTTCTTGTTAAAGTTTTCCATAGCTTCTTCAGTCGGACAATCCGGAGGTCTTTGTCACTGACTATAGTACAAATCCTGCTCCACAGGGAGCCACGTCTTTCTTTGTTTTGTAACACCAATTGTCTTTCTCTAATTTAATTCGAGCTGCAACCATTTCTTTTTCGGATCTCTATTTCCCGTCGTGTCCCCTTGTTCACTCCCAAGGTTTCTCATGGTTCAGACTTCGACCAACTTTTTCTCTGTTTTACTCAAGCTATGGTTTTAATAGTTTTAATACTCTTGTGATATTTCCTCTTGCTTATAATGAACTATTCCAATCTTCTGGTTGCATATTTCTGCTAGTCTGGGAGGGTGATATCATGTCGAACGAACATATACTACACTGATCACGCAACTGGGAGGTAATACTTGATAAAGTTGTATCATGGCGACCCCTCAAAGAAAACACCAGATACAATATAACTTCTTCCTACAAAGTAAGATATAATACGTGGGGGATTACCTTCATAATCTTTGAAATGGAGGAGGTAATTGCTAGGAGGACTGTCTTTTGACAACAGAACCAGAACTACACCACCCACCGTCATTGAAAGATAATACAATAATAGATTTAATCATTTTCCCATTCATGTTAAAATGGCTAGCAATAAAACAATATTTCCAATAGTTCCATAGCTTACATCAAAGTGTTCTCAACGACTGAACGACATCGACAAAACTATTGCATATATATGAGAAAAAAAGATTTATTGTATGTTCCTTTCAGTAGTCGAACACTTTGACAACGTTTGCCTTCAAATAAGTTAAATCTCTCACTGATTTTCCGGGTTGATGAAAGGGCCTTGTGCGCTAGGACGTCGGAATGTAAGCTTGAAACATGTTCCGGGTTTGAATCCGGCGACGGGTATTAATAATCATCTCTATACTAACGATGCCCGAAAGGATTAAACGTATACTAATGTAGATACACACCCATATTAATAAATAAATAAATAAATACATACATATATATACATACACACACACATATATATATATATATATATATATATATATATATATATATATATAGTAGCATGTGGAAATTCAACGTTGCTTTCAACATTATCTGTATGATATTTACTTTTCTAGATAATTGATGAAAGGCAATGCCATGCAGAGGTGTAACGGATCGACACACAGTCAAATAAAGTAAGTCTATATCCTTCTGGGGTTGAATCACATTTCTGAACGAGAGAGAATAACTTTATAGTTCTAAAAATAAAAGTTATTTCCCTTTTCTCCGTGTGGCTAAAAATCTCTATCGGTTGGTGGTCGATCTCGTAGTTTTAAATAGAGTAATAAAAACACGCTCGTTGTGAATCCAATTAAACATAATTTAGGGTGTTCTTCACTTAAAAATAAAAATGAAAATAAATAATTGAGAGAAATTTGTTTGTGAGACTTTAATTCCTCGAAACCAATGTTTATAGATATATATGAACTCGAGTTGCTGCGAAGCTTGTCAGTCTCATAGTTTTGCATCACAACAATGGGCGTTTCGCACTTCACCTCTGGTTTTGGAAATAGCTTTATTAGGCATATTATAATGTGTGAGTAATAATTAATAATAAATAACATCCAAATATAATTTACTAATTTTCTCGAGGGCTTTAGGGGGATTGTATTCTAATAGAGAAATATCGATCTACAAGCGGGAAAAATTTAGGTCAGTTTCGTAAATATGAGCTTTGGGCCATTATTAAAGAAATCTTATTCATGTGTTTTTTCGAGTGTAAAAAATTTGTTAGAGGGTTAGACATTTTTCTTTTACCTTTTGTTCTTTTTTCTCAAGAGATTATTTTTTTCCCAAGTGAGTGTTTTACTTTTATATACTTCAGTTTGTCGAATTTTATATTAGAAATCAACTTGGATTTTCACCGTATTTATACTCCAGTGGTTTTGTGATTACGTGTTTTTCGCTACTTGACAACATATACTACAACCATCTGAAGATTGAAAAATTGGTTGAATTGAAAAAAATACACTCATACGAACTTCTCTATAAAACGCGCTAAGGTATAGGAAAAAATATAAAGTTTGAATAAATACCTTTGTGTGTAATAACAGAGATGTAAAAGAATCACCGAAATACAAAAATAAAAAAGTTCTTAAACCCAATGAGAATTATGGGTTTACATTAATTCACTATGATCTATGGAATAACAATATAAGATATATCTGCCCTGAATCCTATAATACAGCTTCCTTGAGCTTGCAATCATATACATTTCAGATAGTATAAGGACTATATTTTAAAAAAATCTATATTCGTTGTAAAAACATTTATATATATATATATATATATATATATATATATATATATATATATATATATATATATATATATATATATATATATAAACATTTTTTTTTGAAAAACCATAACAATGTAATTTGTTGAAATAAATAAATAACATTTATTTATTTTAAACTGAGCTTTCGAATATGAAATATTCCTCGTCAGAGAGTTTTTTTTCTTCTTTTTTTCATCGTCTGGTGGTATTGACTTGGTGAGAAAGAATGTCCGTGTCTTAAAGGGCGCGGTTAAGCCATTTTGAATAGAAAGGAGTAGACATATTATTATAAACCATTGTTTCGTAAAGGTATAAACATTTTTTTTTTGAAAAACCATAACAATGTAATTTGTTGAAATAAATAAATAACATTTATTTATTTTAAACTGAGCTTTCGAATATAAAATATTCCTCGTCAGAGAGTTTTTTTTTCTTTTTTTTTTCATCGTCTGGTGGTATTGACTTGGTGAGAAAGAATGTCCGTGTCTTAATGGCGCGGTTAAGCCATTTTGAATAGAAAGGAGTAGACACATTATTATAAACAATTGTTTCGTAAAGGTATAAACATTTTTTTTTTGAAAAACCATAACAATGTAATTTGTTGAAATAAATAAATAACATTTATTTATTTTAAACTGAGCTTTCGAATATAAAATATTCCTCGTCAGAGAGTTTTTTTCCTTCTTTTTTTCATCGTCTGGTGGTATTGACTTGGTGAGAAAGAATGTCCGTGTCTTAATGGCGCGGTTAAGCCATTTTGAATAGAAAGGAGTAGACACATTATTATAAACCATTGTTTCGTAAAGGTATAAACATTTTTTTTTGAAAAACCATAACAATGTAATATGTTGAAATAAATAAATAACATTTATTTATTTTAAACTGATATATTATTAAAAATAACCGACAATTTTTGTCTGGTTATTTTAGTATTGAGCCCTTCAATTTTCCGGATTAAAATCTTAATCTCGGAAGAAGATACGTAGATGACATTCTAATACTAACAAATAATATAAACGAGATTAATCCATTACAAGACACGTTCAAAAATAATTCCGTTTTGGATTTCTCTTATAAACTAAACATCGATAAAAAACTCCCTTTCTTAGACGTCTTAATAAACACAAATCATAATGATTTTGTAACATCTACATATAAAAAATCTATTAACAAAATCCCCTGTACTCTTAACTTCGTTAGTGAATGCCCCTTTAAATATAAAATAGCCATTATTAAAAACCTACTAACGCGAGCTAAATAATGCTAGTAACAGTAATAATAATAACAACAACAATGAATCCATTTCTCCACTCAACAAGACTATCAAACTATTTTACCGTAACCAATTTCACCATAACTATAAAACAGATGAACAGGTTTTCAAAAATATTATTAATAAAAACGTACTTCCCACCGACCCAAATAAAAAAGTTAAACTAATTATTTACTACAATAAAACTAAAACCACTAATCTTATTATTACAAATAATTCTTCACCCTCGATTAGAGCCTTGGATAGGACGGGCCTAGTATACGAGTTTAAATGTCCATTGGGAGACTGTGTCTCCGACAACCAAGGAAAATACGTATATATTGGCTCGACCACCACGACTCTGTCCAGGAGGTTGACCATGCATCTATCCGATAATATTGCTATAGCTAGACACCTTACTTATGAACATTCCTGTCCCCGCTCGCAAATCCGAAAACTTCTCGTAGACAATACTAAAATCTTAGAACATAATACTAATACACAAAAACTCCACATACTAGAAGCTTTATTCATTAAAACAAAAAAACCTGCTATTAATAAGATTAATTTTAACACTAGTACTAATATACTTAAATGCTTATATTACCTAATAAATATAGTTTCATATTTAAATTTTTACGCCATAATTAATTATAAATCTCACTCCAGGTCTTTACCTGTTCGTCATTATTCCACTGACGATGGACCCAGACGGGTCAGAAAGTACTCTGGACCAAAATGTACATTACGGCAGTTTCATCAACCAATTTTCTTCCGAGATTAAGATTTTAATCCGGAAAATTGAAGGGATCAATACTAAAATAACCAGACAAAAATTGTCGGTTACTTTTAATAATACGTGTCTTAAGGAAAAAATGCTGCCTCGATATACATATTTTATATATATATATATGTGTGTGTGTGTGTGTGTGTGTGTGTGTGTGTGAGTGTCTTATGAGCAAAACACTGACGAGATTCTGTAGCTTGATTGGTAAGGGACTCGGGTTACAGTCACTGTGATCGAGGTTTCGAATCTCGCTAAGAGTACATCCGCGCTGTAGTACTGTAGACAGCGAAACATGCGTCTGTGGATAATTATTTTATAAATAGAATTATATTTAGACCTCTCCACATGTAGGGTGCGACAATGTAAATAATATTCAGGGGAAGGCTTCACCAGAGATAAGTAGACGTTGTCTCTATCGCCAAAACAATAACACACAAAATTAATGTGTACACATTTATATGCGATAAAATGTCTAGTAATTCTGGCGAGATTTCGTAGCTTGATCAGTAAAGGTGCCGAGTCACTGTGATCGCGGTTTCGAATCCCGCCAAAAGTATAGCTTAGCCGAGCGTAAATAGCGTTCGTGTGTGTGTGTGTGTGTGTGTGAGAGAGAGAGAGATAGAGAGAGAGAGAGAGAGTGCATGTATATAAGTGTGGATGAGTGATGGTTGTTTGGTGTTTCAACATGCAATTGATTTTTCTATGTGCAAGAATTCATCGCTATATCCATGAGGACAGTAGAAGTTGTACTGATACAATATATGCAATATATGAAATATTTTTCGTAGTATTCCGTTGTCGTCTATTATTATTATTGTTATTTCTCACACGTATTTGGTGTCTTTTGGTGACAAAATAATCACAAGAAAAGGTTTATGATACAGATATCTACTGAGCGAAGAATATCTGCTATGGATTGTGCTTGACGTTCTCGTATATTTATTTATGCAGCAATTTGCTGTAATCATTCAAGAGCGACAACATCGAATTAGAAAGAGATTGTTTCAGTTCTCTCACATGTGACGCTACAGAAGTGTTTGCCATAACGTATCAACGAGAGTGATATCATCTGATGACACGATGACAAATCAAGATGTTGAACTATGTATTTAACCAATTATAACTAATCACCACTCGATGAGAGATGCTCATATGTTTTTTTTCGTTTAGGCGACGGTTTCGTAATTCTTTCTGCATTCGTGTGTTTACGTCCGAGCTGATAGTGCAAATAAACATAGATGATTATTCTGTGTTTTTCCACTCAAGCAAAACTTGCCTATTTCACGGTCTGGCACAACACAAACTGGATCTGTGCCAGACTAAACCGGGCTTAATTTAAGACTGCCAACAATATTGTACGTTTGCTGGTTAATGAAGCAAACAGTTTCTTAAAAGAGATCCTGTGCCAACGGCGATATCTCTCGTTGGCTATCGAATCTACCCCATCGCATGAACCCATACTGCCAAGTAAATCAAAGCTGAAATCTTTGTTGGTTTAAAACGTATTGGATGATTAATATCTTTCTTTTCGGCAAGCAAAAACGGTGAAGTTGTTTTAATCAGAGGAAAGAAAGTTGAAAATCTTCAGAATCAGTCGTGACAACGATCAAAGATACTTGCAATATTTTCAAAACTTCTCTGACTTCTTGAATATCTGTTTTTTTTTAATTTTCTTTACTCTTCATCGTTGCAGTTTCCTTATCAACAATATCTACACACGTGTATATCTTGTTTTACTTTTTGTATTTTGTGAAAACAAAATTATTTCCATACTTTTCCATTAAATCTAAACATGCTTTGTAGTCAGTGAGCGATCCAAGTAAGTATTACTTCCCTCCCCCCCCCAAAAAAAAAACACGCACACAATATGATGGAACCGGTCTCGGCTAATACATCACAAAATGGTCGGTAAGAGTCAAGGAGGATGGAAAGACCGATGCGGTCGAGTATTAACTAGACTGGAAGGGTGCGGGGAAGACTGAGATCTTTAGGAGGCTTATTGACACCCAGATCACAGAGAAGACAAATGATCCTACCAGCGATAAATCAATGGCATGAGGCTATTATAATGCAAAATTATTTACAATAGTTATCGAAAGGGTAAAACGTAACTGAAACCTATAAAGACTTCTGCTACTCATAATTCAGGGAACCCCATCGGATAGATGATAACTTGTGTACAAAGTCATAGTAAGTAAATAATAATGAGGACACCGGACGTGATAATAGTCAACAAGAAGGCTGACATCTGCCAAATCGTAGATTTTGCCCTCCCAGAAGATCACAGGGTGAAGATGATCTTCAGATTTCCAGGAAGAAAACACGTAGCAAATACATCGAACTTGCCATAGAAAGGAAAAGTGTGGAACATGACGAAGATCACTATACTACTAATAACTGTAGGTGCACTTAAACAGTCCCGGAAAAAATGGAGAAATATGAAAAAATAATTGAAAAAATGGAAGATTGAGACCATAAAACGAACTACAATGATGACAGAAATATCGTTGAATTCAGAAACGAACTAACATAACCAGTGAACGCTTACCCGCCACGTATAATTTGAAATAGAAAAATAACAAAACATAGAAAAAACATCGCAAAAAACCAAGGGAAGTAAAATCACTCATAAATCGAATAAACTGTACCCACACACCCAATTCACAGGCATACCTACATGCATGTGATGATATCGACCTCTGCTGGTCGCACATGCAAATATCGTAACGGGTCACGAAGTATGAAAAGACCAAGACGAGAGAGCATCGACCAGACTTTCAGTGATAGAGTTCGGAGAGTTCCGGAACCTTTGAGATACTTTTTTCTACTCAAATTTCAGAGAAGACCAATGAGTATTACTAGCGACTAATCCATGTTAAACCGTGGTTGCGATAATGCAAAGTGATTTACAATAGTTATCCAGAAAGGTGGAGAGGGCATAAATCTGGGGAGATGTGTCACTCGGACTGCAGGGAGCACTACCTGTTATTGCTAATGAGCAATCACTGATAATGACTTGTGTAAAACCGCCCAATGAGTAACTACTACTACTACTACTTCTTCTTCTTCTTCTTCTTCTTCTACTACTACTACTACTACTAGTAGTAATAATAATTAAAAAGTAACAGACAAAGTAGAAGAAAAATTTAAGAGAATACATCAAATACAACTCGGAGGTAGAAAATTATAAACGGTACAATCGTATACCTATTTACCATCCCTTTTAATAACGGTTGTGTGGATAAAATTCGTTCAGTTTAATGTAGCTTCTGTTTATGGAGCTATGACTGTCAGTAAATCGGGGAGATTTTCAATTTACTTTATATCTCGGATTATTTACTCACTAAAAGTTAATATCAGTGATTGTTCACGGGCAATAAAAACTACAATGTGAGTGACAACTACCCTCCAAATTTACAACGCTACCCGTCTCTTCTAATAAAGGTTGCAAATAATTTGCGGTTTAGTGGTGGTTTTGATACTCCTTATCTTTTTCAGTCTTTTAATTCTGCTTTGAATTTCACGACCATTTTGTGTTGTACCATTTGAATTATTAGGGATGTCAGCTTATGGGGTTTTTTGCCGTTTCAGTTGCCTTGGATTCCTATACTTTTCTTTGTATATTTTTATTCAATTCCTATTTCAACTTACTTGTGGTTCGTTGACGTTATTTGCTTATGTAGTTTTGTTTCAGCACTTAACCTTGATATTTAAGCTGTTTTCTTTATTGGCTTGCGTTGAATTGTGCCAATCACTAACTTTTATTCCAATTTTCCTCATCTTTTTTTAAAGTTTTTCGGAACTGACCACTATTTCTGTTATAATAATTTTCTTCATGTTTTATATTCCTTCTCAGCTTCCTCACAAGTTGAATATATCTGATTATTCATTCTGCCTCTTTGGGACGGCGAAAACTACCATTTGCAATATATTTTCCTTTTTATTAGTTACTAGCAGGGCTACTCGGCGTTGCCCGGGGCGATAAAAAACAAAGTAGTAGAAATTAAAGAGTGTGTGTAACACTTTATATAAAAACTTCAATCTCTCTTCTTTCTCTAACCGTCTCTCCTTCCCTGGTCCTCATTATTTCCCTCCCTCCTTCAACCCTCTGTTTCCCTTTTTCCCATATGATTCTTCTCTTGTTTAAATGAATTAAAAAAACTTATAATAATGTAATTCACGTAAATTCTCTTTACTAAATATATATTTCATGAACCTGTGGATTTTCTTAAAGTAATGTGTCATGTAAACAAACAAACATTTTGGATGAAAGTTATTAATTATTCTTACATTGTATTTTTTATCCCGAAATAAAATTATATTTTATTTTTTAAAAACTTTGAAATCGAACTTGAATGCACTGACTTAATCGCTGGCGGGCATGTTGCAATTTCCTATAATTTTCTTTCGTAAAATAGTAACAATAGTTTGATTAGCATTCGTCGCTTATTTAAAAAACAATATCAAAGAACTATAAATTTAGAGGCACGTCCCTGGCGCTAAGAAACCTTAAATAAAATTAAAAGTTATTTCAAATTATTACGTAATTAAATTAAAATATTACTCAAGATTTTCTAATTACTATAAAATATAATGAAAAATAACTGAAAACGAACCCCTGATGAAATCTGCCCCATGAACCCCTAAGGGGTGGGTTTAGAGATTCGGGAATACTCCCATCATCTTACTCTGTGAATTTTACATAAGAATGCACTTTTATATGTTATCTATATTCTCTAACCTTAAAAAAAACTAAATTGTGTTTTTAAACGTGAGTTATCGTTCTTCCTTAGCTATCCTCTAATAAATAAAAGTATTACGTAATTAAAGCAAAATATGACTCAGCATTTTCTAATTACTATGAAATAGAATGAAAAATAACTGAAAACGACCTCCCCCTGATGAAATATGCCCAATAGACACTTAAGGGGTGGGTGTAGAGATTCGGCAATACTCCCATCATCTTACTGTGTTAATTTTACCTAAGATACACTTTTATATTTTATTTATATTCTCTAACCTTATTTAAACAAACCTAAATTGTGTTTTTTAAACGTGAGTTATCGTTCTTCCTTAGCTATCCTCTAACAAATAAATTTCATTAAAAACCATTAATTGATTTATGTACTTGAGGTATAATTTACCGGACAACGCCGAATACTTTTCATATATAAGATATTATGAAATGTACATGTACATGTATTTGTGTACGTACAGAATGGCGGGCAGTGGCGACTAGTGGCGGACCTTCGCATAGTTTCTTACCCCCTCCATGTAAATAGAATTGACGCTAAGAAACGTTAAATAAAATTAAAAGTTATCTCAAAGTATTACGTAATTAAATCAAAATATGACTCAGCATTTTCTAATTAAATAAAATAGAATGAAAAATAACTGAAAACGACCCCCCTGATTAAATCTGCCCCTAGACCCCTAAGTGGTTGGTTTAGAGATTCGGCAATACGCCCATCAACTTACTCTGTGAATTTTACATCAGAATACACTTTTAAGTTTTATCGATATGCTCTAACTTTTTTTCTATAAGTAACACACCCACATACACACAGGCACACACACATACAGACATTCAGTTTTATATAGAAGATGATTATTACGTTAGACACCTTTCGTTAGTTGAGTTTTTCCATTTGTTCTTCAAAGTTCCAGATAATTTTTTTATTTTCATTCTCCACTACTCTCGCTTGTTTGGGTGTGTACGCTCAAAATGCAAGCGTTTGTATAGTTCTCGGTGGAGTTTATTCGTCATGAAGTCGTGTCTGTTTTAGTATTTCTTTTGGGGCTAGTTTGTTGCTTTCATTTATTATGTGATTTACAGTTTCGTTTTTTCATCCACATAGTTGGCATTTACTGGTTTCCCTAAAATTTATCTATTTTGATTTTTATATAATTCGTTCTGATCGCGTTTTTGTGTGGCTTTCAGGGGCGATTCTGTTTATTTTTTCAAATTTCTGTTTCGTAACCATGTCCATGTGTCTCCGTGTGTTTCCCATTTGGTCAGTCTTATAAATGATGTAGCTAATTCTCTCCCCCCCCCCAATTTGACTGCTGTTTGTATGGTTTATTTTAGCGGCAATTTTTGCAGTGGTAATTTAGTAATCTGTAATTTGGGTTATGTATTTTTTCTAGTGCATGTATGGTATCATCAACATAGTCTATTGTACTTACTAGTCCCCTGCCTTTTTCTTTTTTTACACAGAGTCGGACATTATCAACGTTCGGGTACAGAACATTTATTTTTTAATTTTATGAAAATCACAACAGACAAGTCATGCAGCTACTTGTAACAAGAAAAATATGATTATCACAAAGACAGTAGATGCATATTGGCCTTAGTCTTGAAAAATAAACAAGGTTATAGGTAGGATGAAAACAGTCAACAGGAAGACAATTCCACAACTTCTTGGAATAGAAAGCTGTATTACAATGAGGTATCGAAACAACAAATTAATGGATACCACTAGATTAACGAGTCAAACGAGCAGAAACAAATATGCGGTGAATAGATAACATCATTCTGAAGAATACCTGGCTTTATGGAGTTTTTATTAAATGTTTTCCCACCAAAGATTCTGTTTTTTTTTACGTTTCAATTTTATATGGAGTCGTTTGCATTCTTGCATTCTATAATGTTGTTCATGAAGATTTAACGGATGAAGAAATAGCGGTACGTTCGGGTAATTTGATGTAGTCTACAAAGCAGAGAGATAATCATAACCACGTTTCATTTTTATTCTCTCACTTGCCTTTGGAATTCCCTCTCTGCTCCATGTTTTCCCGACTATACCAACATTCAAAATTTGAAATGTAATACGAACACAAATCTTGTGCAAAACTCCTCACTTACAATTCCCCTATTAATCCGGCCCCTAAGCACAGCAGCCCCTTACGTCTCAATGCTAATATGCTTGGTTTGTGGTGAACAAAAGTTTTAAAAACTATCTTTATCAGTAATTGATGTAAATCAAAAGTAAAATCAAAGCGTCTATTGAATATCTTCGTCAAAAATTATAGCTCGATCCGATTCTGAGGCAATGCATACACTAGAACACGTTTTAATGATTTTTTTTATCTTAATGGGTTAGTTAACTAATTTACACGTCTATCTGTTAGCCAAGGTCATTATTTAATCCGAATATTACACGTTTGCTTGACGACAATACCTTACATTTAGAGATTATAGCAAGATCAGTATGAACATCCGTTAAAAACTAAACTCGACTCAAATTTGTAAACATTGCACTTTAATTTTAATATTATAATGTTCAGAATTTAAAAAAAAATACTAAAGATGTTATAGAATGGGAGTCTATTAATATAAGAACACCTATGGTTTCAGAAGCTTTTCTAACTTATTTTACTCGCCTTACTGTGCTAAGGCTATGATTTCGAAAACTTCACTCTGTTTGTTATCAGGATATAGTGAAGTATGTTTTGCTCATAATTTATTATTTCCGTTTCCTAGATTTTTCTATAAGAGTAGTAGAAAAAGAACCCAGACATGATGTAAAACATTCCCTTTTTTGCTCGTTTGTAACACTTTGGCTTGTAGAGCGTAATCCTCCAAAAGAACCCCAAGTCAGTCAGTCGCTGACATTGTTTTTTTATTTTATTAATGTTCATAATATTCCATGAACACCAACCCACACGAACACAGAAACATGTATGCATCCACACGCACGCATAACATCTTTGAGAGAAACCCATGCTCAATCGTAGGTTCTAAAAGAGCTAATATAAAAGTATTTCATTTTAAAACAATACATTATAGTATTAGTTTGATGTACGGTAACGCACCCTAAAACATTGAAAACATACGACCTATCGATTGACCATAGAGCTCATCATTTAAATAATTCAAATCGTTTCAATAAATAGAAAAACAGAATATTCTCCCTAGAACAGCTATTATAGCATAACACTTGTCTACACACTAACTCTAAAAAGCATCATACAACATCACTCCCATACACCCTCAAACAAAATATATATATATATATTATTATTATTTGTCGCTCCTTGAAAGTAGAGCACTGTAATTGGTAGTATTAACACAGCATGACGACACTTGCTTATAATGCATCATTCCTTCCCTTAATAGAAGTAGAATGCCTCGACGTCAAAGCCGCCGTTAAAGTGTTAAAATTATCATAGTTTATACGCTGTTTACAATTGGCCCAGTGATTAGCGACGTCGGACTGGAGTTGAAAAATCGCATGACCGGTAGTGAATAGTCATATCTCTATGCTGATGAGTCCCGATTGAAAAAGGACGAAACGTATACGTACATAGATAATAAACAATAGCAAATATTTATATATATATATATAAAACATGTATAATACCAATAAATACCTTCTAATAAAAATATATAAAAAACATACAACAATATCAAATAAAAATATATATAAACTATGTATAAAAATATATAATAAACGAATAATAAACAAATTATGAAAACACATTTCATTAATATACATAAATAATAACTTAATAAAATAGAATAAAATAAAACAAAATTACTTTACATGAACTAATAAATAAAACACGTCAAGTATAAATAAAACTAGAACTCAACACGATGTGTCATCATAACACAAAATAAACCAATGAATAAAACACCCATCTACAGACCACCAACTCCCCTACATTCCAACTCGATATGAAGTACACCATAATCAGGCTTCAGTGTATATTATTACAGCCTCATTCGTTATATGATATACCACATTTAAAACTTAACTACCTAAATAAACATAAGATACCACATTTCCACATTAACCACTTAGATGAACACAAGTGCAATGATTTTATTATTTCCCATAATTAAAACCATTTTAGCTGGGTGTCTTTTGTGAAAAAAAACTTTACCGTTATTATAGACCCATGATTGACAATACGTCACACACTAACCCACATATATCAGAGATAATGAGGTAAAGAAATAAAATAAATGTATAATAAACTCCCATTCAAAGATAAGTACATAACATACATTATACAACTAATACACACGCCTCTAAAAACGAATCGAAAATATATAGAACATTAAAAAATATACCTTAAATATACAATTAATAAAAACAGACAAAAATGCGGAATATCAAATATCTTAAAAAATAGAATAACAACGCACGCATATTAAATATATAAAAAATATTTAACTAATAATCCTAACAAAATGTGTATCTCAAACGCACTTTAAATAAATAAATACATTTAAATAAATACCCCTTAAATTAAACGATGTAGACACCATTTGCTAACTCGAAAACTTTTCACAAACACCGCTCACAGACACGATGAATTGTTTTTCCCCATCATCTTGAGTTTGTCTATCTATGTAAGTTGCTGATGATGTTAGATGACTATTACAAGACGGTGTCTACTCCAGAAACCATTTGTCCGTAACAATGAAACACCGGTACACCAAACAGACACTAATGCATAGTTTTTAAATAAAATACATTATATATATATATATATATATATATATATATATATATATAAATAAATATTTTATTCATACATACATGTACAAATAGCCGCTACACTGGCATGTCGATATTATCGATCATTAGTTATTAGAAACAAAGATGTCATCGGGCGAACAAGTATGATCTTTCACTTCTAGAATATGAACCTATAAGTGAAAGATCAGGCTTTTCCATCCTTATGAGATCTTAGTTTCTAATCACTAATGTTCAATAACATCTACATGTCCGTGTACCGGCTTGTACATGTTGGTATGAATAAATATGATTACATAAATATCTCTATTTACTATTGTGCACTATTATATTAGTCCGGTTGAATTTATTTAATTTTTTATCCCGTGAATGTTTACTTTACCTAAATTACTATATATATATATATATATATATATAATTATTTTTATTTACACAGGCATGTACAAAATCTGCGACACTGTACATATCTGTGTAAATAAAAATAATTATATATAAAAGCTCTATTGGATATTGAGCACTTTTTATAAGCCCGGTTAAAATTCTTTGGATTACTACTCTGTGGATGTTTTACCTGGATTATATATATATATATATATATATATATATATATATATATATATATATATATGTGTGTATATATATATATTATATATATATATATATATATATATATATATAAATATATATATATATATATATATATATATATATATGTGTGTGTATATATATATATATTATACAGGGTGTTCCAAAAGAAACAGTGCACTGAACATTTTCATAGGTATACATAAAGAAACAGTGCACTGAACACAAGAAAGGATATTTATAGTTGAAAATGTTTTCCCAAAAGATTTTAAATATTATATTTAGAAAATGTAGATATCTAAATTTTAGATATTTATATTAAATATTCTTTTGTTTCAGGGACCCTTTGAAAATGGTGCTTACCTTACAAGAAAGGATATTTATTGTTGAAAATGTTTCCGAGATGGTGGCAAATACACAAAAGAAGTGCAAGAGTCATTTCAAGAAAAATTTGGTGCAGAACGTTTGCCGCATCGAAATTGTGTTTCCGCTTTGTTGCATCAGTTCAAAAAAACTGGAAGTGTTCAAGACAAACCCAAAAGTGGCCGCCCAAAAGTCGTTACAGATACAGTCTTACAGAATGTTACCAACAAACTGCAGAGGAGCCCACGAAAGTCTTTGAGGCGTTTGTCTAAAAAAACTAGGATATCTCTAACATCAACTAACCGAGCAGTGCATCAACTTAAATTCTTTCCATATAAAGTGCATGTTGTTCATGAACTGAAGCCTCAGGATTCAGAAAAACGCGTACTCTTCTGTCGGTGGTTTGAAAATTTTATTCTAGAGAAAGGTGAAAACATTTTAAACCATACATTCTTCAGTGATGAAGCATGGTTCCATTTGTCCGGGTACATGAACAGTCAGAACTCTAGAGTGTGGTCTACAATAAATCCTCATGCTCTGTTTCAGAAACCACTCCACGATCAAAAAGTTGATGTTTGGTGTGCTTTGTCAAGGCGGCGTATAATTGGACCTATCTTTTTTGAAAACACCATCACATCTGAGTGTTACATTCATAACATCCTGGAGCCATTTCTTTATCAACTGACGGAGCAAGAAAAGCAACAAGGCTGGTTCCAGCAAGATGGTGCAACTGCACATACGGCTCGTGTCAGTATGGCTGCAGTTGGTGATGTCTTTGGGGATCGTGTGATCCCTCGTGGTTTGTGGCCACCTCGATCACCGGATTTAACACCTCCTGACTTTTATTTGTGGGGCAAATTGAAAGACTCAGTGTATGCAGACAATCCTCGAACTACGGATGAACTGAAGCAGAAAATAACAAGTGTTATTCAAAACATCAAACCTGATGAACTTGAGTGTGTTTTTCAAAACACGCAGCGTCGCGCTCGTTTATGTCTGCAGGTGAATGGCGCACACTTTCAACAGTTATTGTAGATCATATCTTACTGCACGAGTCAATCCTCAATCGTACTTTAGTTGATAAGGTATTGAATTTGTGAATATTTGCAATAAATAGTATTTTTCTGTGTGTTTTGTTTCTTTGGGTTATTAGCATATTCCTACTGCACTGTTTCTTTTGGAACACCCTGTATATATATATATATATATATATATATATATATATATATATATATATATATATATATATATATATATTATATATATATATGTGCATATATATTATATATATATATATATATATATATATATATCTATCTATATATATATATATGTAGTTTATATGTATATATATGTTAAACGTTTTTCTAAAACTAAATTATGGCAACACAGCAATCCCCCAAAATTGTGTATGGAATATGGTATTGAATATCTGAAATGTGGATTTGTAGAAGAACCACTGCGCTAACAGTTAACAAGATTAGATTTTTGAGAAAGACACCTTTAAACAGATACTAAAAATTTATCAACATTTAATGTTGTTGAGAAGTCTTTCGAAGAGAAAAAAACACTTCTTCTTTACATGCTCCCCTGTTGAACAGATGGAGCACTCATGATAATTGGTCGTTTTCATCAATTCTCTGAGGAGGATTCACTTGATGTGATAGCCGTGCACTTTGAAATGCATGGCCCGCAAGCGGTAACAAACAATCGAAGTGGTTTACTTCACAGCGGCAAATATAACAAATGCGCATTCTTTCAATTCCAGACTATTACGATAGTGTTGTATTTATTATGATGAGGAGTTTGAACGTTTATTTCTACGCACAGAAGTTAGATGCCTGTAAAGTGGCACAATCTTTCCAAGATACTAAAGTGCGGTCTGCGGTGATCTTAAAACAGCAAGGTGTACACTACTTATTTGTCGGATGTATTCAAAATGTTTACTGAAAGAAATTTGTAGTTGCAACCTTATCAAAGTAAAATGTACTATTTTCACCTTTCCTTCTAGGTGTATGTTATTCAAACGAAACAACTCGTCATAAATACATGTTTATAAGCCTATCTTAATTGAATAAAAAGGAGCATATTATATTATAGCCTTCATGTGTATTGTGCTAAGTTGGAATAGTTGCAAACAGACAAATGGACATTATTTATGCTAGTGTTCGATAACAGTCTGGGACAACAGAGTTCAATCATTAGTCGAGCAATACCAAAGACTCAGAAAATGGTACTTTATGTCTACTTGCTAAACGCTTAGCCTGATAAAATGAAGACTAGGGGTAGGTGAAGTAATGCAGAGAAAGAATGGCGCCCTATCCACCACTTGGGTGTAATAGATAAATACAATGGAGCCTTCGCGTCGATAACTTTAATTTACTTAAATACTTACCTATTTATTAAAATACCAGAGTGAGTAATCAATTTATTCTTAGATGCCAAAAGTGTGGAAAACGGAGAGGCAAAGGAAGAATTTGTTTTATTTGAACTTAACTACAACCAATTTTTTTAGTAACAAAAATTCTCTTACTTCTATCTAGTATTATGATTAAAATATATTTTATTTTATTTTTCAATATCATATTTGGTACAAGAGGGCGTAAGTGCAGTTGTCTTACTTCCAAGCCAAAGGACAGACTTACAATTACTGAACGTGGACACTACAACTTCTTTCTAGTGAGTTCCAGCCTGAAGTGGAGGAACTAGTATCTCTATAGCAAGGGCACCGTTATCTTAACGATTAATTGTGAAAACTATGTAAAATTGTGTATAAGGTCTATTAGTATTTTTAAATGCATATATTGTGTTTAATACTGTTGTCTTTACTTAAAATAACAAGAGAATTTACCCCATGTTCGTATTGGCAGTAATTCTGAAGATTCCATTAAATAGTTTGTTTAATTATTTTTAAATACACATTTTTGTGTTTAATATTTTTTAAAGGCTTGAATGTGGATATGGAGAGAGCCAGGGCAAGCCTGATAATGCTTAAGAAACACTGATGTAATGCCATAAGTTCTACTTCTATTGCTGAACCTTTTTCGTCGCTTGGCAACTTGATACGCGAATCTAGCAAATTAAATCATTCAATTAGTTATTTAAACTAGAGGTTCTCGATTTTTCTTTATTGTAATTAATGCCTGGCCGGCGTTAGTGAAGTTTGTAAAGTCACTTATTGTATCGATAACTGCTTGAGTGAATTTTAATTGCTGATGTTTGGATAACCGTCAAAATACTCTACGATATACTTACACTCGATACAATCCATACACTTCTTGGGTAAGTGTATAAGCTCCAAACGTGTTAGTTTATAAATTCGTTCTTTCTTGACAAAATCTGATCAAAAGCCAGGACTTTAGATCAGATGATCATCCAGTCATGATTGTCATCTTTGATCTGCTTGGGAACAATTATTTGACAAGTGTAGGGTTCGTGTTGACCATTTAGTTTATATATGTTTATCAAATCAAAACGTCTGAAAAGTAAAATCGATTTATGAAGATAATTAAACCAGCTGTCTTCGCAAATAATAAAGTGAAACTAAGACAAACAGTCACTTACTCAAATATGTTTCTTTCTTGAGATTGAAAGAATTCTTTGGTGTTTTACATTTTATTATTTGCCGTGATTATCTCCTTTTTCGAGTGTAAATGGATCGTAGTGCTATGCTGTGATGGCGACATACATTGTGTTAAGGAATAAACGGAACTGTGGATTCGATACAGTTTAAGCTTAGATTTAGGTACTTTGTCAGTTCAGTCAGACCCTCTCCAAATAGCCATTCTCCATAAAATATATTTATTTAAACAAAGGTGTGTAACAATTATAAATATAAAAAATAATTATTAAATAAGTTCTAGCACCAGTAAGACACCTGATCGTGTCACGAATTTAAGAAACTTTAGCCAACAGCTTAAACAATTCTATGAAGGTATCATTTCGACAAACAATATGGATATAATGCAGCGTATTCGGTTTAGTCTCATAGACAAGCCCGTTTTCCTATAGAAATAATTACCCTCATCAATAATACACAGCTTATGAAATATGAACACGAAGGACACCATTTAATGACATAGGCGGATCACATTTGTTGTCAAAACTTTCATAGCTCAACTTCTAATAGCTTATCGGAGTCCAAATACAGAAATAAAAAGGTCATGTGGCGCTTAGAATATGGAAGGTTTGGGAGAAACTATTCAAAGTGAATTAGAGAATACTGTTTCAACAATGTAGCAGCATCAATTAGCCGAATTTCTATCAATCTCCCACGACGTGCCTCAGTAATGTTTAAATCGTAATATACAACCACGAGATACATTAATTACAATTCGTTAAAATAGTTACTAAATTATAATAAAACACGAAATAACTCTTACACAACAATTTCAAGAAGTTTCATTCAATCCGACGAAGATATCCCCAACAAAGATACGATTGACGATGTGTTGCCTTTCCTCTTTCTTCTTTACATAACACCGGTCAATATCATTATTCTAATGCATTGCTTTGTACACACTCATTAATCTTTAGTCAGTTTATCTAGCCTCCCGAGTTCGTCTTTTGTCCAGTTCATGAAGCACCCTGATTATTTTATCAGAAATACTTCCCACTTATCTTTGTATATAATTAAATTTCTATTATATAACTTCTTTTAATATTTTTTCTTCTGTTCGAATGTATTCTCTTTATAGGGTTTGCTTCATCTTTTGATTTGATGGTGCCTGCTTCCGGAATACACAGGCACGTATGGCTATTGCGTTCATTAAGAGTTCTTATTACTTCTTGATTAGGTAGCTTTATACCTTCTAGTTTTGTACATTTGGTAATATAAAATTCTATCCCTACATCCTAGTAACACATTCTAGTAGCTACATGTTGCTTTTTGGTGGTAATTTAAAAGCATCCATATGATGAGATAATTCGTTTGATTTTTGTATTTGTGTATGTTTACCTTGCATTGCATCTCATGCGAATATTGGGGAGGGGCATAATAGCGATGACAATAGCGGAAGTAGACACTCTCCCTGGGAGATGTCTCTCGGTATTCTTATTTTGCAAGGTATCGTCCTTCAGCTCGTAGATTTAAGTCTCTATCTTCCAATTACTTTCACCATAAAGTTGAAAATTCTGCCTGATATTTTAAACAACTTTTAGAATTCAATTATTCATGTTTGGGGCATAATGTTTTGTGTTTGACTGCTGATAGTCGAGTTTGTTCAGAATATTTACGTTGAGGAAGTAGAAGTGCAGTTAGTTCGTTGGAGCACATTGAATTGAAGTACTAGTCAAACAAGCACAGGGATGCAACACTGCGGGGATGGGACAAGGCGGGATTATGACAGACAGTGCGTGACCTATTAGGTTAGATACCGTTTTCTGCACTGTCCGAGACGAGGCTAGTGATTGGTGCACCAGCCCACATGTGACAAATATATACGTTCCATAGGCAATGGTGTATTTATAGTGTGTACACAATTAAATGACTTGAAGTATATCTAAAAGAAACGCTACTGATAATGATATACCATGAACATATATACGAGACAGAGACAGAATCTAAGAAGAGATTTACAAGAAAATATGTTTGAAAATCATCAACGACTCAGTAACAAATAGGTACAAACACATTTAAACATTTTAAAAATACCGGAGTAATTTCCAAAATCGAAACGAACATCATTCGTGAGAAACAAAACGCGGCTGTTTCAAAATGTGATCATCGGCCTGAAATAGCTCTGATTGCAATGTTCACTAAAAAGCAAAACCAAAAAAAAACAGTCTTTATTTGCTTTATGGGTAATTTTATTTCACTCAGAACAAGGTTGTATAACTTGTACAAACGGTGCGAATAGTTGTATAGATTTTCATTAAAATCATTTTACCAGAGAATGTTTCTAATTTGTTTACCTTTTGAATCCAATGCGACAAATTTGTGTAATTGAATACGATTCTTGAGAGAAATAAAATAGCTGTTCAAAGGAAGTGAGAGTTTCAGTCGAACGTTGATGAATCAAATTTACATTTTCCAAGCCCACATGACGACATGGAAATATTGTGGCTTCCAATGCCATCAGCGCTCGATAATGTTATTAAAACAAGATCCACTTGGATCGTCTTAATTGAAGCCATTTCCATTCTCTGTTCATTCCTTGAATCATTATTGATGTATTTCTGTTTTTTTTATAGTAAAGCAAATAGAGAAAAGTGAATTTCTTTCGGATATTATTGTTTTCTTTATTAACATTCGTTTAATTACAGTATTTTTTAGAACTTTCACACTCGATTTTCCAAATCATAATTATTTATTATAATTATTATTAGTAGTAGTAGTAGCAGTGGAAGGAGGAAATAAAATTAATTTTCGTAGTAGCAAGAATAAAAGGAAGAGGAGTAATACATTCATTCATAAATATATAGTAACTAGATAATTCAATCAGCGTTGTCAGGGTGTAATATACATATATATATATATATATATTGTTTAACATAGTTCACCCCAAACAAGGCAGGCCGCCACTGTAGACGTAAGTGGCTACAGAGAAAAAGGGTGAAAGTTGTTGTTTTTTTTGGGGGGGGGGTCAACCTAAATTGGGAGCTGCGCAGCGAGACGTCTGTTTACATTAGTTTTACATTTCTGCATGTCAATACAGTCAGGAAAGCAGGGAGCAAGGCGGGAGTTCCAGAGTCCAGCAGCACGGGGAAAGAAGCTTTTGGAGTAGAAAGCTCTTCGGCATTTGGGGAACTTCTCAGTGAATAGATTGGATTTGGCAGATTGTCGAGTTGGTCTAGTGAATTTACGTCGTGAAGGTACCAGAGCAACAAGCTCATCAGAGCACAATCCATTGAAGTACGTATAAAACAGGCACAAGGAAGCAAAATTGCTGCGATGTGATAGGGGCTGGAGCTTGGTTGACAGTGAGGGACATACCAATGTTGGTGACTCCTTTTTGGAACTTGTCTAAGAGGGAGAGACTAGTAAATAATCCTCAGGCCTAGATTTGGCAACACTACTTCATGCATGGACGTATGGTGGCTTTGTAGAGATATAGGTGCCAGAAGTATACTGGCACGGTAGAGGGCGCCTACCTTTTTTGCAGCAGCCCTTGCAATGTTTTCAATATATTTATTCCAATTGATGTTATCTGTGAAAGTTAGGCCGAGGAGTTTGAATGATTAACTCTCAGGTAGGCTGTTATTTGCCATGGCAATCAGTGGTTAAAGAGGTTTCTTGTAGTTATTGAAGGAAAGTAGCTTTGTCTTTGCGGCATTGAATGTTACCATACATTTTGACCTTATTGCACTACAGACTGGAGGTCATTTTCTAAGAATTAAGCCATCCCCTTAAATATGTGCGCGTCCGTTTCCCCCTATATATATATATATATATATATATATATATATATATATATATATATATATATATATTACAATCACATAATTCATCATCATTACTTATGAAAATATAATATTTTATATAACTTTTAGTAAACTGAAATTATATACATACATGTTTTGGGAAGACATATATACATTGGACTCTTGAATCTACTTGTTATATACATTTATCAAAACGGAAAAAAAGTATAAGAAAATATAAGGTTTCTGGATTTTGTCCGATTTTTTATGCGTTTGTGATCATTCTATACTTTCATGGTTAAGTTTGACTTTGTAAAAATTATTTCTTGTGTTGAAGAGCTGCTTATTAAAAAACTTTGTAAAAAATATTTACACGATAATCTTTGTTTACGTTGTAATTTTGAATTTAACGTTCAAAGTGTAAATTTTATTTTGAATTTTTGAATTTTAAAAATATGGGTTATGTTATAAATTCTTTATTTTACTGAGTTATTATATATTATATATATATATATTTTGATTTTATTCCATTAAAAATATATATATATATATATATTGTGTGTGTATTTAGGCAGAATTTTCTCACTTATGCAAACATTGTTCAAAATAACAGAATTCGTCAGTTCAATTATACCTTTTTCATTTTTTCAATTTTTTTGGTGGTCAGTTTTGTAATAAAATCAAGAGAAATTAATAAATGCTCCATAGGTTTCATATGTTTTACGAACGTTTTCTATTCTTCGTCGAGTCGTCCTTAAATATCAAAAGCACATTTACAAAACCGCGCATAGAACATTTTTTTGCATTGTTCCAAGAAGTCGTTGACTATTTAAATTCAGCAACGCAAGATGGCATCACAGAACAAAATCGCATTACGTTAAGCATTTTAAAATGTTACCACTGGTTTCATGTGTGATGTTGTTAATTTTAGGTTGTTGTGTTTTTATGTTGATTGCTTCCAATATTTTTATTTTTTAAATTGATTTCGGAATAATAACACTTAAATTATACATTCCGAAACCAATTTAAAAAAGCATTGAGAAAGTTATTGAGCTAAGTATTTAGAACAGTAATTAATACTTGTTTTTTTTAATCTTTCCTTTGACAGATATTGGCACAACAGACTTTATGTAAAGATTTGTTTTAGTAATTTATTAATTGTTTTGAGTGAATGTTCCTCGAATTCTGACGAATTATATCTAGGAGCCTTTTTGATATGCATCCAAGATTTTTCTGGATATTTTATATTTGTTTTTATGAGAATGAATTTTAGCTTATATAGCCTTCACAACGCCATTCACGTCTTTTGATACTTTTTTAAATATTTTCTGAAAGCTAGTCGCATGCATATGTGCCTAGTATAGTACAGATTCCATTTAGCAACTAACTCTTAAGACTAGATGTTAATGTGTAACGTGGTTCTTAAAGTATTCTCTGAATTATTTCTAGACACATGTCTAAGATTTCTCTTCTCTGACATTTTGACAAATCACAGTATGATATAACTATTAGTTTATTTTATTATATCCTCTATAGTGAATTTTTAAATACCTATTTAAAAGTTTAAATATTGAATGTTGAGCTTCATTGTACTTTGGAAATTGATTCTCATAAGATTCGATCAGAACTATTTAAAATTATAGTTGTTTTTATTTTTATTTTATATTTAATTTAATATATATATATATATATATATATATATATATATATATATATATATATATGTATATGTGTGTGTGTGTGTGTCTGTGTATTCTCTAGACGAATACTCATCCTAAAACTGGCAAAATTAATTCCCTAAATAAACAGCTTTGTGCCATGTTTATGTTCCGTTACGAACATTAAACTTAAGATATAATTCTATTGAACCGTACGTCTAGATTATTTAATTCGATTTTGTTTAAAATTCTATTATATGAGTTTGACTCTAGAACATCTTAAAAATCAAATGCGTTCTTAAGAAAGTATGGAAATCCAGGAAAACAAACTTAAATTGTGTCTAATAACTATGGGTCAAATTTATGCAAACCTGAAATAATTAGATTCTCAAACGGATGGATGTGTTTCAATTATGCTCCCCAAAACCCTTAATTAAATTGAAATTTAGGATATATTTAATTATTGATTACCTTTTGTGTGCGAACTTACCACCCTGACTTTTGGAGTAAGTACAATCGTTCAGTGATGATGGTGGTGCTTGCAGATACAGACGACAACCTGCGAGAGGGTGGCATTAGAATCAGAAGGGGGAATGATGTTACTTCCGCCCGCGTAGATTTCGACCTTTCAGTTTCTGACGTTTAATAGGGGTGTGTGAAAACTATCCCTTTTAACCCCAAGGAGGGAATACATTAACACCAGTAGCGACGATAGTATGAGTATATTTCCCCACTAATTTTCTTTCTCTCTCTCAAGCGTAAGCAAAGAAACCCCCGTATGTATGTTTGTTTAATAAATATTTGAAATTCATACACGGCCTTCGATTTAATTTTTGCATGACGATGATGATGATAGGAACTGGTCGACCTGACGAATCGATGAAAAGCTGATAACCGAAGGTAAGCGAATGTTGAGGATCGAACGATTAGAAATCTTAACATTCCGATTTCTGAATATTATTCATCCACGAACATTCCAATTAAAACACCTGTTGTTTGGCCCTAAGTGACGGTATGTATAACACGCGTCACAAAACACAACAAATTGGTCCAACAGTAAAAGACAAAGAAATAGACCAATAAAAGAGAGAGGGAGAGAGAGAGAGACAAAGAAGGGAAAGAGAGAAAGAAAAGGACCAAAAAATGTAAAAGACAAAGGAGAACGATAAAATGTACTTATATAGCTGACACACTATTTTTACGTGACGGGAAGGTTATGGAAGCGCCCGAGAGTGACGAGGCGAAAACTGACGAACGCTAAATTGAAGACTGGCAGCCGATAAATTACGACGAAAAAGAAAAAACTAAAACATATATATACAAATAAAAAAACGTATAAACCATAGCGAAACAAAAGTTAGTAAGTAGATGTTTATTTTTGTTCTTTTTTGTCAAAGGAATCATTGTTAATACATTTACAAAAAAAATATTATTTTGTTTGTGCACCAGAAAGTTTGAAATGATGATTTTGTTTATTTGTTAAGCAAATGTTATTGTTGTTTTTTTTATTTCAATGTGTTTTCATTTGACAGTTTACCTGTTAACATAAACATCGCAAAAACTGTTTTTAAGCATTCTTTTTTGATTTATTTTTTATAGTCTGGTTTAATTTGTGTATGATGATGATGGTGGTGATGGTGATGGTGACGACGACGACCACGACCACGACGATGATGATGATGATGATGATGATGATGATGATGATGATGATGATGATGATGATGATGATGATCGACACCGGCCGACCCGAGAAATCGACGAAAAGCTGATGTTAGAGATTAGACGATCCCAAATCTAAACATAGCGATTTCTGAATATTTATTTACTCCTCTGCAGGAGTTAGGCACAAGGCCAGTTTTATCTTACTCCCACAAGTAAGATGTGACCACAGCTTGGGTCGAGTAAGTGGGGTTTGAAAAGCCAGCGCCCGAGAAAGTGAGCACTCTGGCCATTAACAATTGCCTGGGCAGCCCCGTCGGTGTTATATTATGACGGGCCCTGTATTTTAAACGGGTAGATCAACTAGTATTGATTGTGACCGGTGTGAATTGGTCGGATTCGGTGCAGGTTGAGCTGACCTCTGTTTTGGATGAGTAAGTCGGTTCCCACAAATGATTTGTTTTGTAAATCATAATAGGTTGACAGGACCTGGCTTGCTTCAAAAGATTTGGGGTTAGTAAAGGTCAGATATAATGTAGGGATTTTCGTTCATGACAAGACAAAGGATTATGACGTCACTTGTTGTTGTCGGAGCGGGAATCGAGATCAATCTGCCATGGGAGCTCGAAGCGACAACGTCGTTTCGGAAAAGCGAGCGAAGTTTTCCCAAGAATGTAATCGCTCGCGATAAGGGCTGTATCTAAAACAGATCACTATGGAAGCTTGCGGCGAGCGCATGAGGTAGCTCTCGAACGCAAGAGCTCGGGTGTGAATCGAAGAGATATGGGCCAAAGCCACTAAGAAAAACTAACAGCGTCTAACGTCCCACACAGTACGAACCTAAGAAGATGTAAAAGAAGAACCAATAATGGAAACCTCTCCACTCGAATGGAAGCATGAAATAAAAAGAACAAAAGAAATCTCTCAGAAAATCCGACTTCGAGTGTCTTTGTCCTCTGCTTAAAGATAAAATTTGCCCACAAAAACAGGTGCCGCACGGCGATCACAGCCAGCAACAAGATGAGGGCCAGCGACGAACGAGAACTACAAAGGTAACTTTCTTATAATGTAAAATATCTGGGAACTGTGTCTCAGGGTGACTCTTGGACTCTTGAAAAATGTGTTTAGAAATCTGTTTAAATGACTCTTAAGAAAAGTGTGTGTTAAAGTCCCTGTTGAAAAATGACTCTCCAAGATGTGTTAAAATTACTGAGCAACATGTTTGGTTAAAGAATGACTATGAGAATGTCTATGAAAATTGTATCATCAGAAGTATTAAGAAAAAAGATTGAAATCACTATTAATCCTCTCGTGAACATTTCGTGTTGTTTTCGGCCGGAGAGGATGTAATAGCGAACTGTGAGGTGGTTTTGGAGAACTGCCTCAGTCGGAAGGATTTCTGCCTGTAGTAATAAATAAGATCTCTCCCCCCCCTTTGCTTCTCGTGACGATTAATTTCAGTAGTTATGCAACATCGGCATTCCCCGGTAGGTGCGCCTCAAGCAGTAAGCAATAAACTTACTCCTCCCCAAAGAGGGGAGGCGAAGCCTGGGAGGGTGGACCTCCTAGAACTGCACAGGACAAACCCACAGACAGGTGGAATCAAGCCCCGAAGGACAAGACGACATCCGTCTATAGGGTGCAGTATCCATCGGAACAGATACTACACTTACTTCCTAGCGTGTTTTTTTTATTTCTGAATATTATGCATACATTAACATTCAAATATATAACACAATTACCAACCCATACTTAAGGTTAGTATTTTAGTTAATTGAGGGTATTTTCTGCTTAAAAAAACGTTTGACCTTTGAAAGTGAAATTCACTTAAATAACAAATAAAAATCAATCGTTAAAACATAAATTAATTTGGTTTGTTCTCATTGTTAGCTTTATTATTGAGACGACATTTCTCATCTTTCTTGTTATATTTACAACTTCTTGATGGAGCAATCTCCAACATTTTCTTGTGACCTAATCTGAGAGGTTTTGAATAGAAAAAAAAACAATATAAGATGTACAAATTAGCAATAGTCATTAACAATATTGCAGAAACTATGTTTTTGTTAATGAACATGTCTCAACTTTAAAAAGTAAATAAGAATAGGAAGCAAATGTTTAAGTTAAAAAAAAGAAAATAGCAACATCTAACTATGTTTACGAATGAAAAACACAGCGAGTTTCTATTTTTGAATTCTGAACCGATATCTAAACAAAAGACATGTATTTGGCATTGACAAAATGTTGTTGTTTTTAGTTGAAGTATGTGTGTAAATGTACACTATCAAATAGAATTTTGAAACGAAAAAATAAAACAGAATAGGATTATAAAAGTGAACGAATCAAAAGTATCGGTTAAGTTGCATAGCTGCGTTTTATTTCGTCGTCATATGTTCGGAGATTATAATCCGATGATTCTCAGTTACCGAACATTTTTCATACTTACCCCCTCCAACTCGTGATTATCAGTTACACAATATAAGTATTATGAATTCGATAGACAGAAATACAAACCAAAACAAATAATAAAGCTTATTTTGAATTAAATTTCTGAGATATATTTTTTATATTCATATAATAAAATCGAAAAAATATATAGTAATAAAAAATGAAACAAAATATAATTCTATAATGTTTATAAGACATCGCTACAAAAATGTAAACAAAGAATTTAATTATATTTAATCTAAACTCAATATTATATTTTTAAACTACACAAACTTTATCCTTTCTATCACTAGCAATCTAAAGACAATACTACCGCTGAACTGTTTAATAATTATACATATGTATAGTATAATTGTAAGTAGTGGAAGTCATACAGATAATCCTAACTGTATTATCTATTATTATATTAATATACCTGATTGAATAACTTAGTTTTATAACTTATTTACTAGTTATTTTACATTAGAATCCACTATTAATAGTTGAGGTCTAACTGTATTATTAATTTTATTTTTATAGTTTAATTAGAATTAAATATTCACTTTGGGATAAGGGTTAGTGAACTTTTCAGTTGGATGATGGAACAGTAGTATGAAAGAACTGATATCAATAATTAATTCACAGGACGACTCGACAGTGATTTGCTGGCATTGGACTTGAAGATGACCACGTTGTAGTCTGTAAACAAACATTATTACAAAAACATGTTCCACTGGTTAGAAGTTCTTGAAAAAAAACAACTTTTATTCACATCTTAGAAAAAACTGGCTGCACATTTCTCTATGAAAACTATATTTTATGAATGCGTAATTATTCATATTTTCCTGTGATAAAATATTTTCTATTTCTTTTGAAGACCTTATGCTCATTTGTATTTTATATTTAAATCAAGTTTGCAGTAACTATTTTATAAAGAAAACATTTTGATAAATATACTGTAAATTACATTAAAAAGGCTGAATTTGCAAAACTCGAACCCTTGTTTTCTTTTTATTGTTTTATTGTTTGCTATTCCTTTATGTGGATAATCAATGGAAACAGTGTAATACATATCTTGAAATGGTTGATATGTCTATTTATATAAAATTATGTAATGTGCATATGTATATGTTGTGACCCTGTAAAGGAGCCGGAAATAAGACACGAACTTTTGCGAAAACAAGTATATTTAAAAAGTATAATACAACAAAGAACAAGAGTGGTTGTACGTCAGTCTAGACTGCCAGTAGAGACTGGTGTGGTTCCAAGTATTTAATTTCTTCCCACGGCAGGAAGATGTCGCACAAAGCGAGAAGGTGGGGGGGGAGTAAAGCCAGCGCTCTAACAGAAGAAGCACTCTAGCCTATACAAAATTGTCTGGGCAGCCTAGTCGGCATTCCCCGGCCAGTGCGCCTCAGGCAGTAAGCAATAACCATAAGAGACAAAGTAAGGACTGAGTGGGTGAACCTCTCAAGACTACCCAAGACTAATTCTCTCAGCCCGACAGATAAAAGGCCACCGAAATAGCCCAGTTCCTGTCGGGCTGGGGTGGATCCAACACCGGGAAGCAGGTGTTCTTAGTATTAATGATGAGTGGAAGAGTTCAAATGTCCGTATAGATTAGGTACAGTAACAGTACGTGTATTTTTATGTACATGATTCACTCCTAAACTAGATAATCGATACTTATGAATTTTGAAATACATATGTTATGCGTAGGGCTTAGTGATGTGGATATATTCCTTTAATTTTGTTTAATACATATGGGGTAAAAAGGTGTGCAATTCCTCGTGTAAACTAATATTTTTTGTAGAGTTTTAACAATATATATTAGACATAGATATATAAATACACTCGAAATGTCAGTTTCTTTGGGGTATTTTAAAGGGAGTTTAGGTTGCCTAATATGGATACAACAATCCATTTGATAATTCAAATATTTCAGATTTGCATTGAACCTTATCCATAATCATTAAACACAAATTTAGAACGATTCCGTGAATTTAAATTTTTTCTAAGACCCCTTAAGCTTTAATCTTTTTATTGAATCAAAATCATTTAACGAATCTTGATCAAAATTTGAATAAAGATACTAGACATAAAGATTAGTAATATTATAATCTGGTTTTAATATTCTTAAGAGGGCATAACAGTAGTACGAAGCTGATTTGCCCGAGGAATAATTTTAAGTTTTAAAACGTACATTACAAGTAAAAGCTCTAAGTTATACTTCTAAGATTAAGCGAAACTACGAGCTACTGGTGTAACGCAGTTTATTAGATATATTTCTCTTTCATTTTTTATAAGTTGTATTTAATAAAGATATATATATATATATATATATATATACATATTTTAATCCTTTAAGGGATAGTGATTATAATCTGCTTAATATGACCGTTTAAATATTGATAGTCTTTTATTTATACACCATAATTTTAATATTTATTATCGGAAACGATAAAATCCTGATAGTTTGATTGTAATTAAGATAATCTATAATTCAGGAATGCTATTATTTTTGCTTTGGTTGTTATATTGCTGTCGAAATGTATTCTTACATCTAATCGGCCCCTTTTCACATCGGGCCTAAGTCTCATACATTTCGTTATATATATTTTCTTTTAATGTCTTATAATATATCGTTTTGCCCGGTCATTACATTTCCAGAGAATATATATATATATATATATATATATATATATATATATATATATATATATATATATATATATATATATATATATCACAAGTAAGTTAAAACGAACACAAAGTGCTCGATCGTAGCTTCTACAGGAGCTAAAATACACCATTGTATTTATAAACTATACATTAAAGTGTTTGTTTGAAGAAACCGAGTTTCATTGATCTCGTCATGCTCTATTTAGGATAAGCTCCGGCTGGTACACGCAGACAGTTCGTCAGCTATTTTCCGTTATTGAATTGTTCCGATAACAAAAAACGGGATAAGCAAATACTTAAATCCGGTATTATAAAAAAACTCTATAAATAAAATAATATATATACACATACACACACCCACACACACACCCATATACACCCCAACACACAAACACACACACACACATATATATATATATATATATATATATATAAATATATATATATATAAATATATATATATATATATATATATATATATATATAAATATATATATATATATATATATATATATATATATATATATATATATATATATATATATATATATATATTATCTCTCATCGCCTCACGCAAAAATACGCCAGTGAAACATGTTGCTTTGCTAGCTATGTGACGAAACGATGTAAAGTCATGAGGAGGAACGAAGAAAATAAATAGCAAGTCAGACTAGCCCGATTGCCTTAAATGCAAATAGTGTTTTTTCTTAAGTTATCGCAAATTATAATAATATTTTATAAAAAAAATGACTGACAGTTATTCTATAATTCCATATATCTATTATTGTAAAATATATGTAGATAAATAGTGACTGCAAACACTGGCATATTTTATGTCGGCATCTTTTACGGAGAATATACACTAGTATATATATATATATATATATATATATATATATATATATATATATATACATATATATATAATTATTACTATTTCATGTATTCACATAATTATAAGGAGATCTAATTGTTTATGTATCCGTTGTCAGTATTTACTTCAACAGTGCTCGATACGTAAGTAGAGTTAAGTAGTAAGTTATGAAAATATATTTATGGCAATTAATCTATATAGAGGCTTTCGCGTTTCATCCACGGGAGATCTTCAGGCTAAAATACATCCTGTTTCTTTGGTGTGTCAATATAATGGGTGCCCATATTTTAACACGTGGTTCCTTGTATTTCTATTTTAGGTTTTAGTTTTAAAGTTTTTAGGTTTTAATTTTGTTTAGTGAATTCTTTTACTTATTTGTTTGTTTATTTATTTTATTCTGAGCAGGCAGCTGTTTGCTACTTAATATCTACAGTTTAATAAAGTTTGGGGTCTTAAAAGTTTAGAGTTTTAACATTTCTCATTCAGACATAATCTACACGAGTGATTTACATTTTTACACGTATCGGAGGCATCAGATCTTGTGGGGTTATTTATTTTATATACACTCACAAATATATTTGATAATACAGATATCGGCTTATACAGAGATAATTGATTAGCGATAATAAGAGATTCTCAACAAAGTCAAGGGAGAAAACTTCAAGAAAATCATGCATATGGAAATGAAAAAACTAGGCCTAAAATAGAAGTACTGGCTAACATAAAAACAACTCAATTTTCAGATGTCACGTTAAACTTAAACAAAAATATTTACGAACCATACCTAAAAGATAACTTCAATCCAATATACATAAAGACAAAATCTAATCAACCCCATCAATAATAAAACATATTCCGAATTCTATCGAACCTAGACTTATAAATAATTCTAGTAACGATAATGTTTTTAAAAAATCACGCAACATTTAAAATACAGCTCTAAAAAATAATGGTTACCATGATACCGAAATTAGATATAAAAAACAACACACCAATAATTATAATAAAATTTAAAATAAAAGAAAAAACAATATAATCTATTACACACCGTTCTATAACCAGATACTAAAAACTAAACAGAGCAAAACATTCTTAAATCTGATTGAAAAACACATTCCCATAAAATCTCCTTCATAATATATTACATAAAAATAAGCTAAAACTGTCCTACAGCTGCTGAAAAAAACTAGAAATTATAATTAAGGCACACAATAACAAAATACTAAACGAGAACAGCAGAGAAGAAGAAAAATAACGAATTACATAAATAAGTGACAAATATAGCAAAAAAAAAAACGCCAAGAAGAACAAAAATATAAACAGGACTAATAGAAATAAACAGACCCCTAATAGTAAGCACGCGAATAGAAATGAAAAAATTAGCAATGAAGAGAAAAGATGGAATTGCATAAATCGTACACTTTTTTCTACTAAAAGATAAATGCCTAACCAAAAGTATTGTTTACCAAGCCACAATATTTGCCAAGGAAAAACCGAATAACAAGAAGTACTACGTCGGTATGACATCCCTAGATTTTAAAACCAGATATTATGACCACAAAAACACATTTAAAAACAGAGAACGTCGAATTAAAACAGCACTAGCAAACCACTATTGGGAGCTCAAAGAAAATTGACGCTCACCAATAATTGAATGGAAAATCATACGACAGGCAAGTACATGTAGAAATTTAGACGACCCGTGTAGATTATGTCTGAATGAGAAATTTTAAATCCTAAACTTTCAAGACACCCAAAATCTATTAAACTGTAGAACTAAGATTGCAAACAGTTGCCTGCACAGAATTAAATGTATATTAGGCTTGCAATACATTAATAAATAAACAAACAAATAAATTTAAAAAAGACTTAACTTAAACCTAAAAACTTTAAAACCAAAACATAAAATAGAAATAAAAGAAACCACATGTTAAAATGTGTTTAACCATTATATTGACAGCAAGGAAACAGGTCATATGCCACTCTATAGAAAACTGAACAACAGAACAGGAAATAGGATAAGAATCTTACCGAAACTTTTTTCGTGAGAAGTCCAACGATTGGCAAATAGAACAACAAAGAATCTGATTGGTTAACTAGCTAGCCGTGTATATAAAAACACACGGCAAAGCTAACTTCACGCCGTTTAGCCTGAGGATTCCACCCGAAGATAAAAGGCGGAAGTCTCTGTGTAGCTTAATTGCCATAAAAATATTTTCATAACTGACTATATATATATATATAATTATTTATGTATCTACATAAACTGTGATAAAGAGATATAATCTTTTATGTATCGATTTTCAGTATTAACTATAACAATGCTCAATACGTTAGTAGAGCTAGGTAGTAAGTAATTAAAATATATTTATGCCAATAAAGCTACACAAGCTATAATTCCTGACGATTCTTTACGGGGATGAAACGCAGTCGCCTCTGCCAAAAATATATTTTCATAACTAACTAACTATATATATATATATATATATATATATATATATATATATATATATATATATATAATTACGATAAGTATCGTAAAATACTTATATACAGACACATGTGTTTTATGCTTTTTACCGGGAATAATTAATGTGGCCAGTGATTGCTCTACCGATCACACGATTCGAAACCATCAGCCCCATTTAAACATGTTAACCTTTGTCCGAACGTTTAAAACGATGCGACTACAAAAACCATCACGTTGAAGATAGAGAATTAAGATCTATTTGTGTCTAAGTAAAGGGAGATAAATATAGAAGGATGTTAGCATGGCTTTTCATAGAACACGTTGTCTGGAACTCAGCATTATGCATCTTAATTTGACGGCTCAATTTTATAATTTTCTTTAAGCAGCCGTCTTCGTTTAAAAGTTCTAAACAATATAACGATAAATATTATTCAATTCTTATCCACAGAAACATGTGTTTCATCCTATTTACTGGGAATAATCAGTGCGGATTGTTATTTCACTACTAGTCACACAATGTGAAACGCTTAGACCAAAGTCAACATTTTAACTTTTGTTTTCACCCTTTAAACGATGCGACCACTATATGCGACAACTTTATATATATATATATATATATATATATATATATATATATATATATATATATATATATATATATATATATATATATATATTTGCTCTATTATCACTAATTGATAATCATCGAGCTGAATCTTTTAAGGGGACTGCAAAGTAAAATGATATGATAGTATATGCTAATACATATATTGTCATTAATAATGATATATATATATGTATATGTATATATATATATATATATATATATATATATATATATATATATATATATATATATATATATATATATATATGCATGTTTGCGTAAACAAGAGTGACACCACCTCTTAGTTTTTTTTGATCGATCTTTTACAAATGGCTTACCAACAGTCTAATGTTCTGCTCAAGCGTGAACAGTAACTCGCAAACACTACAAATGTTTTCGACTCCCATAGGATGTCCCAAAAATCACTGACACTAACTACCAAATCCTGATGTCTCATAGCAAATTTCAATCTTTGCTCATAATCCCTAGGCTAAAGCTGCTTGACAAGCTGACTCTTGTATGGAAACATGTCTATGTCATGCAATATCCTATGTAAAGAAGATCGTAAAACTCCAAACTGTCGGGATCTTTCTCTGATTGAAACTGTTGGATCTTCTTCCAGACTTCGCCCCAATTCCTCCTGATTGTCTTTTGTTCTTACTGAACGAGGCCTTCCGGATGCTTGTTTTTGAAAACGGCTTTTTATGGCTTTAATGGCATTTACACTAGGCGCATCTCTAGTGTTAAGATGTTATCAGTAACATCGCTGGCTTTCTGAATATAACCCATGTGACTTAGAGTACAATGTGCGTTCGTTCCTCAATGCTGTATTTGCTCATGGTAACGTCGGAAGGATAGCTTCAACTACTTTGAAAAAAAAGAAATATATTAAAAAACAAAGAAGTTATGAATGTTTTTCAAGTGTCATTTGTTTTTATGGCACCTTGTATATATATATATATATATATATATATATATATATATATATATATATATATATATATATATATATATGTTAGTGTGTTCAGATAAAACGATAAACAATGTTAATCGAATAATATAATTTAAATGTAACTTTTATGGGAATTTGATTCCAACCGTTATTTGTTAATTGGTCGAACGCAGAACGTTTTCAGTGTTTATATTCTGGTTTAATTACCATTCGTTCTATTCTATTGGTGTGATTAAACAGTAGATCAATTCATTATTTTGTGACACTACTTTTCTGATCTTATCGTTTCCTATTCTGAAAACATTTTTTTTTCGTTTTTATCCACGCATTTCTTTATGTTTTGCATTTCTTTTAAACATGTAGATTTAGAAACATTCTAAAACTGATGTCTATGATTTTGTGATTCGCATTAAACATAGGTTCATTTTATAATGGAAAGTAGATAATATTTTGTAAAATCGGAGAAATTTTGAAAAGGCATCGACTTTTAAGCATTAACCAACGTAAGAATGGGTCTCATTTGGACTTTACTTCTACGTGTATTCCGAAAGTTATACCATAGACACCGTAGATAACTCTAAGGCTATTTATCAGACCAAATTGGAAGGTTACTGTTATAAAAAGGAATCAAGTGCATATATCGAATTTGAAAAAAATCCGAAGTTGATATTCGGTCAGGATCTGGAACTATATCATTGACCCTAACCATGAAAAGTTTTGTCGTATAAAATGTTGGTCTCTGTTGGCTACAAAATGGATCAAGTAGCGAAGTTTTCGCAAAAGAGTGACTTTGACATTTCCTGTAACGATGACCTTGATAACAAAAATTAAATCAGTTATAATTTCGATTATTCACGATATTTTGAATTAGTTTGGTAAAACAACGTGGATGCTGTACACAAACAAACAAAAACAAATGTATTGACAAACACGACGGTAAACATAACCTCGATATTTGCAAGGAAAATATATGAAGTAATACACTAGAATGATCAAAAAATATATTTCTTTGACAAAACATTATTTATTAAATAAGCTAATTTAAATATTAATACTTAAGTCTTTGTTTTGTGATGACATTTGAAATGGCGTCAATTGTCACAAAGTAAAACTATATCAATGTCTTACTGATCTGAAGAAACCCTGGATCTACGATTAGAGAATGACCTTCGTTTCTTTTGGTCGATCTTACACCAACATAGAAAGGTTTTAATGCGCCATCAGGGTAAACTATGTTTTGTACTTAATAAAATAATCTTAAAAAAATAACACTATACAATAATCACTCAATTTTGTTTGCTATGCGACTCGAGTTGCTACATTAAGCTCAGGAGGTTTGTGCCTTTACGAGTATCTGATTTGCATGAACCTGCCCCCGTTGGTCGCAGCTATTCATTTACCTGACGGACTGCAAGTTTTCTCCTCTGACACCAAAGCTCAGTGGATGCTACAGAGTCACCGAACGTATGGTCCCGACCACACAATGCAATTGTGCAATATAAACGTTGCCAGTTTCACTCCATTGATTTGCGATTCTCCACTTGGCAGAGATTTACTTGACATACACTAAGGCAGCAAGGCAGGGGTAACTGATGGTGAGTTTCTCTACAACCCTTTTCGTTAGATTGCGACCCTAGTACCCCTTAGTACCAAATTTAGAGTCTCTGGCAATACCACATTTACACAGTCCATTAATCTTTAAGAGGGGGCAATCTATCAAGAGAAGCAAAGACATATTATACTAATTTGATCGTCTCTGTTCGAGCAGATTGATAACTAAGAAACGACAAAATTGTGCCTTTAAAACAGATTATGAACACCAATAGAAACGGAACAAAAAGTACATCTATGTCATATTAGAAATATTTAACGAAGAAATACATCTGAGCTTGCAGTATTGCCATATAAAATAGTTCAATATATTGAAAAAGAATATATACGGTATTTAACATCATTAAAATAGGCGGTCGTTTCATTTTGTGGGGGTTAAATGTTTACAACGGCCTGGGCAAGTAAACCACCCTATGTCTTTTCGGTATGCTCCTTATTCGAAAGGCACCACACACACATATATATATATATATATATATATATATATATATATATATATATATATATATATATATATATAATATATATATATATAAGATATCTAATATTCCTTTTTCCACGATTGCCTGTCATCCTATGCTATTCTATTTCAATTTTTGATAAATTGATTCGTCTCATGGAAAACATATGTTTTCGATTTCGTCAATCGATTTCAATATTTAGCGCAGATTAATACTTCAGTTTATTTTGTCTCATTGAAAGAAAGAGATTTTCACCCCCTCATAAACATGTACTACGCCTTCCATCTATTACACCGGCCGCACTTATTTTGTAAGATATGTTCTTTTCTTTACCAGTGTCTAACATTAAAACTGCATATGGTTGTAACAATTGTATATATGGAAATAATGGGATGAAACATAATACTATGAATTAGGGTATAACTTACAAATATGTAGTTATAAAAAATAAAATACAATCATAATATGTGGGTAAAGATGTGAGCAGGGGTTTCTTTAGTTCCGCATTTTCCCGATGCAACGCCAGTACAAGATACATACAGTGAGGAATACCAATACAAAGATAACAGACTATATACGGTTTAAGTAATTGAGTACAGGATGTACACTATTATGCGTAGAAAACAAAATAATATTACAAAATGATAAGCGTCTTTATATTAACACTTGTATTTTCTTCAAACCATAAACCCATTTGCGTCCATGGCCCTTTTAAGAACGAGAAAGATAACTTACCATATTTGTGCAGCATCTGTATTTTTCAGAGATATTTATAGTTAGTTTTTATGCTTGAACTGTCTTACAAATATTACACCTACTGTATTAGCAACACTGATATCTCAGTTTCCGGTATACTGTGAAAATCTAAAGTGAAAGGATACTATCAGTTTAATCTATTATTGAATCATGTATATTTTGTAAGTAGTATATATAACCAACATTAATACATATTATACATAGATGCCCTCACTATCCTATAAAGTCAAGTAAGTCTTTGAAAGTAATTTTTAGTATCAAGTAGTATAGTATTTACAAAAGCTGTTGGTAATAAATTAAAGAAAAAAGTGATTCTACATAATCCGAACCAAACTAAACGAAATTTTGCCGAATGAGATTTACGTAAACAGCTGAAAAACGAGTAAAACCGAGTTGTTGACTAACAGTCAATTAGTATATAATCGAACAATTTTCACTAAGAAATTAAAAAAAAAAATTAATCATTAAAAAAAAGAATACTGACCTGAATGTATTTTTCTTTAATAAAAAATATATATTTCGGACAAATATAAGCAATAAAACAACTTTTCTATCATTTTTTCACATTTTATTTAGTCATTTAATAGACACTCGTCACTTTTGTTATCGTTGTTGTTGTTTGAAAGGGTCTCGGTTGTCAGCAAACAGTCAATTAGTATACAGGTTATAGTTAGTTCATGGTTAGGTTAGGGTTAATTGAGGTTATGGTTAGTGTTAAAAAACAGTCGTCCTCTGTACATGTTTGTCTTCATGCAGATGAAGAAGGAGCTAGGTGCAGATAAATAAATAGAGGTTGAGACGGTGGAAAGAAGTTGTTCGAAAGGGTACAACTCTGCTATATGCGATATTATGAGATGAGGGTGTTAGTCCGAAATTACTGTCTTCACATGAATTAAAGCAAATAGCTGTGATTCATTTTCTGTTGGGCGTTGTCTTTAATTGCCGTCTGCTACACATGTATTTTGTGGCTTCCGATTCGTAACGCGCTTCGTTTCTTTCCGGAAATCTGATTTGTATAAGTCGGTTTACTTTAGTTCGTATTCTGTGGAAGTACCAGATGAAATTCAGCACTGATCAGTTAAGTCATAAATTAAAAAGATCTGCTTAGGTCTGACTTGAAGCTACACTCGTTGGTGAGTTTTGAGGCACGCCTTAGTTAGTATTACTCAAGAGATTCTTTTCGGCCATATAACGAAATCAACCATCCAGACATCTACACTCAGATATGTTGACAACATGACTAAATCCGTCATTAAATAATAAAAGCAGATTTGATATAACTTAAGCATACCAAACCAAAATTAGATGATTTAACGACTAATAAGTTCTAGTCACAATATCAGCCAAAGAGTGAATCATATGAATAAGCCGAGTACTGTTTGAACCTAGTGTTCATCAAAGTAATCCTACAAACTCTTAGCAGGGTATTTTCTAAACAAACATAGGCCATAACATAAAACAGACTGAACGAAAATATACATTATCAGCTGCACTGATTCAAAACCCATGAATATTCGCAAAGCTAATTGTATCTTTGGAAGCGATTTTTCAAGATTATTTCTCATGAATAGTTCCAAGAAGCTTTGCTAACTAAATGAATTATATCTAAAGTGCCTAAATATACACACATTTCTGTTTAGCTATTGGCGTCTTTGATTTCCCTAAATGTCGTTTTAAGCTGCCAACAATTATATAAGGAATGTTCTAAAATACTATTTCAGATCGATATTACAAGAACTGTTGCTTATTATCCGACCGAGAGGTAAGAAAATAAAATTATTTCCCCTCGGGCGAGGGTTTAATTTCGTTCACCAGTGTTCTGTTTCGTGTAGGCGCACCTGATATCAATGCTTCAAATCGAGTTACTAAATAAGAATTAAATAATCGGACAGGTGAGTAATTTAAGAGACAACGAAATCTTAACATTCAGAAAAAGTAATAACACAGTTTTATCTTCCCAACCGAATGCCTGGGATCATTAGATTAAGAATAATATCGTCTTTAATCTTACATTTGGGAAATAACATCGGTCATTTCGAAGGTTCTGTTCTTCCTACTAAGCTAAAACATAATCCATGTATTAAAAATATTGTGGACAACTTTAAGAATATATCGAGATATAAAATAATTGTTCACTTCTCTCTCTCTTTCTCTCTCTCTCTCTCTCTCTCTCTCTCTCTCTCTCTATATATATATATATATATATATATATATATATATAGGGTGGGCAAAAATAAGGGTCCTATTTTTAAAAATTCATAACTTTTTTATTTATTGATTTTTTTGATTTTTTTTTTAGAATAAGTAAAGGACCCCTTCCGAAGCAAGCATGAGCCGTATTAGCCCTAAGGAACGTACCCTCATTTAGAAAACATTATTTTTGCTTAAAAAACTCAAAACAGTGTAAAAAACAATACTTTAGTTTTTGTAAGTTTTAAGAAGTGTTTTTCGGCTAAAATTTGTTTTGTTTATTTCAAAAAATCTCGGAAGGGTCAGTCTACACACACATAAAGTTTGCTGAGTTTAACTTTTATTTTGTGGAAGTTATTCAAATTCAAGTTATTCAAATTTAAAGATAGGACCCTTATTTTGGCCCACCCTGAGTGATTAGTTCAATTCCAATGAAAACAATTCAGTCATTATTCATAATATTTATTTTGCAATGACACAATTGTAAATGGTTTTACAATCGTTTCGTAACGTGCAAGACGCTGCTCATCATAAACCTGAGACCAACATTTATAAGAATGTTATATGATGCGAAATCTTAAAGGAATAAAATGGTAAACAGTCACAAACCACGCGAAAGTTCCCCCGTTAACAGGAGTGTAACATTCAGATCAAGCTGCCATTTTTATTTTATCGGAGAGGGATATGCTTTTATATAATTATGACAAAACAATAAGAAAGACAAGAAACAATATAAGTTAAAACAGCAAGTGGTTAAATATTGTTTGAAATTAAGTAAGGCAATTTATATTATTATTTGTATGATCATTTCGGAAAACAAAATCCGGAAATGCGGTTTATGGTTGTGAATTCGACGATACCAGCTTTCGTCTTATATAAGTAAAGATATTTTAATTAGCCGTGTATTACTATCAGCATATTCCGATCCTATCTAGATTATAATGATGATTTAAATTTGACCAACTCTTGTAAAGTTACATGAAGTCATGAGAATTTATAGTAAGCTTTATTTAAAAGAAATTAAAATTAATTACTATTATTTAAATCAGGTAAGTAGCAGTTATAAATATCAAAAGTAAAAAAAAGGTTGGAAATAAACACCACACGCTGTATTTACACACGAAAGGGTCTAGAAAAGTTAACTGCATATTTTTAAGGCAAGAAGAGTTATGTACCCTTATCTGCGAATAGGAATACAATTTCTAAATACTGCAAATCGATTGATTTCTGAGGTAATAATAAAACATTTCGATGGTTTTCTAATAACCCCCAATATATATATATATATATATATATATATATATATATATATATATATATGTGTGTGTGTGTGTGTGGTGGCATCGAACTGAATATCGAGTATTGCCATCGCTTGTTTATTTAACGTTAGTATATCGAATATGGCTATTCTAGCCTGCTAAACTCTTACTCTACCTGGCACAGTACTTACGGACAGACTGTCTCATACAATTTGCTAATTCAGTTCTATCTTTGTAGATGTTTTGATGTTGTTTAAGACCTAACACTGATTGGTATTTTTATCACATAGGTTGCTATCCCTGAAAGGATATAATTCATGGGTTATTTTTTTTTAGATGATTGGTACTTCTAAGACCTGCATTGCCTAGTCACGGAGAATCGCAACCATTTCTTTTGTCATTTCTGAGGCGCTTTTCCTAAAGGCAAATGTGTTCATGATCAATGGGTCTTTTTTCATATTTATGCACACCTATATTGATGCCTCTCCGTCTCAATGGTGCTCCATTTAGTGCAATCGATTTCCAACTATTGTTCAGGATCCTACATATTTCGAACTAGGTCATTAGCCAGTCTTTGTATTTTATTTTCGGTTTATGATGTAGTCTCCCTCCTTCATAAAGCTCTCAATAAAAACTGCTTTGGAATACGATCGTCGCTCATCCTACATATGCCCACCCCACCTTCAACGATGTGTGTGTAACATGCTTCTTCTGTTGCAACAACCACTCCGCTGAAGAACATCTACATCACTAATCACTCGAAGATTGTATGAATACGTAGCTGGCGAAACCTTCTAAACTTTTCATGTGTCTTCTATACTCCACCCAAGTTTCACATGCCTACAGCAAAGCTGAAAAATACAAACATTATAAACATTGATTTTTGTTTCAAGTGGTATCTCTCTATTTTTCCACAGTCGACACTCCAACCTACCAAAAGATTCACTTGCCTTTCCAAGACGAAAATCAATTTCTGCATCAAGCTGACTTCAGGAGCTCATTGTACTGCCCGCATACACAAATTCGTCAACTATATTCGATTTTCTTAGGTACACAACTCGAGATATGTAAATTCGAGCTTTACCTAGTGTCGATCAATACAAAACAACAGTCTTGTTCAAGCTTCTGGTTAGTCCTAAGGCACTAAATACTCGTTCACAAGAATCCATAACATGTTGCATGTCTGTATAAGAATATAAAAACATATCATAATCATCTGCATATAAGAATGTTCTAATTCATTTTCTACTAATATTAGTTCAGATAGCTGCCCACAAATTTGTACCCGTGCTTTTATACTATCATGAAAGAACCGAATCAACCTCAAAACAACTTTTAGCGGCAACCTAGCTTTCTATTGAGTGTGTCAACAACTTTGGTAAGGTCTATAAAGACTTGATATAATCCAAAACGTTGTTAAAGAGGTTTCTCTTGTAAATGCTAACTGCCCGCTAAAACCACATTGAAGTTCTGAAAGATCATCATCACTTTTGCTCAGTGGTGCAATGCCAACCAGTCTGGATATTTACTATCTGTTATTTACGTTTTCTAACGTACGATCACCAGAAGCAGCGGCAAATCGGCAAATATTTGACGTTCGCAACTTCGTTTATAACGGCTACTTTCTTACTTCGTCCTGTGTTTATCGGTGCAATACCGAACAGGCTGGATATTTACAAGTTCTACTCAGCGTTTCTAACAGATATATATTGTTTCACTTTTACTCACAAGAAGCAGCATCAAAAGAGCCTATGTTTGACGTTCGCCACCTCGTATATATATATATATATATATACGCCTCGTTAACGCATATGGACCCTTTAGGAAAATAAAAATAATCTGCCAATTAATTGGTAATGTGACGTTCTATCTAATTGGAGTGTTTAACACTGTTATGACAGCCTACTAAAATATATCCGCTTTATAGACATAAGTAAACTTACATTCTTCACTTTCCAGTAAGTTACTGGGGTTCAAATCGTGCGACCGACAGCACAGCCATCTTACACTCTGATGATTCACAGAAAAGTACGAAACACATATGTATGTGTATAAGAATTGAAAAATATTTATAATATTCTCTCTCTCTCTCGCTATATATAGATATTTATATATATATTTATATATATATATATATATATATATATATATATGTGTGTGTGTGTGTGTGTATTTTATTAATCGCCCCCAATTTCAAGCTGGACACTCAAGTGAGTAAGAGTAACAGAACCGTCTAAATAACAGCTTTAATGCATGCTCCTTCATTAGTTGAACACTGTTGTTTTCAGCGGTCTATCGCGCCAGCTCGGCGTTATGGGTTTAACACTCTCACCAAGTTATGTTGTTATTCACTGTGGCTGTACACGGGATCTAATTGTGCAATCTCCTCCTGCGGGAGCTTTACCATTTCTGTATGAGCAATGCTGGTTTTAGGGAATTATTAGAATTGCCGGTTTTAACGGTAGTAGGGATTCTCCGAAAGGAAGCATAACACACTTGTTTGAACCGTATTTCTATTGAAGTGTTTCTGGAGCTTATTGAATAGTGGAAAGTGTTTATCTATCTGGTATGGTGTTCATCTCCGCCGTCGCGTTCCGCATTATCTCCTTTTTCGCACCCTTACAACAACAGCTGTACCCTAGCAGTTTGAGTCCTGCAAAAACGCTGATCACTCTCCGCTGATGTGCGGCCATTTTTGAATAGGTTGAACCACTCCAAGCACCTGCTTAATTTAACCTGATAATGGAGATGAACACCATTCCAAAAGAAGACTTCCAGAGGTGTTTCCGTCAGTGGATGGATCGGTGTGCTAAGTGTGTGCAAGAACAAGATGCCTTCTTTGAAGGGGATTAGGGTCCTAACCCCGTCACGTATTTCAAATAATTTTTCTGGCTTAAGGTCGGATACCTTTTAGACAGACCTTGTATATATATATAATATATAATGCGCAAATAATGCAAGTATATAATGATATAAGCAGAAAGTAGAAAACAGTGTTATAATACATTTTAACTAAAATTGCTGCGAAGTTCATAAATATATTTTAAACGTAAAAACTAAATAAACTCTATGAAACATTGTCAAGAGTATGTTCATGTGGTGAGCCAAATCCTGGCGATCTAAAGCTGAACTAAAAATATAAAATATGAATGAGATTGGCTGATGTGTACTATCTTTCAGTTGGAACTTACAATAGGCAGTATTTGGTCGGCTCCGGTTTAACATCTGGTTCTGATTTCTCTCTATGTTTTATTAAATACAACGATTTCTTTCAACGATAGTTCAGTTTCAAGAAGTTTTTAATCGTACAGACATTACCAACAGTTGTATTACATACGTAGACACGTGTACATATGCTTATGGACAAACCCACACACAATTGATCAATAATCCTGATAAATTTTAATATTTATTAGATGCTGAGTTTCGAAATCTTTGGTAAGAAGATCAATAATTACTATTATTTGGATTTTTCGGACTGCTGTTCTCATCTTGGATGTTATTCTCACAACGTTTCGGTTGATGTAAACTCAGATGTCCTTGAGGTGCTGCTTTGAACAATGACCCGTGGCGCAACGGATATCAGTGCTAAGTAAAAATCAGTTCTAAATGACAGTCTTTTGGACGTTGAAGTTTAAATCCTCAGTGCGGGCGATAGTAAGAATACAATAATGAATTACTTAAGACAGATATCCGGTCATGGCTGCAGAATAAAGAGCAAGCTACACTCTTGGATTAAATAAAAGAATTCCGTTCGAAATCCAATACATGTTCGTTCGATATAAAGATTCCCGGGTTCGACAAGACGCCTCTGAAAATGATCGGAGGTTACATCGGTCGAAACGTTCTGAGAATTACATTCATGATGTGAACAGTAGTCTGAATATTCAAAATAATACATATTAGTGGTTAGATGTGTTCTCGAATCTTTGTGAGTTTTTGTCTCCTTCGGTCGGTAAGTTTGAAATAGAATTTCTGTTGATATGCCACACTTTAGTTGTAAATCATATTTATGCTAGTGCGTCTTGTATAAATTTAAAATGGCTTTTGGTTGGTATTTCACGCTTAAGTTTTAAATGTTGTATACGACAGTGTGTCACGTTAAAGTTTGAAATAGCATTTCCTTTGGTATGTAGCCGTTGAGTTGGTTGGTCTGAATTGAATTTGTTTTGGGTTCAAACTTGAGTTTTAACTGTTTTTTACTTTATTGTGTCACACTTAAAGTTGAAATAACATTTTCGTTGCTATATCCCATTTAAGTTGTGTATGTTTTTTTACGTTACCGTGTAAAGTGTGTAATGCCATTTCGCTCGTATATAAAATGTAAGTTTAAAATATTATTTACGTAAGTCTGTAACGCTTAAGTTTGAAATAGCATTTTCATATGCGTGTTACAATTAATCTAGAATTCGTATGTATGTTGCTGTAGCACGCTTAAGCCTGAACTGTCATGCACATTGGTGTGTCACACTTTAGTCTTAAATAGCATTTCTGTTGGTATGTCACACATAAATATGAAATGTTATTTACGTTGGCGTGTCAAGCTTAAGTTTGATATACTATTTTCTTTGTCACACTTAAGAATAAAATTTAATTTTCTTTGATATGACACGCTTAAGTTGCAACTATCATTTATGCTTGAAATATCATTTTCGTTGGTATTTCACACTTACGTTTGAAATGTTATTTACACTTTTGTGTCAGGCTTAGGTTGTAAAACGCATTTTCGTTGGTATGTCAAACTTAAGTTTAACATGTTATGTACGGTGTATGTATAGTGTGATCGCTTGCTTGGCGAGAATTGACTATAGTCGCGGTTTTGGAAACGTTTCAAGACCCACGCTGAAAATAATGTTATAACATGGCGTGGGAGATAAATTGAAAAAAAATCACAAACAGGGTGTTGTGAATAAACAATGATTAAATGGTTAACAAACAAAACATTTATATATCTAAAATTCCACAGCAAATTAATGGAATTTTAGTTAACAACTGATAGTTTAGTATAGTTAATGTTCTCCTGATTGTTACAGAATGTGGCAGTGTACACGAAGACACGATTTTTAGAAGTGTGTATGTCTATATGTTTGTTAGTGTTAATATGTGTATGTAAGTAATAACCAATGAGGCATTGTATGTATATGCTTGCCTTTGTTTTGTCAGTGTGTGTACATATAATAACGTTGGTGAAGGAATGAATAGTCATTTTCTTATGCAGCTGTGGTCAATGTCTGCATATGCGTGTGTATGTTCAACACACATTGTGCGTAAGTGGTATTTGTCAGTGTTTGAATAGTTTAGCTGTTTGTTTGTGATCATATGTGTGCGAATTTAGGAAACGTGGTGCAAGAATTGAGTATTAATGTTGCCTTCCGTGACCGGAGGGCAGGGAGTAAGCGTAATCTTGTGTCGCGTTCTGGTCTTCGTTCGAACTGTGGCGGACTTGATCTGTCCCCTGAGGTATTTGTGATACTTTATTTTATTTTGATTTGCTATTTCACGGCGGCTCGTTTACTCAATCGTTTCAAACGCGCAGCATCGTTTTCATTGGTCGAAAATGTAGAGTTTAGCACCCTTATGAGAAATGCTACTTTATTATTTTTGGAACGAAACAAACGTAGAAATAAGAGAGTAGTGTATACACGCTAGAAACCTTGTACATTCGTTGGCAACGCATCCCTACATCCGCACCACAGGTGTGGCACGCTCAAGTTTGTAATTACATTTCCGTTACCCATAGGTTTAAAATGTTGTTTACTTTAGTATATCAGACTTCAGTTCGAAATAGCATTTTCGTTGGTATCTCGCCTTTAAGTTTGAAAAATAAGTTTAAGTTATTAAAGTCAGTGTGTCACGTTTTCGTTTAAAATAGTATTTTCATTATAATGTGACACTTATTTGAAATGATAATTTCGTCGATGTTCTTCCCTTAACTTTTAAATAGAATTGTTGTTGGTATGTCACACTTCAGTTTGAAACTTTATTTACGTTGGTGTGTCACGCTGCAGTTTGAAATAGTATATCGTTCGTGTATCACGCTAAAGTTTGAAATAATATTTTCGTGGGTTTGTCTTGCTTAAGTTGGAAATATCTTTTTAATCAGTCTGTCACACTTATATTTGAAAGCTTATTTATGTTGGAGTGGCACGCTAAAATCTGAAAAGGAATTTTCATTGGAATGTCACACTTTAGTTTGAAACGTTATTTACGTTAGTATGTCTGGCTGAACTTGCAAATAGAATCAAGGGAGGCGCGAGAGCGTTCTATCCATTTATAGACAACACGAATGGCCTATGCTGGAAATCTCATTCCTTTGATCAATCATAACTCCGAAACCAATAAACCAAATTAGTTAAAACTTTGCACACAATTTTAATTTGATAGGTTCTATAAGTGTGTAGAATTTCAGCATCATTAGTCAAGGCAACCCAGAGATCCAGAAAGTTCAATCATAAAATCATGTTATCTGTGTGTACGTACAACTATTTGATGGATTCAGCTGATTTTTGGCAGAGATAAAGTTTCTAGGGTCTAGTTGATGGCATTTTAATTTCAATTTACCATATACCTTAGTTTTCCAGAAAATCCAAAAAACCTTAAAAATGACCAGTATTCATACACTTTATTCTATATCTTATCGACCATTTGATGGATTCAGCTGATTATTGGCAAAGATAGAGGTTCAAGTGTCTAGTTGATGTCATTTTAATATCAGTTTACCATATACCTTAGTTTTCCAGAAAATTCCAAAAAATCCTTAAAAATTACTAGTCCACATACAGTTTATTCTGTATATCATCAACCTTTTGATTTATTCAGCTTATTTTTGGCAGAGATAGAGGCTCTGGGCTCAAGTTGATGGCTTTCTAATTTCAGTTTACCAATATATAGAAGTTTCTCAAAAATTTTCAACAAACCTTAAAAAATGACTAGTCGACATGCACTTTTTTCTATATCTCATCAGCTATTTGATTAATTCAGCTGTGTTATGGCACATATAAAGGTTGTAGGCTCTAGTTGATGGAATTTTAATTTAATTGCATTGTGTCCTTGTCAATTTTGAAACACACTGATTGTAAAATGATGTAATCACCATTTATTGTTTGCAATGAATATATGGTAAAGTTTGAAATAAATTGTTCTAGTTTGAATTGTACCATGAGTACACTCATCATAATTTAAAAAAATATTTACCTGGAAGAAACATTGATTAGTCAAACTACCAACTATATCAGTTATGAGAAAGCATTGTATTGAGGCATAGTCTTTACAAAAGTAGTGACATTCCATGATAAATGCCAGTATACTGAAATCATAGTCCCTTAATAGGGTTAAGATGAAAGTTCATATACAGTAAATGTACAAAAGCAAGGAAATACCCAAATCATTACACTTTTATTGTCATTAAGGGTATGCGAGCACAACAGGGCTATGTATTTTACTGGTAAGAATTTTTCTTCAGCGCACCTCATTCATTCATGCATAGAGATGTATACTGTAGTGATCTGATAATGAAATGGTTTGGTTGATATGTAGAATTCCAAAAGAATGAATTTCATTTTACCATTCTGTGCTCAGTCTTGGTTGGCGGCGAGTTGGAGTAAGATGACTTATTTTTGGAGTAAATTTGTGTTCTTTGTAAAAATCTAGAAAATTCACAAAACATCGAACAAGAATTAATCGTTTATACAAAATCTCTTGGGCTTTTCCGAATGGAATTCGGCTGGAATTTATAGTCTTCTTTTATTGACACACGTTCTGATCGATCCGATGTTCTTATGGAAGCTACCTAATATCGACTGGGCCGAGGTCGATCCAGTAAGAACTTATACTTTGGCTATAACGTGTTGAACCCTTAGTCAATGTTACAAATTAAGAACCGAAATAAAGTGCCATTCTATTGCCCATATTTGTCATATTAGAGCCCTAGGGTACTCTTTTCAGTTCAGATAAAACGAAAATGTTAGGGAAATGAAACATACCAAGGTTTACAGTTCAGATATTTTGATTCATAAGATTTAAAATTCTGAATTGTAAGAAAATGTATTGTATTGTTGAAAAATACAGTAAACATCGTTTATATATAAAAAAAAATGGTGAAAGTTGTTAATTCTTATAAATTAAAGTGTGAAACATAAAATTAACTTATACACAACAAGAATACCTTCATTTTCCTTAATGCATAACAATGATGCTAGTGTCGTATGAATAATGGTTCCACTTGGGCGTGATTTATAAGGATACTATGAAGGTAAATAAAATACACGTTAAAAATGTTTATTTGCAATGCTTATATGAACAGTGCTAAAATAATAACAATGTTTATATTTGTTATAATAAAAATTCCTACCAGTAAAATACATAGCCCTGTTGTGCTCGCATACTCTTAATGACAATAAAAGTGTAAACATTTGGGAATTTCCTTGCTTTTGTACATTTAGTGTATATGAATTTTCATCTTAACCTGATTAAGGGCATATGATTTCAGTATACTGGCATTTTTCATGGAATGTTTATTGGAATGTAAAACTTATCTAGACATATTGTTCACGTCGCTGCTTCACACCGAAGTTAGAAATAGTATCATGATTTCTAAACAATGAGTCAAAATGAATCTTTAAAACATATATGTTCTTGTCTACATTTGTGTACATTAACTAAAATGTCATTAGGCTTCCACTACAATACATATAGTGGTTAACATGGAAAACCAGTTGTAACATAACGAAATTCGTTTATTAAAGTAATAATTTGAGTGACACTTTGGGGTTAATGGTGACCCCCCCCCCCCCCAGAAAGCATGTTGATAAAATCACGTTACTTCGGGGCAGAGATAATTCTGTCTCTTTCCAACGACACTTCAAGTAAAAAGGCGCCGTCCACCATGTCTGTGCGCCCAATAGCTAAGTGTACAAGCTACCTATGTGTCTGTATTTCTGTCTGTCTGTCTTTCCGCTTTTCGATCTCTCACGCGCGAACATAGTTTACCCGTCACTTTAAAACAGCGGTTTATCAGTAAGGTTTTCTATGTGACTGTTATTTTCTGAATAATAAACTTCTTTATATAAAGTTCAATTGACGATATGGTTAGAGGGAGGTAGAATACTTTTTTAATCTGTTACACCGGCCGTTCTTACACAGGAGAAACTACACCGGTTGTCACTATAAATAGTGCGAGTCACCAGAGACACAGAGAAGACAAAGCACAGTCTTGTAACTGTCTAGCCAAGTGCTAGTCACTTTCTTACTTTGTTAATACACTTGTTAAACCAGCCCTCGACTTGACTTCATTTATTTATTATTTACTGTTGGACAACTTCACAACATAATCAAAGAATGACTGCTGCTCACATACACACTTTGATTCTTTCTCTTACCTTTTTATTCTTTGTTCATTTTTTTATATAAATTGTAAAATTGTAGCCTTTTTTTCAACAAAAAACTAATTCAACAGAATTTAACAAATTTAGTCGGTACTTTCCGTTACAAACACACGTTATATCAGTGAATTTAAATTATATTCTAATGTTACATAGTTTTCATCACAGACATCATCATCCAGGTGGTTTCTCTACACACGATTACGAAACTGGCTTCTCACGATAACAACGCGTGCATACTATTATGCACGCTTTGATATGTAAAAATGTAACAGAAGTTATTTAAACTTCCGCAAAAACACTTATGTTGCGACTCTTTAAATCAAGTTGTAACTGTATTTATTAATTTCTGTCGCTATTAATGTTTATGGTTAATGTATAAAGTATTCTCATTCTACGTGTCATTTCAAACGAGTGGCGTTGTCATGAAATCTATATATTTTTTAGTTTTCGTACGTACGCTGACAAAAACTTGCAACATTTAGCTTTCAGCCGCAGGTACACAGACACAGAGGAGAGTAAAGAGATGGATTTTACACGAGAAAAGAGTAGACTGATGTTTACAGGTGGAGTTCCTATGAGACAGTATCTTTCATGGTGTCAATAAATTCGGGTGTGTTTAACTATTATTTCGTTATATGCAATAAGATAATATCCTCTCTTTATAAAATTTAGGTGTGTGTATATGTTTATATATATGTATCTAGTTTATTCAATCCAGAACTAATTAATTGATCATTATGAATTTTGACGCAAGGGTTCTAGTCAGAAAGGGCACCTGATATGTGCTGTGTTTAATTTAATTTCGTTTCATTCAAAACGCACGGACAGGTGGTGAGATACTTTCGTGAAAAATTTGATAACTCTGATGTTTAGAAAATTTAAACAACATGTATAAGACATAAATTAATAAATATTCCCCAAATTTCATTTTTTTTCAGTAATTTAAATGTTTTTAGGGGGCATAATTCACATATTTCTGATTAATAGTCATAAGACACCAATTAAGCAAAATGCTCTAAATTTGAATTTTACTCTGATGACCCCTCACGCTTCAGTCATACATTTTAGATATTGTCTTGAACTTAAATCATGTAATAGATTTTGATCAAGATTAGAATAATGGTTTCTAAACATAAAGTTTAATAGCATTATAATGCTGATTTTAATCTTCATAAAGGGATTGAAAATGGTGCGAAACTGTTTTGTTGAGGATATTACTTTCCCATGTCTTAAAACCTATATTTTTAGTTCATTATGAAATAAAACACCCATTGTATTACATTAAATGTTAAATGTCCACGACTATCACTATTATTTTAATATACCTGTCACGAAGGTAAGCAGTTGGAGGCAAATCAAGTAATTCGATATCCGAATTAAAGATGGATAAGTTTAAGAGTAACAACCTTATCTTAAAGAAAGTAAATAAACGACACTACTTTCTTAGAAGTATGAGTGCACAATGGCGGAGAAAAGTACCGAACATAAAGTGTCCTATTCTTATGTAGAGAGAAATAGAGGAATAGAAACAGAAGTGTTCGACTGTAAATCTGATTTGAAAAAAAGTTTGGAACTAGATATTTTAAGGTTAATTCCCTATGAGTAGGTTCCGTATTCATGTGATCTCCAACGACATGTTTGAAGGTAACAACAGTCACTTCAATTTATCGCTATTCACACGGATTATGAAACAGTTTCATTTGTTGCGCCAATACTTTGATGAATTAAATATATAGAATGATGTCGATCAAAGTTACTGAGACATATTTCGGCAATACCAATCTTACTGTGATGTTTGTACTAATGAAATGGGTGCTATTTGAAAAGAAAAATTACAAGCGTCCTGCTAGACATATTTATACTACGATTCGGTGTGGTCGGTTATTTCCAAAGCAGCCAATATAGCCATTGTTCTTTACTCGCTTGTAATATTTTCTAACGTGGTGTTAAAGTGTAAATAAGCACGCGAGAATACACACATAACTTTGAAAACAATCTTACTTGCTAACTCGAGCAGACTGTGATTGTATCGGGATCGGGTAAAAATATGCAAACCATAACGCATAATCGCAACAAACAGTTGAAACTTCGAATGTCCATAAGCCAAATTATTTTTGACAATCAGTGTTGGAAATCTAACTTTCCACAGATGTCTATTTTTTATTTTCAACATAAGCTTTTCCATTTGTCATGATAGCAGGTGGAATAAATGAAATCAACATATGACACTATACATAAGTTGGCAAGTATCTTGACCTTATTTTCTACTACTGACATCAATTATCGACGACACTTGTTCTAACTATGAAGTAAACGACATATCATTTCTTTTAATTTTCAAACAACGCATAAACTTTTACGTCGGTCTGTCAGGTTTCAATTTAAATAGTGGTTTCATCGCAAACAGATTGAATGCATGCATTTTCTTCTTATTCATGACATCTTGATTATTTCGTTTCTTTCATTAATGCATGTCCAGATGCATTATTTTTCGTGATATTTCCCAAGCTACTGCCGATATCAATTTTCGACGACACTTGTTCTAACTATTGCGCCACGAATGATGTATATGTCTAAGAATGTAAATGCTTGTACTACTAATCTTTTACTTATACTCTAACATACTGGTATACTATATACATATGTATATGTAAAAACACCTATCCACGTATATGGGCATGTACATACAGCACATATATAACTACACACAGTGACATATTAAAAATAACTCATTTTCTACACATAAGTACACACAAAATAAATATAAAGATATACAACTTTTACACCTATATAAACATACTCATACGTATAAGATATTAGTCCAAGTATCTATATACATACGTGCGCATACATCTGGACCCATTTATACTTTATTTGCAATAATACACATACACGCATTTACTTATTTAAAAAATAGGAACACACACCTTAATCTGCTCATATTCACACTACTATTCAAGAGCAATAATTATAACTTTCCCAAAAATATTTCTCCAGTCATTAAGAAGCTAACACCTCCATTTAACATTATTATTACTCCCATAAGTCCCCACCATTTCTCGGTCATAATGCTAATCTCCCATACCTCCCAAACAGATCCAATCTTGCCAATCCAATCCTTACTCTTATTTCAAAACCAGTCTTAACCATTATATCAATATTATTACCCCATAAGCCTTCACTATACCTTAGTTAATAATGTTAAATCCAGAATACAAATCATTCCAAAACCCTGCAGAGTTACTGCCCTATTACCACCGGAAGATATCTTTATTTAAATTCTTTTGGAATTGATTTAAAGTCCTTTAATCCAGGATTGAAATTTTAATTTAATGTGGTTTCTTTAACCTTTTTATCTCGTCATAAGTATAATACTTAAACCCATTTTCTCCTCCTAATTTATTTAGAAGACACATAATTAAACTCCAAAACAGTAACGGTAAAATATACGCTACTTATAAATATTGGCTCACGGGATTTATATAGAAATATATTTTTTTATTATTCTTAATTTTTTTTTATATCTTTAAATCTTCTCCAGTTTTAAATCTCAACTGCTACTTTTCACCCCTGCCTTTTTTTTCAAACTTTATTTAACCTTCCTTACACGTAATTTAAACAAACATACATAACACCCTAAGCAAATAACGCGTCCAAACGAGAGTAACACGTGACTTCACATTTTCGAAAAAGATGACAACAAATGCTATAGACAGCCGGATCGCTAAGTCCTTCTGTGCTTGAAACCGACGGCACAAATGTTGTACTAATTTTTCCGTACCAAAATAAATAAATATTGCGCTCTTAATTTTTAATCTGAATTCTCAATTAATCAAGCACTCTGCTGGGACTTTTTCCTGCTATATTACAAAAAGTTGAACAGGAGTGCCAACTTCTGTTTATTGATTTTGTAATCCATTTTTTCCTGTCGTCGAACGACCGATTTGGTGTTGTTATCCATGGTGTGTAAGAAAATTTATTTTTGGTGAACGTTTTCGCCCGACATCGGTTGCCTTTAGGCGGATAAATGAGTTAGCAAGATAAAACTGGTGAATCCGTTCTTATAAACATTTCAACAACATTTCTACATACCTTCGCCCCCCCCCCTTATAACGAGCATTATTAATGCTAGGTTTATTTATGCGAATGAACAACTCTTCCATTATCGGAAGGCGAATACTACAATATAGAATCGCAAAAATGGATGTGTTACCAGTTAAACAACGATTTAAGGAATATTTTAACTGTCCATTATTGCGGTTACGGTTCGACGACTGGAAAAAATGAATCAGAAAATGAATAAACAGAAGCTAGCACTCCTGTTTAATCAAACGTGTATATATACATATATATATATATATATATATATATATATATATATATATATATATATATATATATATATATATATATATATATATATATATACATACATATATATACATATATATATATATATATATACATACACACATATACATACACATACACAAGTACACATATATATATATACCGTTATATACCTATATACACATACACACACATACATACAGACGCATAGATACATGTATATACATATAAATCATTACATATACATGTATATATACATACACACATAACAAAAATATACACAAAATCAGCATATATGCACGCAGACAGATACGCACACAAGCCCATGTGTATACAGACATGTGTATGCATGCCCACACAGGCACATCTACACAAATATTAAAACTAAAGTGCTTGTATCATTCAGTATTGCTTCTATCTATCTCTGTTCAATTTGCTTACATTTATACTTCTATATTGATATATGCGTATGTATTTGTGTTTGTTTTATTTTATATATGTATATATACATATGTATGTATGTGTGTACTTGTGTATCTAAAGATTTGTGCGCACGTGTGTATTTTATATGGATATCAGAGTATGTTTATATTGATATGTCTTTATTTTTGTCTAGGTATATAATGTGCATATATATGATGAGATATTTATCCGTTAAAATGTATATATGTAGATTAACACTTTGAAGTGTTAAATGGAGAATAAACCAATCCAAGCTAAGTAAGTAATCAAAAAAGAAAGAAATGGAACGGTAGTTAAAGAACGAATGATGAAGATAATAAAAATATTAAAAAGATAGAAACTAATTGAAAGATTTAACAAGTAAAGAATGTAATCCGATACTGAGCTTGACGGGTGAAAATAATATACATATCCTATCCTCCCCCCCTCCAAAGCTTTACTCAATAAAAAAGTGTTCCATATTCATCTCACTTCCTTGTCTTCTTTGGTCTGAAGGAGTGGACTCTTTGTGAAGAATACAACCGAGACATGTATGTGTTACATAACTACTGACATTCAAACGTAGCGTGCAGCAAGGGGGGGGGAGAGAGCTTCTTTTATCACTACACGCAGAAATCCTTCCGACTGAGGCATTTCTCCAAAACCACCTCAGCAGTTCGCTATCACATCCTCTCCGGCCGAAAATAACGCGAAATATTCACGAGAGGACTAATAGCGATTTCAATCTTTTTTCTTAACACCCCCGATGACACATTTTACTCTATATCATTTTACTCTATATATTTCGAACTGTATATCATTTTTTTCTCTATAGTCTTTCGTAACCACAGTCTTAAATCTTCACGTATCAATTTACGGCATCTCAAGCCTTTTTAAAACCACGTATCTGTTCACGGCATCTCAGCATTTATACGTATCTTAAAGTCTCTAAAAAGTTCTCAAATAAATCTCAAAGTTTACCTTATCTTCTGTTCTCTTCTTTGGCCTGTGATTCGTCTAGTCTTCGCTGGCTGTGTCGTCTTGATCGAAGTGTAACGATACACGTTACATATCTTATTTTTCAAATAAACGAAAGGTTTACCTTATCTTCTGTTCTCTTCCTTGGCCTGTGATTCGTCTAGTCTTCGCTGGCTGTGTCGTCTTAATCGAAGGAAGAAGTCTGTCTCAGACAAAATGAACACACGAGACACGGATTTTCTTGAGGGGATATTTCACACAAATTTATTTATTCTCAACACACCATTTTCTTACTTCTCGGTTCGGTTGTTGTCAGGGGGATTCCGGCTTCGACTCTCTCATACTCGGGCTATTTTCTTTACTTCTGGGATATCTTTTGCCCTCCCACAGCGGGGCCTTACCCGTTTTCCGGCTACATACTCACAACCGGTCTGAACGGTCTCGCTTCTCGGTACAGACTGATTCTAAAAAGCTAATTTCTTGTTTTCTGTGGTGACGCAATCACCATTCCCACGCACGACATGGGGACAAAAACGACCCACTCTGATCTCTGACTCAAAGGTCACGTCAAGTGTCTGAATTTATTATGACTACTCCTGGATCAAACACTTCTCTGACTCATTTCTGAGTCCAGAAACAAAACCTATTTTTCGATAACAAAATTAGCTATTTGATACTAGTTAATCTACCCGTTTGAAATACAGGGCCCGTCATAATATAACATATGCACATATACAACCAGTAATGTTTGTATAAATAAACATTTATACTAAATAACATATCTACTTGTTATTGAGCACTTTTTATAAACACTCGAGTTTCAACGGATTTATATCTACAGAAACTAATACAATACATGTACCATATATATATATATATATATATATATATATATATATATATTTAAAAAATGTATTTCATACGTACATAAAGGTAATCCATAGACAAGTGTTTCTAGGTCACAAACGTCATCAGCATGGTTAACTTAGACAAGGATCAAACCTTTGATATTGGTGTCTATAGTCGAGCGTTTTACAATCGGACCAAAACGCCCTATCTAGAAATATGTACGATTTTTATCACTTAAATATGTAATGTATTTTTATGTTATATTCCTATTGATGCCTATCTAATCACATCAAGGGGAGGTCATTATTAGAAAAAGTATTCGTAATGGTTCTTATTTCTTCATCCAATTTTTATTGTGAACAAATCATAAGAGCTCTATGTATTAGGGTCTAAATTAAATGTACCATTCGTTTGTTAGGACAAAATGAGTCCCAGCGAGTATATACTCCCGTAAACGTAAGTTTACGATAGATAGATGTAAGAAAATGTGATGGGTTTTTTGTTACCAATACATCGAGGAAAGCTAACGTCGAAATGTGCTGACCTTCATAAGTAGATGTTAATGCGGGATGCATGCTATTGAGTAAGGAGAATGGTTTGTGCTCCTCCGTGTTATTGTTGAAGATGCAAAATGTGTCATTAACATATCGAAAGAAGACTAAAGGTTTAATGGGTTCAGATAATTATTTATTCTCATAGAAACCGACAAATCTATTCGTCATTGTTGTTTCCAGGGCTGAATTATACATAAGTAGTGACAAATTAACCCTCCACACCTTAAGAATAATGTGCTTTATCATTCTAAATGCGGTTGCAGTACTGGCTACGTGGGGAGGACGACGTTGCGATCTTACAATAGAATCCAACAACCCGTACCTATTTAAATAAGGAATAGACCATTGTGTTCTATATAATGCATATGAGTTTTCTATCACTGACCATTTAATTAAAAACACGACGTGCCAAAAATAGTTTCAGCATTGACGTATTTACAATCTGCAGTCATGCCCACTCGCTATATCAGCTGAAAATCTTAGAGAGGCTCGACTTTAGTTTAAATCGTCCCTCCCTTTGTAAACAGAGGGCTTGCCTATTAGTATTAGACGTGATCAGTCTCTAACACACACCTCCCATTGTATACATACTATAAGGCTGTTTTCATTTTAACCATATACAGTTTATCATCTCTTCTCACTTGATAAAATCCCTCACTACAGCTCCAGTTTAGTAAGGGCGAAACCCGTCGGATGGCTTTTTTAAATTGTACTCATGAATGATAAAATACGTCTTCTCAAGATACTTGTATTAACACACACACACACACACATATATATATATATATATTTATTTATATATATATATATATATATATATATATATATATATATATATACATAGATATATTGAAGTATTAGTCGCATTTAACTCTATGGGATGTATTTTTCGTTAATATATACATGTTTAGTAATCTTATACGTGTATATTATATATATATATATATATATATATAATGAGATAAGTGTTACTACAAATTTCAAAGTTTATAAATATATACATATACATGTCTATCTATCTATCTATCTATCTATCAATCTCTCTCTCTCTCTCTCTCTATATATATATATATATATATATATATATATATATATATATATAAATGGATAAAATAAAACTCAAAGAAATGATATTAGATCCTATCGGTTCAAAGTTATAATACAGATACAATAACAACTTAAGCCATGTCTTTCTAAGATAACACTCTTATCGTCGGAGGGTCTTACGTGTGTCACATTGATTAATTATTAGACATGAATATGAAAAAGTTAACAAAAATTATTTGTTAAACATTATACAGAACAAATGACTCAATATAAGTCAGAAAAGAGAGTAAACATGATTCGAACTATGAGCAGAATTTTATATCAAATTTAAATGATACAAAGTGTTTAAACTGTCTAAACAAAGAAACCGAACGATGTTCTATTATATTTCGAGACCTTTAGTGCTTTATGAAAGTTAGGCCTAAATGATACTTCAAAATTATTCGGAGAAAAATAAAATTATGCCTCAAAAACATACTCGACTGAGATGGAAATAGATGTTGGAAGTCGAAATTATAAATAGATGTGTAAATTATTGCTAGATGTTAAATTGAGAATGAAAGAACCCGTAAGATAAATAAATTCCAAAACGCCGTTCATGCAAATATAAATTATGAGCTCGAATAGATTGCGTCAGTTTGAGTGATAGTAGCAGTAGAAGGACTTAATCTCAAAAAATTACTCAGGAAAACACAAATCATAAGCTCAGACAGATGGTGGCAGTGAGAGTGGTAAAGTTAATTGTGGAGGGTGGAGGACATTTGGTGGCTGTAGAAGTTATTAAAACAGTTAGGGAGGAGAGGGGGGCGTGCGTCATGCTTATTAGGGGTAAGATGCGGTTGTCGATGATATATATATATATATATATATATATATATATATATATATATATATATATATATATATAGCATTGTAGATACAAGGTGGGTGTATTGCCCTTGTCATCATACTTACTGTAAGAGAGCTTAATTCAACGTAATTAGAGAGCAAATGAAAAAACTCAAAACACCATGCCAGTCAGACGTAATAATTTACTTTACCTAGAAGGTCTGGTCGTCAGACGTAGGACTCAGTGACTAATATATTTGTTTTTCTTTCTTTACACTTTTAACCTTTATATGTATACTAGCGGGGCTACCCGGCGTTGCTCGGGGTCATAAAAACATAATTGAAGAAAAATTGCGTATGTAACATCTTTATATTAAAACTTCTATTTCTCTCCTTCTCTCTCTATAGCTGTCTCTTTATCTTTCTACTTTTCTCTACCCTGGTCGCTACTTTTAAATTTTGCCTTTTGCGAAAGCTGTTTCTTCCCCACCATTTCATCCTACGTTTCACAGGGCAATAGTATGACTTATTTCTATAAAAAGTACCACCACTGTCTGCGCCTTCTATATAGGTACTTATAACCGCCCCGGTGTTCATACTATATATTTTGAATCCCCTCATGATATCCTTCATCATTTTAACTCCCCTCGTTATATTCATCATTTTCGATCTCCTCATACTATTAATCATTTTCAATCCCCTCATAATATTCTTCATCATTTTCAATCTCCTCATACTATTAATCATTTTCAATCCCCTCATAATATTCTTGCTCATTTTCAATCCTCTCGTAATATTCCTCATCATTTTCAATCCGCTCATTATATTGTTAATAATTTTCAATCCTCTCATGATATTCTTCATTTTTTCAATCCTCTCATGATATTCTTCATTATTTTTAATCCCCTCATGATATTCTTCATCATTTTAAATCCCCTCATGATATTCTTCATCATTTTCAATCCCCTCATGATATTATTCATCATTTTAAATCCCCTCATGGTATTCTTCATCATTTCCAATCCTGTCAGTCTATTCTTCATCATTTTCAATCCTGTCAGTCTATTCTTCATCATTTTCAATCCTCTCATGACATTCTTCATCATTTTCAATCCCCTCATGATAGTCTTCATCATTTTCAAACCTCTCATGATAGTCTTCATCATTTTCAAACCTCTCATGATAGTCTTCATCATTTTCAAACCTCTCATGATAGTCTTCATCATTTTCAATCCCCTCATGATATTCTTCATCATTTTCAAACCTCTCATGATAGTCTTCATCATTTTAAATCCCCTCATGGTATTCTATATCATTTCCAATCCTGTCAGTCTATTCTTCATCATTTTCAATCCTCTCATGACATTCTTCATCATTTTCAATCCTCTCATGACATTCTTCATCATTTTCAATCCCCTTATGATAGTCTTCATCATTTTCAATCCTCTCATGAAAGTCTTCATCATTTTCAATCCTCTCATGAAAGTCTTCATCATTTTCAATCCTCTCATGAAAGTCTTCATACTTTTCAATCCTCTCATGATAGTCTTTATCATAGCTCTATATAGGATATTGAGCACTTTTCTCCCGGACAACGCCGAGTACTTTGAAAATCGAGGAGGCTTCATGAGCACTACTGAAATCCCTTAGGTATCCTCTCTCCTTCTGATCTGTGAAATAGTCCAAAGGGAAACGAAGATGGCGTTAAAATATTTTCCAAACCTATCACTACAGTAGCTCTATCTAGGACATTGAGCACTTTTATCCCGGACAACGCCGAGTACTTTGATAATCAAGGAGACCTCCTGGGGACTACTGAAATCACTTAGGTATCCTCTCTCCTTCTGTCTGCGAAATAGTCCAAAGGTGAACGAAGATGGCGTTAAAATATTTTCCAAACAAATCACTACAGAAGCTCTATCTAGGATATTGAGCACTTTTCTCCCGGACAACGCCGAGTACTTAGAAAATCGAGGAGGCTTTATGAGCACTCCTGAAATCCCTTAGGTATCCTCTCTCCTTCTGATCTGCGAAATAGTCCAAAGGGAAACGAAGATGGCGTTAAAATATTTTCTAAACCTATCACTACAGTAGCTCTATCTAGGACATTGAGCACTTTTATCCCGGACAACGCCGAGTACTTTGATAATCAAGGAAGCCTCCTGGGGACTACAGAAATCACTTAGGTATCCTCTCTCCTTCTGATCTGCGAAATAGTCCAAAGGTGAACGAAGATGGCGTTAAAATATTTTCCAAACAAATCACTACAGTAGCTCTATCTAGGATATTGAGCACTTTTCTCCCGGACAACGCCGAGCACTTTGAAAATCGAGGAGGCTTCATGAACCCCCATGATATCCCTCAGGTATCCTCTCTCCTTCTGATCTGCGAAATAGTCCAAAGGGGAATGAAGATGGCGTTAAAATATTTTCCAAAACCTATCACTACAGTAGCTCTATCTAGGACATTGAGCACTTTTCTCCCAGACAACGCCGAGTACTTAGATAATCAAGGACGCCTCCTGGGGACTACTGAAATCACTTAGGTATCCTCTCTCCTTCTGATCTGCGAAATAGTCTAAAGGTGAACGAAGATGGCGTTAAAATATTTTCCAAAACCTATCACTAGAGTAGCTCTATCTAGGACATTGAGCACTTTTCTCCCGGACAACGCCGAGTACTTTGATATTCAAGGAGGCTTCCTGGGGACTACTGAAATGACTTAGGTATCCTCTCTCCTTCTGATCTGCGAAATAGTCCAAAGGGTAACGAAGACGGCGTTAAAATATTTTCCAAACCTATCACTACAGTAGCTCTATCTAGGATATTGAGCACTTTTCTCCCGGACAACGCCGAGTATTTCAAAATCAAAGAGGCCTCCTGAGCACTACTGAAATAACTCTTATCGATTACCCCATCCTTTTCAGCGTAGATGCTGTTAAAATATTATCCAAACCTATCACTACAGTAGCTCTATCTAGGACATTGAGAACTTTTTTCCCGGACAACGCCGAGTACTTTGAAAATCAAAGAGGCCTCCTGGGGACTACTGAAATCAGTTAGGTATTCTCCCTCCTTTTATTTGCAAAATTGTCCAAAGGGAGACGAAGATGGCGTTAAAATATTTTCTAAACCTATCACTACAGTAGCTCTATCTAGGATATTGAGCACTTTTCTCCCGGACAACGCCGAGTACTTTGAAAATCGAGGAGGCTTCATGAGCACTCCTGAAATCCCTTAGGTATCCTCTCTCCTTCTGATCTGCGAAATAGTCCAAAGGGGAACGAAGATGGCGTTAAAATATTTTCCAAACCTATAACTACAGTAGCTCTATCTAGGACATTGAGCACTTTTCTCCCGGACAACGCCGAGTACTTTGATAATCAAGGAGGCCTCCTGGGGACTACTGATATCACTTAGGTATCCTCTCTCCTTCTGATCTGCGAAATAGTCCAAAGGGGAACGAAGATGGCGTTAAAATATTTTCCAAACCTATCACTACAGTAGCTCTATCTAGGATATTGAGCACTTTTCTCCCGGACAACGCCGAGTACTTTGAAAATCGAGGTGGCTTCATGAGCACTCCTGAAATCCCTTAGGTATCCTCTCTCCTTCTGATCTGCGAAATAGTCCAAAGAGGAACGAAGACGGCGTTAAAATATTTTCCAAAACCTATCACTACAGTAGCTCTATCTAGGACATTGAGCACTTTTCTCCCGGACAACGCCGAGTACTTTGATAATCAAGGAGGCCTCCTGGGGACTACTGAAATCACTTAGGTATCCTCTCTCCTTCTGATCTGCGAAATAATCCAAAGGTGAACGAAGATGGCGTTAAAATATTTTCAAAACCTATCACTACAGTAGCTCTATCTAGGATATTGAGCACTTTTCTCCCGGACAACGCCGAGTACTTTAGAAAATCGAGGAGGCTTCATGAACACCCATGAAATCCCTTAGGTATCCTCTCTCCTTCTGATCTGCGAAATAGTCCAAAGGGGAACGAAGATGGCGTTAAAATATTTTCCAAAACCTATCACTACAGTAGCTCTATCTAAGACATTGAGCACTTTTCTCCCGGACAAAGCCGAGTACTTTGATAATCAAGGAGGCCTCCTGGGGACTACTGAAATCACTTAAGTATCCTCTCTCCTTCTGATCTGCGAAATAGTCCAAAGGGGAACGAAGATGGCGTTAAAATATTTTCCAAACCTATCACTACAGTAGCTCTATCTAGAATAGTGAGCACTTTTCTCCCAGACAACGCCGAGTATTTCAAAATCAAAGAGGCCTCCTGAGCACTACTGAAATAACTCGTATCGATTAGCCCATCCTTTTCAGCGTAGATACTGTCAAAATATTATCCAAACCTATCACTACAGTAGCTCTATCTAGGACATTGAGCACTTTTTTCCCGGACAACGCCGAGTACTTTGAAACTCAAAGAGGCCTCCTGGGGACTACTGTAATCAGTTAGGTATCCTCCCTCCTTTTCAGCTGTAAAATTGTCCAAAGGGGAACGAAGATGGCGTTAAAATATTTTCTAAACCTATCACTACTGTAGCTCTATCTAGGATATTGAGCACTTTTCTCCCGGACAACGCCGAGTACTTTGAAAATCGAGGAGGCTTTATGAGCACTCCTGAAATCCCTTAGGTATCCTCTCTCCTTCTGATCTGCGAAATAGTCCAAAGGGAAACGAAGATGGCGTTAAAATATTTTCCAAACCTATCACTACAGTAGCTCTATCTAGGACATTGAGCACTTTTATCCCGGACAACGCCGAGTACTTTAATAATCAAGGAGGCCTCCTGGGGACTACTGAAATCACTTAGGTACCATCTCTCCTTCTGATCTGCGAAATAGTCCAAAGGTGAACGAAGATGGCGTTAAAATATTTTCCAAACAAATCACTACAGTAGCTCTATCTAGGATATTGAGCACTTTTCTCCCGGACAACGCCGAGCACTTTGAAAATCGAGGAGGCTTCATGAACCCCCATGATATCCCTCAGGTATCCTCTCTCTGATTCTGATCTGCAAAATAGTCCAAAGGGGAACGAAGATGGCGTTAAAATATTTTCCAAAACCTATCACTACAGTAGCTCTATCTAGGACATTGAGCACTTTTCTCCCGGACAACGTCGAGTACTTTGAAAATCGAGGAGGCTTCATGAGCACTCCTGAAATCCCTTAGATATCCTCTCTCCTTCTGATCTGCGAAATAGTCCAAAGGGGAACGAAGACGGCGTTAAAATATTTTCCAAAACTATCACTACAGTAGCTCTATCTAGGACATTGAGCACTTTTCTCCCGGACAACGCCGAGTACTTTGATAATCAAGGAGGCCTCCTGGGGACTACTGATATCACTTAGGTATCCTCTCTCCTTCTGATCTGCGAAATAATCCAAAGGGGAACGAAGATGGCGTTAAAATATTTTCCAAACCTATCACTACAGTAGCTCTATCTAGGATATTGAGCACTTTTCTCCCGGACAACGCCGAGTACTTTGAAAATCGAGGAGGCTTCATGAACACCCATGAAATCCCTTAGGTATCCTCTCTCCTTCTGATCTGCGAAATAGTCCAAAGGAGAACGAAGATGGCGTTAAAATATTTTCCAAAACCTATCACTACAGTAGCTCTATCTAGGACATTGAGCACTTTTCTCCCGGACAACGCCGAGTACTTTGATAATCCAGGAGGCCTCCTGGGGACTACTGAAATCACTTAGGTATCCTCTCTCCTTCTGATCTGCGAAATAGTCCAAAGGGAAACGAAGATAGCGTTAAAATATTTTCCAAACCTATCACTACAGTAGCTCTATCTAGGATATTGAGCACTTTTTTCCCGGACAACGCCGAGTATTTCAAAATCAAAGAGGCCTCCTGAGCACTACTGAAATAACTCTTATCGATTACCCCATCCTTTTCAGCGTAGATGCTGTTAAAATATTATCCAAACCTATCACTACAGTAGCTCTATCTAGGACATTGAGCACTTTTTTCCCGGACAACGCCGAGTACTTTGAAAATCAAAGAGGCCTCCTGGGGACTACTGAAATCAGTTAGGTATCCTCCCTCCTTTTCAGCTGCAAAATTGTCCAAAGGGAAACAGAGATGGCGTTAAAATATTTTCTAAACCTATCACTACAATAGCTCTATCTAGGATATTGAGCACTTTTCTCCCGGACAACGCCGAGTACTTTGAAAATCGAGGAGGCTTTATGAGCACTCCTGAAATCCCTTAGGTATCCTCTCTCCTTCTGATCTTCGAAATAGTCCAAAGGGAAACGAAGATGGCGTTAAAATATTATCCAAACCTATCACTACAGTAGCTCTATCTAGGACATTGAGCACTTTTATCCCGGACAACGCCGAGTACTTTGATAATCAAGGAAGCCTCCTGGGGACTACTGAAATCACTTAGGTATCCTCTCTCCTTCTGATCTGCGAAATAGTCCAAAGGTGAACGAAGATGGCGTTAAAATATTTTCTAAACCTATCACTACAGTAGCTCTATCTAGGATATTGAGCACTTTTCTCCCGGACAACGCCGAGTACTTTGAAAATCGAGGAGGCTTCATGAGTACTCCTGAATTCCTTTAGGTATCCTCTCTCCTTCTGATCTGCGAAATAGTCCAAAGAGGAACGAAGATAGCGTTAAAATATTTTCCAAAACCTATCACTACAGTAGCTCTATCTAGGACATTGATCACTTTTCTCCCGGACAACGCCGAGTACTTTGATAATCAAGGAGGCCTCCTGGGGACTACTGAAATCAGTTAGGTATCCTCCCTCCTTCTGATCTGCGAAATAGTCCAAAGGGAAACGAAGATGGCGTTAAAATATTTTCCAAACCTATCACTACAGTAGCTCTATCTAGGATATTGAGCACTTTTTCCCGGACAACGCCGAGTATTTCAAAATCAAAGAGGCCTCCTGAGCACTACTGAAATAACTCTTATCGATTACCGTATCCTTTTCAGCGTAGATGCTGTTAAAATATTATCCAAACCTATCACTACAGTAGCTCTATCTAGGACATTGAGCACTTTTTTCCCGGACAACGCAGAGTACTTTGAAAATCAAAGAGGCCTCCTGGGGACTACTGTAATCAGTTAGGTATCCTCCCTCCTTTTCAGCTGTAAAATTGTCCAAAGGGGAACGAAGATAGCGTTAAAATATTTTCTAAACCTATCACTACAGTAGCTCTATCTAGGATATTGAGCACTTTTCTCCCGGACAACGCCGAGTACTTTGAAAATCGAGGAGGCTTTATGAGCACTCCTGAAATCCCTTAGGTATCCTCTCTCCTTCTGATTTGCGAAATAGTCCAAAGGGAAACGAAGATGGCGTTAAAATATTTTCCAAACCTATCACGACTGTAGCTCTATCTAGGACATTGAGCACTTTTATCCCGGACAACGCCGAGTACTTTGATAATCAAGAAAGCTTCCTGGGGACTACTGAAATCACTTAGGTATCCTCTCTCCTTCTGATCTGCGAAATAGTCCAAAGGTGAACGAAGATGGCGTTAAAATATTTTCCAAACAAATCACTACAGTAGCTCTATCTAGGATATTGAGCACTTTTCTCCCGGACAACGCCGAGCACTTTGAAAATCGAGGAGGCTTCATGAACCCCCATGATATCCCTCAGGTATCCTCTCTCCTTCTGATCTGCGAAATAGTCCAAAGGGGAACGAAGATGGCGTTAAAATATTTTCTAAACCTATCACTACAGTAGCTCTATCTAGGACATTGAGCACTTTTCTCCCGGACAACGCCGAGTACTTTGAAAATCGAGGAGGCTTCATGAGCACTCCTGAAATCCCTTAGGTATCCTCTCTCCTTCTGATCTGCGAAATAGTCCAAAGGGGAACGAAGACGGCGTTAAAATATTTTCCAAACCTATCACTACAGTAGCTCTATCTAGGACATTGAGCACTTTTCTCCCGGACAACGCCGAGTACTTTGATAATCAAGGAAGCCTCCTGGGGACTACTGATATCACTTAGGTATCCTATCTCCTTCTGATCTGCGAAATAATCCAAAGGGGAACGAAGATGGCGTTAAAATATTTTCCAAACCTATCACTACAGTAGCTCTATCTAGGATATTGAGCACTTTTCTCCCGGACAACGCTGAGTACTTTGAAAATCGAGAAGGCTTCATGAACACCCATGAAATCCCTTAGGTATCCTCTCTCCTTCTGATCTGCAAAATAGTCCAAAGGAGAACGAAGATGGCGTTAAAATATTTTCCAAAACCTATCACTACAGTAGCTCTATCTAGGACATTGAGCACTTTTCTCCCGGACAACGCCGAGTACTTTGATAATCCAGGAGGCCTCCTGGGGACTACTGAAATCACTTAGGTATCCTCTCTCTTTCTGATCTGCGAAATAGTCCAAAGGGAAACGAAGATGGCGTTAAAATATTTTCCAAACCTATCACTACAGTAGCTCTATCTAGGATATTGAGCACTTTTTTCCCGGACAACGCCGAGTATTTCAAAATCAAAGAGGCCTCCTTAGCACTACTGAAATAACTGTTATCGATTACCCCATCCTTTTCAGCGTAGATGCTGTTAAAATATTATCCGAACCTATCACTACAGTAGCTCTATCTAGGACATTGAGCACTTTTTTCCCGGACAACGCCGAGTACTTTGAAAATCAAAGAGGCCTCCTGGGGACTACTGAAATCAGTTAGGTATCCTCCCTCCTTTTCAGCTGCAAAATTGTCCAAAAAGAAACAGAGATGGCGTTAAAATATTTTCTAAACCTATCACTACAATAGCTCTATCTAGGATATTGAGCACTTTTCTCCCGGACAACGCCGAGTACTTTGAAAATCGAGGAGGCTTTATGAGCACTCCTGAAATCCCTTAGGTATCCTCTCTCCTTCTGATCTTCGAAATAGTCCAAAGGGAAACGAAGATGGCGTTAAAATATTATCCAAACCTATCACTACAGTAGCTCTATCTAGGACATTGAGCACTTTTATCCCGGACAACGCCGAGTACTTTGATAATCAAGGAAGCCTCCTGGGGACTACTGAAATCCATTAGGTATCCTCTCTCCTTCTGATCTGCGAAATAGTCCAAAGGTGAACGAAGATGGCGTTAAAATATTTTCTAAACCTATCACTACATTAGCTCTATCTAGGATATTGAGCACATTTCTCCCGGACAACGCCGAGTACTTTGAAAATCGAGGAGGCTTCATGAGCACTCCTGAAATCCCTTAGGTATCCTCTCTCCTTCTGATCTGCGAAATAGTCCAAAGAGGAACGAAGACGGCGTTAAAATATTTTCCAAAACCTATCACTACAGTAGCTCTATCTAGGACATTGAGCATTTTTCTCCCGGACAACGCCGAGTACTTTGATAATCAAGGAGGCCTCCTGGGGACTACTGAAATCAGTTAGGTATCCTCCCTCCTTTTCATCTCCAAAATTGTCCAAAGGGGAACGAAGATGGCGTTAAAATATTTTCTAAACCTATCACTACAGTAGCTCTATCTAGGATATTAAGCACTTTTTTCCCGGACAACGCCGAGTACTTGGTAAAATCAAAGAGGCCTCCGGGGGACTACTGAAATCAGTTAGGTATCCTTCCTCCTTTTCACCTGCAAAATTGTCCAAAGGGGAACGAAGATGGCGTTAAAATATTTTCTAAACCTATCACTACAGTAGCTCTATCTAGGATATTGAGCACTTTTCTCCCGGACAACGCCGAGTACTTTGAAAATCGAGGAGGCTTCATGAGCACTCCTGAAATCCCTTAGGTATCCTCTCTCCTTCTGATCTGCGAAATAGTCCAAAGGGGAACGAAGATGGCGTTAAAATATTTTCCAAACCTATCACTACAGTAGCTCTATCTAGGATATTGAGCATTTTTCTCCCGGACAACGCCGAGTATTTCAAAATCAAAGAGGCCTCCTGGGGACTACTGAAATAACTCTTATCCATTACCCCATCCTTTTCAGCGTAGATTCTGTTAAAATATTATCCGAACCTATCACTACAGTAGCTCTATCTAGGACATTGAGCACTTTTTTCCCGGACAACGCCGAGTACTTTGAAAATCAAAGAGGCCTCCTGGGGACTACTGAAATCAGTTAGGTATCCTCCCTCGTTTTGATCTGCAAAATTGTCCAAAGGGGAACGAAGATAGCGTTAAAATATTTTCTAAACCTATCACTACAGTAGCTCTATCTAGGATATTGAGCACTTTTCTCCCGGACAACGCCGAGTACTTTGAAAATCGAGGAGGCTTCATGAGCACTACTGAAATCCCTTAGGTATCCTCTCTCCTTCTGATCTGCCAAATTGTCCTGAGGCGCTCATACCAGCGAATGCTGACATTCCCCCTCTCAGATTTCGCCTGAGGCGCTCATACCGACGAATGCCGACATTCCCCCTCCCTGGATTTCGCCTGAGTCGCTCACACTTCAACACTGCTCAAAAAAGGAGTAGATAATACATGGGATGAGGGCATCATGACAACGGAACCGATACGACCTTACCTCAACACTTCTCAAAAAAGGAGGAGGTAATTCATGGGATGAGCACATCTTGACAACGGAACCGATACTATTCTACATCTACACTTCTCAAAAAAGGAGGAGGTAATGCATGGGATCAGTGCATCATGACAACGGAACCGATACTACCCTACCTCTACACTTCTCAAAAAAGGAGGAGGTAATGCTCACACCGGCGAATACCGTAACCCCTCCCCCCCCCCAATTTGGCCTGAAAGGAGGAGGTAATTCCTATCATGATAACAGAACGGCCACAGGGAGGGATGGGGGGGGGGAATATTAGCGTCTATTAATAATTAAGAAAGAAAGTGTGAGAGGGTAAAAATGACAGAAAGGAAAACTGCCACTCTCTGACGTCATGATGAACTGATATAACCGGACACAATTTAGAGCAAGACCGGATACATCCGGCAAGGGATTATGGGACAGGTGCGGATGTGATTGAGCAACCCTTGTTTCACTACACACTCTTAACGTAGGATTCCTATGTTGTTATTGATGCAACCGGACAGAAGTTATTGGATGATCTGATACAACCGGACACAATTTAGGGCAAGACCGGGTACATCCGGCAAGGGATTATGGGATGTTTACAATGACTCTGCATTTTTATCGGATTAGTACATAAATACATTAGATTCTTTCGAATTTACTACATATTAACGTTGAAATTTCGTGAAAAATACGAAAAAAACTGCTACCTTTTGTCGGAAAGCGGTCCGGTTGACTGTCAGCGAGTGAATCGATTTTCGCGATTTTTAGATATTTTACATCCGGGATTTGTGCGGTCCTGTAGATGTCAACTTTTTGACATGTCGTCGGGTAGTTTTTGAGGAGATACTGGACATACAAACAAACAAACAAACAAACATACAAACAGACAACTGCCCTTTATATAAGAGACTAGCGGGGCTACCCGGCGTTGCTCAGGGTCATAAAAAGATATATTTGAAGAAAGATCGTGTGTGTAACATCTTTATATTCAAACTTCTATGTCCGCCCCCTCTCTCTATAGCCGTCTCTTTATCTGCTACCTTTCTCTTTCCTGGTCGCCCCATTTCGCCGCTACTTTCTAATTTTGCCTTTTGCAAAAGCTGTTTCTTCCCCACCATTTCTCCTATTGCCCAGGGTAATAGTATGACATATTTCTATAAAAAGTAACACCTCTATCTGCGCCTTCTATATAGGTACTTATCTCCACCCCGGTGTTCATACTATATACGTATCTATCATCACCCCGGTGCGCATACTATATACGTACCTATCGCCGCCCCAGTGCACATACTATATACGTACCTATCGCCGCCCCGGTGCAGATACTATTTAAGTACCTATCGCCGCCCCGTTGCGAATGCTAAATAGTACCTATCGTTGCCCCGGTGTGAATGCTAAATACATACCTATTGCGCCCCGGTGTGCATGCTACATAAGTACCTATCGCTGCCCTAGTGCGAATACTAAAGACATACAAATTGCGCCCCGGTATGCATGCTACATAAGTACCTATCGCTGCCCTAGTGCGAATAATTAATATGTACATATTGCCGCTTTGGTGTGAATGCTAAATACGTACCTATCGCCGGCCCAGTGCGAATGCTAAATACGTACCTATAGCCGCCCTGGTGCGAATGCTAAATACGTACCTATAGCCGCCCCAGTGCGAATGCTAAATACGTACCTATCACCACTACGGTGCGAATGCGAAATACATACCTTTCGCCGCCCCGGTGCGGAAGCTAAATACGTACCTATCGCTGCCCCGGTGTGAATGCTAAATACATACCTATCGCTGCCCCGGTGTGAATGCTAAATACAAACCTATCGCCGCCCCGGCGTGAATGCTAAATACGTACCTATCGCCACCCCGGTGTGAATTTTAAATATGTACCTTTCGCCGCCCAGTGTGAATTTTAAATATGTACCTTTCGCCGCCCCTGTGCGCGTGCTATATACGTACCTATCGCCGCCCCGGTGCGCGTGCTACATATGAACCGATCGCTGCCTCAGTGCGCATGCTAAATACATACCTATCACTGCCCCGGTGTGCATACTATATACGTACTTATTACCGCCCATGTGCACATGCTATATAAGTACCTATCACCACCACTGAATGCTAAATAAGTACCTATCGCCGCCCCGGTGTGGAAGCTAAATACGTACATATCGCCGCCCCTAAATTTGGGCAGACCCTAAAAAGTTCGGCCTGACCCCTAAAATTTTCCCCGACCCCTAAATCTCTCCAGCCCCCTAATTTTTCACTCTCCCCCAACCATGAGAAATATTTTGAATCAAAACAAAAAAAAAAAAAAAAATTTGGCCCGACCCCTAAAAAGTTCGTCTTGACCCCTAAAATTTTCCCCGACCCCTCAATCTCTCCAGCCCCCTAATTGTTCACTCCCCCCCAACCCTGAGAAATATTTTTAGTTCAAAACCAAAAAAAAAGAAAAAAATTTGGCCTGAACCCTAAAAAGTTCGTCCTGACCCCTAAAATTTTCCCCGACCCCTAAATCTCTCCAGCCCCCTAATTTTTCACTCTCCTCCAACCATGAGAAATATTTTGACTTCAAAACAAAAAAAAACAAAAAAATTTGACCTGACCCCTAAAAAGTTCCGCCTGACCCCTAAAATTTTCCCCGACCCCTAAATCTCTCCAGCCCCCTAATTTTTCACTCTCCTCCAACCATGAGAAATATTTTGACTTCAAAACAAAAAAAAACAAAAAAATTTGGCATGACCCCTAAAAAGTTCGTCCTGACCCCTAAAATTTTCCCCGACCCCTAAATCTCTCCAGACTCCTAATTTTTCACTCTCCCCCAACCCTGAGAAATATTTTGACTTCAAAACAAAAAAAAACAAAAACAAAAAAAAAAATTTGGCCTGACCCCTAAAAAGTTCGTCCTGACCCCTAAAATTGTCCCCGACCCCTAAATCTCTCTAGCCCCCTAATTTTTCACTCTCCCCCAACTATGAGAACGATTTTGACTTCAAAACAAAAAAAAACAAAAAAATTTGGCCTGACCCCTAAAAAGTTCGTCCTGACCCCTAAAATTTTCCCCGACCCCTAAATCTCTCCAGCCCCCTAATTTTTCACTCTCCTCAAACCATGAGATATATTTTGACTTCTAAACAAAAAAAAACAAAAAAATTTGGCCTGACCCCTAAAAAGTTCGTCCTGACCCCTAAAATTTTCCCCGACCCCTAAATCTCTCCAGCCCCCTAATTTTTCACTCTCCCCCAACCCTGAGAAATATTTTAACTTCAAAACAAAAAAAAACAAAAAAAAACAAAAAAATTTGGCCTGACCCCTAAAAAGTTCGTCCTGACCCCTAAAATTGTCCCCGACCCCTAAATCTCTCCAGCCCCCTAATTTTTCACTCTCCTCCAACCATGAGAGATATTTTGACTTCAAAACAAAAAAAAACAAAAAAATTTGGCCTGACCCCTAAAAAGTTCGTCCTGACCCCTAAAATGTTCCCCGACCCCTAAATCTCTCCAGCCCCCTAATTTTTCACTCTCCCCCAACCCTGAGAAATATTTTGACTTCAAAACAAAAAAAAAAAAAAAAAAAAAAAGAATTTGGCCTGACCCTTAAAAAGTTCGTCCTGACCCCTAAAATTGTCCCCGACCCCTAAATCTCTCTAACCCCCTAATTTTTCACTCTCCCCCAACCATGAGATATATTTTGACTTCAAGACAAAAAAAAAACAAAAAAATTTGGACTGAACCCTAAAAAGTGCGTCCTGCCCCCTAAAATTTTCCCCGACCCCTAAATCTCTCCAGCCCCCTAATTTTTCACTCTCCTCCAACCATGAGAAATAATTTGACTTCAAAACAAAAAAAAACAAAAAAATTTGGCCTGACCCCTAAAAAGTTCGTCCTGACCCCTAAAATTTTCCCCGACCCCTAAATCTCTCCAGCTCCCTAATTTTTCACTCTCCCCCAACCCTGAGAAATATTTTGACTTCAAAACAAAAAAAAACAAAAAAAAACAAAAAAATTAGGCCTGACCCCTAAAAAGTTCGTCCTGACCCCTAAAATTTTCCCCGACCCCTAAATCTCTCTAGCCCCCTTATTTTTCACTCTCCCCCAACCATGAGAAATATTTTGACTTCAAAACAAAAAAAAAACAAAAAAATTGGCCTGACCCCTAAAAAGTTCGTCCTGACCCCTAAAATTTTCCCCGACCCCTAAATCTCTCCAGCCCCCTAATTTTTCTTTCCTCTCCAACAATGAGATATATTTTGACTTCAAAATAAAAAAAAACAAAAAAATTTGGCCTGACCTCTAAAAAGTTCGTCCTGACCCCTAAAATTTTCCCCGACCCCTAAATCTCTCCAGCCCCCTAATTTTTCACTCTCCTCCAACCCTGAGAAATATTTTGACTTCAAAACAAAAAAAAACAAAAAAATTTGGCCTGACCCCTAAAAAGTTCGTCCTGACCCCTAAAATTTTCCCCGACCCCTAAATCTCTCCAGCCCCTTAATTTTTCACTCTCCCCCAACCCTGAGAAATATTTTGACTTCAAAATAAAAAAAAACAAAAAAAAACAAAAAAATTTGGCCGGACCCCTAAAAAATTCGTCCTGACCCCTAAAATTTTCCCCGACCCCTAAATCTCTCCAGCCCCCTAATTTTTCACTCTCCCCCAACCCTGAGAAATATTTTGACTTCAAAACAAAAAAAAACAAAAACAAAAAAAAAAATTTGGCCTGACCCCTAAAAAGTTCGTCCTGACCCCTAAAATTTTCCCCGACCCCTAAATCTCTCCAGCCCCCTAATTTTTCATTCTCCCCCAACCATGAGATATATTTTGACTTCAAAACAAAAAAAAAACGAAAAAATTTGGCCTGACCCCTAAAAAGTTCGTCCTGACCCCTAAAATTTTCCCCGACCCCTAAATCTCTCCAACCCCCTAATATTTCACTCTCCCCCAACCCTGAGAAATATTTTGGCTTCAAAAAAAAAAAAAAAAAAAAAATTTGGCCGGACCCCTAAAAAGTTCCGCCTGACCCCTTAAATTTTCCCCGACCACTCAATCTCTCCAGCCCCCTAATTTTTCACTCTCCCCCAACCATGAGATATATTTTGACTTCAAAACAAAAAAAAACAAAAAAATTTGGCCTGACCCCTAAAAAGTTCCGCCTGACCCCTAAAATTTTCACCGACCCCTAAATCTCTCCAGCCCCCTAATTTTTCACTCTCCCCCAACTCTGAGAAATATTTTGACTTCAAAACAAAAAAAAACAAAAAAAAACAAAAAAATTTGGCCTGACCCCTAAAAAGTGCGTCCTGACCCCTAAAATTTTCCCCGACCCCTAAATCTCTTCAGCCCCCTAATTTTTCACTCTCCTCCAACCATGAGATATATTTTGACTTCAAAACAAACAAAAAACAAAAAAATTTGGCCTGACCCCTAAAAAGTTCTGCCTGACCCCTAAAATTTTCCCCGACCCCTAAATCTCTCCAGCCCCGTAATTTTTCACTCTCCCCCAACCATGAGATATATTTTGACTTCAAAACAAAAAAAAACAAAAAAATTTGGCCTGACCCCTAAAAAGTTCCGCCTGACCCCTAAAATTTTCCCCGACCCCTAAATCTCTCCAGCCCCCTAATTTTTCACTCTCCCCCAACCATGAGAAATATTTTGACTTCAAAACAAAAAAAACCAAAAAAATTTGGCCTGACCCCTAAAAAGTTCGTCCTGACCCCTAAAATTTTCCCCGACCCCTAAATCTCTCTAGCCCCCTAATTTTTCACTCTCCACCAACCATGAGAAATATTTTGACTTCAAAACACAAAAAAACAAAAAAATTTGGCCTGACCCCTAAAAAGTTCCGCCTGACCCCTAAAATTTTCCTCGAACCCTAAATCTCTCTAGCCCCCTAATTTTTCACTCTCCCCCAACTATGAGAACGATTTTGACTTCAAAACAGAAAAAAACAAAAAAATTTGGCCTGACCCCTTAAAAGTTCGTCATGACCCCTAAAATTTTCCCCGACCCCTAAATCTCTCCAGCCCTTTAATTTTTCACTCTCCTCCAACCATGAGATATATTTTGACTTCAAAACAAAAAAAAACAAAAAAATTTGGCCTGACCCCTAAAAAGTTCGTCCTGACTCTTAAAATTTTCCCCGACCCCTAAATCTCTCCAGCTCCCTAATTTTTCACTCTCCTCCAACCCTGAGAAATATTTTGACTTCAAAACAAAAAAAAACAAAAAAAAAAAAAAAAAATTTGGCCTGACCCCTAAAAAGTTCGTCCTGACCCCTAAAATTGTCCCCGACCCCTAAATCTCTCTAGCCCCCTAATTTTTCACTCTCCCCCAACCATGAGATATATTTTGACTTCAAAACAAAAAAAAACAAAAAAATTTGGCCTGACCCCTAAAAAGTTCGTCCTGACCCCTAAAATTTTCCCCGACCCCTAAATCTCTCCAGCCCCCTAATTTTTCATTCTCCCCCAACCCTGAGAAATATTTTCAGTTCAAAACCAAAAAAAAGAAAAAAAATTGGCCTGACCCCTAAAAAGTTCGGCCTGACCCCTAAAATTTTCCCCGACCCTTCAATATCTCTAGCCCCTTATTTTTTCATTCTCCCCAACCCTGAGAAATATTTTGACTTCAAAACAAAAAAAAACAAAAAAATTTGGCCTGACCCCTAAAAAGTTCGTCCTGACCCCTAAAATTTTCCCCGACCCCTCAATCTCTCCAGCCCCCTAATTGTTCACTCTCCCCCAACCCTGAGAAATATTTTGAGTTCAAAACCAAAAATATGTTATTTAACATGTATACAAATATTAGTGAAAACAATGGTGGAGCATAATTATTTCTCTTTTTACTTTACTTATTGAGACGTTATTTAACATGTATAAAAATATAAGTGAAAACAATGGTGGAGCATAATTGTTTTTCTTCTTTCGTTACTTATTGAGACGTTATTTAATATGTATACAAATATTAGTGAAAACAGTGGCGGAGCATAATTATTTCTCTTTTTACTTTACTTATTGAGACGTAATTTAATATGTATACACATTTTAGTGAAAACAGTGGTGGAGCATAATTATTTTTCTTCTTACTTTACTTATTTAGACGTTATATCATATGTATACAAATATTAGTGAAAACAATGGTGGAGCATAATTATTTTTCTTCTTACTTTACTTATTGAGACGTTATTTAATATGTATACAAATATTAGTGAAAACAGTGGTGGAGCATAATTATTTTTCTTCTTACTTTACTTATTGAGACGTTATTTAATATGTATACAAATATTAGTGAAAACAATGGTGGAGCATAATTACTTTAATTTTACTGATACTACACTAACTTCACACCTCTCAAAAAGAAGGAGGTTATACCTGGGAGGATGGTATCATGTCAACAGAAGAAATACAGTTAGGATTAAGCAACCCTGGCTTCACTACAAACTCGTGTTCAAAAAAGTGCCGTTATTGATTAAGCAACCCTGGCTTCACTGTGGATTCATGTTCAAAAAAGTGCCGTTAGGAATTAAGCAACCCTTGCTTCACTATGGACTCATGTTCAAAAAAATGCCGTTAGGGATTAAGCAACACTTGCGTCACTATAAACGCATGTATCAAAAAGTGCCGTTAGGAGTTAAGCAACCCTTGCATCACTATGGACTCATGTAAAAAAAAGTGCCGTTATTTATTAAACAACACTTGCGTCACTATAAACGCATGTATCAAAAAGTGCCGTTAGCAGTTAAGCAACCCTTGCATCACACTGGACTCATGTTCAAAAAAGTGCCGTTAGTAAGTAAGCAACCCATGCTTCACTATGGACTCGTGTTCAAAAAAAGTGCCGTTTGTGATTAAGCAACACTTGCTTCACTATAAACTCATGTTCAAAAAAGAGCCGTTAGGGATTTCCTCTGACGTCATTTCCTGTTAAAATCATGACGGTGCATTATTTCTCAAATTCTTTGTTTTTTTCTCAAATTAGTACTAAACAACGTTGAAAATCGAGGAAAAAGGCACCCCCCCATTGGAGAAAAGTGCTCAGTCGACCCTCGAAGAGTCCATTTTTTTTTCCGGTTCTGAGATATTATACGTCCCGGGGCTGGCCGGTTATAATTATGTCAACCGTGTGACTGTTTGTTGGGTCCTGTCGGAGGAGTATCTGGACATACAAACAAACAAACAAACAAACAAACAAACAAACAAACAAACATACAGACAAGTGCCCTTTATATAGGAGACTAGCGGGGCTACCCGGCGTTGCTCGGGGTCATTAAAACATATAATTGAAGAAAAATCATGTGTGTAACATCTTTATATACAAACTTCTATTTCTCCCCCCCCCCACCTTCTCTATAGCCGTCTCTTTATCTTTCTACCTTTCTCTTCCCTGGTCGCCGCATTTCACCGCTACTTTCTAATTTTGCCTTTTGCGAAAGCTGTTCTTTCCCCACAATTTCTCCTACGTTGCCCAGGGCAATAGTATGATATATTTCTATAAAAAGTAACACCTCTATCTGCGCCTTCTATATAGGTACTTATCTCCACCCCGGTGTTTATGCTATATACGTATCTATCATCACCCCGGTGCGCATACTATATACGTACCTATCGACGCCCCAGTGCACATACTATATACGTACCTATCGCCGCCCCAGTTCAGATACTATTTAAGTACCTATCGCCGCCCCGTTGCGAATGCTAAATAGTACCTATCGCCGCCCCGGTGTGCATGCTACATAAGTACCTATCGCTGCCCTAGTGGGAATAATTAATATGTACATATTGCCGCATTGGTGCGAATTTCTAAATACGTACCTATCACCCCTTGGGTGCGAATGCTAAATACGTACCTATAGCCGCCCTGGTGTGAATGCTAAATACGTACCTATAGCCGCCCCGGTGCGAATGCTAAATACGTACCTATCACCACCCTGGTGCAAATGCGAAATACATACCTTTCGCCGTTCTGGTGCACGTGCTATATACGTACCTATTGCCGCCCCGGTTCACGTGCTATATATGTACTGATCGCCGCCCCGGTGCGCATGCTATGTACGTACTTATTGCTGCCCATGTGTACATGCTATATACGTAGCTATCGCCACCCCTGAATTCTGAATACGTACCTATTGCCGCCCCGGTGTGGAAGCTAAATATGTACATATCGCCGCCCCGGTACGAATGCTAAATACATACATATCGCCGCCCTAGTGTGATTTGTAAATACGTACCTATCGTGGCTCCTGTGTGAATTCTAAATACGTACCTATCGCCGCCCCGGTGCGGAAGCTAAATACGTACCTGTCGCCGCCCCGGTGCGAATGCTAAATACATACCTATCGCCGCCCCGGTGCGAATGCTAAATACATACCTGTCGCCGCCCCGGTGCGAATGCTAAATACATACCTATCGCCGCCCCGGTGCGAATGCTAAATACATACCTATCGCCGCCCCGGTGTGAATGCTAAATACATACCTATCGCCGCCCCGGTGTGAATGCTAAATACATACCTATCGCCGCCCCTGGCGAATGCCGACACTCCTCCCCTAATTTGGCCTGACTGAAACTCCTCCTCCCCAAATTTCGCCTGAGGCGCTAATACCGGCGAATGCCAACATTCCCCCTCCCCAGATTTGGCCTGAGGCGCACCGAATGCCGACACTCCCCCTCGCCCCCAAAATACCCCACCCCTCACCGGTGAATGCCGGAACTCCCCCCTCCCCCAAATTCGGCCTGGCGAATGCTGACACTTTTCCCCAAGTTCGGCCTGAGGCGCTAATACTGGCGAATGCCGACATGCCGACACTCCTCCCCAAATTTCGCCTGAGGCGCCCCACCGCCGAATGCCGATACCCCCCCCCCTCCCCCAAATTTCGCCTGAGGCGCTCACCCCAGTTTTTAAATAGGTATACAAATATTAGTGAAAACAATGGTGGAGCATAATTTCGCCTACCCAGATTTGGCCTGAAGCGCCCCAAATTTCGCCTGAGGTGCTCATACCGGCGAATGCCGACATTTCCCCTTAACAAATTCGGCCTGAAGCGCCCCACCGTCGAATGCCGACACTCCTCCGCCCAAATTTCGCCTGAGGCGCTCATACCGGCGAATGCCGACATTCCCCCTCCCCAGATTTGGCCTGAGGCGCACCGAATGCCGACACTCCCCCTCGCCCCCAAGTTTCGCCTGAGGCGCCCCACCGCCGAATGCCGACACTCCTCCTCCCCAGATTTGGCCTGAGGCGCCCCACCGCCAAATGCCGACCCTCCCTTCCACCGCCGAATGCCGATACCGCCCCCCCTCCCCCATGTAATGCATGGGATGAGTGCATCATGACAACGGAACCGATACGACCCTACCTCTACACGTCTCAAAAAAGGAGGAGGTAATGCATGAGATGAGTGCATCATGACAACGGAACCGATACGACCCTACCTCAACACATCTCAAAAAATGAGGAGGTAATGCATGGGAATAGTGCATCATAACAACGGAACCGATACGACCCTACGTCAACACTTCTCAAAAAAGGAGGAGATAATGCATGGGATGAGGGCATCATGACAACAGAACCGATACGACCCTACCTCAACACTTCTCAAAAAAGGAGGAGGTAATTCATGGGATGAGGGCATCATGACAACAGAACCGATACGACCCTACCTCAACACTTCTAAAAAAAGGAGGAGGTAATTCATGGGATGAGCACATCATGACAACTGAACCGATAATATTCTACATCTACACTTCTCAAAAAAGGAGGAGATAATGCATGGGATGAGGGCATCATGACAACAGAACCGATACGACCCTACCTCAACACTTCTCAAAAACGGAGGAGGTAATTCATGGGATGAGGGCATCATGACAACAGAACCGATACGACCCTACCTCAACACTTCTAAAAAAAGGAGGAGGTAATTCATGGGATGAGCACATCATGACAACTGAACCGATACGACCCTACCTCAACACTTCTCAAAAAAGGAGGAGGTAATTCATGGGATGAGGGCATCATGACAACAGAACCGATACGACCCTACCTCAACACTTCTAAAAAAAGGAGGAGGTAATTCATGGGATGAGCACATCATGACAACTGAACCGATAATATTCTACATCTACACTTCTCAAAAAAGGAGGAGATAATGCATGGGATGAGTGCATCATGACAACGGAACCGATACTACCCTACCTCAACACTCTCAAAAAAGGAGGTAATGCTCACACCGGCGAATACCGTAACCCCCCCCCCAATTTGGCCTGAAAGGAGGAGGTAATTCTTATCATGATAACAGAACGGCCACAGGGAAGGAGGGGGGGGGATATTAGCGTCTATTAATAATTAAGAAAGAAAGTGTGAGAGGGAAAAAATGACAGAAAGGAAAACTGCCACTCTCTGACGTCATGATGACCTGCTATAACCGGACACAATTTAGGTCAAGACCGGGTACATCCGGCAAGGGATTATGGGACAAGTGCGGATGTGATTGAGCAACCCTTGTTTCACTACACACTCTTAACGTAGGATTCCTATGTTGTTATTGATGCATCCGGACAGAAGTTATTGGATGATCTGATACAACCGGACACAATTTAGGGCAAGACCGGGTACATCCGGCAAGGTATTATGGGATGCTTACAGTGAGTCTGCATTTTTATCGGATTAGTACATAAATACATTAGATTATTTCGAATTTACTACATATTAACGTTGAAATTTCGTGTAAAATACGAAAAAACTGCTACCTTTTGTCGGAAAGTGGTCCGGTTCACTGTCAGCGAGTGAATCGTTTGTCGTGATTTTTAGATATTATGATTCCGGGATATGTACGGTGCTAAAGATATCAACTTTTTGACATGTCGCCGCGTAGTTTTTGAGGAGTATCTGGACATACAAACAAACAGACAAACAGACATACAGACAACTGCCCTTTATATAATAGACTAGCGGGGCTACCCGGCGTTGCTCGGGGTCATAAAAATATATATTTGAAGAAAGATCGTGTGTGTAACATCTTTATATTGAAATCCTATGTCCGCCCCCTCTCTCTATAGCCGTCTCTTTATCTGCTACCTTTCTCTTTCCTGGTCGCCCCATTTCGCCGCTACTTTCTAATTTTGCCGTTTGCAAAAGCTGTTTCTTCCCCACCATTTCTCCTATTGCCCAGGGTAATAGTATGACATATTTCTATAAAAAGTAACACCTCTATCTGCGCCTTCTATATAGGTACTTATCTCCACCCCGGTGTTCATACTATATACGTATCTATCATCACCCCGGTGCGCATACTATATACGTACCTATCGCCGCCCCGGTGCAGATACTATTTAAGTACCTATCGCTGCCCCGTTGCGAATGCTAAATAGTACCTATCGTTGCCCCGGTGTGAATGCTAAATACATACCTATTGCGCCCCGGTGTGCATGCTACATAAGTACCTATCGCTGCCCTAGTGCGAATACTAAAGACATACCAATTGCGCCCCGGTGTGCATGCTACATAAGTACCTATCGCTGCCCTAGTGCGAATAATTAATATGTACATATTGCCGCTTTGGTGTGAATGCTAAATACGTACCTATCGCCGGCCCAGTGCGAATGCTAAATACGTACCTATAGCCGCCCTAGTGCGAATGCTAAATACGTACCTATAGCCGCCCGGTGCGAATGCTAAATACGTACCTATCACCACTACGGTGCGAATGCAAAATACATACCTTTCGCCGCCCCGGTGCGCATGCAATATATGTACTGATCGCCGCCGCAGAGCGCATGCTATGTAGTACTTATTGCTGCCCATGTGTACATGCTATATACGTAGCTATCGCCACCCCTGAATTCTGAATACGTACCTATCGCCGCCCTGGTGTGGAAGCTAAATACGTACATATCGCCGCCCCGGTGCGAATGCTAAATACATACCTATCGCCGCCCCGGTGTGAATTCTAAATACGTACCTATTGCCGCCCCAGTGTGAATTCTAAATACGTACCTATTGCCATCCCGGTGCGGAAGCTAAATACGTACATATCGCTGCCCCGGTGCGAATGCTAAATACATACCTATCGCTGCCCCGGTGTGAATGCTAAATACATACCTATCGCCGCCCCGGTGTGAATGCTAAATACGTACCTATCGCCGCCCCGGTGTGAATTTTAAATATGTACCTTTCGCCGCCCGGTGTGAATTTTGAATATGTACCTTTCGCCGCCCCTGTGCGCGTGCTATATACGTACCTATCGCCGCCCCGGTGCGCGTGCTATATATGAACCGATCGCTGCCTCAGTGCGCATGCTAAATACATACCTATCACTGCCCCGGTGTGCATACTATATACGTACTTATTACCGCCCATGTGCACATACTATATAAGTACCTATCACCACCGCTGAATGCTAAATAAGTACCTATCGCCGCCCCAGTGTGGAAGCTAAATACGTACATATCGCCGCCCCTAAATTTGGGCAGACCCCTAAAAAATTTGGCCTGACCCCTAAAATTTTCCCCGTCCCCTAAATCTCTCCAGCCTCTAATTGTTCACTCTCCCCCAACCCTGAGAAATATTTTGAGTTCAAAACCAAAAAAAAGAACAAAATTTGGCCTGACCCCTAAAAAGTTCGTCCTGACCCCTAAAATTTTCCCCGACCCCTAAATCTCTCCAGCCCCCTAATTTTTCACTCTCCCCCAACCATGAGAAATATTTTGACTACAAAACAAAAAAAAACAAAAAAATTTGGCCTGACCCCTAAAAAGTTCGTCCTGACCCATAAAATTTTCCCCGACCTCTCAATCTCTCCAGCCTCCTAATTGTTCACTCTCCCCCAACCCTGAGAAATATTTTGAGTTCAAAACCAAAAAAAATAGAAAAGGATTTGGCCTGAACCCTAAAAAGTTCGTCCTGACCCCTAAAATTTTCCCCGACCCCTCAATCTCTCCAGCCCCCTAATTGTTCACTCTCCCCCAACCCTGAGAAATATTTTGACTTCAAAACAAAAAAAACAACAAAAAAAATAAAAATTTGGCCTGACCCCTAAAAAGTTCGTCCTGACCCCTAAAATTTCCGCCGACCCCTACATCTCTCCAGCCCCCTAATTTTTCACTCTCCTCCAACCATGAGAAATATTTTGACTTCAAAACAAAAAAAAACAAAAAAGAACAAAAAAATTTGACCTGACCCCTAAAAAGTTCCGCCTGACCCCTAAAATTTTCCCCGACCCCTCAATCTCTTCAGCCCCCTAATGTTTCACTCTCCCCAACCCTGAGATATATTTTGAGTTCAAAACCAAAAAAAAGAAAAAAATTTGGCCTGACCCCTAAAAAGTTTGTCCTGACCCCTAAAATTTTCCCCGACCCCTTAATCTCTCCAGCCCCCTAATTTTTCACTCTCCTCCAACCATGAGTAATACTTTGACTTCAAAACAAAAAAAAACAAAAAAATTTGGCCTGACCCCTAAAAAGTTCGTCCTGACCCCTAAAATTTTCCCCGACCCCTAAATCTCTCCAGCCCCCTAATTTTTCACTCTCCCCCAACCCTGAGAAATATTTTGACTTCAAAACATAAAAAAACAAAAAAGAACAAAAAAATTTGACCTGACCCCTAAAAAGTTCCGCCTGACCCCTAAAATTTTCCCCGACCCCTCAATCTCTTCAGCCCCCTAATGTTTCCCTCTCCCCCAACCCTGAGAAATATTTTGAGTTCAAAACCAAAAAAAAGAAAAAAATTTGTCCTGACCCCTAAAAAGTTTGTCCTGACCCCTAAAATTTTCCCCGACCCCTTAATCTCTCCAGCCCCCGAATTGTTCACTCTCCTCCAACCATGAGAAATATTTTGACTTCAAAACAAAAAAAAAACAAAAAAATTTGGCCTGACCCCTAAAAAGTTCCACCTGACCCCTAAAATTTTCCCCGACCCCTAAATCTCTCCAGCCCCCTAATTTTTCACTCTCCCCTCAACCCTGAGAAATATTTTGACTTCAAAACAAAAAAAAACAAAAAAAAAAGAAAAAAATTTGGCCTGACCCCTAAAAAGTTCGTCCTGACCCCTAAAATTTTCCGCGACCCCTAAATCTCTCCAGCCCCCTAATTTTTCACTCTCTTACAACCATTAGATATATTTTGACTTCAAAACAAAAAAAAACAAAAAAATTTGGCCTGACCCCTAAAAAGTTCGTCCTGACCCCTAAAATTTTCCCCGACCCCTAAATCTCTCCAGCCCCCTAATTTTTCACTCTCCTCCAACCATGAGAAATACTTTGACTTCAAAACAAAAAAAACTAAAAATATGGCCTGACCCCTAAAAATTCGTCCTGACCCCTAAAATTTTCCCCGACCCCTAAATCTCTCCAGCCCCCTAATTTTTCACTCTCCCCCAACCCTGAGAAATATTTTGACTTCAAAACAAAACAAAAAAAAAAATTGGGCCTGACCCCTAAAAAGTTCGTCCTGACCCCTAAAATTTTCCCCGACCCCTAAATCTCTCCAGCCCCCTAATTTTTCACTATCCTCCAACCATGAAAAATATTTTGACTTCAAAACAAAAAAAAACAAAAAAAAAGAAAAAAATTTGGCCTGACCCCTAAAAAGTTCGTCCTGAATCCTAAAATTTTCCCCGACCCCTAAATCTCTCCAGCCCCCTAATTTTTCACTCTCCCCCAACCCTGAGAAATATTTTGACTTCAAAACAAAAAAAAACAAAAAAAAAACAAAAAAATTTGGCCTGACCCCTAAAAAGTTCGTCCTGACCCCTAAAATTTTCCCCAACCCCTAAATCTCTCCAGCCCCTTAATTTTTCACTCTCCTCCAACCATGAGAAATATTTTGACTTCAAAACAAAAAAAAACAAAAAAATTTGGCCTGACCCCTAAAAAGTTCGTCCTGACCCCTAAAATTTTCCCCGACCCCTAAATCTCTCCAGCCCCCTAATTTTTCACTCTCCCCCAACCCTGAGAAATATTTTGACTTCAAAACAAAAAAAAACAAAAAAAAAACAAAAAAATTTGGCCTGACCCCTAAAAAGTTCGTCCTGACCCCTAAAATTTTCCCCAACCCCTAAATCTCTCCAGCCCCCTAATTTTTCACTCTCCTCCAACCATGAGAAATATTTTGACTTCAAAACAAAAAAAAACAAAAAAATTTGGCCTGACCCCTAAAAAGTTCGTCCTGACCCCTAAAATTTTCCCCGACCCCTAAATCTCTCCAGCCCCCTAATTTTTCACTCTCTCCCAACCCTGAGAAATATTTTCAGTTCAAAACCAAAAAAAAACAAAAAAATTTGGCCTGACCCCTAAAAAGTTCGTCCTGACCCCTAAAATTTTCCCCGAGCCCTCAATCTCTCCAGCCCCCTAATTTTTAACTCTCCCCCAACCCTAGGAAATATTTTGAGTTCAAAACAAAAAAATGTTATTTAACATGTATACAAATATTAGTGAAAACAATGGCGGAGCATAATTATTTCTCTTTTTACTTTACTTATTGAGACGTTATTTAACATGTATAAAAATATTAGTGAAAACAATGGTGGAGCATAATTATTTTTCTTCTTTCTTTACTTATTGAGACGTTATTTAATATGTATACAAATATTAGTTAAAACAGTGGCGGAGCATAATTATTTCTCTTTTTACTTTACTTATTGAGACGTTATTTAACATGTATTCAAATATTAGTGAAAACAATGGCGGAGCATAATTATATTCTTCTTACTTTACATATTGAGACGTTATTTAATATGTATACACATTTTAGTGAAAACAGTGGTGGAGCATAATTATTTTTCTTCTTACTTTACTTATTTAGACGTTATATCATATGTATACAAATATTAGTGAAAACAATGGTGGAGCATAATTATTTTTCTTCTTACTTTACTTATTGAGACGTTATTTAATATGTATACAAATATTAGTGAAAACAGTGGTGGAGCATAATTATTTTTCTTCTTACTTTACTTATTGAGACGTTGTTTAATATGTATACAAATATTAGTGAAAACAATGGTGGAGCATAATTATTTATTACTTTAATTTTACTGATACTACACTAACTTCACACCTCTCAAAAAGAAGGAGGTTATACCTGGGAGGATGGTACCATGTCAACAGAAGAAATGCAGTTAGGATTAAGCAACCCTGGCTTCACTACAAACTCGTGTTCAAAAAAGTGCCGTTATTGATTAAGCAACCCTGGCTTCACTGTGGATTCATGTTCAAAAAAGTGCCGTTAGGAATTAAGCAACCCTTGCTTCACTATGGACTCATGTTCAAAAAAATGCCGTTAGGGATTAAGCAACAGTTGCTTCAATAAAAACTTATGTTTCGTTGGGATAAGGCAACCCGTGCTTCACTATAAACTCATGTTCAAAAAAGTGCCGTTAGGGATTTCCTCTGACGTCATTTCCTGCTAAAATCGTGACTTTGCATTATGCCGACAATCCCCCATCTCCAAATTTGGCCTGAGGCGCACCACCGGCGAATGCCGACACTCCACCAAATTCGGCCTGAGTCGCTCACACCGGCGAATGCCGACACTCCCCCAAATTCGGCCTGAGGCGCTCATACTGGCGAATGCCGACACTCTTCCCCGAATTTCGCCTGAGGCGCCCCACCGCCGAATGCCGACACTCACCCTCCCCAGATTTGGCCTGAGGCGCCTCACCGCCGAATGCCGATACCCCCCCCCTTCCCCAAATTTCTCCTGAGGCGCTCACACCGGCGAATGCCGACACCCCCCACACCCACCCCAAGTTTTCAATATGTATACAATATGTATAGAAATATTAGTGAAAACAATGGGGGAGCATACAAATATTAGTGAAAACAGTGGGGGAGCATAATTATTTATTACTTTAATTTTACTGATACTACACTAACTTCACACCTCTCAAAAAGGAGGAGGTAATACCTAGGAGGATGTTATCATGTCAACAGAAAAAATGTGGTTAGGATTAAGCAACCCTTGCTTCACTATGAACTCATGTTAAAAAAAGTGCCGTTATTGATTAAACAACACTTGCGTCACTATAAACGCATGTATCAAAAAGCGCCGTTAGGAGTTAAGCAACCCTTGCATCACTATGGACTCATGTTCAAAAAAGTGCCGGTAGTAAGTAAGCAACCCATGCTTGACTATGGACTCGTGTTCAAAAAAAGTGCCGTTTGTGATTAAGCAACACTTGCTTCACTATAAACTCATGTTCAAAAAAGAGCCGTTAGGGATTTCCTCTGACGTCATTTCCTGTTAAAATCATGACGGTGCATTATTTCTCAAATTCTTTGTTTTTTTCTCAAATTAGTACTAAACAACGTTGAAAATCGAGGAAAAAGGCACCCCCCCATTTGAGAAAAGTGCTTAGTCGACCCTCGAAGAGTCCATTTTTTTTTCCGGTTCTGAGATATTATACGTCCCGGGGCTGGCCGGTTATAATTATGTCAACCGTGTGACTGTTTGTTGGGTCCTGTCGGAGGAGTATCTGGACATACAAACAAACAAACAAACAAACAAACAAACAGACAAACATACAGACAAGTGCCCTTTATATAGGATACTAGCGGGGCTACCCGGCGTTGCTCGGGGTCATAAAAACATATATTTGAAGAAAGATCGTGTGTGTAACATCTTTATATTCAAACTTCTATGTCCGCCCCCTCTCTCTATAGCCGTCTCTTTATCTGCTACCTTTCTCTTTCCTGGTCGCCCCATTTCGCCGCTACTTTCTAATTTTGCCTTTTGCAAAAGCTGTTTCTTCCCCACCATTTCTCCTATTGCCCAGGGTAATAGTATGACATATTTCTATAAAAAGTAACACCTCTATCTGCGCCTTCTATATAGGTACTTATCTCCACCCCGCTGTTCATACTATATACGTATCTATCATCACCCTGGTGCGCATACTATATACGTACCTATCGCCGCCCCAGTGCACATACTATATACGTACCTATCGTCGCCCCGGTGCAGATACTATTTAAGTACCTATCGCCGCCTAGTTGCGAATGCTAAATAGTACCTATCGTTGCCCCGGTGTGAATGCTAAATACGTACCTATCGCCGCCCCGGTGCGGAAGCTAAATACGTACATATCGCTGCCCCGGTGCGAATGCTAAATACATACCTATCGCTGCCCCGGTGTGAATGCTAAATACGTACCTATCGCCGCCCCGGTGTGAATTTTAAATATGTACCTTTCGCCGCCCCTGTGTGCGTGCTATATACATACCTATCGCCGCCCCGGTGCACGTGCTATATATGAACCGATTGCTTCCTCAGTGCGCATGCTAAATACATACCTATCACTGCCCCGGTGTGCATACTATATACGTACTTATTACCGCCCATGTGCACATGCTATATAAGTACCTATCACCACTGCTGAATGCTAAATAAGTACCTATCGCCGCCCCGGTGTGGAAGCTAAATACAGACATATCGCCGCCCCTAAATTTGGGCAGACCCTAAAAAATTTGGCCTGACCCCTAAAATTTTCCCCGTCCCCTAAATCTCTCCAGCCTCTAATTTTTCACTCTCCCCCAACCATGAGAAATATTTTGACTTCAAAACAAAAAAAAACAAAAAAATTTGGCCTGACCCCTAAAAAGTTCGTCCTGACCCCTAAAATTTTCCCCGACCCCTAAATCTCTCCAGCCCCCTAATTTTTCACTCTCCTCCAACCATGAAAAATATTTTGACTTCAAAACCAAAAAAAACAAAAAATTTGGCCTGACCCTTAAAAAGTTCCGCCTGACCCCTTAAAATTTTCCCCGACCCCTAAATCTCTCCAGCCCCCTAATTTTTTACTCTCCCCCAACCATGAGATATATTTTGACTTCAAAACAAAAAAAAACAAAAAAATTTGGCCTGACCCCTAAAAAGTTCGTCCTGACCCCTAAAATTTTCCCCGACCCCTAAATCTCTCCAGCCCCCTAATTTTTCACTCTCCTCCAACCATGAGAAATATTTTGACTTCAAAACAAAAAAAAACAAAAAAATTTGGCCTGACCCCTAAAAAGTTCGTCCTGACCCCTAAAATTTTCCCCGACCCCTAAATCTCTCCAGCCCCCTAATTTTTCACTCTCCCCCAACCCTGAGAAATATTTTGACTTCAAAACAAAAAAAAACAAAAAAAAACAAAAAAATTTGGCCTGACCCCTAAAAAGTTCGTCCTGACCCCTAAAAAGTTCCCCGACCCCTAAATCTCTCCAGCCCCCTAATTTTTCACTCTCCCCCAACCATGAGATATATTTTGACTTCAAAACAAAAAAAAACAAAAAAATTTGGCCTGACCCCTAAAAAGTTCCGCCTGACCCCTGAAATTTTCCCCGACCCCTAAATCTCTCCAGCCCCCTAATTTTTCACTCTCCCCCAACCATGAGATATATTTTGACTTCAAAACAAAAAAAAACAAAAAAGAAAAAAATTTGGCCTGACCCCTAAAAAGTTCGTCCTGACCCCTAAAATTTTCCCCGACCCCTAAATCTCTCCAGCCCCCTAATTTTTCACTCTACCCCAACCATGAGATATATTTTGACTTCAAAACAAAAAAAAACAAAAAAATTTGGCCTGACCCCTAAAAAGTTCGTCCTGACCCCTAAAATTTTCCCCGACCCCTAAATCTCTCCAGCCCCCTCATTTTTCACTCTCCTCCAACCATGAGAAATATTTTGACTTCAAAACAAAAAAAAACAAAAAAATTTGGCCTGACCCCTAAAAAGTTCGTCCTGACCCCTAAAATTTTCCCCGACCCCTAAATCTCTCCAGCCCCCTAATTTTTTACTCTCCCCCAACCCTGAGAAATATTTTGACTTCAAAACAAAAAAAAACAAAAAAAAACAAAAAAATTTGGCCTGACCCCTAAAAAGTTCGTCCTGACCCCTAAAAAGTTCCCCGACCCCTAAATCTCTCCAGCCCCCTAATTTTTCACTCTCCCCCAACCATGAGATATATTTTGACTTCAAAACAAAAAAAAACAAAAAAATTTGGCCTGACCCCTAAAAAGTTCCGCCTGACCCCTAAAATTTTCCCCGACCCCTAAATCTCTCCAGCCCCCTAATTTTTCACTCTCCCCCAACCATGAGATATATTTTGACTTCAAAACAAAAAAAAACAAAAAACAAAAAAATTTGGCCTGACCCCTAAAAAGTTCGTCCTGACCCCTAAAATTTTCCCCGACCCCTAAATCTCTCCAGCCCCCTAATTTTTCACTCTACCCCAACCATGAGATATATTTTGACTTCAAAACAAAAAAAAACAAAAAAATTTGGCCTGACCCCTAAAATTTTCCCCGACCCCTAAATCTCTCCAGCCCCCTAATTTTTCACTCTACCCCAACCATGAGATATATTTTGACTTCAAAACAAAAAAAAACAAAAAAATTTGGCCTGACCCCTAAAAAGTTCGTCCTGACCCCTAAAATTTTCCCCGACCCCTAAATCTCTCCAGCCCCCTAATTTTTCACTCTCCTCCAACCATGAGAAATATTTTGACTTCAAAACAAAAAAAAACAAAAAAATTTGGCCTGACCCCTAAAAAGTTCGTCCTGACCCCTAAAATTTTCCCCGACCCCTAAATCTCTCCAGCCCCCTAATTTTTCACTCTCCCCCAACCCTAGGAAATATTTTGACTTCAAAACAAAAAAAAACAAAAAAAAAACAAAAAAATTTGGCCTGACCCCTAAAAAGTTCGTCCTGACCCCTAAAAAGTTCCCCGACCCCTAAATCTCTCCAGCCCCCTAATTTTGCACTCTCCCCCAACCATGAGATATATTTTGACTTCAAAACAAAAAAAAACAAAAAAATTTGGCCTGACCCCTAAAAAGTTCCGCCTGACCCCTAAAATTTTCCCCGACCCCTAAATCTCTCCAGCCCCCTAATTTTTCACTCTCCCCCAACCATGAGATATATTTTGACTTCAAAACAAAAAAAAACAAAAAAGAAAAAAATTTGGCCTGACCCCTAAAAAGTTCGTCCTGACCCCTAAAATTTTCCCCGACCCCTAAATCTCTCCAGCCCCCTAATTTTTCACTCTCCCCCAACCCTGAGAAATATTTTGACTTCAAAACAAAAAAAAACAAAAAATAAACAAAAAAATTTGGCCTGACCCCTAAAAAGTTCGTCCTGACCCCTAAAAAGTTCCCCGACCCCTAAATCTCTCCAGCCCCCTAATTTTTCACTCTCCCCCAACCATGAGATATATTTTGACTTCAAAACAAAAAAAAACAAAAAAAACAAAAGAATTTGGCCTGACCCCTAAAAAGTTCGTCTTGACCCCTAAAATTTTCCCCGACCCCTAAATCTCTCCAGCCCCCTAATTTTTCACTCTCCCCCAACCATGAGATATATTTTGACTTCAAAACAAAAAAAAACAAAAAAGAAAAAAATTTGGCCTGACCCCTAAAAAGTTCGTCCTGACCCCTAAAATTTTCCCCGACCCCTAAATCTCTCCAGCCCCCTAATTTTTCACTCTACCCCAACCATGAGATATATTTTGACTTCAAAACAAAAAAAAACAAAAAAATTTGGCCTGACCCCTAAAAAGTTGGTCCTGACCCCTAAAATTTTCCCCGACCCCTAAATCTCTCCAGCCCCCTAATTTTTCACTCTCCTCCAACCATGAGAAATATTTTGACTTCAAAACAAAAAAAAACAAAAAAATTTGGCCTGACCCCTAAAAAGTTCGTCCTGACCCCTAAAATTTTCCCCGACCCCTAAATCTCTCCAGCCCCCTAATTTTTTACTCTCCCCCAACCCTGAGAAATATTTTGACTTCAAAACAAAAAAAAACAAAAAAATTTGGCCTGACCCCTAAAAAGTTCGTCCTGACCCCTGAAAAGTTCCCCGACCCCTAAATCTCTCCAGCCCCCTAATTTTTCACTCTCCCCCAACCATGAGATATATTTTGACTTCAAAACAAAAAAAAACAAACAAATTTGGCCTGACCCCTAAAAAGTTCCGCCTGACCCCTAAAATTTTCCCCGACCCCTAAATCTCTCCAGCCCCCTAATTTTTCACTCTCCCCCAACCATGAGATATATTTTGACTTCAAAACAAAAAAAAACAAAAAAGAAAAAAATTTGGCCTGACCCCTAAAAAGTTCGTCCTGACCCCTAAAATTTTCCCCGACCCCTAAATCTCTCCAGCCCCCTAATTTTTCACTCTACCCCAACCATGAGATATATTTTGACTTCAAAACAAAAAAAAACAAAAAAATTTGGCCTGACCCCTAAAATTTTCCCCGACCCCTAAATCTCTCCAGCCCCCTAATTTTTCACTCTACCCCAACCATGAGATATATTTTGACTTCAAAACAAAAAAAAACAAAAAAATTTGGCCTGACCCCTAAAAAGTTCGTCCTGACCCCTAAAATTTTCCCCGACCCCTAAATCTCTCCAGCCCCCTAATTTTTCACTCTCCTCCAACCATGAGAAATATTTTGACTTCAAAACAAAAAAAAACAAAAAAATTTGGCCTGACCCCTAAAAAGTTCGTCCTGACCCCTAAAAAGTTCCCCGACCCCTAAATCTCTCCAGCCCCCTAATTTTTCACTCTCCCCCAACCATGAGATATATTTTGACTTCAAAACAAAAAAAAACAAAAAAATTTGGCCTGACCCCTAAAAAGTTCCGCCTGACCCCTAAAATTTTCCCCGACCCCTAAATCTCTCCAGCCCCCTAATTTTTCACTCTCCCCCAACCATGAGATATATTTTGACTTCAAAACAAAAAAAAACAAAAAAGAAAAAAATTTGGCCTGACCCCTAAAAAGTTCGTCCTGACCCCTAAAATTTTCCCCGACCCCTAAATCTCTCCAGCCCCCTAATTTTTCACTCTCCCCCAACCCTGAGAAATATTTTGACTTCAAAACCAAAAAAAAAAAAAAATTGGCCTGACCCCTAAAAAGTGCGTCCTGACCCCTAAAATTTTCCCCGACCCCTAAATCTCTCCAGCCCCCTAATTTTTCACTCTTCCCCAACCCTGAGAAATATTTCGACTTCAAAACAAAAAAAAACAAAAAAAACAAAAAAATTTGGCCTGACCCCTAAAAAGTTCGTCCTGACCCCAAAAATTTTCCCCGACCCCTAAATCTCTCCATCCCCCTAATTTTTCACTCTTCCCCAACCATGAGATATATTTTGACTTCAAAACAAAAAAAAACAAAAAAATTTGGCCTGACCCCTAAAAAGTTCGTCCTGACCCCTAAAATTTTCCCCGACCCCTAAATCTCTCCAGCCCCCTAATTTTTCACTCTCCTCCAACCATGAAAAATATTTTGACTTCAAAACCAAAAAAAACAAAAAATTTGGCCTGACCCCTAAAAAGTTCCGCCTGACCCCTTAAAATTTTCCCCGACCCCTAAATCTCTCCAGCCCCCTAATTTTTTACTCTCCCCCAACCATGAGATATATTTTGACTTCAAAACAAAAAAAAACAAAAAAATTTGGCCTGACCCCTAAAAAGTTCGTCCTGACCCCTAAAATTTTCCCCGACCCCTAAATCTCTCCAGCCCCCTAATTTTTCACTCTCCTCCAACCATGAGAAATATTTTGACTTCAAAACAAAAAAAAACAAAAAAATTTGGCCTGACCCCTAAAAAGTTCGTCCTGACCCCTAAAATTTTCCCCGACCCCTAAATCTCTCCAGCCCCCTAATTTTTCACTCTCCTCCAACCATGAGATATATTTTGACTTCAAAACAAAAAAAAACAAAAATTTGGCCTGACCCCTAAAAAGTTCGTCCTGACCCCTAAAATTTTCCCCGACCCCTAAATCTCTCCAGCCCCCTAATTTTTCACTCTCCCCCAACCCTGAGAAATATTTTGACTTCAAAACAAAAAAAAACAAAAAAAAAACAAAAAAATTTGGCCTGACCCCTAAAAAGTTCGTCCTGACCCCTAAAAAGTTCCCCGACCCCTAAATCTCTCCAGCCCCCTAATTTTTCACTCTCCCCCAACCATGAGATATATTTTGACTTCAAAACAAAAAAAAACAAAAAAATTTGGCCTGACCCCTAAAAAGTTCCGCCTGACCCCTAAAATTTTCCCCGACCCCTAAATCTCTCCAGCCCCCTAATTTTTCACTCTCCCCCAACCATGAGATATATTTTGACTTCAAAACAAAAAAAAACAAAAAAGAAAAAAATTTGGCCTGACCCCTAAAAAGTTCGTCCTGACCCCTAAAATTTTCCCCGACCCCTAAATCTCTCCAGCCCCCTAATTTTTCACTCTCCCCCAACCCTGAGAAATATTTTGACTTCAAAACCAAAAAAAAAAAAAAATTGGCCTGACCCCTAAAAAGTGCGTCCTGACCCCTAAAATTTTCCCCGACCCCTAAATCTCTCCAGCCCCCTAATTTTTCACTCTTCCCCAACCCTGAGAAATATTTCGACTTCAAAACAAAAAAAAAACAAAAAAAACAAAAAAATTTGGCCTGACCCCTAAAATGTTCGTCCTGACCCCAAAAATTTTCCCCGACCCCTAAATCTCTCCATCCCCCTAATTTTTCACTCTTCCCCAACCATGAGATATATTTTGACTTCAAAACAAAAAAAAACAAAAAAATTTGGCCTGACCCCTAAAAAGTTCGTCCTGACCCCTAAAATTTTCCCCGACCCCTAAATCTCTCCAGCCCCCTAATTTTTCACTCTCCTCCAACCATGAAAAATATTTTGACTTCAAAACCAAAAAAAACAAAAAATTTGGCCTGACCCCTAAAAAGTTCCGCCTGACCCCTTAAAATTTTCCCCGACCCCTAAATCTCTCCAGCCCCCTAATTTTTCACTCTCCTCCAACCATGAGAAATATTTTGACTTCAAAACAAAAAAAAACAAAAAAATTTGGCCTGACCCCTAAAAAGTTCGTCCTGACCCCTAAAATTTTCCCCGACCCCTAAATCTCTCCAGCCCCCTAATTTTTTACTCTCCCCCAACCCTGAGAAATATTTTGACTTCAAAACAAAAAAAAACAAAAAAATTTGGCCTGACCCCTAAAAAGTTCGTCCTGACCCCTGAAAAGTTCCCCGACCCCTAAATCTCTCCAGCCCCCTAATTTTTCACTCTCCCCCAACCATGAGATATATTTTGACTTCAAAACAAAAAAAAACAAACAAATTTGGCCTGACCCCTAAAAAGTTCCGCCTGACCCCTAAAATTTTCCCCGACCCCTAAATCTCTCCAGCCCCCTAATTTTTCACTCTCCCCCAACCATGAGATATATTTTGACTTCAAAACAAAAAAAAACAAAAAAGAAAAAAATTTGGCCTGACCCCTAAAAAGTTCGTCCTGACCCCTAAAATTTTCCCCGACCCCTAAATCTCTCCAGCCCCCTAATTTTTCACTCTACCCCAACCATGAGATATATTTTGACTTCAAAACAAAAAAAAACAAAAAAATTTGGCCTGACCCCTAAAATTTTCCCCGACCCCTAAATCTCTCCAGCCCCCTAATTTTTCACTCTACCCCAACCATGAGATATATTTTGACTTCAAAACAAAAAAAAACAAAAAAATTTGGCCTGACCCCTAAAAAGTTCGTCCTGACCCCTAAAATTTTCCCCGACCCCTAAATCTCTCCAGCCCCCTAATTTTTCACTCTCCTCCAACCATGAGAAATATTTTGACTTCAAAACAAAAAAAAACAAAAAAATTTGGCCTGACCCCTAAAAAGTTCGTCCTGACCCCTAAAATTTTCCCCGACCCCTAAATCTCTCCAGCCCCCTAATTTTTCACTCTCCCCCAACCCTGAGAAATATTTTGACTTCAAAACAAAAAAAAACAAAAAAAAAACAAAAAAATTTGGCCTGACCCCTAAAAAGTTCGTCCTGACCCCTAAAAAGTTCCCCGACCCCTAAATCTCTCCAGCCCCCTAATTTTTCACTCTCCCCCAACCATGAGATATATTTTGACTTCAAAACAAAAAAAAACAAAAAAATTTGGCCTGACCCCTAAAAAGTTCCGCCTGACCCCTAAAATTTTCCCCGACCCCTAAATCTCTCCAGCCCCCTAATTTTTCACTCTCCCCCAACCATGAGATATATTTTGACTTCAAAACAAAAAAAAACAAAAAAGAAAAAAATTTGGCCTGACCCCTAAAAAGTTCGTCCTGACCCCTAAAATTTTCCCCGACCCCTAAATCTCTCCAGCCCCCTAATTTTTCACTCTCCCCCAACCCTGAGAAATATTTTGATTCAAAACCAAAAAAAAAAAAAAATTGGCCTGACCCCTAAAAAGTGCGTCCTGACCCCTAAAATTTTCCCCGACCCCTAAATCTCTCCAGCCCCCTAATTTTTCACTCTTCCCCAACCCTGAGAAATATTTCGACTTCAAAACAAAAAAAAACAAAAAAAACAAAAAAATTTGGCCTGACCCCTAAAAAGTTCGTCCTGACCCCAAAAATTTTCCCCGACCCCTAAATCTCTCCATCCCCCTAATTTTTCACTCTTCCCCAACCATGAGATATATTTTGACTTCAAAACAAAAAAAAACAAAAAAATTTGGCCTGACCCCTAAAAAGTTCGTCCTGACCCCTAAAATTTTCCCCGACCCCTAAATCTCTCCAGCCCCCTAATTTTTCACTCTCCTCCAACCATGAAAAATATTTTGACTTCAAAACAAAAAAAAACAAAAAAATTTGGCCTGACCCCTAAAAAGTTCGTCCTGACCCCTAAAATTTTCCCCGACCCCTAAATCTCTCCAGCCCCCTAATTTTTCACTCTCCTCCAACCATGAGAAATATTTTGACTTCAAAACAAAAAAAAACAAAAAAATTTGGCCTGACCCCTAAAAAGTTCGTCCTGACCCCTAAAATTTTCCCCGACCCCTAAATCTCTCCAGCCCCCTAATTTTTCACTCTCCTCCAACCATGAGAAATATTTTGACTTCAAAACAAAAAAAAACAAAAAAATTTGGCCTGACCCCTAAAAAGTTCGTCCTGACCCCTAAAATTTTCCCCGACCCCTAAATCTCTCCAGCCCCCTAATTTTTCACTCTCCCCCAACCCTGAGAAATATTTTGACTTCAAAACAAAAAAAAACAAAAAAAAAACAAAAAAATTTGGCCTGCCCCTAAAAAGTTCGTCCTGACCCCTAAAAAGTTCCCCGACCCCTAAATCTCTCCAGCCCCCTAATTTTTCACTCTCCCCCAACCATGAGATATATTTTGACTTCAAAACAAAAAAAAACAAAAAAATTTGGCCTGACCCCTAAAAAGTTCCGCCTGACCCCTAAAATTTTCCCCGACCCCTAAATCTCTCCAGCCCCCTAATTTTTCACTCTCCCCCAACCATGAGATATATTTTGACTTCAAAACAAAAAAAAACAAAAAAGAAAAAAATTTGGCCTGACCCCTAAAAAGTTCGTCCTGACCCCTAAAATTTTCCCCGACCCCTAAATCTCTCCAGCCCCCTAATTTTTCACTCTCCCCCAACCCTGAGAAATATTTTGACTTCAAAACCAAAAAAAAAAAAAAATTGGCCTGACCCCTAAAAAGTGCGTCCTGACCCCTAAAATTTTCCCCGACCCCTAAATCTCTCCAGCCCCCTAATTTTTCACTCTTCCCCAACCCTGAGAAATATTTCGACTTCAAAACAAAAAAAAACAAAAAAAACAAAAAAATTTGGCCTGACCCCTAAAAAGTTCGTCCTGACCCCAAAAATTTTCCCCGACCCCTAAATCTCTCCATCCCCCTAATTTTTCACTCTTCCCCAACCATGAGATATATTTTGACTTCAAAACAAAAAAAAACAAAAAAATTTGGCCTGACCCCTAAAAAGTTCGTCCTGACCCCTAAAATTTTCCCCGACCCCTAAATCTCTCCAGCCCCCTAATTTTTCACTCTCCTCCAACCATGAAAAATATTTTGACTTCAAAACCAAAAAAAACAAAAAAATTTGGCCTGACCCCTAAAAAGTTCGTCCTGACCCCTAAAATTTTCCCCGACCCCTAAATCTCTCCAGCCCCCTAATTTTTCACTCTCCTCCAACCATGAGAAATATTTTGACTTCAAAACAAAAAAAAACAAAAAAATTTGGCCTGACCCCTAAAAAGTTCGTCCTGACCCCTAAAATTTTCCCCGACCCCTAAATCTCTCCAGCCCCCTAATTTTTCACTCTCCTCCAACCATGAGAAATATTTTGACTTCAAAACAAAAAAAAACAAAAAAATTTGGCCTGACCCCTAAAAAGTTCGTCCTGACCCCTAAAATTTTCCCCGACCCCTAAATCTCTCCAGCCCCCTAATTTTTCACTCTCCCCCAACCCTGAGAAATATTTTGACTTCAAAACAAAAAAAAACAAAAAAAAAACAAAAAAATTTGGCCTGCCCCTAAAAAGTTCGTCCTGACCCCTAAAAAGTTCCCCGACCCCTAAATCTCTCCAGCCCCCTAATTTTTCACTCTCCCCCAACCATGAGATATATTTTGACTTCAAAACAAAAAAAAACAAAAAAATTTGGCCTGACCCCTAAAAAGTTCCGCCTGACCCCTAAAATTTTCCCCGACCCCTAAATCTCTCCAGCCCCCTAATTTTTCACTCTCCCCCAACCATGAGATATATTTTGACTTCAAAACAAAAAAAAACAAAAAAGAAAAAAATTTGGCCTGACCCCTAAAAAGTTCGTCCTGACCCCTAAAATTTTCCCCGACCCCTAAATCTCTCCAGCCCCCTAATTTTTCACTCTCCCCCAACCCTGAGAAATATTTTGACTTCAAAACCAAAAAAAAAAAAAAATTGGCCTGACCCCTAAAAAGTGCGTCCTGACCCCTAAAATTTTCCCCGACCCCTAAATCTCTCCAGCCCCCTAATTTTTCACTCTTCCCCAACCCTGAGAAATATTTCGACTTCAAAACAAAAAAAAACAAAAAAAACAAAAAAATTTGGCCTGACCCCTAAAAAGTTCGTCCTGACCCCAAAAATTTTCCCCGACCCCTAAATCTCTCCATCCCCCTAATTTTTCACTCTTCCCCAACCATGAGATATATTTTGACTTCAAAACAAAAAAAAACAAAAAAATTTGGCCTGACCCCTAAAAAGTTCGTCCTGACCCCTAAAATTTTCCCCGACCCCTAAATCTCTCCAGCCCCCTAATTTTTCACTCTCCTCCAACCATGAAAAATATTTTGACTTCAAAACCAAAAAAAACAAAAAATTTGGCCTGACCCCTAAAAAGTTCCGCCTGACCCCTTAAAATTTTCCCCGACCCCTAAATCTCTCCAGCCCCCTAATTTTTTACTCTCCCCCAACCATGAGATATATTTTGACTTCAAAACAAAAAAAAACAAAAAAATTTGGCCTGACCCCTAAAAAGTTCGTCCTGACCCCTAAAATTTTCCCCGACCCCTAAATCTCTCCAGCCCCCTAATTTTTCACTCTCCTCCAACCATGAGAAATATTTTGACTTCAAAACAAAAAAAAACAAAAAAATTTGGCCTGACCCCTAAAAAGTTCGTCCTGACCCCTAAAATTTTCCCCGACCCCTAAATCTCTCCAGCCCCCTAATTTTTCACTCTCCTCCAACCATGAGAAATATTTTGACTTCAAAACAAAAAAAAACAAAAAAATTTGGCCTGACCCCTAAAAAGTTCGTCCTGACCCCTAAAATTTTCCCCGACCCCTAAATCTCTCCAGCCCCCTAATTTTTCACTCTCCCCCAACCCTGAGAAATATTTTGACTTCAAAACAAAAAAAAACAAAAAAAAAACAAAAAAATTTGGCCTGACCCCTAAAAAGTTCGTCCTGACCCCTAAAAAGTTCCCCGACCCCTAAATCTCTCCAGCCCCCTAATTTTTCACTCTCCCCCAACCATGAGATATATTTTGACTTCAAAACAAAAAAAAACAAAAAAATTTGGCCTGACCCCTAAAAAGTTCCGCCTGACCCCTAAAATTTTCCCCGACCCCTAAATCTCTCCAGCCCCCTAATTTTTCACTCTCCCCCAACCATGAGATATATTTTGACTTCAAAACAAAAAAAAACAAAAAAGAAAAAAATTTGGCCTGACCCCTAAAAAGTTCGTCCTGACCCCTAAAATTTTCCCCGACCCCTAAATCTCTCCAGCCCCCTAATTTTTCACTCTCCCCCAACCCTGAGAAATATTTTGACTTCAAAACCAAAAAAAAAAAAAAATTGGCCTGACCCCTAAAAAGTGCGTCCTGACCCCTTAAATTTTCCCCGACCCCTAAATCTCTCCAGCCCCCTAATTTTTCACTCTTCCCCAACCCTGAGAAATATTTCGACTTCAAAACAAAAAAAAACAAAAAAAACAAAAAAATTTGGCCTGACCCCTAAAATGTTCGTCCTGACCCCAAAAATTTTCCCCGACCCCTAAATCTCTCCATCCCCCTAATTTTTCACTCTTCCCCAACCATGAGATATATTTTGACTTCAAAACAAAAAAAAACAAAAAAATTTGGCCTGACCCCTAAAAAGTTCGTCCTGACCCCTAAAATTTTCCCCGACCCCTAAATCTCTCCAGCCCCCTAATTTTTCACTCTCCTCCAACCATGAGAAATATTTTGACTTCAAAACAAAAAAAAACAAAAAAATTTGGCCTGACCCCTAAAAAGTTCGTCCTGACCCCTAAAATTTTCCCCGACCCCTAAATCTCTCCAGCCCCCTAATTTTTCACTCTCCCCCAACCCTGAGAAATATTTTGACTTCAAAACAAAAAAAAACAAAAAAAAACAAAAAAATTTGGCCTGATCCCTAAAAAGTTCGTCCTGACCCCTAAAAAGTTCCCCGACCCCTAAATCTCTCCAGCCCCCTAATTTTTCACTCTCCCCCAACCATGAGATATATTTTGACTTCAAAACAAAAAAAAACAAAAAAATTTGGCCTGACCCCTAAAAAGTTCCGCCTGACCCCTGAAATTTTCCCCGACCCCTAAATCTCTCCAGCCCCCTAATTTTTCACTCTCCCCCAACCATGAGATATATTTTGACTTCAAAACAAAAAAAAACAAAAAAGAAAAAAATTTGGCCTGACCCCTAAAAAGTTCGTCCTGACCCCTAAAATTTTCCCCGACCCCTAAATCTCTCCAGCCCCCTAATTTTTCACTCTACCCCAACCATGAGATATATTTTGACTTCAAAACAAAAAAAAACAAAAAAATTTGGCCTGACCCCTAAAAAGTTCGTCCTGACCCCTAAAATTTTCCCCGACCCCTAAATCTCTCCAGCCCCCTAATTTTTCACTCTCCTCCAACCATGAGAAATATTTTGACTTCAAAACAAAAAAAAACAAAAAAATTTGGCCTGACCCCTAAAAAGTTCGTCCTGACCCCTAAAATTTTCCCCGACCCCTAAATCTCTCCAGCCCCCTAATTTTTTACTCTCCCCCAACCCTGAGAAATATTTTGACTTCAAAACAAAAAAAAAAAAAAAAAAAAAAAAAAATTTGGCCTGACCCCTAAAAAGTTCGTCCTGACCCCTAAAAAGTTCCCCGACCCCTAAATCTCTTCAGCCCCCTAATTTTTCACTCTCCCCCAACCATGAGATATATTTTGACTTCAAAACAAAAAAAACAACAAAAAAAATAAAAATTTGGCCTGACCCCTAAAAAGTTCCGCCTGACCCCTAAAATTTTCCCCGACCCCTAAATCTCTCCAGCCCCCTAATTTTTCACTCTCCCCCAACCATGAGATATATTTTGACTTCAAAACAAAAAAAAACAAAAAAGAAAAAAATTTGGCCTGACCCCTAAAAAGTTCGTCCTGACCCCTAAAATTTTCCCCGACCCCTAAATCTCTCCAGTCCCCTAATTTTTCACTCTACCCCAACCATGAGATATATTTTGACTTCAAAACAAAAAAAAACAAAAAAATTTGGCCTGACCCCTAAAATTTTCCCCGACCCCTAAATCTCTCCAGCCCCCTAATTTTTCACTCTACCCCAACCATGAGATATATTTTGACTTCAAAACAAAAAAAAACAAAAAAATTTGGCCTGACCCCTAAAAAGTTCGTCCTGACCCCTAAAATTTTCCTCGACCCCTAAATCTCTCCAGCCCCCTAATTTTTCACTCTCCTCCAACCATGAGAAATATTTTGACTTCAAAACAAAAAAAAACAAAAAAATTTGGCCTGACCCCTAAAAAGTTCGTCCTGACCCCTAAAATTTTCCCCGACCCCTAAATCTCTCCAGCCCCCTAATTTTTCACTCTCCCCCAACCCTGAGAAATATTTTGACTTCAAAACAAAAAAAAACAAAAAAAAACAAAAAAATTTGGCCTGACCCCTAAAAAGTTCGTCCTGACCCCTAAAAAGTTCCCCGACCCCTAAATCTCTCCAGCCCCCTAATTTTTCACTCTCCCCCAACCATGAGATATATTTTGACTTCAAAACAAAAACAAACAAAAAAATTTGGCCTGACCCCTAAAAAGTTCCGCCTGACCCCTAAAATTTTCCCCGACCCCTAAATCTCTCCAGCCCCCTAATTTTTCACTCTCCCCCAACCATGAGATATATTTTGACTTCAAAACAAAAAAAAACAAAAAAGAAAAAAATTTGGCCTGACCCCTAAAAAGTTCGTCCTGACCCCTAAAATTTTCCCCGACCCCTAAATCTCTCCAGCCCCCTAATTTTTCACTCTCCCCCAACCCTGAGAAATATTTTGACTTCAAAACAAAAAAAAACAAAAAAAAAACAAAAAAATTTGGCCTGCCCACTAAAAAGTTCGTCCTGACCCCTAAAAAGTTCCCCGACCCCTAAATCTCTCCAGCCCCCTAATTTTTCACTCTCCCCCAACCATGAGATATATTTTGACTTCAAAACAAAAAAAAACAAAAAAATTTGGCCTGACCCCTAAAAAGTTCCGCCTGACCCCTAAAATTTTCCCCGACCCCTAAATCTCTCCAGCCCCCTAATTTTTCACTCTCCCCCAACCATGAGATATATTTTGACTTCAAAACAAAAAAAAACAAAAAAGAAAAAAATTTGGCCTGACCCCTAAAAAGTTCGTCCTGACCCCTAAAATTTTCCCCGACCCCTAAATCTCTCCAGCCCCCTAATTTTTCACTCTACCCCAACCATGAGATATATTTTGACTTCAAAACAAAAAAAAACAAAAAAATTTGGCCTGACCCCTAAAAAGTTCGTCCTGACCCCTAAAATTTTCCCCGACCCCTAAATCTCTCCAGCCCCCTAATTTTTCACTCTCCTCCAACCATGAGAAATATTTTGACTTCAAAACAAAAAAAAACAAAAAAATTTGGCCTGACCCCTAAAAAGTTCGTCCTGACCCCTAAAATTTTCCCCGACCCCTAAATCTCTCCAGCCCCCTAATTTTTCACTCTCCCCCAACCCTGAGAAATATTTTGACTTCAAAACAAAAAAAAACAAAAAAAAAACAAAAAAATTTGGCCTGACCCCTAAAAAGTTCGTCCTGACCCCTAAAAAGTTCCCCGACCCCTAAATCTCTCCAGCCCCCTAATTTTTCACTCTCCCCCAACCATGAGATATATTTTGACTTCAAAACAAAAAAAAACAAAAAAATTTGGCCTGACCCCTAAAAAGTTCCGCCTGACCCCTAAAATTTTCCCCGACCCCTAAATCTCTCCAGCCCCCTAATTTTTCACTCTCCCCCAACCATGAGATATATTTTGACTTCAAAACAAAAAAAAACAAAAAAGAAAAAAATTTGGCCTGACCCCTAAAAAGTTCGTCCTGACCCCTAAAATTTTCCCCGACCCCTAAATCTCTCCAGCCCCCTAATTTTTCACTCTCCCCCAACCCTGAGAAATATTTTGACTTCAAAACAAAAAAAAAAAAAAAAAAAAAAAAAATATTTGGCCTGACCCCTAAAAAGTTCGTCCTGACCCCTAAAAAGTTCCCCGACCCCTAAATCTCTCCAGCCCCCTAATTTTTCACTCTCCCCCAACCATGAGAAATATTTTGAGTTCAAAACCAAAAAAAAAAAAAAATTGGCCTGACCCCTAAAAAGTGCGTCCTGACCCCTAAAATTTTCCCCGACCCCTAAATCTCTCCAGCCCCCTAATTTTTCACTCTTCCCCAACCCTGAGAAATATTTCGACTTCAAAACAAAAAAAAACAAAAAAAACAAAAAAATTTGGCCTGACCCCTAAAAAGTTCGTCCTGACCCCAAAAATTTTCCCCGACCCCTAAATCTCTCCATCCCCCTAATTTTTCACTCTTCCCCAACCATGAGATATATTTTGACTTCAAAACAAAAAAAAACATAAAAATTTAGCCTGACCCCTTAAAAGTTCGTCCTGACCCCTAAAATTTTCCCCGACCCCTAAATCTCTCCAGCCCCCTAATTTTTCACTCTCTCCCAATCCCTGAGAAATATTTTCAGTTCAAAACCAAAAAAAACAAAAAAATTTGGCCTGACCCCTAAAAAGTTCGTCCTGACCCCTAAAATTTTCCCCGAGCCCTCAATCTCTCCAGCCCCCTAATTTTTAACTCTCCCCCAACCCTAAGAAATATTTTGAGTTCAAAACAAAAAAATGTTATTTAACATGTATACAAATATTAGTGAAAACAATGGCGGAGCATAATTATTTCTCTTTTTACTTTACTTATTGAGACGTTATTTAACATGTATAAATATATTAGTGAAAACAATGGTGGAGCATAATTATTTTTCTTCTTTCTTTACTTATTGAGACGTTATTTAATATGTATACAAATATTAGTGAAAACAGTGGTGGAGCATAATTATGTCTCTTTTTACTTTACTTATTGAGACGTTATTTAACATGTATTCAAATATTAGTGAAAACAATGGCGGAGCATAATTATATTTCTTCTTACTTTACATATTGAGACGTTATTTAATATGTATACACATTTTAGTGAAAACAGTGGTGGAGCATAATTATTTTTCTTCTTACTTTACTTATTTAGACGTTATATCATATGTATACAAATATTAGTGAAAACAATGGTGGAGCATAATTATTTTTCTTCTTATTTTACTTATTGAGACGTTTTTTAATATGTATACAAATATTAGTGAAAACAGTGGTGGAGCATAATTATTTTTCTTCTTACTTTACTTATTGAGACGTTATTTAATATGTATCCAAATATTAGTGAAAACAATGGTGGAGCATAATTATTTATTACTTTAATTTTACTGATACTACACTAACTTCACACCTCTCAAAAAGAAGGAGGTTATACCTGGGAGGATGGTATCATGTCAACAGAAGAAATGCAGTTAGCATTAAGCAACCCTGGCTTCACTACAAACTCGTGTTCAAAAAAGTGCCGTTATTGATTAAGCAACCCTGGCTTCACTGTGGATTCATGTTCAAAAAAGTGCCGTTAGGAATTAAGCAACCCTTGCTTCACTATGGACTCATGTTCAAAAAAATGCCGTTAGGGATTAAGCAACAGTTGCTTCAATAAAAACTTATGTTTCGTTGGGATAAGGCAACCCGTGCTTCACTATAAACTCATGTTCAAAAAAGTGCCGTTAGGGATTTCCTCTGACGTCATTTCCTGCTAAAATCGTGACTTTGAATTATGCCGACAATCCCCCATCTCCAAATTTGGCCTGAGGCGCACCACCGGCGAATGCCGACACTCCACCAAATTCGGCCTGAGTCGCTCACACCGGCGAATGCCGACACTCACCCAAAATCGGCCTGAGGCGCTCATACTGGCGAATGCCGACACCCCTCCCCGAATTTCGCCTGAGGCGCCCCACCGCCGAATGCCGACACTCACCCTCCCCAGATTTGGCCTGAGGCGCCCCACCGCCGAATGCCGATACCCCCCCCATCTTCCCCAAATTTCTCCTGAGGCGCTCACACCGGCGAATGCCGACACTCCCCACACCCACCCCAAGTTTTCAATATGTATACAATATGTATAGAAATATTAGTGAAAACAATGGGGGAGCATACAAATATTAGTGAAAACAGTGGGGGAGCATAATTATTTATTACTTTAATTTTACTGATACAACACTAACTTCACACCTCTCAAAAAGGAGGAGGTAATACCTAGGAGGATGTTATCATGTCAACAGAAAAAAATGTGGTTAGGATTAAGCAACCCTTGCTTCACTATGAACTCATGTTAAAAAAAGTGCCGTTATTGATTAAACAACACTTGCGTCACTATAAACGCATGTATCAAAAAGTGCCGTTAGGAGTTAAGCAACCCTTGCATCACTATGGACTCACGTTCAAAAAAGTGCCGTTAGTAAGTAAGCAACCCATGCTTGACTATGGACTCGTGTTCAAAAAAAGTGCCGTTTGTGATTAAGCAACACTTGCTTCACTATAAACTCATGTTCAAAAAAGAGCCGTTAGGGATTTCCTCTGACGTCATTTCCTGTTAAAATCATGACGGTGCATTATTTCTCAAATTCTTTGTTTTTTTCTCAAATTAGTACTAAACAACGTTGAAAATCGAGGAAAAAGGCACCCCCCCATTGGAGAAAAGTGCTCAGTCGACCCTCGAAGAGTCCATTTTTTTTTCCGGTTCTGAGATATTATACGTCCCGGGGCTGGCCGGTTATGATGATGTCAACCGTGTGACTGTTTGTTGGGTCCTGTCGGAGGAGTATCTGGACATACAAACAAACAAACAAACAAACAAACAAACAGACAAACATACAGACAAGTGCCCTTTATATAGGAGACTAGCGGGGCTACCCGGCGTTGCTCGGGGTCATAAAAACATATATTTGAAGAAAGATCGTGTGTGTAACATCTTTATATTCAAACTTCTATGTCCGCCCCCTCTCTCTATAGCCGTCTCTTTATCTGCTACCTTTCTCTTTCCTGGTCGCCCCATTTCGCCGCTACTTTCTAATTTTGCCTTTTGCAAAAGCTGTTTCTTCCCCACCATTTCTCCTATTGCCCAGGGTAATAGTATGACATATTTCTATAAAAAGTAACACCTCTATCTGCGCCTTCTATATAGGTACTTATCTCCACCCCGCTGTTCATACTATATACGTATCTATCATCACCCCGGTGCGCATACTATATACGTACCTATCGCCGCCCCAGTGCACATACTATATACGTACCTATCGCCGCCCCGGTGCAGATACTATTTAAGTACCTATCGCCGCCCCGTTGCGAATGCTAAATAGTACCTATCGTTGCCCCGGTGTGAATGCTAAATACATACCTATTGCGCCCCGGTGTGCATGCTACATAAGTACCTATCGCTGCCCTAGTGCGAATACTAAAGACATACCAATTGCGCCCCGGTATGCATGCTACATAAGTACCTATCGCTGCCCTAGTGCGAATAATTAATATGTACATATTGCCGCTTTGGTGTGAATGCTAAATACGTACCTATCGCCGGCCCAGTGCAAATGCTAAATACGTACCTATAGCCGCCCTGGTGCGAATGCTAAATACGTACCTATAGCCGCCCCAGTGCGAATGCTAAATACGTACCTATCACCACTACGGTGCGAATGCGAAATACATACCTTTCGCCGCCCCGGTGCGGAAGCTAAATACGTACCTATCGCTGCCCCGGTGTGAATGCTAAATACATACCTATCGCTGCCCCGGTGTGAATGCTAAATACATACCTATCGCCGCCCCGGCGTGAATGCTAAATACGTACCTATCGCCGCCCCGGTGTGAATTTTAAATATGTACCTTTCGCCGCCCAGTGTGAATTTTAAATATGTACCTTTCGCCGCCCCTGTGCGCGTGCTATATACATACCTATCGCCGCCCCGGTGCACGTGCTACATATGAACCGATCGCTGCCTCAGTGCGCATGCTAAATACATACCTATCACTGCCCCTGTGTGCATACTATATACGTACTTATTACCGCCCATGTGCACATGCTATATAAGTACCTATCACCACCACTGAATGCTAAATAAGTACCTATCGCCGCCCCGGTGTGGAAGCTAAATACGTACATATCGCCGCCCCTAAATTTGGGCAGACCCTAAAATGTTCGGCCTGACCCCTAAAATTTTCCCCGACCCCTAAATCTCTCCAGCCCCCTAATTTTTCACTCTCCCCCACCCATGAGAAATATTTTGACTTCAAAACAAAAAAAAACAAAAAAATTTGGCCTGACCCCTAAAAAGTTCGTCTTGACCCCTAAAATTTTCCCCGACCCCTCAATCTCTCCAGCCCCCTAATTGTTCACTCTCCCCCAACCCTGAGAAATATTTTGAGTTCAAAACCAAAAAAAAAGAAAAAAATTTGGCCTGAACCCTAAAAAGTTCGTCCTGACCCCTCAAATTTTCCCCGACCCCTAAATCTCTCCAGCCCCCTAATTTTTCACTCTCCCCCAACCATGAGATATATTTTGACTTCAAAACAAAAAAAAACAAAAAAATTTGGCCTGACCCCTAAAAAGTTCGTCCTGACCCCTCAAATTTTCCCCGACCCCTAAATCTCTCCAGCCCCCTAATTTTTCACTCTCCCCCAACCATGAGATATATTTTGACTTCAAAAAAAAAAAAAAAAAAAAAAAAAAAAAAAATTTGGCCTGACCTCTAAAAAGTTCGTCCTGACCCCTAAAATTGTCCCCGACCCCTAAATCTCTCCAGCCTCCTAATTTATCACTCTCCCCCAAACATGAGATATATTTTGACTTCAAAACAAAAAAAAACAAAAACATTTTGCCTGACCCCTAAAAAGTTCGTCCTGACCCCTAAAATTTTCCCCGACCCCTACATCTCTCCAGCCCCCTAATTTTTCACTCTCCTCCAACCATGAGAAATAATTTTAGTTCAAAACAAAAAAAAACAAAAAAATTTGGCCTGACCCCTAAAAAGTTCGTCCTGACCCCTAAAATTTTCCCCGACCCCTAAATCTCTCTAGCCCCCTAATTTTTAACTCTCCCCCAACCATGAGAAATATTTTGACTTCAAAACAAACAAAAAAACAAAAAAATTTGGCCTGACCCCTCAAAAGTTCGTCCTGACCCCTATAATTTTCCCCGACCCCTACATCTCTCTAGCCCCCTAATTTTTCACTCTCCCCCAACCATGAGATATATTTTGACTTCAAAACAAAAAAAAACAAAAAAATCTGGCCCGACCCCTAAAAAGTGCGTCCTGACCCCTAAAATTTTCCCCGACCCCTAAATCTCTCCAGCCCCCTAATTTTTCACTCTCCTCAAACCATGAGAAATAATTTGACTTCAAAACAAAAAAAAACAAAAAAATTTGGCCTGACCCCTGAAAAGTTCGTCCTGACCCCTAAAATTTTCCCCGACCCCTAAATCTCTCCAGACCCCTTATTTTTCACTCTCCCCCAACCCTGAGAAATATTTTGACTTCAAAACAAAAAAAACAAAAAAAACAAAAAAATTTGGCCTGACCCTTTAAAAGTTCGTCCTGACCCCTAAAATTTTCCCCGACCCCTAAATCTCTCTAGCCCCCTAATTTTTCACTCTCCTCCAACCCTGAGAAATATTTTGACTTCAAAACAAAAAAAAACAAAAACAAAAAAAAAAATTTGGCCTGACCCCTAAAAAGTTCGTCCTGACCCCTAAAATTGTCCCCGACCCCTAAATCTCTCCAGCCCCCTAATTTTTCACTCTCCTCCAACCATGAGAAATATTTTGACTTCAAAACAAAAAAAAAAACAAAAAAATTTGGCCTGACCCTTAAAAAGTTCGTCCTGACCCCTAAAATTTTGCCCGACCCCTAAATCTCTCCAGCCCCCTAATTTTTCACTCTCCTCCAACCATGAGAAATATTTTGACTTCAAAACAAAAAAAACAAAAAAATTTGGCCTGACCCCTAAAAAGTTCGTCCTGACCCCTAAAATTTTCCCCGACCCCTAAATCTCTCCAGCTCCCTTATTTTTCACTCTCCCCCAACCCTGAGAAATATTTTAACTTCAAAACAAAAAAAAAACAAAAAAAAAAGAAAAAAATTTGGCCTGACCCCTAAAAAGTTCGTCCTGACCCCTAAAATTTTCCCCGACCCCTAAATCGCTCCAGCCCCCTAATTTTTCACTTTCCCCCAACCCTGAGAAATATTTTGACTTCAAAACAAAAAAAAACAAAAAAAAACAAAAAAATTTGGCCTGACCCCTAAAAAGTTCGTCCTGACCCCTAAAATTTTCCCCGACCCCTAAATCTCTCCAGCCCCGTAATTTTTCACTCTCCCCCAACCATGAGATATATTTTGACTTCAAAACAAAAAAAAACAAAAAAAAACAAAAAAATTTGGCCTGACCCCTAAAAAGTTAGTCCTGACCCCTAAAATTTTCCCCGACCCCTAAATCTCTCCAGCCCCGTAATTTTTCACTCTCCCCCAACCATGAGATATATTTTGACTTCAAAACAAAAAAAAACAAAAAAAAACAAAAAAATTTGGCCTGACCCCTAAAAAGTTCGTCCTGACCCCTAAAATTTTCCCCGACCCCTAAATCTCTCCAGCCCCCTAATTTTTCACTCTCCCCCAACCATGAGATATATTTTGACTTCAAAACAAAAAAAAACAATAAAATTTGGCCCTACCCCTAAAAAGTTCGTCCTGACCCCTAAAATTTTCCCCGACCCCTCAATCTCTCCAGCCCCCTAATTTTTCACTCTCCTCCAACCATGAGAAATATTTTGACTTCAAAACAAAAAAAACAAAAAAATTTGGCCTGACCCCTAAAAAGTTCGTCCTGACCCCTAAAATTTTCCCCGACTCCTAAATCTCTCCAGCTCCCTTATTTTTCACTCTCCCCCAACCCTGAGAAATATTTTGACTTCAAAACAAAAAAAAAACAAAAAAAAAGAAAAAAATTTGGCCTGACCCCTAAAAAGTTCGTCCTGACCCCTAAAATTTTCCCCGACCCCTAAATCTCTCCAGCCCCCTAATTTTTCACTTTCCCCCAACCCTGAGAAATATTTTGACTTCAAAACAAAAAAAAACAAAAAAAAAGAAAAAAATTTGGCCTGACCCCTAAAAAGTTCGTCCTGACCCCTCAAATTTTCCCCGACCCCTAAATCTCTCCAGCCCCCTAATTTTTCACTCTCTCCCAACCATGAGATATATTTTGACTTCAAAACAAAAAAAAACAAAAAAATTTGGCCTGACCCCTAAAAAGTTCGTCCTAACCCCTAAAATTTTCCCCGACCCCTAAATCTCTCCAGCTCCCTAATTTTTCACTTTCCCCCAACCCTGAGAAATATTTTGACTTCAAAACAAAAAAAAACAAAAAAAAACAAAAAATTTGGCCTGACCCCTAAAAAGTTCGTCCTGACCTCTAAAATTTTCCCCGACCCCTAAATCTTTCCAGCCCCCTAATTTTTCACTTTCTTACAACCATTAGATATATTTTTACTTCAAAACAAAAAAAAACAAAAAAACTTGGCCTGACCCCTAAAAAGTTCGTCCTGACCCCTAAAATTTTCCCCGACCCCAGAATCTCTCCAGCCCCCTAATTTTTCACTCTCCCCCAACCCTGAGAAATATTTTGACTTCAAAACAAAAAAAAACAAAAAAAACAAAAGAATTTGGCCTGACCCCTAAAAAGTTCGTCTTGACCCCTAAAATTTTCCCCGACCCATAAATCTCTCCAGCTCCCTAATTTTTCACTCTCTTACAACCATTAGATATATTTTGACTTCAAAACAAAAAAAAACAAAAAAATTTGGCCTGACCCCTAAAAAGTTCGTCTTGACCCCTAAAATTTTCTCCGACCCCTAAATCTCTCCAGCTCCCTAATTTTTCACTCTCTTACAACCATTAGACATATTTTGAGTTCAAAACAAAAAAAAAGAAAAAAATTTGGCCTGACCCCTAAAAAGTTCGTCCTGACCCCTAAAATTTTCCCCGACCCCCAAATCTCTCCAGCCCCCTAATTTTTCACTCTCCCCCAACCCTGAGAAATATTTTGACTTCAAAACAAAAAAAAACAAAAAAAAACAAAAAAATTTGGCCTGACCCCTAAAAAGTTCGTCCTGACCCCTAAAATTTTCCCCGACCCCTAAATCTCTCCAGCCCCCTAATTTTTCACTCTCTTACAACCATTAGATATATTTTTACTTCAAAACAAAAAAAAACAAAAAAATTTTGCCTGACCCCTAAAAAGTTCGTCCTGACCCCTAAAATTTTCCCCGACCCCAGAATCTCTCCAGCCCCCTAATTTTTCACTCTCCCCCAACCCTGAGAAATATTTTGACTTCAAAACAAAAAAAAACAAAAAAAACAAAAGAATTTGGCCTGACCCCTAAAAAGTTCGTTTTGACCCCTTAAATTTTCCCCGACCCCTAAATCTCTCCAGCTTCCTAATTTTTCACTCTCTTACAACCATTAGATATATTTTGACTTCAAAACAAAAAAAAACAAAAAAATTTGGCCTGACCCCTAAAAAGTTCGTCCTGACCCCTAAAATTTTCCCCGACCCCTAAATCTCTCCAGCCCCCTAATTTTTCACTCTCCCCCAACCCTGAGAAATATTTTGACTTCAAAACAAAAAAAAACAAAAAAATTTGGCCTGACCCCTAAAAAGTTCGTCCTGACCCCTAAAATTTTCCCCGACCCCTAAATCTCTCCAGCCCCCTAATTTTTCACTCTCTTACAACCATGAGATATATTTTGAGTTCAAAACAAAAAAAAACAAAAAAATTTGGCCTGACCCCTAAAAAGTTCGTCCTGACCCCTAAAATTTTCCGCGACCCCTAAATCTCTCCAGCCCCCTTATTTTTCACTCCCTCCAACCATGAGAAATATTTTGACTTCAAAACAAAAAAATTTGGCCTGACCCCTAAAAAGTTCGTCCTGACCCCTGAAATTTTCCCCGACCCCTAAATCTCTCCAGCCCCCTAATTTTTCACTCTCCCCCAACCCTGAGAAATATTTTTACTTCAAAACAAAAAAAAAACAAAAAAAAACAAAAAAATTTGGCCTGACCCCTAAAAAGTTCGTCCTGACCCCTAAAATTTTCCCCGACCCCTAAATCTCTCCAGCCCCCTAATTTTTCACTCTCTTACAACCATTAGATATATTTTTACTTCAAAACAAAAAAAAACAAAAAAATTTGGCCTGACCCCTAAAAAGTTCGTCCTGACCCCTAAAATTTTCCCCGACCCCAGAATCTCTCCAGCCCCCTAATTTTTCACTCTCCCCCAACCCTGAGAAATATTTGACTTCAAAACAAAAAAAAACAAAAAAATTTGGCCTGACCCCTAAAAAGTTCGTCCTGACCCCTAAAATTTTTCTTCTTACTTTACTTATTGAGACGTTATTTAATATGTATACAAATATTAGTGAAAACAATGGTGAAGCATAATTATTTCTCTTCTTACTTTACTTATTGAGACGTTATTTAACATGTATACAAATATTAGTGAAAACAATGGTGGAGCATAAGTATTTTTCTTCTTACTTTACTTATTGAGACGTTATTTAATATGTATACACATATTAGTGAAAACAGTGGTGGAGCATAATTATTTTTCTTACTTTACTTATTGAGACGTTATTTAATATGTATACAAATATTAGTGAAAACAATGGTGAAGCATAATTATTTCGCTTCTTACTTTACTTATTGAGACGTTATTTAACATGTATACAAATATTAGTGAAAACAATGGTGGAGCATAAGTATTTTTCTTCTTACTTTACTTATTGAGACGTTATTTAATATGTATACACATATTAGTGAAAACAGTGGTGGAGCATAATTATTTCTCTTCTTACTTTACTTATTGAGACGTTATTTAACATGTATACAAATATTAGTGAAAACAATGGCGGAGCATAATTATTTTTCTTTTTACTTTACTTATTCAGACGTTATTTAATATGTATAGAAATATTAGTGAAAACAGTGGTGGAGCATAGTTATTTTTCTTCTTACTTTACTTATTGAGACGTTATTTAACATGTATACACATATTAGTGAAAACAGTGGTGGAGCATAATTATTTCTCTTCTTACTTTACTTATTGAGACGTTATTTAACATGTATACAAATATTAGTAAAAACAGTGGCGGAGCATAAGTATTTCTATTCTTACTGTATTTATTGAGAATTTTTTTAATATGTATACAAATATTAGTGAAAACAATGGCGGAGCACAATTATTTCTCTTCTTACCTTACTTATTTAGACGTTATTTAATATGTATACAAATATAAGTGAAAACAATGGAGGAACATAATAATTTCTCTTCTTATCTTATTTCTTGAGACGTTATTTTATATGTATACAAATATTAGTGAAAACAATGGTGGAGCATAATTATTTATTACTTTAATTTTACTGATACTACACTAACTTCACACCTCTCAAAAAGGAGGAGGAGGTAATACCTAGGAGGATGTTATCATGTCAACAGAAAAAATGCGGTTAGGATTAAGCAACCCTTGCTTCACTATAAACTCATGTTAAAAAAAGTGCCGTTATTGATTAAACAACACTTGCGTCACTATAAACGCATGTATCAAAAAGTGCCGTTAGGAGTTAAGCAACCCTTGCTTCACTATGGACTCGTGTTCAAAAAAAGTGCCGTTTGTGATTAAGCAACACTTGCTTCACTATAAACTCATGTTCAAAAAAGTGCCGTTAGGGATTTCCTCTGACGTCATTTCCTGTTAAAATCATGACGGTGCATTATTTCTAAAATTCTACATGATAGCATTGTTTTTTTCTCAAATTAGTACTAAACAACGTTGAAAATTGAGGAAAAAGGCACCCCCCCATTGGAGAAAAGTGCTCAGTCGACCCCCGAAGAGTCCATTTTTTTTTCCGGTTCTGAGATATTATACGTCCCGGGGCTGGCCGGTCATAATGATGTCAACCGTGTGACTGTTTGTTGGGTCCCCTCGGAGGAGTATCTGGACATACAAACAAACAAACAAACAAACAAACAAACAAACAAACAAACAAACAAACAAACAAACAGACAAAGATACAGACAACTGGCCTTTATATAGGAGACTAGCGGGGCTACCCGGCGTTGCTCGGGGTCATAAAAACATATAGTTGAAGAAAGATCGTGTGTGTAACATCTTTATATTCAAACTTCTATGTCCGCCCCCTCTCTCTATAGCCGTCTCTTTATCTGCTACCTTTCTCTTCCCTGGTCGCCCCATTTCGCCGCTACTTTCTAATTTTGCCTTTTGCAAAAGCTGTTTCTTCCCCACCATTTCTCCTATTGCAAAGGGCAATAGTATGACATATTTCTATAAAAAGTAACACCTCTATCTGCGCCTTCTATATAGGTACTTATCTCCACCCCGGTGTTCATACTATATACATATCTATCATCACCCCGGTGCGCATACTATATACGTACCTATCGCCGCCCCAGTGCACATACTATATATGTACCTATCGCCGCCCCGGTGCAGATACTATTTAAGTACCTATCGCCGCCCCGTTGCGAATGCTAAATAGTACCTATCGTTGCCCCGGTGTGAATGCTAAATACATACCTATTGCGCCCCGGTGTGCATGCTACATAAGTACCTATCGCTGCCCTAGTGCGAATACTAAAGACATACCAATTGCGCCTGGGTGTGCATGCTACATAAGTACCTATCGCTGCCCTAGTGCGAATAATTAATATGTACATATTGCCGCTTTGGTGTGAATGCTAAATACGTACCTATCGCCGGCCCAGTGCGAATGCTAAATACGTACCTATAGCCGCCCTGGTGCGAATGCTAAATACGTACCTATAGCCGCCCCGGTGCGAATGCTAAATACGTACCTATCACCACCATGGTGCGAATGCGAAATACATACCTTTCGCCGCCCCGGTCTGCGTGCTATATATGTACTGATCGCCGCCGCAGAGCGCATGCTATGTACGTACTTATTGCTGCCCATGTGTACATGCTATATACGTAGCTATCGCCACCCCTGAATTCTGAATACGTACCTATCGCCGCCCTGGTGTGAATTCTAAATACGTACCTATCGCCGCCCCGGTGTGAATTCTAAATACGTATCTATCGCCGCCCCAGTGCGGAAGCTAAATACGTACATATTGCCACCCCGGTGCGAATGCTAAATACATACCTATCGCTGCCCCGGTGTGAATGCTAAATACATACCTATCGCCGCCCCGGTGTGATTACTAAATACGTACCTATCGCCGCCCCTGTGTGAATTTTAAATATGTACCTTTCGCCGCCCGGTGTGAATTTTAAATATGTACCTTTCGCCGCCCCTGTGCGCGTGCTATATACGTACCTATCGATGCCCCGGTGCACGTGCTATATATGAACCGATCGCTGCCTCAGTGCGCATGCTAAATACATACCTATCACTGCCCCGGTGTGCATACTATATACGTACTTATTACCACCCATGTGCACATGCTATATAAGTACCTATCAACTCAGCTGAAATAAGTACCTATGCCGCCCCGGTGTGCAAGCTAAATACGTACATATCGCCGCCCCTAAATTTGGGCAGACCCCTAAAAAATTTGGCCTGACCCCTAAAATTTTCCCCGTCCGCTAAATCTCTCCAGCCCCTAATTTTTTACTCTCCCCCAACCATGAGAAATATTTTGACTTCAAAACAAAAAAAAACAAAAAAATTTGGCCTGACCCCTAAAAAATTCCGCCTGACCCCTAAAATTTTCCCGACCCTAAATGTCTCCAGCCCCCTAATTTTTCACTCTCCCCCAACCATGAGAAATATTTTGAGTTCAAAACAAAAAAAAAAAAAAAATTTGGCCTGACCCCTAAAAAGTTCCGGCTGACCCCTAAAATTTTCCCCGACCTCTAAATCTCTCTAGCCCCCTAATTTTTCACTCTCCCCCAACCATGAGAAATATTTTGACTTCAGAACAAAAAAAAAAAAAAATTTGGCCTGACCCCTAAAAAGTTCCGGCTGACCCCTAAAATTTTCCCCGACCCCTAAATCTCTCTAGCCCCCTAATGTTTCACTCTCCCCCAACCCTGAGAAATATTTTGAGTTCAAAACCAAAAAAAAACAAAAAAATTTGGCCTGACCCCTAAAAAGTTCGTCCTGACCCCTAAAATTTTCCCCGACCCCTAAATCTCTCCAGCCCCCTAATGTTTCACTCTCTCCCAACCCTGAGAAATATTTTGAGTTCAAAACCAAAAAAAAACAAAAAAAATTGGCCTGACCCCTAAAAAGTTCGTCCTGACCCCTAAAATTTTCCCCGACCCCTAAATCTCTCCAGCCCCCTAATTTTTTACTCTCCCCCAACCATGAGATATATTTTGACTTCAACACAAAAAAAAACAAAAAAAATTTGGCCTGACCCCTAAAAAGTTCGTCCTGACCCCTAAAATTTTCCCCGACCCCTAAATCTCTCCAGCCCCCTAATTTTTTACTCTCCCCCAACCCTGAGAAATATTTTCAGTTCAAAACCAAAAAAAAGAAAGAAATTCGGCCTGACCCCTTAAATGTTCGTCCTGACCCCTAAAATTTTCCCCGACCCCTTAATCTCTCCAGCCCCCTTATTTTTCACTCTCCCCCAACCATGAGATATATTTTGACTTCAAAACAAAAAAAAACAAAAAAATTTGGCCTGACCCCTAAAAATTTGGCCTGACCCCTAAAATTTTCCCCGACCCCCTAATATCTCCAGCATCCCCCATAACTTTTTTTGTCAGTGTCCCACAACCCTGAGAAATATTTTAAGTTCAAAAATAAAAAAAAATAAAAAAATGGGACTGACCCCTAAAAAGTTCGTCCTGACCCCTAAAATTTTCCCCGACCCCTAAATCTCTCCAGCCCCCTAATTTTTCACTCTCTCCCAACCCTGAGAAATATTTTGAGTTCAAAACCAAAAAAAAACAAAAAAATTTGGCCTGACCCCTAAAAAGTTCGTCCTGACCCCTAAAATTTTCCCCGACCCCTAAATCTCTCCAGCCCCCTAATTTTTTACTCTCCCCCAACCATGAGATATATTTTGACTTCAACACAAAAAAAAACAAAAAAAATTTGGCCTGACCCCTAAAAAGTTCGTCCTGACCCCTAAAATTTTCCCCGACCCCTAAATCTCTCCAGCCCCCTAATTTTTTACTCTCCCCCAACCCTGAGAAATATTTTCAGTTCAAAACCAAAAAAAAGAAAGAAATTCGGCCTGACCCCTTAAATGTTCGTCCTGACCCCTAAAATTTTCCCCGACCCCTAAATCTCTCCAGCCCCCTAATTTTTCACTCTCCCCCAACCATGAGATATATTTTGACTTCAAAACAAAAAAAAACAAAAAAATTTGGCCTGACCCCTAAAAATTTGGCCTGACCCCTAAAATTTTCCCCGACCCCCTAATATCTCCAGCATCCCCCATAACTTTTTTTGTCAGTGTCCCACAACCCTGAGAAATATTTTAAGTTCAAAAATAAAAAAAAATAAAAAAATGGGACTGACCCCTAAAAAGTTCGTCCTGACCCCTAAAATTTTCCCCGACCCCTAAATCTCTCCAGCCCCTTAATTTTTCACTCTCCCCCAACCCTGAGAAATATTTTGACTTCAAAACAAAAAAAAAACAAAAAATTTTGGCCTGACCCCTAAAAAGTTCCGGCTGACCCCTAAAATTTTCCCCGACCCCTAAATCTCTCTAGCCCCCTAATTTTTCACTCTCCCCCAACCATGAGAAATATTTTGGCTTCAAAACCAAAAAAAAGAAAAAAATTTGGTCTGACCCCTAAAAAGTTCGTCCTGACCCCTAAAATTTTCCCCGACCCCTAAATCTCTCCAGCCCCTTAATTTTTCACTCTCCCCCAACCCTGAGAAATATTTTGACTTCAAAACAAAAAAAACAAAAAAATTTGGCCTGACCCCTAAAAAGTTCCGCCTGACCCCTAAAATTTTCCCTGACCCCTAAATCTCTCCAGCCCCTTTATTTTTCACTCTCCCCCAACCCTGAGAAATATTTTGAGTTCAAAACCAAAAAAAAACAAAAAAATTTGGCCTGACCCCTAAAAAGTTCGTCCTGACCCCTAAAATTTTCCCCGACCACTAAATCTCTCCAGCCCCCTAATTTTTCACTCTCCCCCAACCATGAGATATATTTTGACTTCAAAACAAAAAAAAACAAAAAAAATTTGGCCTGACCCCTACAAAGTTCCGCCTGACCCCTAAAATTTTCCCCGACCCCTAAATCTCTCCAGCCCCCTAACTTTTCACTCTCACCCAACCCTGAGAAATATTTTCAGTTCAAAACCAAAAAAAAGAAAGAAATTCGGCCTGACCCCTAAAATGTTCGTCCTGACCCCTAAAATTTTCCCCGACCCCTAAATCTCTCCAGCCCCCTAATTTTTCACTCTCCCCCAACCATGAGATATATTTTGACTTCAAAACAAAAAAAACAAAAAAATTTGGCCTGACCCCTAAAAATTTGGCCTGACCCCTAAAATTTTCCCCGACCCCCTAATCTCTCCAGCATCCCCCCAACTTTTTTTGTCAGTGTCCCACAACCCTGAGAAATATTTTAAGTTCAAAAAAAAAAAAAAAAATTTGGCCTGACCCCTAAAAAGTTCGTCCTGACCCCTAAAATTTTCCCCGACCCCTAAATCTCTCCAGACCCCTAATTTTTCACTCTCCCCCAACCATGAGAAATATTTTGACTTCAAAACAAAAAAAAACAAAAAAATTTGGCCTGATCCCTAAAAAGTTCGTCCTGACCCCTAAAATTTTCCCCGACCCCCTAATCTCTCCAGCATCCCCCATAACTTTTTTTGTCAGTGTTCCAAAACCCTGAGAAATATTTTAAGTTCAAAAATAAAAAAAAATAAAAAAAAAATGGGACTGACCCCTAAAAAGTTCGTCCTGACCCCTAAAATTTTCCCCGACCCCTAAATCTCTCCAGCCCCCTAATTTTTCACTCTCCCCCAACCATGAGAAATATTTTGACTTCAAAACAAAAAAAAAAAAAAATTTGGCCTGACCCCTAAAAAGTTCCGCCTGACCCCTAAAATTTTCCCCGACCCCTCAATCTCTCCAGCCCCCTAATTTTTCACTCTCCCCCAACCCTGAGAAATATTAAGAGTTCAAAACAAAAAAAACAAAAAAATTTGGCCTGACCCCAAAAAAGTTCGGCCTGACCCCTAAAATTTTCCTTGACCCCTCAATCTCTCCAGCCCCCTTATTTTTCACTCTCCCCCAACCATGAGAAATATTTTCAGTTCAAAACAAAAAACAAAAAAAATTTTGCCTGACCCCTAAAAAGTTCGGCCTGACCCCTAAAATTTACCTCGACCCCTCATTCTCTCCAGCCCCCTATCCTAACTGATTTTTAACTCTCCCCCAACCCTGAGAAATATTTTGACTTCAATACAAAAAAAAACAAAAAAACTTGGCCTGACCCCTAAAAAGTTCGGCCTGCCCCCTAAAAAGTTCGGGCTGACCCCTAAAATTTTCCCCGACCACTCAATCTCTCACGCCCCCCTCCCATCCCAACAAATTTTTCACTCTCCTTCAACCGTGAGAAATATTTTGAGTGAAAACAATGGCGGAGCATAATTATTTCTCGTCTTACTTCACTTATTGACACGTTATTTAACATGTGTACAAATATTAGTGAAAACAATGGCGGAGCATAATTTTTCTCCTCTTATTTTACTTCTTGAGACGTTATTTAATATGTATACAAATATTAGTGAAAACAATGGCGGTGCATAATTATTTCTCTTCTTACTTTACTTATTGAGACGTTATTTAACATGTATACAAATATTAGTGTAAACAATGGCGGAGCATAATTATTTCTCGTCTTACTTTACTTATTGAGACGTTATTTAACATGTATACAAATATTAGTGAAAACAATGGCGGAGCATAATTATTTCTCTTCTTACTTTACTTATTGAGACGTTATTTAACATGTATACAAATATTAGTGTAAACAATGGCGGAGCATAATTATTTCTCGTCTTACTTTACTTATTGAGACGTTATTTAACATGTATACAAATATTAGTGAAAACAATGCCGGAGCATAATTATTTCTCGTCTTACTTTACTTATTGAGACGTTATTTAACATGTATACAAATATTAGTGAACACAATGGCGGAGCATAATTATTTCGCTTCTTACTTTACTTATTGAGACGTTATTTAATATGTATACAAATATTAGTGAAAACAATGGCGTAGCATAATTATTTCTCTTCTTACTTTACTTATTGACACGTTATTTAACATGTATACAAATATTAGTGAAAACAATGGCGGAGCATAATTATTTCTCTTATTACTTTACTTATTGACACGTTATTTAACATGTATACAAATATTAGTGAAAACAATGGCGGAGCATAATAATTTCTCGTCTTACTTTACTTATTGACACGTTATTTAACATGTATACAAATATTAGTGAAAACAATGGCGGAGCATAATTTTTCTCTTCTTACTTTACTTATTTAGACGTTATTTAATATGTATACAAATATTAGTGAAAACAATGGTGGTGCATAATTATTTATTACTTTAATTTTACTGATAATACACTAACTTCACACCTCTCAAAAAGGAGGAGGTAATACCTGGGAGGATGGTATCATGTCAACAGAAGAAATGCGGTTAGAATAAGCAACTGTTGCTTCACTATAAACTCATGTTCAAAAAAGTGCCGTTATTGATTAAACAACACTTGCGTCACTATAAACGCTTGTTTCAAAAAATGCCGTTAGTAGTTAAGCAACCCTTGCTTCACTATGAAGTCATGTTCAAAAAAGTGCCGTTAGGGATCTCCTCTTACGTCATTTCCTGTTAAAAGCGTGACGATGATAGCATTGTTTTTTTCTCAAATTAGTACTAAACAACGTTGAAAAGTGATGGAAAAAGCTCCCCCCCCCCCCGAAGAGTCAATTTTTTTTTCCGACACTCCCCCCTCCCCAAATTTCGCCTGACGCGCCGCTCCCCCAAATTTGGCGAATGCCGTCACTCCCCCTCCCCTAATTTGACCTGAAGCAGTCACACCGCCGCACTATCTCCACAACTCTCAAAAAGGAGGAGGTAATGCCTAGGAGAGTGGTATCATAACAACAGAACGGGCATAGGGGAGGAAGGGAAGGTAGAAAGGGTGGGAGTGAGAGGGAAAGAAGAGTTTTAGTGTGAGGGATTTTCTTCCCTACACTCTTTTCCTCTGACGTCATTTCCTGTTAAATAAAAGCGTGACTTTGCATATTTCTAAAATTATACATGATAGCATTGTTTTTTCTCAAATTAGTACTAAACAACGTTGAAAATCGAGGAAAAAACCACACCCCCATTTGAGAAAAGTGCTCAGTCGACCCCCAAAGAGTCAATTTCTATTTCCGGTTCTGAGATATTACACGTCCCGGGGCTGGCCGGTCATGATGATGTCAACCGTGTGACTGTTTGTTGGGTACTCTCGGAGGAGTATCTGGACATACAAACAAACAAACAAACAGACAGACAGACAGACAGACAGACAGACATACAGACAACTGGCCTTTATATAGGAGACTAGCAGGGCTACCCGGCGTTGCTCGGGGTCATAAAAACATATATTTGAACGAAAGATCGTGTGTGTAACATCTTTATATTCAAACTTCTATGTCTGCCCCCTCTCTCTTTAGCCGTCTCTTTATCTGCAACCTTTCTCTTCCCTGGTCGCCCCATTTCGCCGCTACTTTCTAATTTTGCCTTTTGCAAAAGCTGTTTCTTCCCCACCACTTCTCCTATTGCCCAGGGTAATAGTATGACATATTTCTATAAAAAGTAACACCTCTATCTGCGCCTTCTATATAGGTACTTATCTCCACCCCGGTGTTCATACTATATACGTATCTATCATCACCCCGGTGCGCATACTATATACGTACCTATCGCCACCCCAGTCCACATACTATATACGTACCTATCGCCGCCCCGGTGCAGATACTATTTAAGTACCTATCGCAGCCCCGTTGCGAATGCTAAATAGTACCTATCGTTGCCCCGGTGTGAATGCTAAATACATACCTATTGCGCCCCGGTGTGCATGCTACATAAGTACCTATCGCTGCCCTAGTGCGAATACTAAAGACATACCAATTGCGCCACGGTGTGCATGCTACATAAGTACCTATCGCTGCCTTAGTGCGAATAATTAATATGTACATATTGCCGCTTTGGTGTGAATGCTAAATACGTACCTATCGCCGGCCCAGTGCGAATGCTAAATATGTACCTATAGCCGCCCCAGTGCGAATGCTAAATACGTACCTATCACCACTACGGTGCGAATGCGAAATACATACCTTTCGCCGCCCCGGTGCGCATGCAATATATGTACTGATCGCCGCCGCAGAGCGCATGCTATGTACGTACTTATTGCTGCCCATGTGTACATGCTATATACGTAGCTATCGCCACCCCTGAATTCTGAATACGTACCTATCGCCGCCCTGGTGTGGAAGCTAAATACGTACATATCGCCGCCCCGGTGCGAATGCTAAATACATACCTATCGCCGCCCCGGTGTGAATTCTAAGTACGTACCTATTGCCGCCCCGGTGCGAATGCTAAATACATACCTATCGCTGCCCCGGTGTGAATGCTAAATACATACCTATCGCCGCCCCGGTGTGAATGCTAAATACGTACCTATCGCCGCCCCGGTGTGAATTTTAAATATGTACTATTCGCCGCCCGGTGTGAATTTTAAATATGTACCTTTCGCCGCCCCTGTGCGCGTGCTATATACGTACCTATCGCCGCCCCGGTGCGCGTGCTATATATGAACCGATCGCTGCCTCAGTGCGCATGCTAAATACATACCTATCACTGCCCCAGTGTGCATACTATATACGTACTTATTACCGCCCATGTGCACATGCTATATAAGTACCTATCACCACCGCTGAATGCTAAATAAGTACCTATCGCCGCCCCGGTGTGGAAGCTAAATACGTACATATCGCCGCCCCTAAATTTGGGCAGACCCCTAAAAAATTTGGCCTGACCCCTAAAATTTTACCCGTCCCCTAAATCTCCCCAGCCTCTAATTTTTCACTCTCCCCCAACCATGAGAAATATTTTGACTTCAAAACAAAAAAAAACAAAAAAATTTGGCCTGACCCCTAAAAAGTTCCGCATGACCCCTAAAATTTTCCCGACCCTAAATCTCTCCAGCCCCCTAATTTTTCACTCTCCCCCAACCATGAGAAATATTTTGAGTTCAAAACCAAAAAAAAGAAAAAAATTTGGCCTGACCCCTAAAAAGTTAGTCCTGACTGCTAAAATTTTACCCGACCCCTAAATCTCTCCAGCCCCCTAATTTTTCACTCTCCCCCAACCATGAGAAATATTTTGACTTTAAAACAAAAAAAAACAAAAAAATTTCGCCTGACCCCTAAAAAGTTCGTCCTGACCCCTAAAATTTTCCCCGACCCCTCAATCTCTCCAGCCCCCTAATTTTTCACTCTCCTCCAACCATGAGATATATTTTGACTTCAAAACAAAAAAAAACAAAAAAATTTGTCCGTACCACTAAAATATTTGGCCTGATCGGTAAAATTTTCCCGACCCCTAAATCTCTCCAGCCCCCGAATTTTTCACTCTCCCCCAACCATGAGAAATATTTTGACTTCAAAATAAAAAAAAACAAAAAAATTTGGCCTGACGCCTAAAAAGTTCCGCCTGACCCCTAAAATTTTCCCCGACCCCTAAATCTCTCCAGCCCCCTAATTTTTCACTCTCCCCCAACCATGAGATATATTTTGACTTCAAAACAAAAAAAAAAAAAAAAATTTGGCCTGACCTTTAAAAAGTTCGTCATGACCCCTAAAATATTCCCCGACCCCTAAATCTCTCCAGCCATCTAATTTTTCACTCTCCCCCAACCCTGAGAAATATTTTGACTTCAAAACAAAAATAAACAAAAAAATTTGGCCTGACCCCTAAAAAGTTCGTCATGACCCCTAAAATTTTCCCCGACCCCTAAATCTCTCCAGCCTTCTAATTTTTCACTCTCCCCCAACCCTGAGAAATATTTTGACTTCAAAACAAAAAAAAAAACAAAAAAATTTGGCCTGTCCCTGAAAAAGTTCGTCCTGACCCCTAAAATTTTCCCCGACTCCTAAATCTCTCCAGCCCCCTAATTTTTCACTCTTCCCCAACCTTGAGAAATATTTTGAGTTCAAAACCAAAACAAAGAAAATAATTTGTCCTGACCCCTAAAAAGTTCGTCCTGACCCCTAAAATTTTCCCCGACCCCTAAATCTCTCCAGCCCCCTTAATTTATCACTCTCCCTCAACCATGAGATATATTTTCAGTTCAAAACAAAAAAAAAGAAAAAAATTTGGCCTGACCCCTAAAATATTTGGCCTGATCGGTAAAATTTTCCCCGACCCCTCAATCTCTCCAGCCCCCTAATTGTTCACTCTCCCCCAACCCTGAGAAATATTTTGAGTTCAAAACCAAAAAAAACAAAAAAATTTGGCCTGACCCCTAAAATATTCCCCGCCCCTTAAATCTCTCCAGCCCCCTAATTTTTCACTCTCCCCGAACCATGAGATATATTTTGACTTCAAAACAAAAAAAAAAAAAAAAAAAAGAAAAAAATTTGGCCTGACCCCTAAAAAGTTCGTCCTGACCCCTAAAATTTTCCCCGACCCCTAAATCTCTCCAGCCCCCTAATTTTTCACTCTCAGCCAACCATGAAAAATATTTTGACTTCAAAACAAAAAAAAAGAAAAAAATTTGTCCTGACCCCTAAAAAGTTCGTCCTGACCCCTAAAATTTTCCCCGACCCCTAAATCTCTCCAGCCCCCTAATTTTTCACTCTCCTCCAAACATGAGAAATATTTTGACTTCAAAACAAAAAAAAACAAAAAAATTTGGCCTGACCCCTAAAAAGTTCGTACTGACCCCTAAAATTTTCCCCGACCCCTAAATCTCTCCAGCCCCCTAAATTTTCACTCTCCCCCAACCCTGAGAAATATTTTGACTTCAAAACAAAAAAAAACAAACAAAGACAAAAAAAAAAAAATTTGGCCTGACCCCTAAAAAGTTCGTCATGACCCCTAAAATTTTCCCCGACCCCTAAATCTCTCCAGCCCCCTAATTTTTCACTCTCTTACAACCATTAAATATATTTTGACTTCAAAACAAAAAAAACAAAAAAATTTCGCCTGACCCCTAAAAAGTTCGTCCTGACCCCTAAAATTTTCCACGACCCCTAAATCTCTCCAGCCCTCTAATTTTTCACTCTCCCCCAACCCTGAGAAATATTTTGACTTCAAAACAAAAAAAAACAAAAAAATTTCGCCTGACCCCTAAAAAGTTCGTCCTGACCCCTAAAATTTTCCCCGACCCCTCAATCTCTCCAGCCCCCTAATTGTTCACTCTCCCCCAACCCTGAGAAATATTTTGAGTTCAAAACCAAAAAAAACAAAAAAATTTGGACTGACCCCTAAAAAGTTCGTCCCGACCCCTAAAATTTTCCCCGACCCGTAAATCTCTCCAGCCCCCTAATTTTTCACTCTCCCCCAACCATGAGATATATTTTGACTTCAAAACAAAAAAAAAAAAAAAGAAAAAAATTTGGCCTGACCCCTAAAAAGTTCGTCCTGACCCCTAAAATTTTCCCCGACCTCTAAATCTCTCCAGCCCCCTAATGTTTGACTCTCCCCCAACCCTGAGAAATATTTTGACTTCAAAACAAAAAAAAACAAAAAAATTTCGCCTGACCCCTAAAAAGTTCGTCCTGACCCCTAAAATTTTCCCCGACCCCTCAATCTCTCCAGCCCCCTAATTGTTCACTCTCCCCCAACCCTGAGAAATATTTTGAGTTCAAAACCAAAAAAAACAAAAAAATTTGGCCTGACCCCTAAAAAGTTCGTCCTGACCCTTAAAATTTTCCCCGACCCGTAAATCTCTCCAGCCCCCTAATTTTTCACTCTCCCCCAACCATGAGATATATTTTGACTTCAAAACAAAAAAAAAAAAAAAAAAAAAAAATTTGGCCTGACCCTTAAAAAGTTCGTCCTGACCCCTAAAATTTTCCCCGACCCCTAAATCTCTCCAGCCCCCTAATGTTTCACTCTCCCCCAACCATGAGATATATTTTGACTTCAAAACAAAAAAAAACAAAAAAATTTGGCCTGACCCCTAAAAAGTTCGTCCTGACCCCTAAAATTTTCACCGACCCCTAAATCTCTCCAGCCCCCTAATTTTTCACTCTCTCCCAACCCTGAGAAATATTTTTAGTTCAAAACCAAAAAAAAGAAAAAAATTATGCCTGACCCCTAAAAAGTTCGTCCTGACCCCTAAAATTTTCCCCGACCCCTAAATCTCTCCAGCCCCTAATTTTTCACTCTCCCCCAACCCTGAGATATATTTTGACTTCAAAACAAAAAAAAAGAAAAAAATTTGGCCTGACCCCTAAAAAGTTCACCCTGACCCCTAAAATTTTCCCCGACCCCTAAATCTCTCCAGCCCCCTAATTTTTCACTCTCCCTCAACCATGAGATATATTTTGACTTCAAAACAAAAAAAAAGAAAAAAATTTGGCCTGACCCCTAAAAAGTTCACCCTGACCCCTAAAATTTTCCTCGACCCCTAAATCTCTCCAGCCCCCTAATTTTCACTCTCCCCCAACCATGAGATATATTTTGACTTCAAAACAAAAAAAAACAAAAAAATTTGGCCTGACCCCTAAAAAGTTCGGCCTGAGCCCTAAAATTTTCCCCGAGCCCTCAATCTCTCCAGCCCCCTAATTTTTAACTCTCCCCCAACCTTAAGAAATATTTTGAGTTCAAAACAACAAAATGTTATTTAACATGTATACAAATATTAGTGAAAACAATGGTGGAGCATAATTATTTCTCTTTTTACTTTACTTATTGAGACGTTATTTAACATGTATGAAAATATAAGTGAAAACAATGGTGGAGCATAATTATTTTTCTTCTTTCTTTACTTATTGAGACGTTATTTAATATGTATACAAATATTAGTGAAAACAGTGGCGGAGCATAATTATTTCTCTTTTTACTTTACTTATTGAGACGTTATTTAACATGTATTCAAATATTAGTGAAAACAATGGCGGAGCATAATTATATTTCTTCTTACTTTACATATTGAGACGTTATTTAATATGTATACACATTTTAGTGAAAACAGTGGTGGAGCATAATTATTTTTCTTCTTAATTTACTTATTCAGACGTTATATCATATGTATACAAATATTAGTGAAACCAATGGTGGAGCATAATTATTTTTCTTCTTACTTTACTTATTGAGACGTTATTTAATATGTATACAAATATTAGTGAAAACAGTGGTGGAGCATAATTATTTTTCTTCTTACTTTACTTATTGAGACGTTATTTAATATGTATACAAATATTAGTGAAAACAATGGTGGAGCATAATTATTTATTACTTTAATTTTACTGATACTACACTAACTTCACACCTCTCAAAAAGAAGGAGGTTATACCTGGGAGGATGGTATCATGTCAACAGAAGAAATGCAGTTAGGATTAAGCAACCCTGGCTTCACTACAAACTCGTGTTCAAAAAAGTGCCGTTATTGATTAAGCAACCCTGGCTTCACTGTGGATTCATGTTCAAAAAAGTGCCGTTAGGAATTAAGCAACCCTTGCTTCACTATGGACTCATGTTCAAAAAAATGCTGTTAGTGATTAAGCAACAGTTGCTTCAATAAAAACTTATGTTTCGTTGGGATAAGGTAACCCGTGCTTCACTATAAACTCATGTTCAAAAAAGTGCCGTTAGGGATTTCCTCTGACGTCATTTCCTGCTAAAATCGTGACTTTGCATTATGCCGACAATCCCCCGATCTCCAAATTTGGCCTGAGGCGCACCACCGGCGAATGCCGACACTCCACCAAATTCGGCCTGAGTCGCTCACACCGGCGAATGCCGACACTCCCCCAAATTCGGCCTGAGGCGCTCATACTGGCGAATGCCGACACTCCTCCCTGAATTTCGCCTGAGGCGCCCCACCGCCGAATGCCGACACTCACCCTCCCCAGATTTGGCCTGAGGCGCCCCACCGCCGAATGCCGATACCCCCCCCCCCTCTTCCCCAAATTTCTCCTGAGGCGCTCACACCGGCGAATGCCGACACCCCCCACACCTACCCCAAGTTTTCAATATGTATACAATATGTATAGAAATATTAGTGAAAACAATGGGGGAGCATACAAATATTAGTGAAAACAGTGGGGGAGCATAATTATTTATTACTTTAATTTTACTGATACTACACTAACTTCACGCCTCTCAAAAAGGAGGAGGTAATACCTAGGAGGATGTTATCATGTCAACAGAAAAAATGTGGTTAGGATTAAGCAACCCTTGCTTCACTATGAACTCATGTTAAAAAAAGTGCCGTTATTGATTAAACAACACTTGCGTCACTATAAACGCATGTATCAAAAAGTGCCGTTAGGGATTTCCTCTGACGTCATTTCCTGTTAAAATCATGACGGTGCATTATTTCTCAAATTCTTTGTTTTTTTCTCAAATTAGTACTAAACAACGTTGAAAATCGAGGAAAAAGGCACCCCCCCATTGGAGAAAAGTGCTCAGTCGACCCTCGAAGAGTCCATTTTTTTTTCCGGTTCTGAGATATTATACGTCCCGGGGCTGGCCGGTTATAATGATGTCAACCGTGTGACTGTTTGTTGGGTCCTGTCGGAGGAGTATCTGGCCATACAAACAAACAAACAAACAAACAAACAAACAAACAAACAAACAAACAGACAAACATACAGACAACTGGCCTTTATATAGGAGACTAGCGGGGCTACCCGGCGTTGCTCGGGGTCATGAAAACATATATTTGAAGAAAGATCGTGTGTGTAACATCTTTATATTCCTAACTTCTATGTCCGCCCCCTCTCTCTATAGCCGTCTCTTTATCTGCTACCTTTCTCTTCCCTGGTCGCCCCATTTCGCCGCTACTTTCTAATTTTGCCTAAGCTGTTTTTTCCCCACCATTTCTCCTATTGCCCAGGGTAATAGTATGACATATTTCTATAAAAAGTAACAGCTCTATCAGCGCCTTCTATATAGGTACTTATCTCCACCCCGGTGTTCATACTATATACGTATCTATCATCACCCCGGTGCGCATACTATATACGTACCTATCCCCGCCCCAGTGCACATACTATATACGTACATATCGCCGCCCCGGTGCAGATACTATTTAAGTACCTATCGCCGCCACGTTGCGAATGCTAAACAGTACCTATCGTTGCCCCGGTGTGAATGCTAAATACATACCTATTGCGCCCCAGTGTGCATGCTACATAAGTACCTATCGCTGCCCTAGTGCGAATACTAAAGACATACCAATTGCGCCCCGGTGTGCATGCTATATAAGTACCTATCTCTGCCCTAGTGCGAATAATTACTATGTACATATTGCCGCTTTGGTGTGAATGCTAAATACGAACCTATCGCCGGCCCAGTGCGATTGCAAAATACGTACCTATAGCCGCCCTGGTGCGAATGCTAAATACGTACCTATAGCAGCCCTGGTGCGAATGCTAAATACGTACCTATCACCACCACGGTGCGAATGCGAAATACATACCTTTCGCCTCCCCGGTGCGCGTGCTATATATGTACTGATCGCCGCCGCAGAGCGCATGCTATGTACGTACTTATTGCTGCCCATGTGTACATGCTATATACGTAGCTATCGCACCCCTGAATTCTGAATACGTACCTATCGCCGCCCTGGTGTAGAAGCTAAATACATGCATATCGCCGCCCCGGTGTGAATTCTAAATACGTACTATCGCCGCCCCGGTGTGAATTCTAAATACGTACCTATCGCCGCCCCGGTGCAGAAGCTAAATACGTACATATCGCCACCCCGGTGCGAATGCTAAATACATACCTATCGGTGCATTGGTGTGAATGCTAAATACATACCTATCGCCGCCCCGGTGTGAATGCTAAATACGTACCTATCGCCGCCCCGGTGTGAATTCTAAATATGTACCTTTTGCCGCCCCGGTGTAAATTTTAAATATGTACCTTTCGCCGCCCCTGTGCGCGTGCTATATACGTACCTATCGCCGCCCCGGTGCGCGTGCTATATATTAACCGATCGCTGCCTCAGTGCGCATGCTAAATACATACTTATCACTGCCCTGGTGCGCATACTATATATGTACTTATTACCGCCCATGTGCACATGCTATATAAGTACCTATCACCACCGCTGAATGCTAAATAAGTACCTATCGCCGCCCCGGTGTGGAAGCTAAATACGTACATATCGTGGCCCCTAAATTTAGGCGGACCCCTAAAAAATTTTACCTAACCCCTAAAATTTTCCCCGACTCCTAAATCTCTCCAGCCCCTAATTTTTCACTCTCCCCAACCATGAGAAATATTTTGACTTCCAAACAAAAAAAAACAAAATAAATTTGGCCTGACCCCTAAAAAGTTCGTCATGACCCCTAAAATTTTCCCCGACCCCTAAATCTCTCCAGCCCCCTAACCATGAGAAATATTTTCAGTTCTAAACCAAAAAAAAGAAAAAAATTTGGCCTGACCCCTAAAAAGTTCGTCCTGACGCCTAAAATTTTCCCCGACCCCTAAATCTCTCCAGCCCCCTAATTTTTCACTCTCCCCCAACCATGAGATATATTTTGACTTCAAAAACAAAAAAAACAAAAAAATTTGGCCTGACCCCTAAAAAGTTCGTCCTGACCCCTAAAATTTTCCCCGACCCCTAAATCTCTCCAGCCCCCTAATTTTTCACTCTCCCCCAACCCTGAGAAATATTTTGAGTTCAAAACCAAAAAAAAGAAAAAAATTTGGCCTGACCCCTAAAAAGTTCGTCCTGACCCCTAAAATTTTCCCGACCCCTAAATGTTTCAAGCCCCCTAATTTTTCACTCTCCTCCAACCATGAGAAATATTTTGACTTCAAAACAAAAAACAAAAAAATTTGGCCTGACCCCTAAAAAGTTCGTCCTGACCCCTAAAATTTTCCCCGACCCCTAAATCTCTCCAGCCCCCTAATTTTTCACTCTCCCCCAACCATGAGAAATATTTTGACTTCAAAACAAAAAAAAAACAAAAAAATTTGGCCTGACCCCATAAAAGTTCGTCCTGACCCCTAAAATTTTCCCCGACCCCTAAATCTCTCCAGCCCCCTAATTTTTCACTCTCCCCCAACCATGAGAAATATTTTGACTTCAAAACAAAAAAAAACAAAAAAATTTGGCCTGAACCCTAAAAAGTTCGTCCTGACCCCTAAAATTTTCCCCGACCCCTAAATCTCTCCAGCCCCCTAATTTTTCACTCTCCCCCAACCCTGAGAAATATTTTGACTTCAAAACAAAAAAAAACAAAAAAATTTGACCTGACCCCTAAAAAGTTCGTCCTGACCCCTAAAATTTTCCCCGACCCCTAAATCTCTCCAGCCCCCTAATTTTTCACTCTCCCCCAACCCTGAGAAATATTTTGACTTCAAAACAAAAAAAAACAAAAAAAAACAAAAAAATTTGGCCTGACCCCTAAAAAGTTCGTCCTGACCCGTAAAATTTTCCCCGACCCCTAAATCTCTCCAGCCCCCTAATTTTTCACTCTCCCCTAACCCTGAGAAATATTTTGACTTCAAAACAAAAAAAAACAAAAAAAAACAAAAAAATTTGGCCTGACCCCTAAAAAGTTCGTCCTGACCCCTAAAATTTTCCCCGACCCCTAAATCTCTCCAGCCCCCTAATTTTTCACTCTCCCCTAACCCTGAGAAATATTTTGACTTCAAAACAAAAAAAAACAAAAAAAAACAAAAAAATTTGGCCTGACCCCTAAAAAGTTCGTCCTGACCCCTAAAATTTTCCCCGACCCCTTAATCTCTCCAGCCCCCTAATTTTTCACTCTCCCCTAACCCTGAGAAATATTTTGACTTCAAAACAAAAAAAAACAAAAAAAAACAAAAAAATTTGGCCTGACCCCTAAAAAGTTCGTCCTGACCCCTAAAATTTTTCCCGACCCCTAAATCTCTCCAGCCCCCTAATTTTTCACTCTCCCCCAACCATGAGATATATTTTGACTTCAAACCAAAAAAAACAAAAAAAATTGGCCTGACCCCTAAACAGTTTCGCCTGACCCCTAAAATTTTCCCCGACCCCTCAATCTCCCCAGCCCCTTAATTGTTCACTCTCCCCCAACCCTGAGAAATATTTTGAGTTCAAAACCAAAAAAAACAAAAAAATTTGGCCTGAACCCTAAAAAGTTCGTCATGACCCCTAAAATTTTCCCCGACCCCTAAATCTCTCCAGGCCCCTAATTTTTCACTCTCCCCCAACAATGAAAATATTTTGAGTTCAAAATCAAAAAAAAAGAAAAAAATTTGGCCTGACCCCTAAAAAGTTCGTCCTGACCCCTAAAATTTTCCCCGACCCCTAAATCTCTCAAGCCCCCTAATTTTTCACTCTCCTCCAACCATGAGAAATATTTTGACTTCAAAACAAAAAAAAACAAAAAAATTTGGCCTGACCCCTAAAAAGTTCGTCCTGACCCCTAAAATTTTCCCCGACCCCTGAATCTCTCCAACCCCCTAATTTTTCACTCTCCCCCAACCATGAGAAATATTTTGACTTCAAAACAAAAAAAAACAAAAAATTTGGCCTGACCCCTAAAAAGTTCGTCCTGACCCCTAAATCTCTCCAGCCCCCTAATTTTTCACTCTCCCCCAACCCTGAGAAATATTTTGACTTCAAAACAAAAAAAAACAAAAAAAAACAAAAAAATTTGGCCTGACCCCTAAAAAGTTCGTCCTGACCCGTAAAATTTTCCCCGACCCCTAAATCTCTCCAGGCCCCTAATTTTTCACTCTCCCCTAACCCTGAGAAATATTTTGACTTCAAAACAAAAAAAAACAAAAAAAAACAAAAAAATTTGGCCTGACCCCTAAAAAGTTCGTCCTGACCCCTAAAATTTTTCCCGACCCCTAAATTTCTCCAGCCCCCTAATTTTTCACTCTCCCCCAACCATGAGATATATTTTGACTTCAAACCAAAAAAAACAAAAAAATTTGGCCTGACCCCTAAACAGTTTCGCCTGACCCCTAAAATTTTCCCCGACCCCTCAATCTCTCCAGCCCCTTAATTGTTCACTCTCCCCCAACCCTGAGAAATATTTTGAGTTCAAAACCAAAAAAAACAAAAAAATTTGGCCTGAACCCTAAAAAGTTCCGCCTGACCCCTAAAATTTTCCCTGACCTCTAAATCTCTCCAGCCCCCTAATTTTTCACTCTCCCCCAACCATGAGAAATATTTTGAGTTCAAAATCAAAAAAAAAGAAAAAAATTTGGCCTGACCCCTAAAAAGTTCGTCCTGACCCCTAAATCTCTCAAGCCCCCTAATTTTTCACTCTCCCCCAACCATGAGAAATATTTTGAGTTCAAAACCAAAAAAAACAAAAAAATTTGGCTTGACCCCTAAAAAGTTCGTCCTGACCCCTAAAATTTTCCCCGACCCCTAAATCTCTCCAGCCCCCTAATTTTTCACTCTCCCCCAACCCTGAGAAATATTTTGGATTCAAAACCAGAAAAAAGAAAAAAATTTGGCCTGAACCCTAAAAAGTTCGTCATGACCCCTAAAATTTTCCCCGACCCCTAAATCTCTCCAGCCCCCTAATTTTAAACTCTCCCCGAACCATGAGAAATATTTTGACTTCAAAACCAAAAAAAACAAAAAAATTTGGCCTGACCGCTAAAAAGTTCGTCCTGACCCCTAAAATTTTCCCCGACCCCTAAATCTGTCCAGCCCCCTAATTTTTCACTCTCCCCCAACCATGAGAAATATTTTGTAGTTCAAAACCAAAAAAAAGAAAAAAATTTGGCCTGACCCCTAAACAGTTTCGCCTGACCCCTAAAATTTTCCCCGACCCCTCAATCTCTCCAGCCCCTTAATTGTTCACTCTCCCCCAACCCTGAGAAATATTTTGGATTCAAAACCAAAAAAAACAAAAAAATTTGGCCTGACCCCTAAAAAGTTCGGATTGACTCCTAAAATTTTCTCCGACCCCTCAATGTCTCCAGCCCCCTACTCCCAACTAATTGTTCACTCTCTCCCAACCCTGCGAAATATTTCAGTTCAAAACAAAAAATGTCATTTAACATGTATACAAATATTAGTGAAAACAATGGCGGTGCATAATTATTTCTCTTCTTACTTTACTTATTGAGACGTTATTTAACATGTATACAAATATTAGTGAAAACAATGGCGGACATAATTATTTCTCTTCTTATTTAACTTCTTGAGACGTTATTTAATATGTATATAAATATTAGTGAAAACAATGGCGGAGCATAATTATTTCTCTTCTTACTTAACTTCTTGAGAAGTTATTTTATATGTATACAAATATTAGTGAAAACAGTAGTTGAGCATAATTATTTCTCTTCTTACTTTACTTATTGAGACGTTATTTAACATGTATACAAATATTAGTGAAAACAATGGCGGAGCATAATTATTTCTCTTCTTACTTAACTTCTTGAGACGTTATTTAATATGTATACAAATATTAGTGAAAACAATGGGGGAGCATAATTATCTCTTTTCTTACTTTACTTATTGAGACGTTATTTAACATGTATACAAATATTAGTGAAAACAGTGGCGGAGCATAATTATTTCTATTCTTACTTTATTTATTGAGATGTTTTTTAATATGTATACAAATATTAGTGAAAACAATGGCGGAGCATAATTATTTCTCTTCTTACTTTACTTCTTGAGACGTTATTTAATATGTATACAAATATTAGTGAAAACAATGGTGGAGCATAATTATTTCTCTTTTTACTTTACTTATTGAGACGTTATTTAATATGTATACAAACATTAGTGAAAACAATGGTGGAGCATAATTATTTATTACTTTAATTTTACTGATACTACACTAACTTCACACCTCTCAAAAAGAAGGAGGTTATACCTGGGAGGATGGTATCATGTCAACAGAAAAAATGCAGTTAGGATTAAGCAACCCTGGCTTCACTACAAACCTGTGTTCAAAAAAGTGCCGTTATTGATTAAGCAACCCTGGCTTCACTGTGGATTCATGTTCAAAAAAGTGCCGTTAGGAATTAAGCAACCCTTGCTTCACTATGGACTCATGTACAAAAAAATGCCGTTAGGGATTAAGCAACAGTTGCTTCAATAAAAACTTATGTTTCGTTGGGATAAGGCAACCCGTGCTTCACTATAAACTCATGTTCAAAAAATATTAGTGAAAACAATGGTGGAGCATAATTATTTCTCTTTTTACTTTACTTATTGAGACGTTATTTAATATGTATACAAACATTAGTGAAAACAGTGGGGGAGCATAATTATTTATTACTTTAATTTTACTGATACTACACTAACTTCACACCTCTCAAAAAGGAGGAGGTAATACCTAGGAGGATGTTATCATGTCAACAGAAAAAATGTGGTTAGGATTAAGCAACCCTTGCTTCACTATGAACTCATGTTAAAAAAAGTGCCGTTATTGATTAAACAACACTTGCGTCACTATAAACGCATGTATCAAAAAGTGCCGTTAGTAGTTAAGCAACCCTTGCATCACTATGGACTCATGTTCAAAAAAGTGCCGTTAGTAAGTAAGCAACTCATGCTTGACTATGGACTCGTGTTCAAAAAAAGTGCCGTTTGTGATTAAGCAACACTTGCTTCACTATAAACTCATGTTCAAAAAAGAGCCATTAGGGATTTCCTCTGACGTCATTTCCTGTTAAAATCATGACGGTGCATTATTTCTCAAATTCTTTGTTTTTTTCTCAAATTAGTACTAAACAACGTTGAAAATCGAGGAAAAAGGCACCCCCCCATTGTAGAAAAGTGCTCAGTCGACCCTCGAAGAGTCCATTTTTTTTTCCGGTTCTGAGAAATTATACGTCCCGGGGCTGGCCGGTTATAATGATGTCAACCGTGAGACTGTTTGTTGGGTCCTGTCGGAGGAGTATCTGGACATACAAACAAACAAACAAACAAACAAACAAACAGACAAACAAACAGACAAACATACAGACAAGTGCCCTTTATATAAGAGACTAGCGGGGCTACCCGGCGTTGCTCGGGGTCATAAAAACATATATTTGAAGAAAGATCGTGTGTGTAACATCTTTATATTCAAACTTCTATGTCCGCCCCCTCTCTCTATAGCCGTCTCTTTATCTGCTACCTTTCTCTTTCCTGGTCGCCCCATTTCGCCGCTCCTTTCTAATTTTGCCTTTTGCAAAAGCTGTTTCTTCCCCACCATTTCTCCTATTGCCCAGGGTAATAGTATGACATATTTCTATAAAAAGTAACACCTCTATCTGCGCCTTCTATATAGGTACTTATCTCCACCCCGGTGTTCATACTATATACGTATCTATCATCACCCCGGTGCGCATACTATATATGTACCTATCGCCGCCCCAGTGCACATACTATATACGTACCTATCGCCGCCCCGGTGCAGATACTATTTAAGTACCTATCGCCGCCCCGTTGCGAATGCTAAATAGTACCTATTGTTGCCCCGGTGTGAATGCTAAATACATACCTATTGCGCCCCGGTGTGCATGCTACATAAGTACCTATCGCTGCCCTAGTGCGAATACTAAAGACATACCAATTGCGCTCCAGTGTGCATGCTACATAAGTACCTATCACTGCCCTAGTGCGAATAATTAATATGTACATATTGCCGCTTTGGTGTGAATGCTAAATACGTACCTATCGCTGGCCCAGTGCGAATGCTAAATACGTACCTATAGCCGCCCTGGTGCGAATGCTAAATACGTACCTATAGCCGCCCCAGTGCGAATGCTAAATACGTACCTATCACCACTACGGTGCGAATGCGAAATACATACCTTTCGCCGCCCCGGTACGCATGCAATATATGTACTGATCGCCGCCGCAGAGCGCATGCTATGTACGTACTTATTGCTGCCCGTGTGTACATGCTATATACGTAGCTATCGCCACCCCTGAATTCTGAATACGTACCTATCGCCGCCGTGGTGTGGAAGCTAAATACGTACATATCGCCGCCCCGGTGCGAATGCTAAATACATACCTATCGCCGCCCCGGTGTGAATTCAAAATACGTACCTATTGCCGCCCCGGTGTGAATTCTAAATACGTACCTATCGCCGCCCGGTGCGGAAGCTAAATACGTACATATCGCTGCCCCGGTGCGAATGCTAAATACATACCTATCGCTGCCCCGGTGCGAATGCTAAATACATACCTATCGCCGCCCCGGTGTGAATGCTAAATACGTACCTATCGCCGCCCCAGTGTGAATTTTTAATATGTACCTTTCGCCGCCCGGTGTGAATTTTAAATATGTACCTTTCGCCGCCCCTGTGCGCGTGCTATATACGTACCTATCGCCGCCCCGGTGCGCGTGCTATATATGAACCGATCGCTTCCTCAGTGCGCATGCTAAATACATACCTATCACTGCCCCGGTGTACATACTATATACATACTTATTACCGCCCATGTGCACATGCTATATAAATACCTATCACCACCGCTGAATGCTAAATAAGTACCTATCGCCGCCCCGGTGTGGAAGCTAAATACGTACATATCGCCGCCCCTAAATTTGGGCAGACCCTAAAAAATTTGGCCTGACCCCTAAAATTTTCCCCATCCCCTAAATCTCTCCAGCCTCTAATTTTTCACTCTCCCCCAACCATAAGAAATATTTTGACTTCAAAACAAAAATAAACAAAAAAATTTGGCCTGACCCCTAAAAAGTTCCGCCTGACCCCTAAAATTTTCCCCGACCCCTAAATCTCTCCAGCCCCCTAATTTATCACTCTCCCCCAACCCTGAGAAATATTTTGACTTCAAAACAAAAAAACAAAAAAATTTCCCCTGACCCCTAAAAAGTTCGTCCTGACCCCTAAAATTTTCCCCGACCCCTAAATCTCTCCAGCCCCCCCTAATTTTTCACTCTCCTCCAACCATGAAAAATATTTTGACTTCAAAACAAAAAAAAACAAAAAAATTTGGCCTGACCCCTAAAAAGTTCGTCCTGACCCCTAAAATTTTCCCCGACCCCTAAATCTCTCCAGCCCCCTAATTTATCACTCTCCCCCAACCCTGAGAAATATTTTGACTTCAAAACAATAAAAAACAAAACAAAAAAAAAAATTTGGCCTGACCCCTAAAAAGTTCGTCCTGACCCCTAAAATTTTCCACGACCCCTAAATCTCTCAAGCCCCCTAATGTTTCACTCTCCCCCAACCATGAGAAATATTTTGAGTTCAAAACAAAAAAAAACAAGAAAATTAGGCCTGACCCCTAAAAAGTTCGTCCTGACCCCTAAAATTTTCCCCGACCCCTGAATATCTCTAGCCCCCTAATTTTTCACTCTCCCCCAACCATGAGAAATATTTTGACTTCAAAACAAAAAAAAACAAACAAAGACAAAAAAAACAAAAAAATTTGGCCTGACCCCATAAAAGTTCGTCCTGACCCCTAAAATTTTCCCCGACCCCTAAATCTCTCCAGCCCCCTAATTTTTCACTCTCCACTAACCATGAGATATATTTTGACTTCAAAACAAAAAAAAACAAAAAAATTTGGCCTGACCCCTAAAAAGTTCGTCCTGACCCCTTAAATTGTCCCCGACCCCTAAATCTCTCCAGCCCCCTAATTTTTCACTCTCCTCCAACCATGAGAAATATTTTGACTTCAAAACAAAAAAAAACAAAAAAATTTGGCCTGACCCCTTAAAAGTTTGTCCTGACCCCTAAAATTTTCCCCGACCCCTAAATCTCTCCAGCCCCCTAATTTATCACTCTCCCCCAACCCTGAGAAATATTTTGACTTCAAAACAATAAAAAACAAAAAAAACAAAAAAAATTTGGCCTGACCCCTAAAAAGTTCGTCCTGACCCCTAAAATTTTCCACGACCCCTAAATCTCTCAAGCCCCCTAATGTTTCACTCTCCCCCAACCATGAGAAATATTTTGAGTTCAAAACAAAAAAAACAAGAAAATTAGGCATGACCCCTAAAAAGTTCGTCCTGACCCCTAAAATTTTCCCCGACCCCTAAATCTCTCCAGCCCCCTAATTTTTCACTCTCCACTAACCATGAGATATATTTTGACTTCAAAACAAAAAAAAACAAAAAAATTTGGCCTGACCCCTAAAAAGTTCGTCCTGACCCCTTAAATTGTCCCCGACCCCTAAATCTCTCCAGCCCCCTAATTTTTCACTCTCCTCCAACCATGAGAAATATTTTGACTTCAAAACAAAAAAAAACAAAAAAATTTGGCCTGACCCCTTAAAAGTTTGTCCTGACCCCTAAAATTTTCCCCGACCCCTAAATCTCTCCAGCCCCCTAATTTATCACTCTCCCCCAACCCTGAGAAATATTTTGACTTCAAAACAATAAAAAACAAAAAAAACAAAAAAAATTTGGCCTGACCCCTAAAAAGTTCGTCCTGACCCCTAAAATTTTCCACGACCCCTAAATCTCTCAAGCCCCCTAATGTTTCACTCTCCCCCAACCATGAGAAATATTTTGAGTTCAAAACAAAAAAAACAAGAAAATTAGGCCTGACCCCTAAAAAGTTCGTCCTGACCCCTAAAATTTTCCCCGACCCCTAAATCTCTCTAGCCCCCTAATTTTTCACTCTCCCCCAACCATGAGATATATTTTGACTTCAAAACAAAAAAAAACAAAAAAATTTGGTCTGACCCCTAAAAAGTTCGTCCTGACCCCTAAAATTTTCCCCGACCCCTAAATCTCTCCAGCCCCCTAATTTTTCACTCTCCTCCAACCATGAAAAATATTTTGACTTCAAGCAAAAAAAAACAAAAAAATTTGGCCTGACCCCTAAAAAGTTCGTCCTGACCCCTAAAATTTTCCCCGACCCCTAAATCTCTCCAGCCACCTAATTTTTCACTCTCCACTAACCATGAGATATATTTTGACTTCAAAACAAAAAAAAACAAAAAAATTTGGCCTGACCCCTAAAAAGTTCGTCCTGACCCCTTAAATTTTCCCCGACCCCTAAATCTCTCCAGCCCCCTAATTTTTCACTCTCCTCCAACCATGAGAAATATTTTGACTTCAAAACAAAAAAAAACAAGAAAATTAGGCCTGACCCCTAAAAAGTTCGTCCTGACCCCTAAAATTTTCCCCGACCCCTAAATCTCTCTAGCCCCCTAATTTTTCACTCTCCCCCAACCATGAGAAATATTTTGACTTCAAAACAAAGAAAAACAAAAAAATTTGGTCTGACCCCTAAAAAGTTCGTCCTGACCCCTAAAATTTTCCCCGACCCCTAAATCTCTCCAGCCCCCTAATTTTTCACTCTCCCCCAACCATGAGATATATTTTGACTTCAAAACAAAAAAAAACAAAAAAATTTGGCCTGACCCCTAAAAAGTTCGTCCTGACCCCTAAAATTTTCCCCGACCCCATAATCTCTCCAGCCCCCTAATTTTTCACTCTCCTCCAACCATGAAAAATATTTTGACTTCAAAACAAAAAAAAACAAAAAAATTTGGCCTGACCCCTAAAAAGTTCGTCCTGACCCCTAAAATTTTCCCCGACCCCTAAATCTCTCCAGCCCCCTAATTTTTCACTCTCCCCAAACCCTTAGATATATTTTGACTTCAAAACAATAAAAAACCAAAAAAAACAAAAGAAGTTGGACTGACCCCTTAAAAGTTCGTCCTGACCCCTAAAATTTTCCCCGACCCCATAATCTCTCCAGCCCCCTAATTTTTCACTCTCCCCCAACCCTGAGAAATATTTTGACTTCAAAACAAAAAAAAAACAAACAAAAACAAAAAAATTTGGCCTGACCCCATAAAAGTTCGTCCTGACCCCTAAAATTTTCCCCGACCCCTAAATCTCTCCAGCCCCCTAATTTTTCACTCTCCACTAACCATGAGATATATTTTGACTTCAAAACAAAAAAAAACAAAAAAATTTGGCCTGACCCCTAAAAAGTTCGTCCTGACTCCTTAAATTTTCCCCGACCCCTAAATCTCTCCAGCCCCTTAATTTTTCACTCTCCTCCAACCATGAGAAATATTTTGACTTCAAAACAAAAAAAAACAAAAAAATTTGGCCTGACCCCTTAAAAGTTCGTCCTGACCCCTAAAATTTTCCCCGACCCCTAAATCTCTCCAGCCCCCTAATTTTTCACTCTCCCCCAACCCTGAGATATATTTTGACTTCAAAACAATAAAAAAACAAAAAAAAAAAAAAAATTTGGCCTACCCCTAAAAAGTTCGTCCTGATCCTAAAATTTTCCCCGACCCCTAAATCTCTTCAGCCCCCTAATTTTTCACTCTCCCCCAACCCTGAGAAATATTTTGACTTCAAAACAAAAAAAAACAAACAAAAACAAAAAAAACAAAAAAATTTGGCCTGACCTCATAAAAGTTCGTCCTGACCCCTAAAATTTTCCCCGACCCCTAAATCTCTCCAGCCCCGTAATTTTTCACTCTTCCCCAACCATGAGATATATTTTGACTTCAAAACAAAAAAAAACAAAAAAATTTGGCCTGACCCCTAAAAAGTTCGTCCTGATCCCTAAAATTTTCCCCGACCCCTAAATCTCTCCAGCCCCCTAATTTATCACTCTCCCCCAACCCTGAGAAATATTTTGACTTCAAAACAATAAAAAACAAAAAAAACAAAAAAAATTTGGCCTGACCCCTAAAAAGTTCGTCCTGACCCCTAAAATTTTCCACGACCCCTAAATCTCTCCAGCCCCCTAATGTTTCACTCTCCCCCAACCATGAGAAATATTTTGAGTTCAAAACAAAAAAAAACAAGAAAATTAGGCCTGACCCCTAAAAAGTTCGTCCTGACCCCTAAAATTTTCCCCGACCCCTAAATCTCTCCAGCCCCCTAATTTTTCACTCTCCTCCAACCCTGAGAAATATTTTGACTTCAAAACAATAAAAAACAAAAAAAACAAAAAAAATTTGGCCTGACCCCTAAAAAGTTCGTCCTGACCCCTAAAATTTTCCCCGACCCCTAAATCTCTCCAGCCCCCTAATTTATCACTCTCCCCCAACCCTGAGAAATATTTTGACTTCAAAACAAAAAAAAACAGAAAAATTTGGCCTGACACCTAAAAAGTTCGTCCTGACCCCTAAAATTTTCCCCGACCCCTAAATCTCTCCAGCCCCCTAATTTTTCACTCTCCTCCAACCATGAAAAATATTTTGACTTCAAAACACAAAAAAACAAAAAAATTTGGCCTGACCCCTAAAAAGTTCGTCCTGACCCCTTAAATTTTCCCCGACCCCTAAATCTCTCCAGCCCCCTAATTTTTCACTCTCCCCCAACCCTGAGATATATTTTGACTTCAAAACAATAAAAAACCAAAAAAAACAAAAAAATGTTGCCTGACCCCTAAAAAGTTCGTCCTGACCCTTAAAATTTTCCCCGACCCCTAAATCTCTCCAGCCCCCTAATTTTTCACTCTCCCCCAACCCTGAGAAATATTTTAACTTCAAAACAAAAAAAAACAAACAAAAACAAAAAAAAACAAAAAAATTTGGCCTGACCCCATAAAAGTTCGTCCTGACCCCTAAAATTTTCCCCGACTCCTAAATCTCTCCAGCCCCCTAATTTTTCACTCTCCCCCAACCATGAGATATATTTTGACTTCAAAACAAAAAAAAACAAAAAAATTTGGCCTGACCCCTAAAAAGTTCGTCCTGACCCCTAAAATTTTCCCCGACCCCTAAATCTCTCCAGCCCCCTTATTTTTCACTCTCCACCAACCATGAGATATATTTTGACTTCAAAACAAAAAAAAACAAACAAAAACAAAAAAAACAAAAAAATTTGGCCTGACCCCATAAAAGTTCGTCCTGACCCCTAAAATTTCCCCGACCCCTAAATCTCTCCAGCCCCCTAATTTTTCACTCTCCCCCAACCATGAGATATATTTTGACTTCAAAACAAAAAAAAACAAAAAAATTTGGCCTGACCCCTAAAAAGTTCGTCCTGACCCCTAAAATTTTCCCGACCCTAAATCTCTCCAGCCCCCTAATTTTTCACTCTCCCCCAACCATGAGAAATATTTTGACTTCAAAACAAAAAAAAACAAAAAAATTTGGCCTGACCCCTAAAAAGTTCGTCCTGACCCCTAAAGTGGTGGAGCATAATTATTTCTCTGCTTACTTTACTTATTGACACGTTATTTAACATGTATACAAATATTAGTGAAAACAGTGGTGGAGCATAATTATTTCTCTTCTTTCTTTACTTATTGACACGTTATTTAACATGTATACAAATATTAGTGAAAACAATGGCGGAGCATAATTTTTCTCTTCTTACTTTACTTATTGACACGTTATTTAACATGTATACAAATATTAGTGAAAACAGTGGTGGAGCATAATTTTTCTCTTCTTACTTTACTTATTGACACGTTATTTAACATGTATACAAATATTAGTGAAAACAGTGGTGGAGCATAATTTTTCTCTTCTTACTTTACTTATTGACACGTTATTTAACATGTATACAAATATTAGTGAAAACAGTGGTGGCGCATAATTATTTCTCTGCTTACTTTACTTATTGACACGTTATTTAACATGTATACAAATATTAGTGAAAACAGTGGTGGAGCATAATTTTTCTCTTCTTACTTTACTTATTGACACGTTATTTTACATGTATACAAATATTAGTGAAAACAGTGGTGGAGCATAATTATTTCTCTGCTTACTTTACTTATTGACACGTTATTTAACATGTATACAAATATTAGTGAAAACAGTGGTGGAGCATAATTATTTCTCTTCTTACTTTACTTATTGAGACGTTATTAAACATGTATACAAATATAAGTGAAAACAATGGCGGAGCATAATTATTTCGCTTCTTTCTTTACTTATTGACACGTTATTTAACATGTATACAAATATTAGTGAAAACAGTGGTGGAGCATAATTTTTCTCTTCTTACTTTACTTATTAACACGTTATTTAACATGTATACAAATATTAGTGAAAACAGTGGTGGAGCATAATTATTTCTCTTCTTACTTTACTTATTGACACGTTATTTAACATGTATACAAATATTAGTGAAAACAGTGGTGGAGCATAATTATTTCTCTTCTTACTTTACTTATTGACACGTTATTTAACATGTATACAAATATAAGTGAAAACAATGGTGGAGCATAATTATTTCTCTTCTTTCTTTACTTATTGACACGTTATTTAACATGTATACAAATATTAGTGAAAACAATGGCGGAGCATAATTTTGCTCTTCTTACTTTACTTATTGACACGTTATTTAACATGTATACAAATATTAGTGAAAACAATGGCGGAGCATAATTATTTCTCTTCTTACTTTACTTATTGAGACGTTATTTAATATGTATACAAATATTAGTGAAAACAGTGGTGGAGCCTAATTATTTCTCTTCTTACTTTACTTATTGAGACGTTATTTAATATGTATACAGATATTAGTGAAAACAATGGCGGAGCATAATTATTTCTCTTCTTACTTTACTTATTGAGACGTTATTTAATATGCATATAGATATTAGTGAAAACAATGGCGGAGCATAATTATTTCTCTTACTATTCTTATTGAGACGTTATTTAATATGTATACAAATATAAGTGAAAACAATGGCGGAGCATAATTTTTCTCTTCTTACTTTACTTATTTAGACGTTATTTAATATGTATACAAATATTAGTGAAAACAATGGTAGAGCATAATTATTTATTACTTTAATTTTAATGATACTACACTAACTTCACACCTCTCAAAAAGAAGGAGGTAACACCTGGGAGGATGGTATCATGTCAAAAGAAGAAATGCGGTTAGGATTAAGCAACACTTGCTTCACTATAAACTCATCTTCAAAAAATACCGTTATGGAATAAGCAACCCTTGCTTCACTATGGACTCATGTTCAAAAAAGTGCCGTTATGGATTAAGCAACACTTGCTTCAATATAAACTTATGTTTCGTTAGGATTAAGCAACCCTTGCTTCACTATAAACTCATGTTCAAAAAAATGCCGTTAGGGATTTCCTCTGACGTCATTTCCTGTTAAAATCGTGACTTTGCATTATGCCGACAATCCCCCATCTCCAAATTTGGCCTGAGGCGCTCCACCGGCAAATGCCGACACTCGGCCTCACCCTAATTTGACCTGAAGCAGTCACACCGCCGCACTATCTCCACAACTCTCAACAAGGAGGAGGTAATGCCTAGGAGGGTGGTATCATAACAACAGAATGGGCGTAGGGAGGAAGGGAAGGTAGAAAGGGTGGGAGTGAGAGGGAAAGCAGGGTTGTAGTGTGAGGGATTTTCTTCCCTACACTCTTTTCCTCTGACGTCATTTCCTGTTAAAAGCGTGACTTTGCATATTTCTAAAATATATATATAATGAAAAATAACTGAAAAGCCCCCCCCCCCCCGATGAAATATGCCGCATGGACCCCTAAGACGTGGGTTTATAGATTCGGGAATACTCTCATATCTTACTCTGTGAATTTTACATCAGAATACACTTTTATATGTTATGTATAAAAATATGTTGAAGTAAAATAAATTTTGAAGAGAAAAAAAGATTCAAAACCTATAACGATGACGTCATATACCTATTACTGTGACGTCACGTGCACAAGAATAAGTTGGTTGAAAACAAAATTATTATTACATAATTACATTGGCTGATTTCCAAATTACTACTGAATAACATTAGAAAAGTTTGAAAAAACCAGACCCGCTACCTGAGACTGACCCCGTTGACCCCCAGCAACATGTTTTTTTGTTGTAATTTTTAGATATTATGATCCCAGGTGTTGTACGGTGCTGAAGATGGCAACTTTTTGACATGTCGCCGCGTAGTTTTTGAGGAGAAGCTGGACATACAAACAAACAGACAAACATACAGACAACTGCCCTTTATAGAGGAGACTAGCGGGGCTACCCGGCGTTGCTCGGGGTCATAAAAACATATATTTGAAGAAAGATCGTGTGTGTAACATCTTTATATTCAAACTTCTATGTCCGCCCCCTCTCTCTATATGCTACCTTTCTCTTTCCTGGTCGCCCCATTTCGCCGCTACTTTCTAATTTTGCCTTTTGCAAAAGCTGTTTCTTCCCCACCATTTCTCCTATTGCCCAGGGTAATAGTATGACCTATTTCTATAAAAAGTAACACCTCTATCTGCGCCTTCTATATAGGTACTTATCTCCACCCCGGTGTTCATACTATATACGTATCTATCATCACCCCGGTGCGCATACTATATACGTACCTATCGCCGCCCCAGTGCACATACTATATACGTACCTATCGCCGCCCTGGTGCAGATACTATTTAAGTACCTATCGCTGCCCCGTTGCGAATGCTAAATAGTACCTATCGTTGCCCCGGTGTGAATGCTAAATACATACCTATTGCGCCCCGGTGTGCATGCTACATAAGTACCTATCGCTGCCCTAGTGCGAATACTAAAGACATACCAATTGCGCTCCGGTGTGCATGCTACATAAGTACCTATCACTGCCCTAGTGCGAATAATTAATATGTACATATTGCCGCTTTGGTGTGAATGCTAAATACGTACCTATCGCCGGCCCAGTGCGAATGCTAAATACGTACCTATAGCCGCCCTGGTGCGAATGCTAAATACGTACCTATAGCCGCCCTGCTGCGAATGCTAAATACGTACCTATAGCCGCCCCAGTGCGAATGCTAAATACGTACCTATCACCACTACAGTGCGAATGCGAAATACATACCTTTCGCCGCCCCGGTACGCATGCAATATATGTACTGATCGCCGCCGCAGAGCGCATGCTATGTACGTACTTATTGCTGCCCATGTGTACATGCTATATACGTAGCTATCGCCACCCCTGAATTCTGAATACGTACCTATCGCCGCCCTGGTGTGGAAGCTAAATACGTACATATCGCCGCCCCGGTGCGAATGCTAAATACATACCTATCGCCGCCCCGGTGTGAATTCAAAATACGTACCTATTGCCGCCCCGGTGTGAATTCTAAATACGTACCTATCGCCGCCCCGGTGCGGAAGCTAAATACGTACATATCGCTGCCCCGGTTTGAATGCTAAATACGTACCTATCGCCGCCTCGGTGTGAATTTTAAATATGTACCTTTCGCCGCCCGGTGTGAATTTTAATATGTACCTTTCGCCGCCCCTGTGCGCGTGCTATATACGTACCTATCGCCGCCCCGGTGCGCGTGCTATATATGAACCGATCGCTTCCTCAGTGCGCATGCTAAATACATACCTATCACTGCCCCGGTGTGCATACTATATACGTACTTATTACCGCCCATGTGCACATGCTATATAAGTACCTATCACCACTGCTGAATGCTAAATAAGTACCTATCGCCGCCCCGGTGTGGAAGCTAAATACAGACATATCGCCCCCCCTAAATTTGGGCAGACCCTAAAAAATTTGGCCTGACCCCTAAAATTTTCCCCGTCCCCTAAATCTCTCCAGCCTCTAATTTTTCACTCTCCCCCAACCATGAGAAATATTTTGACTTCAAAACAAAAAAAAAACAAAAAAATTTGGCCTGACCCCTAAAAAGTTCGTCCTGACCCCTAAAATTTTCCCCGACCCCTAAATCTCTCCAGCCCCCTAATTTTTCACTCTCCCCCAACCCTGAGAAATATTTTGACTTCAAAACAAAAAAAAAAACAAAAAAAACAAAAAACAAAAAAAAATTTGGCCTGACCCCTAAAAAGTTCGTCCTGACCCCTAAAATTTTCCCCGACCCCTAAATCTCTCCAGCCCCCTAATTTTTCACTCTCCCCCAACCATGAGATATATTTTGACTTCAAAACAAAAAAAAACAAAAAAATTTGGCCTGACCCCTAAAAAGTTCGTCCTGACCCCTAAAATTTTCCCCGACCCCTAAATCTCTCCAGCCACCTAATTTTTCACTCTCCCCCAACCCTGATAAATATTTTGACTTCAAAACAAAAAAAAAACAAAAAAAAACAAAAAAATTTGGCCTGACCCCTAAAAAGTTCGTCCTGACCCATAAAATTTTCCCCGACCCCTAAATCTCTCCAGCCCCCTAATTTTTCACTCTCCCTCAACCCTGAGAAATATTTTGACTTCAAAACAAAAAAAAAAAGAAAAAAATTTGGCCTGACCCCTAAAAAGTTCGTCCTGACCCCTAAAATTTTCCCCAACCCTTAAATCTCTCCAGCCCCCTAATTTTTCACTCTCCACCAACCATGAAAAATATTTTGACTTCAAAACAAAAAAAAACAAAAAAATTTGGCCTGACCCCTAAAAAGTTCGTCCTGACCCCTAAAATTTTCCCCGACCCCTAAATCTCTCCAGCCCCCTAATTTTTCACTCTCTTACAACCATTAGATATATTTTGACTTCAAAACAAAAAAAAAGAAAAAAATTTGGCCTGACCCCTAAAAAGTTCGTCCTGACCCCTAAAATTTTCCCCGACCCCTAAATCTCTCCAGCCCCCTAATTTTTCACTCTCCTCACACCCTGAGAAATATTTTGACTTCAAAACACAAAAAAACAAAAAAATTTGGCCTGACCCCTAAAAAGTTCGTCCTGACCCCTAAAATTTTCCCCGACCCCTAAATCTCTCCAGCCCCCTAATTTTTCACTATCCCCAAACCCTGAGAAATATTTTGACTTCAAAACAAAAAAAAACAGAAAAAAACAAAAAAAATTGGCCTGACCACTAAAAAGTTCGTCTTGACCCCTAAAATTTTCCCCGACCCCTAAATCTCTCCAGCCCCCTAATTTTTCACTCTCCTCCAACCATGAAGAAATATTTTGACTTCAAAACAAAAAAAACAAAAAAATTTGGCCTGACCCCTAAAAAGTTCGTCCTGACCCCTAAAATTTTCCCCGACCCCTAAATCTCTCCAGCCCCCTAATTTTTCACTTTCCCCCAACCATGAGAAATATTTTGACTTCAAAACAAAAAAAAAGAAAAAAATTTGGCCTGACCCCTTTAAAGTTCGTCCTGACCCCTAAAATTTGCCCCGACCCCTAAATCTCTCCAGCCCCCTAATTTTTCACTTTCCCCCAACCCTGAGAAATATTTTGACTTCAAAACAAAAAAAAAACAAAAAAAAACAAAAAAATTTGGCCTGACCCCTAAAAAGTTCGTCCTGACCCCTAAAATTTTCCCCGACCCCTAAATCTCTCCAGCCCCCTAATTTTTCACTCTCCCCCAACCATGAGATATATTTTGACTTCAAAACAAAAAAAAACAAAAAAAAAGAAAAAAATTTGGCCTGACCCCTTTAAAGTTCGTCCTGACCCCTAAAATTTTCCCCGACCCCTAAATCTCTCCAGCCCCCTAATTTTTCACTCTCCCCCAACCATGAGATATATTTTGACTTCAAAACAAAAAAAAACAAAAAAATTTGGCCTGACCCCTAAAAAGTTCGTCCTGACCCCTAAAATTTTCCCCGACCCCTAAATCTCTCCAGCCCCCTAATTTTTCACTCTCCCCCAACCCTGAGAAATATTTTGACTTAAAAACAAAAAAAAACAAAAAAAAACAAAAAAATTTGGCCTGACCCCTAAAAAGTTCGTCCTGACCCCTAAAATTTTCTCCGACCCCTAAATCTCTCCAGCCCCCTAATTTTTAACTCTCCTCCAACCATGAAAAATATTTTGACTTCAAAACAAAAAAAAACAAAAAAATTTGGCCTGACCCCTAAAAAGTTCGTCCTGACCCCTAAAATTTTCCCCGACCCCATAATCTCTCCAGCCCCCTAATTTTTTACTCTCCCCCAACCATGAGATATATTTTGACTTCAAAACAAAAAAAAACAAAAAGAAACAAAAAAATTTGGCCTGACCCCTAAAAAGTTCGTCCTGACCCCTAAAATTTTCCCCAACCCCTAAATCTCTCCAGCCCCCTAATTTTTCACTCTCCCCCAACCATGAGATATATTTTGACTTCAAAACAAAAAAAAACAAAAAAAAACAAAAAAATTTGGCCTGACCCCTAAAAAGTTCGTCCTGACCCCTAAAATTTTCCCCGACCCCTAAATCTCTCCAGCCCCCTAATTTTTCACTCTCTTACAACCATTAGATATATTTTGACTTCAAAACAAAAAAAAACAACAAAATTTGGCTTGACCCCTAAAAAGTTCGTCCTGACCCCTAAAATTTTCCCCGACCCCTAAATCTCTCCAGCCCCCTAATTTTTCACTCTCCCCCAACCATGAGATATATTTTGACTTCGAAACAAAAAAAAACAAAAAAATTTGGCCGGACCCCTAAAAAATTTGGCCTGACCCCTAAAATTTTCCCCTACCCCCTAATCTCTCCAGCCCCCCCCCCCCCAATTTTTTTTTTCATTGTCCCACAACCCTGAGAATTATTTTAAGTTCAAAAAAAGAAGAAAAAAAATTTGACCGGACCCCTAAAAAATTTGGCATGACCCCTAAAAATAATCTCTTTATTATAGATACAAATAAATGCACATTGGCCTTTATTATAGATGCAAATAAATGCACATTGGTCTTTATTATAGATACAAATAAATGCACATTGGTCTTTATTATAGATGCAAATAAATGCACATTGGTCTTTATTATAGATACAAATAAATGCACATTGGCCTTTATTATAGATGCAAATAAATGCACATTGGTCTTTATTATAGATACAAATAAATGCACATTGGTCTTTATTATAGATGCAAATAAATGCACATTGGCCTTTATTATAGATACAAATAAATGCACATTGGTCTTTATTATAGATACAAATAAATGCACATTGGTCTTTATTATAGATTTGCTTTATACCCCCCCCCCCAAGAAAAAGTTTGGCCTGAGGCGCTCACACCGGCGAATGCCGTCACCCCCCCCCCCCCATTTGGCATTAAAGGAGGAGGTAATGCCTATCATGATAACGGAAGGGAGTGAGAGGAATATTAGCGTCTATTAAAAGGTTGTAGTGTGAGTGAATTTATTCCCGCCACTTTGCATTATTTTTCAAATTATCTGCCACTCTCTGACGTCATGATGACCTGATATAACCGGACACAATTTAGAGCAAGACCGGGTACATCCGGCAAAGGATTATGGGACAGGTGCGGATGTGATTGAGCAACCCTTGTTTCACTACACACTCTTAACGTAGGATTCCTATGTTGTTATTGATGCAACCGGACAGAAGTTATTATGGGATGTTTACAATGACTCTGCATTTTTATCGGATTAGTACATAAATACATTAGATTATTTCGAATTTACTACATATTAACGTTGAAATTTCGTGAAAAATACGAAAAAAACTGCTACCTTTTGTCGGAAAGTGGTCCGGTTGACTGTCAGCGAGTGAATCGATTTTCGCGGTTTTTAGATATTTTACATCCGGGATTTGTGCGGTCCTGTAGATGTCAACTTTTTGACATGTCGTCGGGTAGTTTTTGAGGAGATACTGGACATACAAACAAACAAACAAACAAACAAACATACAAACAGACAACTGCCCTTTATATAAGAGATATATTTCAATTCAATATATATATATATATATATTTCAATTCAATATATATATATATATATATATATATATTTCAATTCAATATATATATATATATATATTTCAATTCAATATATATATATATTTCAATTCTATCTTATATATATGTATTTCAATTCAATATATATATATATATATATATACTAGCGGGGCTACCCGGCGTTGCTCGGGGTCATAAAAACATATATTTGAAGAAAGATCGTGTGTGTAACATCTTTATATTCAAACTTCTATGTCCGCCCCCTCTCTCTATATGCTACCTTTCTCTTTCCTGGTCGCCCCATTTCGCCGCTACTTTCTAATTTTGCCTTTTGCAAAAGCTGTTTCTTCCCCACCATTTCTCCTATTGCCCAGGGTAATAGTATGACCTATTTCTATAAAAAGTAACACCTCTATCTGCGCCTTCTATATAGGTACTTATCTCCACCCCGGTGTTCATACTATATACGTATCTATCATCACCCCGGTGCGCATACTATATACGTACCTATCGCCGCCCCAGTGCACATACTATATACGTACCTATCGCCGCCCTGGTGCAGATACTATTTAAGTACCTATCGCTGCCCCGTTGCGAATGCTAAATAGTACCTATCGTTGCCCCGGTGTGAATGCTAAATACATACCTATTGCGCCCCGGTGTGCATGCTACATAAGTACCTATCGCTGCCCTAGTGCGAATACTAAAGACATACCAATTGCGCTCCGGTGTGCATGCTACATAAGTACCTATCACTGCCCTAGTGCGAATAATTAATATGTACATATTGCCGCTTTGGTGTGAATGCTAAATACGTACCTATCGCCGGCCCAGTGCGAATGCTAAATACGTACCTATAGCCGCCCTGGTGCGAATGCTAAATACGTACCTATAGCCGCCCTGCTGCGAATGCTAAATACGTACCTATAGCCGCCCCAGTGCGAATGCTAAATACGTACCTATCACCACTACAGTGCGAATGCGAAATACATACCTTTCGCCGCCCCGGTACGCATGCAATATATATACTGATCGCCGCCGCAGAGCGCATGCTATGTACGTACTTATTGCTGCCCATGTGTACATGCTATATACGTAGCTATCGCCACCCCTGAATTCTGAATACGTACCTATCGCCGCCCTGGTGTGGAAGCTAAATACGTACATATCGCCGCCCCGGTGCGAATGCTAAATACATACCTATCGCCGCCCCGGTGTGAATTCAAAATACGTACCTATTGCCGCCCCGGTGTGAATTCTAAATACGTACCTATCGCCGCCCCGGTGCGGAAGCTAAATACGTACATATCGCTGCCCCGGTTTGAATGCTAAATACGTACCTATCGCCGCCTCGGTGTGAATTTTAAATATGTACCTTTCGCCGCCCGGTGTGAATTTTAATATGTACCTTTCGCCGCCCCTGTGCGCGTGCTATATACGTACCTATCGCCGCCCCGGTGCGCGTGCTATATATGAACCGATCGCTTCCTCAGTGCGCATGCTAAATACATACCTATCACTGCCCCGGTGTGCATACTATATACGTACTTATTACCGCCCATGTGCACATGCTATATAAGTACCTATCACCACTGCTGAATGCTAAATAAGTACCTATCGCCGCCCCGGTGTGGAAGCTAAATACAGACATATCGCCCCCCCCAAAATTTGGGCAGACCCTAAAAAATTTGGCCTGACCCCTAAAATTTTCCCCGTCCCCTAAATCTCTCCAGCCTCTAATTTTTCACTCTCCCCCAACCATGAGAAATATTTTGACTTCAAAACAAAAAAAAAACAAAAAAATTTGGCCTGACCCCTAAAAAGTTCGTCCTGACCCCTAAAATTTTCCCCGACCCCTAAATCTCTCCAGCCCCCTAATTTTTCACTCTCCCCCAACCCTGAGAAATATTTTGACTTCAAAACAAAAAAAAAAACAAAAAAAACAAAAAACAAAAAAAAATTTGGCCTGACCCCTAAAAAGTTCGTCCTGACCCCTAAAATTTTCCCCGACCCCTAAATCTCTCCAGCCCCCTAATTTTTCACTCTCCCCCAACCATGAGATGTATTTTGACTTCAAAACAAAAAAAAACAAAAAAATTTGGCCTGACCCCTAAAAAGTTCGTCCTGACCCCTAAAATTTTCCCCGACCCCTAAATCTCTCCAGCCCCCTAATTTTTCACTCTCCTCCAACCATGAGAAATATTTTGACTTCAAAACAAAAAAAAACAAAAAAATTTGGCCTGACCCCTAAAAAGTTCGTCCTGACCCCTAAAATTTTCCCCGACCCCTAAATCTCTCCAGCCACCTAATTTTTCACTCTCCCCCAACCCTGATAAATATTTTGACTTCAAAACAAAAAAAAAACAAAAAAAAACAAAAAAATTTGGCCTGACCCCTAAAAAGTTCGTCCTGACCCATAAAATTTTCCCCGACCCCTAAATCTCTCCAGCCCCCTAATTTTTCACTCTCCCCCAACCCTGAGAAATATTTTGACTTCAAAACAAAAAAAAAAAGAAAAAAATTTGGCCTGACCCCTAAAAAGTTCGTCCTGACCCCTAAAATTTTCCCCAACCCTTAAATCTCTCCAGCCCCCTAATTTTTCACTCTCCACCAACCATGAAAAATATTTTGACTTCAAAACAAAAAAAAACAAAAAAATTTGGCCTGACCCCTAAAAAGTTCGTCCTGACCCCTAAAATTTTCCCCGACCCCTAAATCTCTCCAGCCCCCTAATTTTTCACTCTCTTACAACCATTAGATATATTTTGACTTCAAAACAAAAAAAAAGAAAAAAATTTGGCCTGACCCCTAAAAAGTTCGTCCTGACCCCTAAAATTTTCCCCGACCCCTAAATCTCTCCAGCCCCCTAATTTTTCACTCTCCTCACACCCTGAGAAATATTTTGACTTCAAAACACAAAAAAACAAAAAAATTTGGCCTGACCCCTAAAAAGTTCGTCCTGACCCCTAAAATTTTCCCCGACCCCTAAATCTCTCCAGCCCCCTAATTTTTCACTATCCCCAAACCCTGAGAAATATTTTGACTTCAAAACAAAAAAAAACAGAAAAAAACAAAAAAAATTGGCCTGACCACTAAAAAGTTCGTCTTGACCCCTAAAATTTTCCCCGACCCCTAAATCTCTCCAGCCCCCTAATTTTTCACTCTCCTCCAACCATGAAGAAATATTTTGACTTCAAAACAAAAAAAACAAAAAAATTTGGCCTGACCCCTAAAAAGTTCGTCCTGACCCCTAAAATTTTCCCCGACCCCTAAATCTCTCCAGCCCCCTAATTTTTCACTTTCCCCCAACCATGAGAAATATTTTGACTTCAAAACAAAAAAAAAGAAAAAAATTTGGCCTGACCCCTTTAAAGTTCGTCCTGACCCCTAAAATTTGCCCCGACCCCTAAATCTCTCCAGCCCCCTAATTTTTCACTTTCCCCCAACCCTGAGAAATATTTTGACTTCAAAACAAAAAAAAACAAAAAAAAACAAAAAAATTTGGCCTGACCCCTAAAAAGTTCGTCCTGACCCCTAAAATTTTCCCCGACCCCTAAATCTCTCCAGCCCCCTAATTTTTCACTCTCCCCCAACCATGAGATATATTTTGACTTCAAAACAAAAAAAAACAAAAAAAAACAAAAAAATTTGGCCTGACCCCTAAAATTTTCCCCGACCCCTAAATCTCTCCAGCCCCCTAATTTTTCACTCTCCCCCAACCATGAGATATATTTTGACTTCAAAACAAAAAAAAACAAAAAAATTTGGCCTGACCCCTAAAAAGTTCGTCCTGACCCCTAAAATTTTCCCCGACCCCTAAATCTCTCCAGCCCCCTAATTTTTCACTCTCCCCCAACCCTGAGAAATATTTTGACTTAAAAACAAAAAAAAACAAAAAAAAACAAAAAAATTTGGCCTGACCCCTAAAAAGTTCGTCCTGACCCCTAAAATTTTCTCCGACCCCTAAATCTCTCCAGCCCCCTAATTTTTCACTCTCCCCCAACCATGAGATATATTTTGACTTCAAAACAAAAAAAAACAAAAAAATTTGGCCTGACCCCTAAAAAGTTCGTCCTGACCCCTAAAATTTTCCCCGACCCCATAATCTCTCCAGCCCCCTAATTTTTTACTCTCCCCCAACCATGAGATATATTTTGACTTCAAAACAAAAAAAAACAAAAAGAAACAAAAAAATTTGGCCTGACCCCTAAAAAGTTCGTCCTGACCCCTAAAATTTTCCCCGACCCCTAAATCTCTCCAGCCCCCTAATTTTTCACTCTCCCCCAACCATGAGATATATTTTGACTTCAAAACAAAAAAAAACAAAAAAAAACAAAAAAATTTGGCCTGACCCCTAAAAAGTTCGTCCTGACCCCTAAAATTTTCCCCGACCCCTAAATCTCTCCAGCCCCCTAATTTTTCACTCTCCCCCAACCATGAGATATATTTTGACTTCAAAACAAAAAAAAACAAACAAATTTGGCCTGACCCCTAAAAAGTTCGTCCTGACCCCTAAAATTTTCCCCGACCCCTAAATCTCTCCAGCCCCCTAATTTTTCACTCTCCCCCAACCATGAGATATATTTTGACTTCAAAACAAAAAAAAACAAAAAAAAACAAAAAAATTTGGCCTGACCCCTAAAAAGTTCGTCCTGACCCCTAAAATTTTCCCCGACCCCTAAATCTCTCCAGCCCCCTAATTTTTCACTCTCCCCCAACCATGAGATATATTTTGACTTCAAAACAAAAAAAAACAAAAAAATTTGGCCTGACCCCTAAAATTTTCCCCGACCCCTAAATCTCTCCAGCCCCCTAATTTTTCACTCTCCCCCAACCCTGAGAAATATTTTGACTTAAAAACAAAAAAAAACAAAAAAATTTGGCCTGACCCCTAAAAAGTTCGTCCTGACCCCTAAAATTTACCCCGACCCCTAAATCTCTCCAGCCCCCTAATTTTTCACTTTCCCCCAACCCTGAGAAATATTTTGACTTCAAAACAAAAAAACAAAAAAAAAGAAAAAAATTCGTCCTGACCCCTAAAATTTTCCCCGACCCCTAAATCTCTCCAGCCCCCTAATTTTTCACTCTCCCCCAACCATGAGATATATTTTGACTTCAAAACAAAAAAAAACAAAAAATTTGGCCTGACCCCTAAAAAGTTCGTCCTGACCCCTAAAATTTTCCCCGACCCCTAAATCTCTCCAGCCGCCTAATTGTTCACTCTCTTACAACCATTAAAAATATTTTGACTTCAAAACAAAAAAAAAGAAAAAAATTTGGCCTGACCCCTAAAAAGTTCGTCCTGACCCCTAAAATTTTCCCCGACCCCTAAATCTCTCCAGCCCCCTAATTTTTCACTCTCCCCCAACCCTGAGAAATATTTTGACTTCAAAACAAAAAAAAAACAAAAAAAAAGAAAAAAATTTGGCCTGACCCCTAAAAAGTTCGTCCTGACCCCTAAAATTTTCCCCGACCCCTAAATCACTCCAGCCCCCTAATTTTTCACTCTCCTCCAACCATGAGAAATATTTTGACTTCAAAACAAAAAAAAAGAAAAAAATTTGGCCTGACCCCTAAAAAGTTCGTCCTGACCCCTAAAATTTTCCCCGACCCCTAAATCTCTCCAGCCCCCTAATTTTTCACTCTCCCCCAACCCTGAGAAATATTTTGACTTCAAAACAAAAAAAAACAAAAGAAAACAAAAAAATTTGGCCTGACCCCTAAAAAGTTTGTCCTGACCCCTAAAATTTTCCCCGACCCCTAAATCTCTCCAGCCCCCTAATTTTTCACTCTCCCCCAACCCTGAGAAATATTTTGACTTCAAAACAAAAAAAAAAAAAAAAAAAAAAAAAATTTGGCCTGACCCCCAAAAATTTCGTCCTGACCCCTAAAATTTTCCCCGACCCCTAAATCTCTCCAGCCCCCTAATTTTTCACTCTCCTCCAACCATGAAAAATATTTTGACTTCAAAACAAAAAAAAACAAAAAAATTTGGCCTGACCCCTAAAAAGTTCGTCCTGACCCCTAAAATTTTCCCCGACCCGTAAATCTCTCCAGCCCCCTAATTTTTCACTCTCCTCCAACCATGAAAAATATTTTGACTTCAAAACAAAAAAAAACAAAAAAATTTGGCCTGACCCCTAAAAAGTTCGTCTTGACCCCTAAAATTTTCCCCGACCCCTAAATCTCTCCAGCCCCCTAATTTTTCACCGATACGACCCTACCTCAACATTTCTAAAAAAAGGATGATATAATGCATGGGATGAGGGCATCATGACAACGGAACCGATACGACCCTACCTCAACACTTCTCAAAAAAGGAGGAGATAATGCATGGGATGAGGGCATCATGACAACGGAACCGATACGACCCTACCTCAACACTTCTCAAAAAAGGAGGAGATAATGCATGGGATGAGGGCATCATGACAACGGAACCGATACGACCCTACCTCAACACTTCTCAAAAAAGGAGGAGATAATGCATGGGATGAGGGCATCATGACAACGGAACCGATACGACCCTACCCCTACACTTCTCAAAAAAGGAGGAGGTAATTCATGGGATGAGCACATCATGACAACGGAGCAGATACTATTCTACATCTACACTTCTCAAAAAAGGAGGAGGTAATGCATGGGATCAGTGCATCATGACAACGGAACCGATACTACTCAAAAAAGGAGGAGGTAATGCTCACGCCGGCGAATACCGTACCCCCCCCCAATTTGGCCTGAAAGGAGGAGGTAATTCCTATCATGATTACAGAACGGCCACAGGGAGGGAGGGGGGGGAATATTATCGTCTATTAATAATGCAAATAAATGCATATAGGCGCTCACACCGGCGAATGCCGTCCCCCCCCCAATTTGGCATGAAAGGAGGAGGTAATGCCTATCATGATAACGGAAGGGAGTGGGAGGAATATTAGCGTCTATTAAAAGGTTGTAGTGTGAGTGAATTTATTCCCGCCACTTTGCATTATTTTTCAAATTATCTGCCACTCTCTGACGTCATGATGACATGATATAACCGGACACAATTTAGAGCAAGACCGGGTACATCCGGCAAGGGATTATGGGACAGGTGCGGATGTGATTGAGCAACCCTTGTTTCACTACACACTCTTAACGTAGGATTCCTATGTTGTTATTGATGCAAACGGACAGAAGTTATTGGATGATCTGATACAACCGGACACAATTTAGGGCAAGACCGGGTACATCCGGCAAAGGAATTATGGGATGTTTACAATGACTCGGCATTTTTATCGGATTAGTACATAAATACATTAGATAATTTCGAATTTACTACATATTAACGTTGAAATTTCGTGAAAAATACGAAAAAAACTGCTACCTTTTGTCGGTAAGTGGTCCGGTTGAGTGTCAGCGAGTGAATCGATTTTCGCGATTTTTAGATATTTTACATCCGGGATTTGTGCGGTCCTGTAGATGTCAACTTTTTGACATGTCGTCGCGTAGTTTTTGAAGAGATACTGGACATACAAACAAACATACAAACAGACAACTGCCCTTTATATAAGAGATAAAGGAGGTATGTCTAAAAATTATCCAACCTTTTTTTTTCGTGCGAAATAGAGACACTATGAAAATACCTTCATGTGTGAATTTTATTACCGCCTTCCTGTGCGTTAGTCGCTGCCTGTCGGTCGCTGAGTGATGTGCTACACAACGTGTTCGTCGGATTACCGATTCTCTTAAGATGACTGAGCGTGTTGAGCAAAGGTACTGCATCAGATTTTGTCAAAAGCTTGGTGATTCTCAAAGCAAAACAATTTATAAGATTCAGCAGGTGTTTGGAAAAGATGCGATGGGTGTAACACAAATTAAGGAGTGGTTTAACTGATTCAAAAAACGCCGCACATCAGCGTAGAGTAATTAGTGTCCTGGCAGATCCTAAACTACTCTGTCCGAAATTTGGTGATGGAAGATCGTCGTTCAACCGTGCGGCAAAATTGCCCAAGAAGTCAGAGTGAGTAAAGATGCAACTTTGCGTGATGATTTTAACATGAACAAAGTGGCTGCAAAATTTGTGCCCAAGTTGTTGTCGCAAGAACAAAAGAATATCCGTTTCCAAGTTGCACATGACCTTCTGGAAACCGCTAACACGGATCCTGGTTTCTGACCCAGAAACAAAAAGACAGTCGTAGCAATAGAAGCATCCCAGGTCTCCATGGCAAAAACAGCGCGAAAAGTGCGAAGGAAAATCAAGGTGATGCTGACTGTCTTCATTGATATCTGTTAAATTTTGCCTCACGAATATGCACCGGAAGGACACACAGTGATAAATGAGTACTATCAAGATGTTCTCCGTCGTCTCCGTGACGCAGGTCGGCGCAAAAGACCAGACCTGCGGACGGCGAAACACTGGTAACTGCATAACGACAACGCCCCCGCACATTGATCCCAATAGATCCATCATCTATTAGCTTAACATTGAATTCCAGACGCCATTGAATAGTCCTATTTTGAGACGAAAGAAGAGAGTATGCGGAACGCGACGGCGGAGATCAACACTATAACAAAAGAAGACTTTTCGATGGGTTTCTGACAGTTAGTAGATCGGTGGGCTAAGTGTATGCAAGCACAAGAAGCTTACTTTTAGGTGGATTAAGGTCCCAACCCCATCAGGTATTTGAACTATTTTTTGTAGCCTAAGGTCGAATACTTTTAAGACATGCCTCGTATATATATATATACTATAGTATATATTTTTTATTAATTCAAACATCATGGCTACATATGTTCATACATTTCTCAGCTAAAACCTTAGGTCTAGCATAATCAGGCAACTAACAGTGAACCCTGTGGAAAGAATAATCTAGAATACTTTAAAACCCTATTGTAGTCATGTCTGATGTGAGCAGCTACGGAGCAGCAGCTACTGAGCGTGTCATATACGAATCTGAAGAAAGGTAGTATTTATATAGTTAAAATATTAAAGCATATATGCTTGTAGATATGCATATTAATGCACCTAGGATTTCGATCAAGGTTTTATAATTTAGAGTGTGTTGATGTTATAGGCGATTTATACGTGTATCTCCTTTGGATGTTTAGACAATGCATGTCGTCTACTTGGCCTGCACGAGCACGCCAGTTTTAATAAAAACTAGTGATATCTCATATTTTTGTCTTTAATTGTATTAATACAAATATCTAATCCAATCCATTGGCTATATTAGTTAAATGTGTAAGCAATAGATAATTGAATTAATTCGTATATTTTAAAGTAAATATAGTATCTTCGCGTTCTATTTGTGTATGTTATTCTCACAACGTTTCGTCCAATTCAACCTCTTCCCTACTCGTCAAACTCAGTAATCTTTACATCGAACTTGAAATCTGTGCGGAATTCTAAACATAAGCTTTTAGTTCATTTACGAGTGTTACTTGCTATCGTTCCGTCAGTAACGACCTTGTAGAAGTCTTATATAATTCGTAATTCTATTTTTAGAATTGCTCGTACTGAGGATTTAACGTTCAACTTCCAGACGACTGCCACTTCGAATCTGTCACTTAACACTTATATATGTTGCACAACGACTCAAGTTCTACATTAAGCTTCTAGAGTTGAACAATATGCACTTGAAAAATGTCGCGATTTTACATCGACCGAGACCGTATGAAAATATAATCCAAATTGAGAACAATAGTCCGAATGATACAAATAATACAAATTATTAATCCTCATCTGAACATTTTCGAAACATATTATATATGCATTTTTCAGTTCGATGCATCTCATTCTTTATCTCTATTTTTATTACTCTTTTAACATTTAATTACATTAATACTATACTATACGTATGTCACAATCTTGGTAGAGCACACGATGACGCCACAGGAGTCAGAAACTCTAAGCAAATACATGGCGCTTGCAAAGAGGTAGGGAAATTATGTTACATGATTAAAACTAAAGTAATACTAATAATTGTATAGACACTAGGGTTGCTTCCGATAAATATAAATGAATGAACTAAGAGAAATTGGAATCAAATAAAGGATTGACTATCGAGGTTTTAAACAAAAATTTCGAGTGCGAGAAATAATCCACATAGCAAGCTAATACCGACCAGTGTCTGCAAGGGTAGATATATAATCGAAATAAACACACATGAAATGGTCGTGAAATGACTAATGGATAAGAAGACTGAGTTGAGAAAGGACAACCTCGTCCTTTATTGAAAGTGCACGGACGGTACTTAAAAGCTGAGGAGGCTTAGCGTAACTCAACTACAAAAGAAAATCAAGGGTCGTTATCAGCTGTAATTCATTAATACTGGCTGTTGCGAGAACACATAGCAGTTTAAAGCGTGACATAATGACACAGAGAGTACTAGAAATATAAAGGAGCTTTGCTCTCTAATTCCAGACAAGGCCATCTGTTTTGTCGGTTATAATTATGCGTATGAGAACCACTACTGAGTAAACAATACTACTACTACTACTACTACTACTACTACTACTAATAATAATAATAATACTAGTAATACTACTACTACTTTTATTATTACTACTACTGATACTACTATTACTTTTATTACTATTACTACTACTACTACTAATAATAATAACAATAACAAAAATGTATGCTTTCTTATAGTCACAGAATATATCGTCTGTGAGAAGACACACCACACATCTCGAAACATGTGTAATCAATATTTTTAATGTGGTAAAAATAACTTTGTAGAAGAAAACAATGGAAAAACAAAAATTGACACTGACAGCTCGAGGACAACACCTGGTAGATAAAAGTATACAGAAGGGCATCTTCCATGCAGACTCTCTATGCATGCATCAAAAGAGCGAGGAGGGATATAGCAATATTCAAACCTCGCCTCGAAGGCTATGGAATCAACTGAAATCACAAGTATGCTTATTGCCACCCAAATTCCAGAGATCGCTCTATTGTAAACGGCTGATTCGAAAACACCGAACGAATTGCAAAGGTAATCGAAAGCAGCGGAGAATACTGGAGATTTAAGAATATTATTGTTTTTTTCCTTCACTCCAGAAAACACGAACTATATTCTTAGTAGGAGATCACTGATAATTACTTATGTGCGAACTCTGAGTAAAAATGTCAACTCATCGAGAAATTAAGAAGTACCTAAAAGCTAGAGAAGTACCTGGCAGTTAAAGAACAACATCTGCCAGAGATAAGGATACGCTAGGGCATTTTCAACAAAGGATCATTATCTCCACTAAAGTTTATCATAGTGATGATTACAAACACTCACATACCTGGAACTTGATGCGGTATTACCCCTGGTCGGATTGAGCTAGCTCCCACGGAAAGAGAAAGTCTCTAGGGAATATTAAATTCATAAGTGGTCCGCAGTCGCATGTATACACCCGTCAGGGGAGATTACGGGTTGGTTTTTGCAGTTTATTATTTTTGTAGAGAGGTGAAACAGCCCCCCCCCTACATACAGCGCCTAGCATTCCCAAATGGTCATCGATCAGGTACACACTTATCTTCGGTGATCTAACGAGAACCGGTGTGGCACGAGATTATATCATATATGCTGTTTACACACCCACATTATCAGGAGAAGTAATGCAGAATAGACTTTAGAAATATAATGGGAACATAACACCTGCAGGAAAAAACAACAGTTTATTATCTCAGCGGAAAATAACTGATGGTAAATAATAATAATTAAATAATAATAATAATAATAATAATAATAATAATAATAATAATAATAATAATAATAATAATAATAATAAAGTAATAATAATAATAATAATAACAATAATTCATTTTTATTCGATACTTTTAAAACTTCGTTTTACAAAAATGATTTCCCTTGAACCAACATTGTTATAACTTCTGCAATTTATGCATTATGTATTATATAACTTAAATGGGTTAATGGGTACTCTTTTTAAAGTTAAAAGTTAACATGTATGTAGAAAGATTTTAATGCGTCTGTAAACAAATAGCGTTAAAATGGAAAATATTCCTGTAAAGTTAAATGTAGTTGGAGTGAATTTTTTTAGTTACAAGGAAGTAAGAGCTACGTGTCTCGGCAGTTAAGCCACACAGAGGTAGCCAAAAATCTAGCGTGACGAATATGCCGGATAGAACTTTCTTTTTTTATTGAATCGGCATATATATATATATATATATATATATATATATATATATATATATATATATATATATATATATAGAGAGAGAGAGAGAGAGAGAGAGAGAGAGCAGTTAAGGTTTTGGATAGCTGCTCCTCACTCCATGGGAAAAGTGGTATGGGTACTGGTGTGTCCTGTCTACGAGAGCTGTTATGAAGAATAACAAGAAGAAGAACTAGAAGAAGAAAAAGAAGAATACAACGAAAGTACGATAAAGATAGAAACGTCGGTTGCCACATGACCATTGCGACTACGACAATATGACCAGCGGGTTTCGTCAACAAAGAAGTCGCACTGTGGAGATTGAAGAACACACCAGAGTACGTTACATTCATCCATAACGTTTATTTTTATCACTAAATGTTCAATAAGTTTTTCTTAAAGGTTTAAAAAAGAGACTACGATTGACATCTAAATCAGAGCAGTTTACTCTAAATTTACAACTTATAACAGAATTAATCAAACCGTAACTGTTTACAGAACCTAATCGATCATAGTAAATTTATAAATATTTATTGATCATCCATTCTGCTATGTTTGTTTAATTTATCCGATATTTTATCGACGCTACTATGGAGTGGAAGATTACATCACGAAGATGAAACCTCTATTAAAGCGTTTTGGGGATTTTTTCAAAAATTTAAAAAGTGTGGTTGATAGAATTCTTGCTCTCTATGAGGAACCTGTTCTAAAAAACAGAAAACCAACAGGTAACAATCAAGGAAAATCTCAATAGGAGATAACCGAACCAAACTAGATTGGGTCAACTATATAATAAGAGTTAGGTACGCCTTAAGATTGCATACTGCGGCAAGCCACACTAGAAGAAGTGTCGCATAGAGTACTCTTTCCTGCCGTGAAATAGTAAAACATCGATTTTAAAATCTTGTCCGCTGACCTCTTCTCTTTCTCTATGACTTGTTTCTCACAGAATAGACGTTGTTTGTCTCCTTCTACGCTGTAGTTATTTCCCTGTAAGCTTCAATCTTTGGTTCCGTCTTGGAAAACGTTCACAGCAAGAATTCCTCATCCTACCACAACGGAAAAGATTTTCTATTTTCCCCCATGTTTCTAGCACTAGTAAAAATGTCTATGCACAGAGTTCCTTTACAAAGTAGCTTTGTCTATGAAAATTCTATTTGACGTTAGAAACATGGAGGAAGAAAGGAAAATCTTTTTAACATGTACGAAAATAGGAGTTGTTGCTTCTCCGCTTATTACAAAATACTCGTCTTCAAATTCAATGTAAACAAATTGGTATCATGACCCTAACCCCATAAGTAATCAGACACAGGCTATATCATTGATCTAACAAATCAAACTGTCTGAAGATACTGGATTTCTGACTAAAAATGCACCAAATATCGACGTTATTGTTTTTTTTTCTTTTCCCTTTGCAAAACTCAAACGTTCTGCAAAGTCATAAACAAAAACAACGATTTTTTTCTACAAAACAACCATGAAAAATATTTGAGGATATATCGAACTTGAAACATAGACCTTTTAACGAAAATGACCGTATTCGGCATTAAATACTCCGAAAAATGTCAGTATGCTATAAAACAAAACAACCAAACGACGCACAATGAATCAATATTTGAAGATATAGAGAAATTGAAAAATAAAACCTTTCACCAAAATCACCGTATTCGCATTATATAAAGAAAGTTGTTTATATGCTGTAAAATAAAACAATCAAACAGCAAAATATCATTGATCAATGTTAGTGCTTTCACCGTGTTCATCAACTTTCGGCTGACAATTATTCCGTTTTACTCACCCTAATCATCGAGTAACGTTTAGCCTTGGTTATTGGTGACCTAATTTTAAAAGAAATGCTTTCTTGGGATAATTCAAGACGTAATACACCCATGTGTTTAAGCAGACTAGATCAGGTCGATCGAACGAGAACCATTTAAATGCTCGGACAAAGGTTTAAACGCGTTTATCAGTGTAAATAACAAAGCACTTATTCGTGTAAGCAACTGCCCATGTATCATGATCAGTAGGTGAATGGCATGAAGTTCATTTCAGTATAAGACATACGTTTAATTTTATGGATCCGACGGTACGCACTAACTCTATTGAAAGGCAGATAAAATATTTTTCAATAAATTGCCCATGAAAGCGGATGAAACATTTATATTTGTAGAATATCTGCGGAAAGAATAGACACTTTGGCGCGTTTAGATGATAAAGTAAATGTGACAGTTTATAAAAAATACTAAGAATTAATGTTGTGTTTAATTTGAGAAACGTCATTGACACTTCAGCAATTTTTACGCCAGATGAAGCCACAGAAAACAAATCCAGAAATGATGTTCATTATGAAAAAAAGCTTTGTTATGGAAGTGAGTGCTCAAAACCTCTTCCGTTTCATTTACAAAAATACATTTTCCTTTTCTTATATTATATTTATACAAAAGTCTACCTCAATCTCTTTGTCCTTCTTTATCGCTTTTAATATTCTTCTATCTATCTATCTATCTATACAGATATATATATATAAATATATATATATATATATATATATATATATATATATATATAATTAAAGAGAACATGTCTGTCGGTGTGCATGTCTGTTCCTAAACTTAAAACATACGAAGAATTGTACCGTAAATATACGTGTATTCACATGTACTATTTGCACGTAAACATAATGACAGTAGTTGAAACCCTTCACACTACAAATTACACTTATAGACCATATTACACAATGAAATTGATATATTTCTAAGACTTATGTAAGCATATAAACATATATTTGGATAAATCAGTTGGTAAAATATCTAGATTACAACATCAAGGTTGCTATGCATCAAAACTCTCTTTAATAAGATGTTACATATGCTATCCAACACTCTACCCAGGGCATGGCCGGATACCGCTGATAGGATTATATATATATATATATATATATATATATATATATATATGTTTATTTTTATTTACACAGACATGTACAAAATCTACGATACTGGCATTTCGATGTTATCGATCAACAGCTATTATGAACTGATCGATAACATCGCAATGCAAGTGTCGCAGATTTTGTAAATGTCTGTGTAAATAAAAACAATCATATATAAAAGCTCTATTTGATATTGAGCACTTTATATAAACCTGGTTACACTTCCTTGGATTACTACTCTGTGGATGTTTTACCTGGATTATACAGGGTGTTTCAAAAGTCTTGGGAACATAACGATTTTTAATAACTCAAAAACTATTAGGAGTTGAAAAATGAAATTGGTACCGTTGGAAAGGTTAAAGTTTCAAGTTTTGTGGGGAATCTTCAAAGTTGCTCAATATGAGCCACATTCGTCACACGGCAGACATCTAGTCGATAGTCCATTTCCTGCCAAACGCGTTCCAGCATCTTGACGTCAATGGTTCCCACAACTGCCGTTACTCGAGCCTTTAGTTCGTCAATATCTCTTGGAATGGGCGGCACATAGACTTGTTGCTTGACAAAGCCCCAAAGGAAAAAGTCACACGGGGTAAGATCTGGAGACCTAGGAGGCCAGGGCATGAGAACGTCATCACCTCGCCCAGATCTCCCAATCCATCTACCAGGCAGCCTTGTGTTAAGAAACTGCCTTACTCTAAGACTCCAGTGTGGTGGTGCACCATCTTGTTGAAAAATGAAGTCATCAGATTCTGCTTGTTCCAACTGAGCCATTAACCAGTCTTCCAGCATGTTGAGATAGGATTCACCAGTGATAGTTGCCTCTTCAAAGAAGAACGGTCCATAGACACCTTTCTTGGAAATTGCACAAAACACGTTCACTTTTGGTGAATCTCGCTCGTGCTCAAGAAGTTCATGAGGATTCTCAGTACCCCATATGCGAGTGTTATGCTTGTTAACTTTGCCATTCAGATGGAAGGTCGCCTCATCGCTAGAAACAAGCCGGTCATCAAAGCCGTTATCTTCCAACTTCTCTTGCATTGCAATGCAAAAGTCACGGCGAAGTGGCTTATCAGTGTCCTTCAACTTTTGGACCAACTTGAGCTTGTAAGGTACCATTTGCAGTCGTTTCCTTAAGACACGCCAGACAGTTGCTGGAGCAAGCTGAAGTTCCCTGCTGGCTCTTCTCACTGATTTACGGGGGCTCCGCTGAAAGGCTGTCCGAACTTGCTCAACTGCATCTTCTGAAGTTGAAGGGCGACCTGTTCGCTTACTTGGGCACAAACACCCATCTTTCACAAATTTAGCATGCCATCTGACAATGGATTTCCTTTCAGGGGCTTCTTTTTTAAATTTCCTGCGAAATGCACGCTGAACACATGTCCACGATTCAGTCTTTGCAAATTGGAGGACGCAAAATGCCTTGTCTTGTTTAGAGAACGCCATTACTGCACCTGGAAAGATAACACGAAAATCATTAGTATGACCAAAAACTTGATTAAGCAAGCTTTAAAATGGCACCAGTTTCATTTTTCTACCTGGAATAGTTCATGAGATATACGCATTTGTAATGTTCCCAAGACTTTTGAAACACCCTGTATATATATATATATATATATATATGTATATATATATATATCTATCTATCTACATATATATATATATATATATATATATATATATATATATATATATATATATATATATATATATATATATATATATATAAGCAAATATATGCTCCGTTCGGTCGCATGTTTTTGCTAGCCTATGAGGATATCATGGTGAACAAACATGTACTACATTGACCCCAAAAGGAGGGGCTTATGCCCGAGATAGTGCTATAATGACAACATAAAAGATAGTACACTTCCTCCTCCAAAACAGAGAAGATAATCACAGAAGAATGGTATCATAAGGAACGAACATATTCTATGCTTCCCCACAAAGAAGAGGTAATGCATGGGAGCATCGCTTCATAAAGGAGAATGTAATGCATGTAATTACGGTATAATGGAAGGATAACTACCCCCTTAATGCAAAAATGTTGTCGATATATACTGCAATTAGTTAAAGTAGTTTAATAAAAAACAATACATAACTAAAACTTATTTATAAAATATTTGTTCAGGGAGGAAATTTTAATTAAAAAAATATTGTTGGATAGAATGAAAGATATACCGACGAGGCATAAGCAAGTAGACTCCATAGAGAAGGGCGAGGTGGTCATTTCATACATGAGTATAGATATGATATGGATTTTTTTACGTCGTTGTCCTGATACATCTCGGTCAGAAATATATGTCTATAGTTATTCCATTTAATGATTACGTTTTTTAGATGAAGCCTTCCATAACATAATTAGGTTTCATAAAAGAAATATCAATGTTAAGAATCAAACGAAAAGAACACACTTCCAGTAATTCCAGTAATTCCAGTAACAGTATAAATTTTAGATAAAGTATTATTATTTAGTCACTTGGAGTTCTCACACGAGGTGTTGCCAGTAATCGATCACTGATAAAAACAGAATGTGATCCCTAGAGTTTGAGTAATAGCAAGTCTCACCATAAATTTCAGTAATCACCGATTTTTCCCATCGCTATTGCCATTCAATTGGTATTCTCGTATCAGCCGTTTGTCACCGATAGAAAACGACTTGTAGTTTTCTATGTAATTTCAGTCACAATAAGCCATCCCATGGTTCCAGTACTCAGCACATTCCAGTCAATGTCGAGGTGATAGTATACTTCCTAGATCTTCCCGTCAATTCGGACATTCTATAAACACTATCCGTAATACCTAACGAAATTGTTTTCGTTGCATTTTATTTGTTCTTAAAGGAAGGTCATTATTATTTACTCACTAGGAGTTATCACACTGATCATCGTCAGTGATCGCCCACTGCCAACAACCTGTGGTATTCCCTGGAGTCTGAGTGACAACAAGTCTCCTCAGACCTATTATTATTATTATTATTATTATTATTATTATTATTATTATTATTATTATTATTATTATTATTATTATTATTATTATTATAATGATAGTGAACATCATCATCATCATTTTAATTTGTATCATTATGATTATTTTTATTTTTATTTAAAATACATTTTTTATAAATAATATGTTCTCTTCGGTCGCATTCCTTTGCTATTATATATGAAAAATATGCATATACTACACGCCGCCCGAAAAGGGATAATAATGGCTGACAGATCAGTATCATGACGAACGAACGTATACTACATCACAGCTCCAAAGGAGGAGGTAATGCATGAGAAGATGGTCTCATAGCAGACTATCCTCTATTACTCTACAGCGTCAAGTGAAGAGGTAATGTTTGGGAAAAAAATGTCATGACTACAGAACATATTATAAACTACATTCTGAAGGAGGAGGTAATGCCTTAAATAAAATATTATTAAGCGCAACAAGAGCCTGAAAGAAATAAAAAAAATAACGTAGATAAAATAAAGTGTAATTACGGAATAAATGCAAATAACCATTGAACGCTTGCTATAAACACATTTAAAATTAATTAAAAAATATTAGCCAATTCAAAAATGAAACAAATTAGAAAAAAACAGTAAATATACCATTTCAAAATTTCGCAATTTAATTTACAATTTTTTTCTTTTTTAAAGATTTAAAAGAATAATTAATTAACAAATAATAACATTTATTTCAAAATATTAATTAATAAATTCCTTATTCGTCACTTGGACATTGTTAAGTTCAGTAGCAAGAACTCCCGATGTCTTATATATAATCGTATAACAGTCAATGATTTTGTTCGACTGCCGACTGGCTTGGCAGGCTGAGAACAGACTCAAGGCGTTTCTACGAATAATGGCGATAGAGAGGCGCTCGTAATACCAAGACGATTCGCGATTGTCTCCGGTGTTGCATGTCATTGATAGACCAAGACTGCCGAGGGCCTCGCGCGTCCGAATAATACAAATTATACATCATCATCCAAAAGATGCTGAAACATAATATTTTATTATTTTTTGTTCATTCACATTCTTTTTTATTTCCATGCAATTCAATTTCTGTATTTTATAAATAGCTTTAACTTTCACTCTTAACATTGCTTCACTACATAAATCACATGATGATGTCATATGAAATAGTAACTGCTGTATATGGTAATGTCATATGAGTAAGCTAAAACACATGTTAATGCCACATTATTCATATTTACATAAACATACGTTATCATATATGACCAACATTGGCTGCTCTACATGATATTATAACATGATTATAATTTGCTGACGCATATTTTACTGACACATAATGCAAATTCACTGCAACAGATGCTAATAATATATGAACACAATTAGCTACTATATATAGTAATGCAACATGAGTAAACATGGTTTAGTCACAGATAAAACAAACTTACTACAACAGATGTAAATTACATATGTAATTCATTGGCTGTTTAGCATGGTAATGCCATCTGATTAATATAAATATAGAACCCAATTATTAAAAAAAATAGATTAGAACACACTAAAAACATATATATATATACATGTATATATATATATATTTATATGTTTTTAATTGCGTAGTAATATATATATATTTAAAAAAGTACTAAATAGTAAGAGTCACATCTAAAACATAAAAATCCTCCTAAAATTCATACTAGAATTGATTGCAAGGACTTGTGTGACGTCAGATAGAACTTCTAAGTGATAATCAGTTCTATACTTCCTATATAACTTCATATTTCAGCAGCTTGTTTCGAACAACCACAAGCTTGTAGAATTGTCTTCCTGCTGACTGCTTTCTACCTACCTATAAACATGGACTTCTTAAAAGTAAGGTCAATAGGCGCCTCCTGTCTTTTCGTTAACCCTTTTTGTTTTTGTTAGCTCCTTACATCAAGCGACTTCATGCCTTGTCTGGTGAGATTTCCATGAAAAAAAACAATTAAATAAATAAACAGTACCAATCGTCCGGAAGCTGATGGTTCATTCACTAGTACATTCGAGGCAAAAAGCATGCAATTGCTAAAAAAGTAATCAATTCTCAGCGACAGTTTTCTGGAGCTTAATATGTTATACTCAGTAAAAGGGCGATATTAAGAATATAATTATGAATTACTTAATACGTCTACCCGGCTGAGGGAATGGGGATTAAATAAAGCGTTCTGTTCAAAATTCCGTACAGATTCCCGAGTTTGACAAGAGTCACCGGAAGAAGGTCGGATGTTACATCGGCCGAAACGCTGTGAGAATAAAACCCAAGTATTGGGAGGACATTTGGAAATTGGGATTTTACCTAGACAAATGTAAAGTACTACATGTAGGATCCAGGAATGTTGGAGTTGAATAGGTACTACACAACAGAGAAATCAAAGAAGTAGATAAAGATTGCGATTTGGGAGTGGGCTTTGATAATACATTTGGGGCAAATAATCATATTTTTACTATTGTATCGAGTGCAAATAAAATGATCGGGTAGGTGGTTAGGAATATTATTTCGAGGGAGACAACTGGTGTGTTAAGGATATATATATAAAGCTCTAATAAGATCTCATATAGAATACCGTACCCAGGCCTGGGCTACAGCGACTAGATATGGAAATTGGAATGTAATATTGAAACTGGAAGGCGTACACAGAAGGGTGAGAAAACTAATAAGTAAAGTAAAGGAATGCAGTTACAGGGAGAGATTGGGCAAATTGGGATTGACTACTTTGCTTGAGAGAAGAATAAGAGGTGATATGATTGAGAATTTCAAGATGATGAATGACATTTCTAACTATGATGGGCTCTTTTAGTATTTCTCCTAGATCTGGAAGGTTATTTGCAAGGCTAATTTCAAAAACGAGATCAGTTAACTAGTTATGCTTTTTGCTCACAGAGTAATATGTTGTTGAAATAAGTTGCCAGATCGGATTAAGAACAGCAATAGCGTGGATCAGTTTAAGATGAGCTTTGATGAATTCAGAGAAAGTTGTAGGAGGGAGAAATTGAGGGGGCGCTTTTGGGAGTTATCAAATGAAATATTTAACAGAATTCGATCTGGATATCGATACTGTACTAAAAAAAGATTTAACAGTTCAATAGAGAAGATAGTTAAAGGGGAGATGCACAAAGAGGCATAACAAACAAATGATAAGTAACATTAGTCAGAATAATACAAAGTATACATTCTCATCTAAACTTTCTTAAACATATGGTAATGTCATATGATCAAAGTTTATTTCAGCATATGTTAACACTACATAACACAAATTTACCGCTTAAGATATCAAGTACATATGACTATGATTGGCGATTGCACATGATAATATCAGCTGCGACACATGTAAATAACACACGAGACAGGTATTACAGTACATAGTAATAACGTTAGGTAAAAATAGTTGTCAGATATGGAAATGACACATAAGTAAAATTAGCTGTGCTACATGTTCATACCTTATAATGCAGATATATAACAACGCATATCTTGCAGCATAAACAAAGTTGGTTGTAGGACATGACAATGACACATTGCGGTGGTTATGCACATGGTAATTACGCTTACAACATCTGGTTGCAGCATATATAACTGACATATGAAAAAAAATAACTGATTTATATAATAAAATTACGTAATCTTACAATTCAATTTAGTAAAACCCGAGAAAGAAATGGAAGGACCGTAATAGTTATGATGATTGGTATGAAGTCCCACACTAGATAAAAGTGTACTATAGCAACATATTTAGTTATCTACATTTTTACGCAATTAGGTTATCGTTTCTAGCAACGAATTGAGACTAACCGGAAGCGATGCAGCCAGTCATCTTAAGTAAGGGATTATCGTCCAATCAATATTCATCCTACTCAGTGGAAATATTTTCAACTGGTGTCGCTGTGAGTCGCGTCTTACTATTAGGACTACTGTACAAATAGAAATCCATTATGATAAAGAATACATGGAAAATTAAAGCCAAAAAGCTAAATAATTATGGCGTTGAAAATGCGTTTTTGTGTGAAAAGTGGTTAGCATCAACAGGCATTTAGTTAATGGACGAATTATCAACTGTTTAGGTTTTTTGTCTTGGTTTCTTTTGTGTTTTACTTTTTCTGATAAACCGAATTGGGATGCAATGAAAGAAATGTCATGGCAATATAATCTATGAGACAAATAACAGATGATAGAAAAATAAGATTGCAATTAATTCCACAGGGAAGATTAGAACATATAAATTCTAGGAATATATTGATTCTTAGTGTCAACTTCTATCTATCTATCTATCTATCTATCTATCTATCTATCTATCTATCTATATAATATAGTTATATATTTATAAATTATTCCTAATATATATATATATATATATATATATATATATATATATATATATATATATATATATATATATATATCCATACATATATATATATATATATATATATATATATATATATATATATATATATATATATATATATATATATATATATATATATAAAATGTAAGAATATATAAATGTTTATATATATTTTACTTCGTTCTTATTTGTTGACGTATAGTAATACAAATGCATTAAAAACAATTTTTTCGTCGTCTTCCTTCGACCTTCATTAATATATATATATATATATATATATATATATATATATATATATATATAAATATTAATAAAAGACGAAAGTTAGGTCCATTTCTCGCACGATATTCTTAACTGTCTATACCGGTTATATAGATGTTATATCAGATTCGCAAGATAACATAATTTGCATATTCGTTTTTTAAAAGTGTATTTAATTAACTATTATTTGGTATTGTCAATGACTTTTAAAATTTTAATATAACAAATGTTCTGTTTCGCAATATAGTTTTATTTTCTGGACAAATATTTAATATTTGTGTTCAAACGTGTTCTAATGGCGTTCAACTGTTTCAAACATCGGTCGCTCTAAGAGAAAAAGCGACCAACTCGATTTTTGTAAATTGCCAGTTAAAAGACAATTTTTTTTCTCTCTTTTCTTTTATTTAGGTCACATTTAAAAAGTAAATACATGTTTCCAAATTACCAAAATTCAAACGTTTCGTATTTTGAAAGGTTTATTATTGTAAGCTTACAGCGCTACCTGGTTTGGGCCGGAGGAATAGTAATGTATTTTTTATAAATAACAATGTCGAAATGAAACTTACTCCCCCGAAATCCACACCCTAACAACAAAAAAAACAACAAAAAACATCTGACCAAAAAACGAAACAGAGTTACAAAAAATGCGAGATAAGTTTTATTTAAGAAAATAAACTAATATCATCTCTCTCTCTGCCGCTAAATTTCTCTCACTTTCTCGAATGACGCCGTACTATTATGTTATTGTTTTTTTTTATTATTGTCTGAAGCAATAGTTTAATCGATAGTAAAAGAGTAAATGGGATAAATTATTTATTTGCATTAAATATAAAAAATAAATTACGAACAAATAAGGCACAAGGCGATCAAAAGTGTGGGAAAACGGAGGGGGTGATTATCCTTGGTTAACAGTTATAAAATTGTTGAAAAAACATATTTTCATAAATATATTTATTTATAGAAATTCATTGAATTAAAATTAGGAGTGGGATCTTAGGACAGCACCAAGAAACTAAATAAAAATAATTATAACTCGGCATTTATAAATGAATGATGTCCCACAAACTGATTTAATCCATTATTGTATTAGTTTTCAATGCGCATAGCTTAATGTAGTATCGGCTCTCTTCTCATACGACTGCCCTCCCAGGAATTACCTCCTCCATTTAAAATCCTACCAGGTATGTGAGGGAAGGTAAATGTAGTAGCTGTTCTTTTGTCATGAGACCATCTTCTAATGGACTACCTTCTTTTTGGGGAGCAGGTGGTAGTGTAGTATCTATTCTGTTGCCAGGATACTATATTTACAGATATTACATTCTGCTGTTATGGGGAGATCCTCTCAGGTATCAACTGCTCTATTTTAGAAGGGTTTTTGTAGTACTGTTGTTATGATACCATTCTACCAGAAGTTACTTCCTCATTTGAGGATTAGTGTAGTCTATGTTCGTAAATACCTCCTCTTTTGGGGTTCAGTGTATGTAGTACGTTCCTCATGATGTCCTTCTCCTAGCCTATCAAAGGTATACGACCGGAGGGAGCATATATTTTCTAGTATATATATATATATATATATATATATATATATATATATATATATATATATATATATATATATATGAATGTCTGGATTACTATAACGGAATTTTTACTTAAAAATGTTTTAACCGCGGCAAGTAAGCTTTCGTGTCTCCAGATAGTAGTTGATATACCAAGAAAAATAAAAACATTAAAATTCCATGATATTCAACCAGTGTTGCATAGATAATGACTTGTTGCCTATATATACACATACAGCGCCCACCCCGTCATCTGGTGTTTAGAATCGCCAACTATCTACTCGATGGTCGTAGGGATGGTTCCGGAAAGCGCCAGGTTTCAGTAATTTGGGTCCCGGATTTGAATTTCGCTAAATCTAAATCTCCCTCTGATTTATAAAAACTTCTAGTTTATAATACTAAAATCATACATTCAAAACTAATTTAAAAAAATTAAAAATACTCGAAGCTATCTACATAAAAACACAACAACCTAAAATTAACAACATCACATATGAAACCAGTAGTAACATATTAAAATGCTTAACGTAATGCGATGTTGTTCTGTGATGCCATTCAGCAACATTGCTGAATTCAAATCGTCATCGACTTCCGGGAACAATGCGGAAAACGTTATATGCGTGTTTCTCCGCCGTCTTTTACAAAATTCTCTTCTTTCTCCAGCGTTTTTGTTCATTAGCTTTTGACATCTGAGGATCATTTGACGGAGAATCGAAAATGTTCGTGTAACCTGTCAAACCTATGGAACATTGCTTTTCATACAAACAAGACCATCAGAAAAATTGAAAAAAAATCATAAAAGCTTCAAAATTTTAGTTTCAGATAGGTATTATAATAAATAAAGTTACTGGTAAAGTATTATTTGAACTACTGTTCACACCTTGATTGTTATTCTCACAACATTTCGGCGGATGAAACCTCATACTTTTTTTAAGTGCGTCTTGTCAAACTCGGGAATCTTTATGTCGAACTCCGGAATGTGTACGGAATTTCAAATGTAACCATTTTTTAATCAACAATAGTAGCTTGTTCTCCTTCCGTCAGACATATCCAGGCAGAAGTTTTAGGTAACTCGTGATTGTATTCTTAGTAACGCCCGTACGTAGGACCTGACCTTAAACCCCCAGAAGACTGTTACTTATATCTGCTTAATCATTTAGAACTTAATTTGTTTCACAAAGGGTCCTTGTGCTAATAACAACCAAAATTAGAACAGTCGTCTGAATAACCCAAATAATACTAACTATCAATACAAAAATAACACTAACTATGAATAAAAAATTACACTAACTATGAATAAAAAATTACACTAACTATGAATAAAAAATGACACTAACTATCAATAAAAAAAATAATACTAACTATCAATACAAAAATAACACTAACTATGAATAAAAAATGACACTAACTATGAATAAAAAATGACACTAACTATCAATAAAAAAAATAATACTAACTATCACTAAAAAAATAATGCTAACTATCAATCTACACTAAGAAATTCCAAAACATGAGGTTAGATATGTTAACTTGAATCGGAATATGCCTGAAATATGAGAACAGTACTCTTGACACTAGCTACACATCGAAATGGCTTCGTATGTGACATCAGCTTTAATAGTTTTAGATTAATTCTAACTGCTACCAATGTTCGATCCCACTCCTTCCACAATTATTGTAATACCTCTCCCTCTACCTTATAATCGTATAACTCCAACTGCCACAACCCGACACTCTCTACTGCAACTCAACTCCCCACTGCCACCACCTATTAGTATCTAATAATTATTTTTTCATAAGCGGCCCCAATTTTAAGCTCACACTCGCAACCGCCCCTCGTTACAAACATTTGGTACCTGAGTTTTTTGTTCAGACATTCATCCTGAGCTAGTCTTATAATAAATACGAAACGTTGATGAATACGTAAATAATTTTATTTTTCGTTTTTCAATTTCCATATATATATATATATATATATATATATATATATATATATATATATATATATATATATATATGTATTATAAAGTTCAATACATTTTGTAATCATGTCGAAACATTATACATCAACAAATATATATACTTTATCAATTGATTACTTTTGCGGTGAAAAAGTGATTATTCAAAAAAGCCTGAAACATATGTACACAATAATATTAGTTGATATTAGAATATTTGAAGCAAAACTAAAAAATATTGATAATGTCATACATTTTGAATTCTACTTAGTTATGAATTATGAAGTTATGAATTATGTTGGACGACCTTAAGTCTGAATAATTGTGCTAAATTCCACCAACAGTATTCATAGTATAATAGAGATTTAGAATGCCTCATTTTTATATTTATATTATTGAATCAATGTTTCTGTGTCTTCTTATGATATAATGACACCTGCTACCAAAATAGTAGCAGAGACTTGTTATGAAGCGAACGAACGACAGAAGATATTGTTGTTTGACAAAAAACACAGCTTATCTTGTGGGCTTGTTTCATGTTTCCTCGACTATTTTCACTCGTGGAATATTTTATTCCGGCCTCCACATAAGTAGAGAATACGCACCGTTTCGGGGCATTCATATTGACGACTTTTTCGCGTATCGACCCCGCTCACTGATGTGAGGCCCCATTATCTGGATTGTATTTAAATCAAATGAACTGTTCATTGAAATCAAAACTACTGAACGTTTAACGGATTGGCGTCTCACGTCTCGTTTAATGGCTCAGCGTCTTATGTTTTTTCTTGTGTGAACATGTGCTCTTATTGGAATTTCGTTTTCTCTCAAAAAGATAACTATAAAGTGGACACTTGCTATCATATCACTATATGATATTTTTTGCCTAGAGCCACATTGTACATTTTTAGGTTATGCCTATGAATAGTTTGTTGGCGGCGACTGATTTTCGACCTTGAATTTCAAGCTGACTTATGAGCTTATATAGAGAACCAGCAAGGACAATCTTTGCTCTAATTCCAACTGCGTTATGTGCCAGTGCTTCTCAGGTCTGAATGGTCATTCTAAACCATCTGATAATATCATCAACCCTACTGCGCATTTTGCGTCTCAGCTTCTGTTTATATGACGATCGTACTATCGTCCATTAAAGCCTTCAGTGGTTGCATTTAGCATTTCACCTTAAGGGTTTGCATTGTATTTTGTTGCTTTATGAATAACTGCATCACAAAAACGAAAAGTATAGGTTACAATGTACATCCCATTGCAATTATCACCACGAGTTTTTTTTCGGTTTGTGGCATAGTCATTTGTGTTAAATCGCATATGAAACCAATCAAAATATGTTGCAAACATCTTGCGTATTCCCTATAGGACGTGGTACATCTGAATGAATAGTTTAATCATTAGCCAAATCGAGCCATAAGACATTTAAGTAAGTTTTGTTTACTCTCGGCCTTTAGATAGCTTTCCATATCATGCTTCCATAATCTAGGCAAGCTCCAATTTCAGGTACGCCAACGTTTGGCACTGAAGTCTTGATACATCCATTTGAGAATAGGCATTTTGTTAGTCTTGAAGCCATTAGTGCGAAACATATTTTTCCTTCTACATTAACGAGTGGTATTTTTGCCGAAATTGGTTTATGGTTTCTGGGTTCTGTTCTTTGGGTATGTAGAAACTGCCCGCCTTCATCACCTGGTTACTGACATAAAGCTTATTCAATGCCAACCTAACATTTTCATGCAGCCATTGAAGCACTTTATGGTATATTTTGTAATTACAGTAGCTTATTTCATTCGGGCCTGGTGCAGATTTATTTCTAGCTTTATTGACTACACGTCTTACTTTTTCGTGCGTGATTATTTTCATGTTGAACTACATATCAAGAATTTCTGGCTATATCAGGTTACTATTCCAGTGTGATGTGCCGTTTGCTGTCAGAGTATATATATATATATGTCTTAAGTGCGTTTCTAAAACGATTCGTTCCGTTTTTAACACTCCTTATTTTGTGCTTGTCGAAAATATTTCTTGCATATTTATTTGATTCTTAAACTACCGTTCACACACTCTCATCCGTTTCCGTCACTTATTTTTTATAAGCCAAACGTTGTTTTTTTTAAAAATATATAATGATCTGATAAGACCTCCTATGGCCTGGCCTAGTGTTCAGTGTCGAGACATTAATATTTCTCCTCCATCTGGAAATTTATTATTAAAACATATTTTAAAAGAAAAAAAACTAGATCAATTGACCATTTTTTTCTAATAGAACAATGGATTTTTGGAACAAGTTGCGGGATCAAATTATATTTCAGTCACTCAATTATTTTTATATACCTTCTGATTTGCTGAGAGCGCTGTTTGTCAATTCTTTCTTTCCAGCTCTTTAATAAATATCCTTATGATTCAACTTAGTTCAAATATTTTAACTTTACTTTTTAACACATATATATATATATATATATATATATATAAATATATATCTTTAGATAAAGAGAGAGATAGAAGGAGAGAGAGCATATACTATGTATCACAGATTTGCAAAGAAAACATAAAATACTCTATTGTAGATTCTACAAGAGCTAACATACATTATTTTATTTTAAAACAATAGATCAACGTGCCTATGTTGGTACCAAGTTTTAGCTAATATTGTCATGCTGTATTGAGAATAAAACTCGGCTGGTAAATGCGGACAGATTCATGAAACCTCTTCTGTTATCGGGGATTCCGAAAAAAGAAGATAGGTTTCTTCGGAATCACTTAAAACAGATAGGGACTGCCTAATCTGTCTGCGTTGACCAGAAAGATTTTATCATAAATCCAGTTTTACCACATCGATGAAACCTCGATACCCCAACATAAACTGTATAGTAAACGTTTTAACTCATAATTTATATATATGATTACTATTTAGTCATAATGTTTTCTTAGTTCGATAAATACATGGAACGATCTATATTTTTAAGTCTAATTATATGATTGGCAAGTTCTTCCATACGGAATAAACCTTAGGAAATAAACTTTTCATTTAATACAACTTATACATTATATATATATATATATATATATATATATATATATATATATATATTCAAAATCGCGTACTAGTGAGTTTTTCCCCACAGGTGAGCTTGCTCTTTTCTTTGTTTTTAAAAATTTGTTTTCGCCCAAAAATGAACCAGTGTATAGATGAGGTTTTTGTAAAACATTTCAATCCAAACACGTTTCATTCTTTGTATATATATCTGATGCTTTTGTAGTTTTGCAGAGACGATATTGACATAAAAGTGTAGTTTGACTCACTGCAAAAAAAAAACGACCATAAAATACATTTCATAGAAATGTTATGTGTTTTGGAAATGTGAAAAAATAAAAAATAAAAAATAAAAAACATAGTTAGTGAAATAAAAAATTAACCTGAATTATATATATATATATATATATATATATATATATATGATACAAAATAGAAAAGTGGTCCGACGTAATGGAAATTATAAAACGACAACCCAAAAATATTATTTATGTATTCATCAACGTTTTGTCTTTATTATAATACTTCCTCAAGATGATTGTCTGAAGAAAAAAACGCATACAAGTACGAACTGTTTGAAACACTAGGCGGTAGCGGGTGTAAGATTAACATTGGGGCCGCTTGTTAAAAAAATTATGAGATACGAATAGATGGTGGCAGTAGGAGATTGAGTTGTCAGTAGATTGTATGGGAATGGTGGTAAAGGCTGGAGGATTGAAACAGTCGTGTTAGGAGAGAGGTGAGACAGGTAGAGGGAGAGGGCGAGATACAAGATCAGGCGTTAAGAAGCTGTCCACATTTGACACTTACATTGTTTCTTTTTTCCCATATATATATATAGTCATTATTCATTATTTATTTATTTCATAATTCATAAGTATTATACTACGTACACATGCACACACATATATGGAAAACCCGCACACACACACACACATATATATATACATATATATATATATATGTATACTTATATATATCTATATATATATATATATATATATATATATATATATATATATATATATATATATATATATATATATATATATATATAGGATCAAATATAAACCAAAGTAAAACTTTTAGTAGATGGAACCTATTGTGAAGAGGATTAGCTCAATATACGAGATAGAGCAATTGTAGAGATAGAAGAAAAAAGAGTGATAAATATGCGACGATTGTCCAAATTTATTTCAAATTTCAATTGTTCAATGCAAGGTGTATTCATTAATAAACTAGTGTTTATTATTCTTTCCTTAAGCCAAGGGTTTTCAAAGATCGAGATCTTATCATCAGAGGAGAAATACAGATGGATAAGTTGGCTTTCGAAAAAACCAAAGTTCAAATATTTGAAAAATATGAAAATTATTTTTAAAAGAATTTTTGTTAAAAAAACGCAGTGAATGAAAAGAAAAGTTCAGTGAAAAAGATATGCAGATTGTCCGGGTGGTAAATTTCTGTTGAAAAGAAGTCCGATGAATTGTAGAATGTGAAGAAAACTCTTTGCGTGGGAGCAGTGTGGAGAAGTTCTCAAAAAACAGGTAAGTCCAAACGCACTTAAAGGGGATTGAAAAGAGAGAAACTGGCCATATTTGATATACTTCCTGGACCAAACAAGGCAGATGATATCTCGTTCAAGGTTTAAATCCAAATGAAACAAAAAAGGTAAACGGTGAAAGATTTGGGGTTAGGGGGAGGGAAGGTTTAAAGTGCGAGGGTTTATGAGGTACGGGATTGTTTAAATAACTGCTTTGTGAGTTGGGAGGAAAAATAAAAAGAAGGAAAAGGAAAAGGAGAAAAGGGTTGGTATGGGGATGCAGTTAAAGTGACAGGGTGGTTGAGGGCGTGGGCGGGCGATAGGATATAGGTTTTGGAGGGTGGGGTTAATCTGAAGCGGGATGGGAGTATAGTGATTGCTGATTCTAAAAATAGAATTCCAATGAGTGAGCTTCTAACATTTCAGAGGTGACAAGTAAGGCAGCTAAAACCAAATTAAATTGTAGTTACCAGTTAGGGTTTCTGGGGGTTTAAAAAGAGTTAAAATAGAATTAGTTAAAAGCATGGTAAAATAAATAGAGGTATGTGAGAGAGTGAATGATTAAAATTAAAAATTAAAAATTAAAATTCAAAAGGAGCTAGGGAATAGTTAATTTAAAAAAAAATATTTTAAAACCAAATTAGGGGTTAGATGAATAATTAGGAGGGACATTAAATGACCAAGGAGAAAGAGGGGGGAAATAAATAAAGGAAAAGAGTTAGTGATATTAAGGATCAAGTGTGTCCTACTCATTTCGATTGAAATTTAGAAGAGGGGAACAGTATAAGGGATAAGGATAGATTGTTTGAAGCAATTTGTTTCGATTATAAGTAATTGGGGGTGGAATTGGGTTAGTTCAATTAAAACTTGAGTGCAGTGTCAGTGTTATAATCTATAGTTTAAATGGTGAGTAAGTCGTAACAGGGTAACAATTAACAATTACAGTTAAAAATAAAATTAGATATATAAGGGAAGCTTGCAAGGGGTTTCCAAGTAGTTTGAAAATATGATTTGAGGGGATGGGGGTGAAATTGGTCAAAAATTGTTTTTTTCGAAAGCCAACTTATCCATCTGTATTTCTCCTCTGATGATAAGATCTCGATCTTTGAAAACCCTTGGCTTAAGGAAAGAATAATAAAAACTAGTTTATTAATGAATACACCTTGCATTGAACAACTGAAATTTGAAATAAATTTGAAATAAATTTGGACAATCGTCGCATATTTATCACTCTTTTTTCTTCTCTCTCTCTCTCTCTCTCTCTCTCTCTCTCTCTCTCTCTATATATATATATATATATATATATATATATATATATATATATGTTATAATTTATTACGACCACTATTTGGAAAATGAAAAGCGTATAACGTTAAAAGATAACAAAGAACGGGTGTACTTATTCATATTGATTAAATTATTTCAGTGTTTTTGTATTTATTTATCATTTATCTATTCATCCATACATTTGTCTGAACATATACACGCACAAATAAACACGCACAAATATACACATACAAATAAAACACACAAAACTGGTGTGGTAAAATCGTAACTAGCTTGGATCTCAGATCGATTTTTGTTCAGATAAAGTACGTTTTCTGACTAAAAGAAATAGATGATAGAAACCATTACGTTGTTTGATTATGTTAGAGTTTATAGTGAGGGCTGATTCAATGAGTCTTCGCCGGTATTTATTTAAAATACATTTAATAATTCTGGCTTTTTCGAAATTAAAAGAATGATCGTGTTCTAATGCGCCCTTAAATGACCCTGATTGTTTTAACACTCTCGCTCTCTCCACCATCCCTCACACTATCTACTGGAAACTTAATCTCCTACTGCCACCATCTATTTGTATGTCATAATTTGTTTATGATAAAAGCCCTAATTTGAATCTTACACCCGCCACAACCCCGTGTTTCAAATACTTGGTTCTTGTATTTGTTTTTTTCTTCAGACAATCATTCCGAAGATGGTCTAATAATAAAGATGAATACATAAATAATAGTTTTTGGTTTTACTTTTAATATTTCCATATATATATATATATATATATATATATATATATATATATATATATATATATATAATGTAATAATAGTATGTACGACTTACAATGTTAGTGTCAATGTTTATATATACTGGTCACTTGCCTAAAGTCAAGAGATAGCAAGACCAACGTGAACAATATGCAATATTACTAAACTTATACTTGATTTACTTCTAAATGCATTGAGCACTTTAACTATATTTGGTACCTAACAATACTTTTGAGAATACCCTTTCTCTTACTATGTCGCTCATTCATCGAGCTGTCGATTCTTAAGCATGGATATATCTCCACGATATTAGTAATGCTGATGATGAATGACCCAGGATACGAGTGGCAATAAACATTCAAAAACAGACCAGTTTTTCCCTATTCTAACAAAATTGTACAATCGAAAAACATATTAAAATCACTCAACAATACAGGTTCTCTAATGGAAAGAATATTATAGCTCTCGGGAAGAAATAGACATCCAGTAAAAACCTTGTGTTTTAATATATTTTGTGAGCCACACACACCTATATACAAACCTATATATATATATATACATATATATATGTGTGTGTGTGTATGTGTGTGTGTACATACATATGTTTAAATACACATTAGAATAACATTAATGTGTGCAATACATGTTTTTGTTAACTTTGCTTTATGCATGAGAACACGTGGATTCTATACCGAAAGAATCGAAGGAGGCTGAAAGTGTTTACCAAAAATGTTTACGGTGGATACTGGGTATACGTTGGTAAATGTATACAAGTGACCTTAAAGTTCTTTCACCAGCATTAAATCCGTGATATTTCACTTTCGTCTGAAATTGAATACCCATGTATTCCTAAAGAATAACTGAATTCCTAAAGAACGTATATGTGTCGAGCTGAAAAGAGGAGACCACCACACGCACCCGGAACTTCGTATACACACTGCAAAAATGTATTTATTAAAGCTTATATCACGATTAATGGCAATGCGAACATTGATCTCAATCGTTCTTTGTGGAGGAAGACATGATTTGAAAGGAATCGCATCCATCGTTAGATCACAATAGAGATGCACACAATAATTGTGGGTGTAATTCTATCCAAATCAGTGAGATCTCAAAATGAGCGGAGCTATAATGAATGTGGACGTTTTTGTTCGTCCTAAAAGTCACCAAAGTTACAGATGTATGGGCATTGTTAATTCTGGTTTATATTTATATAGGCAAATATGTACTCAAACGTCACCTCAATGTTCGCCAGAATAATGATGCATTCGCTTTGCAATAAGTCAGCACGTTGTATATAGCTATACGAAGGACGGCCAATTATTGCTAAAGGTAAAAATTCACATTTATTCTACACATGTTTGAGAAAAAATATTAAGCGATGGCACTACTCGAGAATGGGCCCCAGCAATTATATATATTTAGTTAGTATAAATGTTTATAAATTTTTAAATATATATACTACAAAAATTACCCGCTCTCCGAACAGCGATTAGTGTAGTTGGGGATTCATCTACAGAAAAAAAACATAGAAACATTGTTCTTTTCACGTATTGCTAATGTGGAGAAAAACAACAACAAAAAGGTGATCATCATGGTGTTATATTATATATTCCAATGGTGAGATTTGATTTTGTTAAAGTATAAAAATGAATTCTCCATAATGTAGGGATTAAACGAAATATCGGGGTGATTGTCAAAAATAACCAATAGGAAAAAAGGGGTGAAAAAAAAAATCAACAAATAACTGTGTTTGTGTTTTTCAAGCGTTTCTATATTATTTTAATAATTCATGCAAATTCGTTACAGTTCTATTTTCAAGATGGCGCATAAGGATATCCCCACAGTTTGATTTTCATCTTTTAGGGTGCAGAAACAATCAAATAGTTAACTAATAACTGTCCTAAACCCCTTAAAATGTACTTTTCTACCTAATTGAAGGAAGAAAATACCCCAAAAATTAATCAAGCTTCATAAAAGGTCGGCGAACAATTGTCAGGCATCTTTGTTTTTTTAGTATAACGTAATATATATGACTGAACATTTGAATTAAAATAAAATAAAACGATTTAAAATACTTTAAAACACAAACTATAGGTAGGTAGGTAGAAAAGTAACGTTTATGCCTTTGTTAATAGTTATTTGTTTACTATATTTTTCGCGCCTTGTTCTAGTGATTATTCCTGACAAACACCAAATTTAGAACATCAACTTGTCAAATAAAACAATTATATATTCCTGAGTAATTTAAAATAGTTTTTTGTTTTTCCCCTCTATTATTAAAAACAAAAATATAAAACATAACGTTATGACGATTTAAAAAAGATATGATTCTTTTTTTCTCATTTACAAAGATGAGAGGAGAGACGTCTTTTTTATTGATTTAATGGCAAATGTAATAGTATCTTTATAATACTAGTAACCATCATCATCATCATCATCATGCTGATTTTGATAATGATGATCATGATGATCATCATTATCATAAGCAGCAGCATTGTTGTCGTCGTCGTTAACAACAACAATAAAAACCGGAACTTATCTTTCGAATTTCAGTATAAAATGATTATACTTGATACTTGAATGTTAAACGTTTTTCTTAAATCGTTGTAATTAATATTACTACTACTAATAATATTAATATTAATATGAAGTAGGTATACCAAAATAAAAATGAATTATGCAGAATATTAATTTATTTCAGAGTGTTTACCTGTAGATATGGAATCACATTTGCCTTGGAAAGGTACTATAACATTTCGAAAATTCCATTGGTAGTTTTGAGTAACTAGGTTTTCTAGGTAATTCACCATTTTAAGATCATTCGTCAACATTTATGCAGAGAGCATACCGGTCATAGCCGGCCCATAAATATATATATATATATATATATATATATATATATATATATATATATATATATATATATATATATATATATGAGTGTGTGTGCTATGTAGTATGCTACTTGTTTATTGATTTTTATTATACACATAAATTATGTATGTATATAATTTATTGGTATAATTATATATACATTTATATATATATCTATATCTATATCTATATCTATATATCTCTCTCTCTCTCTCTCTCTCTCTCTCTCTCTCTATATATATATATATATATATATGCTGAAATAATGAAACAAATGTAAAGTTACATACTTTGCAATTTTTTTTTCTAATCATCAGCTGCTTAAACAAGGAATATAATAAAATATTAGAATTACCTTTTATCTATGGAGTTACATAGAATTACTTTTATACTCAGATGGAGAAAAAATATTTGGTATATATCAGTAAGTATTACTTTGTAAAAAAAATTACAACACAATTTAAAGTAATGCTTCAAGCAAACATAGTAAAAAAAACTTTTTAGACCATATTTCAAAATTATTTGCTTTAAGCATAACGTAAAATTGTGTTGTAAACTTTTCAAATTAATACTTATCCCCTTATAAAATTGTACGTGTATACATGAAATAGAGGAGGCAAGGCATGGGAGAGTGAACCGCCTACGACAACGCAAGACTAAAACCTGCCGGACTGATTGAGAACGAATCCTCGACTGGTATTAGCCCATCCCAAATCTCTCAATAAACCAAAGTTGCTGAGAGACTAAACGGGATATGGTTACGCAGGTATGTGATTGCTTCCCACCGCAGCAATATGTGACACAAGCTCGGAAGGTGAGGGAAGAGTCAAGCCAGCGTCCATAAACTAAGAGTATTCTGACCTAGCAAAAATGGTCTGGGCACTCCTGCTGACATTTACGGTCAGGGCGCTTCAGGCACTATGCAATAAACTGACTCCACCCTAAAGAGGGAAGGCAAATCCTGGGAAGGGCACCTACTAGGACAACCCAGAACAGTATACCTCTGCTAGGCAGATAAAAGGCAACCGAAATGGCCCAGTACCTGCCGGACTGATTGGCGAGAACGAATCCCCGAATGGTATTACCCCATCCTCAATCAACCGAAGTTAATGAAAGACTGAACGGGCTGGGGTTGCACCACGGTATTACATTCTCTCCCACCGCAGGAATATGTAACACAAGGTCTGGGGGTGGGGTAGAGTAAAGCCAGCTTCCCTTTAAGAAAGAGCACTCCGGCCTATCAACAATAACCTTGGCATCCCCGGCGAAATTCCATGGTCAGAGCTCCTCAGGCAATAACCAATACCCTTACTCCACCCCAGAAAGAGGGGGTAAGGCCTGGTAAGGTGCAACTCCTTTTACAACCCAGGACAGTATACCTCAGCCCGAGAGATGAAATAGAACCGTAATAGCTTAGTTCCTGAGTTAATAAGACACTGAACGAGCTGGCGTTGTTGCAGCTATTCAATTCCCTCCCACCACATGAATATGTGACACACTGGTCGGAAGGTGGGAGAGAACAAGCCAGCACCCTAAATATGGAGCCCTCTGACCTAGCAAAAATAGCCTGGGCAGCCCCGCTAGAATTCATCGGTCAGGGCGCCTGAAAATATAAATACAGAGACCCGTTGAAATTACACAGTTGTATCCCCCATTTGTTGTATACTGCTGCCGTGCTTATAAAATATATTCATTCTATGGACGTCCGGCGCTAACACAGACCCCACGATATTATTGTATTAGATTTGTTTGAACTGAGATATACTTATCTAAGTACAATGGTGAATGTAGTTCAACATTCTATTTGGTCTACAAACCCCTTTTTGCATGTTGTGACATATCCTCGTTCTATGGGCGCCAAGAGCGAACGCATATCTCAAAATATTATCGTACCATTGATCGACAGAATATATATTTCACTTGTATCTTAGTCAAAAGGCCAACAAAATGGATTTAAGTTCGAGTTTTACGTTCGACACAAACCGCATTAGATTATTTTGTTGCATTGCAACTTCGGCGATCGAGTGCTCCCATCTTTTAAAAAAAGGTTGAGGGTGATAAAATACGCACAAACATTACATTACCTCAGCGTTTGATTATATAGATGTGCCATTTTAATTAATAGAGAAAACATGTTTACTGTCTCGATTTATTCTGTCCAGCTTGATTCATGAAAGAATGAAAATCAAGAAATACAGAAAGATAGATAGAGAAAGAGACAAATAGAAGGATATAAACACATAATATGAATAAAAAAGATGTAATTTATTGTAAGAACAATAAATACTTATCGTTTTTGAGATATAAGATTTCGTGCAGACATTATTGAAGAATTTAAAACATGTTTTATTTATCAAATATTGTACTCACTGACCTCGAACGATTTCTTGCCTCGAGAGAAAACGATATTTCGTGTCATTCCTTAT